>JASSKH010000014.1:6383062-6983062 GCA_031763025.1 Macrocystis pyrifera | reverse complement strand
GCAATTTGAGCTAGATTGCACACACCAGGAAGGTATCCACCCTGACAGATCTAGATCGATGATCGTGTCACAGAGTGTGAAACAATGTATGGCCTAGAGTGCCCATTCTCATTGGTGTGAAATTCACTTTTTGTCATGTAAAAGGTTTCCAACATTTGAGTTTGCTTTTTTGCTACGGGGCATATTAACATGGAGAGAGCTCTCAAGTTTCACTCGAGCAGCGAGCTCCTGGCAAAGGCCACCCAACAATCGAGACCCAAGGTCTTCCGTGGATGGCCCCGCAGGCAACCGGAAGAGAGCGCCATGCACGGCTTTCGCGACCCGAGGAGAAGCACGGCATCCGCCAGGAGGACGGGGGGTTCGTAGGAAGTGCGCTCGGTAGTAGTAGTAGTAGTAATAGTGGCAACTCAAGCTTTTGGCAGTCTTCTCTGTGCTTCGGAGGAGGAGGACGGCAAAGGCAACGAGCTAAGGGCCGAGGAGAGCCTCGTTCCCTGAACCTCGCCAAGGACCCCCCCAGCCCCCCTGCCGAAGCCCTCGGGCGCGGTGTCGTTGGTGGTGGAGTCGCTGGCGCTGCTTGTTCTTCTGCATCTCCTTTTGCTCTCTCTGCGCCAGCAAATGATCCGCCAACAATCCTACAGCCTACTGCTGTTGTGACACATCAAAGCGAAAGCAAAAGCATCCCCGCGAGACCAACCATCACCACCACCACCAGCGGCAGCAGCAGCGGCACCAGTGCTGGCGCCCCCAGCAAGTGCTTATGTGCGGGAGGCGGCGGTGGAAACGGCAGCGGTCGCGGGGGCGGTGGCGGGGGGAGGCGCGCGAGGACGTGGGGGGGGCGATCGCGGCTCCCCTTCCACAAGCTTCCTTTCGAGGTCCAGGCGTACCACTTGCAACAGTCGCATCACCGGCGACTCGTGCAGGCCCCTTACTACAACGAAGTAACAAACCTCCACCACCACGACCACCACCCTCACCTCCGCAACCACCACCACTGCAGCAGCCCAACGGCCCAGCACCCATTTCTCCACGAACAGGCACCGCCCCCCCTCTTCCCTGATTCCGATGCCGAGAACGCCTGGTTCCCTCTGATGCCCCCCGCTGTGGCCGGGCTAGCGCCGCTTCCGGCCGCGCCGCCCCCCCCCGAATCTGGTGGTGATGTTGGTGGTGTTGGTGCTGCTGCAGGGGATCCGAATGAGGGATCATTCTCGCCCCCCCCTGGCTTTTCCTCGTCCTCTGGAGTGGGCCTGCACGCTGCCACTGCTGGTTCTTATGACACCACTCTTGCTGGTGGTGGTGCTGTTGCTGCCACGTCCACTTCTTTTGCGACTCCTGCTAGTACTAACGGCGGGGTCTGTGAAGAGTCCAGCGGTGTGGTGATGACCCCCTCGTTCCTTTCGCCTTCAGTTTTTGCTGCTGCTGGTGCTGTTGTTGTTGATCGCATCAATGGCAACAGCAGTAGGGACGACGGCGGCGGCAGCATTAGCAGCAGCAGCAGCAGCAGCAACAGCAGCAGCTGCGGTGCCATGGATAAGATAAGAGGAGACGGCGATGCTTGCAGCGGACGACATTGCCTCGCTCGGGCCACGCCCGACGAGGACTCTTGGCCCCCCTGGGGGGAGAGCGCGGGGCGCTGCTGGGCTGCTGGGGCGGCCGCGGCAGCGGGAACCATCAGGTGAGTGATGATTGATGACTGATTATTATGTGAAATTCGAGTGAGATCTTGAGTCGACAGAGATCCCGAGAAAGTGGCATGCGATGACCGAACCTTATTAATAGTGTATTCTTCACATCAAACCCCTACCACTATTAATATTAATAGTAGGACGGCAGTCTCTCAAGCTGGACTTCAAAAAAAAGAGGAGGGTCTTTAGTAGTTATTAATAGTAATAGTGCAGTCCCGTTTCGTGGACAGAGCACTTGGAATTTGAGCGGTTTGCCCCCAAATCGGGACTGCAGTCCTAACAAAACGAGTTTAAAACCTGCTGCTACGAAAGTAAGGCGGCGTAATAACGTATGATAGTTTACCAGAGGGTGTATGTTTGTTCACCAGGTTTTTTTTTTTCTAAATCATGAGTACGTACCTCGTGCGTAACTTTAGTTTTTCAGCTCAACTCGTATTAATAGTATACCTGGTACAAACGTACGTCCAAATATTTTTTTTACGAGGAGGGGGTTTACACTCGGCAGGCAGCCTTATGAACAAGCCGTGTGAGATCACAGAGGTGTCGTCCCTTTTCCCCCCAGCATGTAACTATACATGTAAAGTATTAATAATACCTCGGTGCGTATCATACAGCCAGCACAATGATGCTATTAATATTCATCTTTTCCTTTATCGATGTTTTTTTTTCGTCACTGCTGTGTGCTCGTGTGGTACTTGGTATGCCTACGTACCGTACATACCAGTTCGCGATATCACGGTCGCGACTTTTTTGTTTGGTAGTGTCTACCTGCATCCAACAGCAGCAGTATACAAGTAGTAATCGTCGACCCGCCCTTGACGCAAGACGGCCCCGAGTTTTTTTTTTTCCCCTCTGCAAGTCGCTGGTCTGACTGGTCTAGGCTGGCCTCTCGGCCACCCGTTCTTTTGTTTTCAACGCCTTCAACACACGCTGCGGAGCCGCACGACCCCCCCCTAGAAAATCGCCACCATAGCACGCTGCGGGGCCACGGGACCCCCGCGGTAGGTCTGGGGTCCGGTTAGTCTGGGCCGACGTGCTAAAGTGAAGTTATCACCAACGGACCTGCAGCAAGTTTTTTTTTTCCAGGCCGTCCTGCAGTTAGGGCGAGCTGCAGTCGGCAGTTCTGTAGCAGCAGCACGAACAGTAGTGCGCTGTACAAGTGCTGCGGCTGCTCTGCTGCTGCCTTACCAGTTACCAGGTACCTATTAATAGTACCTCGTACCGGCTATTTTGGTTTTGCTTTTATCCTCAAAGAAGCATATACTGCTTTGGACTATTAATACAACTGATTGTAAACCTACGTACAGATGTGGACTAGTATGTACGCAACATTTGTTCTTGTGTTATTTTTTCTTTCCGTCCAATACTCTTGCCGCGGCCCTACTTTCCTAAGCTTCTCCCCTGGAATAGATAACCCGCTTATGGTAGGCATGTAAGAAACATGTATTATTAATAATAGGACAGCAGTGTCTGGGTACGCCGAGTACAGTATGATGTGGTCCGCGTGTAGTGCCAGTGCTGTGATAAGCCATTGAAAGGATTGACATTCCTACGTGCGTGGAGATACTCGTAAGTGCCGTACGCACAGCAGTGTGGTACAGTAGATTCGGCTACGTAGTGTGATCGATATCCCTTATTTCCTCCGCTTGACTTCGTACGTACGCAGGCAGTGTTTATATTTATGGCCGGGCTATTATTACGGGGGTCCATGGTTAATAGGACCTATGGTATACATAAAAACCTTTATTATTACCTATTTTGACTAATATTATTTGGTCCTATGTACTATGGTCCCCCGTAAATAATAACAATCCCCACAACATGAGACCTGCAGTAGTCGGAGCCTTATCGTGGCACCCACCGTCCTTGAACAACCTTGAGCGTAGGCTATGATGTAGGGTTTGGTGTGGCGCTCGCCGCTGAGCGTGACTTGTTAATCCGATTTTCCTGGCGTCCGTCAACAAATCTGAGCCTCACGTTCTTACTACTGTTAAAAAGGCTCTTTCTGATCAGAGGGCCTAATACTACTACTGCTGTTCGGTCTGTACGCTTCTCTCTCTCTTTTTTCTTTTTTGTTGATGTTTCTGTTTTTGCGTCCTGTAGTTTTGCCCCGTTTGTTTCGTGCACCGGCGTGTCCTGGTCTGTGTCCTGCAGTTCTGCCTGATTTATTTCTTAATAGTGTGCCTATTAATAGTAGTGTGCGGGCATGTCCTGCTGTAGTGTGCGGGCATGTCCTGCTGCTCGTACCCAGTACCTACCTGTGTACGCACTGCTTTTTTTTTTTTTTTTCGTTATACTTGTACGAGAGTACCTCAGGGCTGGTATCACTTGCGACGATGAAGCTTGGGACTTCAGAGGCGAAAAGTTGACGACCAAAAAGCGGCGATGATTACAGCATCGGCGACTGCGTGATGTAGGGGGGACGATGCTGCAAGAATGATTGGGGTCCCGAGTTACGATGGTTGGTGCAAGGAGTCGTACGGCGCGGGCGCAACATGATAGCTGCCCCTTACTGCTGCTGGGCGCTGGCGCTGCTCGTAGACGACTGGTAGAACCAAAGGTGTCGTTGTTTTTGTAGTTCTCTCTCGGGGTCTCGAAGGCGGGTGTGCCGGCGAAGAGCACACACGTACGCGCACTGAAAGCATCGGGCTCTCTCGAGCTTGTCCACATGTACTACTAAACCAGGTACGTCTTCGCTACCGGCCCTCTCATACAAGGCATGTCTTGAAAGAGAGCGCCCCCACAGCAAGAAGCGCTCAGCGTTAGGTTTTCCGAGGAAATTAATGTATTCGTACAGAAATCGGGAGCCGTTCGCTACACGGCAGGTTGCGGGGAGAGCACAGCCTTTCTGCGGTGCACCTTGTGGGACAGACGGCCGCCGTGTCGAGAAGACTTTGAGTGACCCTTTTCGGTTACCGCAGTCCCGCCTTTAGGGACAGACTTACATGGAACGTGAGCGGTTCGTCCCCCGAAACTGGACTGCGGTACTGAAGGGGTTATGACCGCGTTCCTGACACAACAGAAATTTGCCACTCTAATGCATCAAAATACGAGGAACGTTCGTACGTGTGTTTTTTTGTTTTTTTTTCCGAACAGTTCTCATCCCTTTCTTAGGACCGCAGAGTCCCGTTTTGGGTATAAATTCCTGAGAATGAGTGAGTTGTCCCCAAAAGGGGACTTCGGTTCTATATACATATATATTTTTTTAATCCTCCGGCGGATTGCTTCGGGACAGAGGACTGCTGTAGCACCAAGAGGACAAAAACACCAGTTTTTTTTTTACGATAATTGAGGGGGTCCGCACATTTTTTTGCTTCTCCTTCTTCAGATTATCCTAAACGCGCGGCGAAGCCGCGCTCAGGTCGAGTCTTGAAGTCTGGGTTGGGTTTGGGTATAGGGTTAAGGTTAGGGTTGGGTTGGGTTGGGTCGACGCGCTCTCATGACTTGTAGGGAAAAAAAAAAACGAAAAAACAGATATTTTACTTGCGTGTAATGACGGAGCGACGGGTGCGGTTGTATCAAGCGTCTATTTCGGGGGGGAGGGGGATGTACTCGATATCGTGCATGGCCGTAGTCGTATGACCATAGTCTATGGCAGGGGGGGGGGGGGGGGGGGGGGGGGGGGGGGGCATGGCAATCATAACCCACGATTGACGTAAAAACATCCATCCCCCCCACGTTCACATACCATAATTGGTTCTCATAGAGTGGATGCCCCGACTTGAGAGCGGGCAGGCCAAGACAATCATACAGTCACGGGGAGGCCAGATCGGCTGAACCCGCCTACAATGCAGCCATGTATTTCCCTTGGCTGGGATTGAAAGCGAAGGCTAGTAATCGTCAACCCTAGTAAAAGAATTACAGTCCAGTTTTGGGGGGGGGGGGGAAACTAGCTGTATATTCGAGGGGTTTGTCCCGAAAACGGGACTCCCGCCTTCTGAAAGGGGCGATAGAGGTGTCTTCGGCCTGTACCACACCTGTCTTACTATAGCCCGTTTGCCCCCCCCCCGAGATGACGCCCTCTACCGCCACTTTTTGCATTATACCGTCGATGATTTTTTGCTCTGTGGAGTCTCTCTCCCGATAGGGTTTCAGAGGGGGTGTGTTCGGCCTGTATGCACCACACCCCTTCTTCTTGAAAGTCGAAGTACCCACTGGTGTGTTTGCTTGCTGTACAAGTATGTCCCCCCGTGATGTTAATTGAGGGAGCGGAGCAAGCGGTAAGACGCGCATGCACATATATCACTCTGGGACGCACGCAAATGCAAGGAATGTTTGTACGTTTAACATGAAGGGCCGAACGGTGCTTACAGGATGCAGCTCACCCTTCATGCGACTCGCCGGACACCTCACGGCGCTTCGCGCTTGGTGCAAGCAAGCAATGTCTGCGTGGTCGGTGAAAACCCTATATGCTCCGTCCCGGCATTGTAGGGATGCGAGGGTCTATGGTCATACGACTACGACCATGCATGAGATCGAGTACATCTCTCCTATCGAGTACACCCCCCCCCCCCCCCGGAGTGATATCATACGCCCCGCGCGCGTGTCGGATACCTCCTGCCGCTGCAGTCCCGGAGAACACATATATAGATACAAGGTTCCCCTTCGGGATGTAGGTAGCGTGAAATCCCGGGGGCGTCGCAAGGCGAAAAGAGAGTCACAGTTAACGCACGTATATTCGCTGTTCTTGGCGAAAACGTGACCCATGGGTTAGCGTATTGCTCGAAGGAAAGAGCAATAACAGTGTAATAGTCAGCAGGAACTGAGCACTGCTCTTTCTGTGGTGAATATTACACTAACTACACCATGCACGCGGTGCCATGGGTTGACTACCTTGCTGTTACAATACACCACTACCACCACTACGCAGATGTAGTACAGGTAGAAGGAGCATGCACTCTACAAAATACTACCCGGTACACTATACTACTAAGTACTACTGCTAGGGCATGGCCAATCGTTCATACACTACAGACAATCTCATGGTAAACAGAGAGGTCAAGTATCCACGTGGTACTATTGGTTGGGGCATGACTGCTGTACTGTTACACTATCTATGCACCACTGCCAGTAATACGTAGATGCAGTACAAGTAGATTTAGCGCGAATAAATACTACACTACTACCTACTACGAGTACTATTACGGGGGTCCATAGTTAACAGGACCTATCATGTACATAAAAACCTATATATTTTCCTATTTTTACTAACAAAATTTGGTCCCGTTAACTATGGACCCCTGTAATACTACTGCTACTATAGTCATAACTTTCATACAACGGCAACGTAGCATCCAAGCGGTACCATGGGTTGGGGGCATGACTACTATACTGTTACTCTTAGTGCGCACTACCACTACTACGCAGGTAGATGCATTAAAGGTAGAAGCAGCATGCATGCTACAAGATACTACCAGGTATACTACTACGACTACTACTAATGATTCTGTAAATGTACAGGCTACGTACTAGATACGGTTGAGGGAATCTTTATCTTTCTACTGCTATTGGCCAGGTAGAAGCAGCATGCAGACGGCAACAACAGCAATAGCGGACACCACAACGACTACGACGATTGTTACTACTTACAAGGGGCTACGCCGGCGGCCTGGACGGCCGCCGGTCGCAGACTTGCATGATGGGCGTAAAATGTAGAGGAGGAAGAGACTGAGACTCGATTCCAAGAGATTACGAGCGTGCGCTCCACACTCCATGAACGTTCGAAATGCGACAGAATGCTGACGATTTCTTGCTGATTGACTGAAAACAGGCGGAATCCTAGAAGGCGGTGTAACTTCTAACTCAGGGAGTGCGCGATGGCGCAATGGTCGACATCGCAGCTTCGTAGAAAGGTGCCTTCACAGCAGCTGCGGTAGCATTCCTGCTGCAGCTGTACATCTCCGCAGCTACGTACGCAGTACAGGTCCACTGCAGCTGCCGCTGTACGATAGCGTACACACTATAAGTGCTGCAGGCCGTCATAAGTGCTGCTGGCTGTTGGTGACTGCGATCTCTCTAATATATCCCCGGCATCCTGTGGGAGTCCCTAATCCTGGCATATGTTTTTATGGATAGCAGTTCTCATCCAAGCCTGTATGGCACGTGCTATCGGGGCGTTCCATCGATGTCCCAGATACAGCCACCCGAGCAGGCCCCCACAATGGCGACGCCGGCCGGGTTGTTGACCCTCCCCATGGGTCGGAGCTTGGAGAGGACGTGCCGTAAAGAACCACTCGAATGCATACCCTCTGTCGAGAGACCATGCCCAAAGCACTGACAGGGCCGGGATTTTCAGAGATTCCTTCGTAGATCTCAACGTCAAGGCTTCGCCCGGGCGGCACGGCGCTGAGCGGGTGGGTCCTCCGACGCCGGGTGGTTCAGGCGTGGAGGGGGAACGCCCTGGCGAAGAAACCGCGCGGAAAGACGGTCTGAAGCGAGAGATCCGCCGACAAAGAACGGATCGGATAAGGCTGAGGATCATCATAGGTATATTTATGGTACAGGTACTACTACTGCTATTGGACAGGCATTAATAGAGGCAGCATGCACTCGATACCACATGGGCTACTATTAATATTAAGCTACAACTTCAGCTATTATATAATATGCTATTTAATAACTACAGTACTTCAGAATTGTTTTCCTGCGTGTCGAAAACAGCGGCGCAATATTACAGAAAGGCCAATAACCGAAAACATCACTATTAATTATTAATGTTTGTTGGAAGCAGCTTTTCTGTATTCATGCACAGGTATACGTACGGTTGGTGCACGATGAAAAAGCTGTCTGCATCTATTGTCATAAAAAAATCTAATGACTGTCCAATAAGTACTCACGGCAACAGCAGCTGGCTAGTGGCAACAGCAGTAGAACTCTAACATCACTTTTTACATCAATAAGCAGCAACCGGTTTACATACGATTGAGGGCATCATGAAAAAATCAAGTGGACTTGCCATGATATGTTTCTCTATAATACGTTTAAATTAATGACTGTCAATAGCGGTATAATATGCTGATCATGGTTACAGCACCAGACTCGCGGCAACAACACTAATACACCTACTTTTACTAATAATATACTATTCCTGCTACTACTATTGCTGCTATTATAATACTACTGTAACTACTGCTACTATTAAATACTACGTACTACTATGTTAATACTACTATTAATACTACTACTGCTACTAATATACTACTGTACTACCACCACTACTATACTACTACAAATATTACTACTGTGCCAGATGCACACCGAGACAGGGGGGGTAGAGGGAGACGGGCGGCAGAATGAGCGTGACTCTGTGGCTCTTGCCCGTTGCGATTACCTGCTGCTGAAAGTGTGCGACTGGACAACTAGCTAGGTATGACAACAACACCTAGATACTTGCTGCCAATGACTCCCAGGTATAGGCGGACGGAGGGAGGCAGTTTTGTGGTCACAAACGTGCTCGCTGCCAGGTGTACACCCGTCAAATAGCTTGGTGCAACAGGTACGACGGCCGACAGATGTGTACTGCTGTTGCTGCTGTATGTCTGCTGCTGCTACTGCTACTTCCGCTGAGCTCAGAGGTTGAAAACATACGTACAGCTGAGGGGACTTGAAAATGTGTTCGAGGGTGGCGGGCCATTTTCTGAAAAAAAATGGGGTTTTACATGTCACCTACAAAGTTCGGCGAGCCGGAAAGCAATCCCTTGATTTTTGGAGTCAGCTCAGCGACGTTCAATGCCCCCAGCACCGCCACGGTGCTCGACCGGGATCCAGACATGCGTCGTAATGTACCCACGGCCCCCTTGCTTGCCCCGCAGCCAAAAGTGCGAGAAAGAACCCTCGGCCGCCAGAGAGCAGCATTCCAAAAACAAAGCGCATCTTGTACATATAAATATACCCCGTGATATATGTTTTGGCGAAGGTGATTCGCGGATAGCTCCCGCCGCCGGACGGCTTTCCGCGCGGTTCCTTGAGCCTGGGCGAGAGAGAGCCCCAGCCTTGTGTGCACCCGTCGGCGGCACGGGTCCGTCCGCGCAGCCCAGCCCCGCCCCCGCACGAGTCCCGTGCGCGGAGAAAAACGTCGGAAAAATAATAAGTATATGAAGAAAAAAAAAGGGGGGGGGGTGGAGAGGGGGGGAAAAAACAAACTCGAAATCCCTCTTTTTTTTTTTTTTGCAAGCTCTGCGAGGTGGGATACTTCGATGGCGCGCATACACGTGTCACGCCTCGTTGAGACGTATCATAGACCGCGCTTTTATTTCGTGTGGCCGATACGCGATGCTGTGATGTGATCATGTAATTCAGGACACTTCACACCTCCGACGGAGAGTCGTTTCTTTCCGACGTGATGGTCTGCTTCTGTCGGAGCAGATCGATCCCTGGTCTGTTCCGATCTACAGTAGCAGCCCACGTTGCGGGTGGGAGCCTTATCATCTTTTCATGATTCACTCAAGAGAACGTGTTGTCCCCTGCACGGTGAACCTGTACGGTGAAAGGAGCAGCACCGAACACCGTGTGTCACATCCTAGAGCCGGGAGAACCGGACCCAACGATGAGGCAGCGGTAGTCACGATGACTTTTTAGGTTTGTCTATTTCGCTCGTTGGAAGATTCGCACATCCCACCACTTGAGAGACATACTGCGGATTCGACGGACCCCAAGCAAGAGATGGTGGGGAGAGAATATATGAAAGAGTTGTTCGCGTGATGGGTCGCTTTTGACCTGAAAATAGCGGGGGGTGTTGTGGTCCGATCGCTCGTCGTCTGGGAAGACCAGCAGCGCAGCAGCAGCAGCAGCAGCAGCAGCACACGGAGCGCCATGCTGTCCTGTTGCTTGCACCCGTCTCGTAAAGCTCCCTGCGCCGCGCTTGCTTCGTCGGCGCATCTCCTAGCCCAGCAACCCGCCGTCTTTCCTAAGGCACATTTTGGAAACCGAAATAGAAAAAGAGTGGGTTGCGCTCGTCGTGGGACTCCCACCCTTTTAGGAGTGCAAGTCTCTCAACACCAGTCTTCTTGGGGAACATACTACTTAAAATGCAGGTGGTTTGTCCCCCGAACGTGACTGCAGTCCTACAAGAGTTTGGCACCTGTACTATTACGGGGGTCCACAGTTAACAGGACCTATGGCGTACATAAAAACCTATATATGTAGGTATTTTTACTAACAATATTTGGTCCTGTTTACTATGGTCCCCCGTAATAATAATACTGCACTTGTTGTTGTTGTTGTTGTCGGTGGTGGTGGTGGTGGTGGTGGTGTTTTTACCTAAATCCGACTCTAAATCCAAGTGCTTTCCCCACGGAAGGAATTTGAGCGGGGTTCACGGAACATTCTCTCGGCACGAGCTGCCGTCAGCCGCGCACCGCCTGCTTGATTCATGTACCAGGTCAGGCATTCCGGAAGGCTCTCCGTTCTGGGCCTGCTTGCTGTGGCGGGTTTTTGCCGTCCTTATTCGCAACTTTTTTTTCGACACGTTTCCCCCCTGTGAATGTCTCGTAAACTTTTTGCTGTTTTATTTCATTTTCTTGCTCATACCATGTGATGCCTTCGCCCCTCTTCTTCTCCCTCCCTACTTGTGACTCAGATCCTGGGCCAAAAAGCGGGATTTTTTTTTCGTCTCCCCTCCCCTCCCCGATACGGTACATGCCTTGGGTTTTTTTTCATCGCGAGGAAAAATCTGCACTTTCTTCCTCCCCCCGTGGAATCGCGTCGAACTATCCACTTGCTTTGATTTACCCACTTGTGTTATTTCCCATCGGCATCTAGCACGCTTGGTGACCGTGGTGATCTTTCGTCGTCTCGTGTACATTATTGATAGAGAGATGGAGAAATATCTTTGGGTAGGATGAACGGTTTGCGGGTTCGCGTTGAATGTGCGGAGACAGCGAGAACAACGGCGATACAACAGCAGCAGCAGCAGCAGCAACAGCAACCAGCTACTATGAATAGTACTACAACAAGAAGATCAACAACAACCACTGACTATGGCGACAACGACCAAATGTAACTACTATTTGTAATACTGCAACCGAAATATGGCAACCACCACGAAAAATAGAATAGCAATTACAACCAACTACACTCTGCTGTATAACAACTAGAACCAATGGCAACGACGGTAACTATCGTAGCATCGGCCGCTGACGCACGTAGATAGAATCACTCAACCATTGCATCAACGTTCTATCTGGACATTTTTCAACCTTTCCGTTATCTCGACAATCGTTGGTCAAGCAAGTCACGTGATCGTTTCTCATTTCCACCCCCTCGCTGCTTTTAGGTGGAAATGCTGTTACTAGTACGAGTAATAGGAGACCGCAGTTTGACCCCTTGAAAACCTATCTTTTTACCTATTGTAAAACCAGTATTGTTAGTAAGTAAAGCGCCTTGGCCGGGGGGTACCTTAAGAAAAAGACGAAAAGCGACACCATACAGTACCCCTTAAACGTCAAAATTAAACACTGTCCAGTACGTACGTAAGGTTGGATTTCTGGACAAAGGTATCAAAACCTTTTTCTTCCCAGTGTTTTTTTACTTGGTTTTAGTATAACTATTGTCTGGGTCTCGAAAATGGGCAGAAGGATGTCTGTCGAATTTGTTTCTATACACGTGCACCCAGTGTAATTTGTTTTTTGGAAAATACGAGTTTTTGGCTTAGAAAATGTATGTGTAAAAAAAATCAAGTATAAACTGCTGCACCTGATATAGATATCCGCTGTGGACATCATTATGAGGAGCGTTTATAATAGGCATACAGTACGCGACAGCAGTAAAAAATCTCCTATTTTGGTCTACTGCAGGCTCGCGGCTTATTGTGATGTCAACGTTGAGCACAGGTTCTTAGAGGCCATTGTATAGGATTTTTTGAGTGGCGTTCCTCTCCGAGCACAATTGCTTCGCTGTGATTTTTTTTTTATTTCAACAAGAATCTCGAGCCTAGAATTCTCGACTCCCGTATTATTACGCAACAGATGTCGCGTACTACTTCTGTAACTCGTGTGATGACTATTTTAGTGCTAGTAAACGCTCCTTGCAGCAGTTCCGTTCAGAGTGTTTTTACGTTACGCTGCCTTAACTTAACTATCGACAAGTTTGACATCCTGAAACAATGCTGCACCTAATTTTCTGAGGCAAGGGTAAACGGAAAAAAAAAAAACGACACCCAAATTTCTTTTTGCGTCCGGACCGACAGGGAGGGGGGGGGTGGGGGGTGTACTCGATATCATGCATGGCCGTAGTCGTATGACCATTGACCGTCACACCTCTACAATGCCGGGACGGAGCAAGTCGGGCTTTCACCGACCAGGCGGACATTGCGTGCACCAAGCGCGAAGCGGCGTGAGGTGTTCGGCGAGTCGCATGAAGGGTGAGCTGCGTCCTGCTAAGAACCGCTTGCGAGGCGGACTTGCGCATGGATGGCAGCTTCAACAAGTTGAAAACATATCCAGTGTGGCCAAGCCACTTCCAGAGGCAGCAATGGGAGTACTATGTAACTGCCTTACCATTAAGCACTATGAATACGTGATGCGATCATTCCCCATGTGCGGAGTAAAGGTTCTCCACCTCGCACAGATGATCTGTAACTCGATCGCCAGCTGTGACTGACCCCCCCCCCCCCAAAAAAATGAAACAAACAAACAAACAAAAAAACGGTGCCCTGGTTGTCTTGCTCACGTAGTGAGCGGCATGTTTTACAAGCAGTGCCGTTGCCAACCGACGCCAACCCAACCCATATATAATATATAGGGGAAGAACAGGGAGGGGGGGGGTTGCTAAAATCAAGTAAATTCGAACAGCAAAAGAAAGGCTTCATTTTATTTCTGGCAAAATTCCAACCGTCTATATACGTACGTACCAGGTAGTTTGTTTTCGATTCCGACACGGTGGCGAGTGATGCTCCGTTGTTTCTTTTCCTCTTTTTTTTTTTTTTCGTGGGCCCTGATATGAGTAGCTCTAAATATTGGCCCGAAAAATGGTTTACTCGTCAAAGGTCTATTTTTTTTTGTTTCTTTTGGATTTCTCTCTTTCATAGAGTGTATATCGTGCCTGTTGTATCCAGTATGATGACATGGGCATTGCATTATCTACTCTTGCTTGCTGCATATCAATGTCTTAACAGCATCTCTGCTGTGGCGTAGTTTTGTCTGTGACCACAGTATAGAGTGCGCAAAATAAAAAATGTTACGAGTTTTCGTTATCTATTCCCCCGTTACCGAGGATTAATCAAAAAGCCTACTCAATTTTGCACAACGACGAAGTTACGCATTTTTTAGTAGCATATTATACTATTAATAGAGGCATATTTGTGTGATACGAGATTCGACCGCTGGATTCTGTTCGCCGAAAACGCTCCGGACGCTGTGGATTGGCCAAGCTTGCCCCGAGAGTGGCCTCGGACCATGTGTGCTACTGGCCGGGTTTCGCGAGAAGAATTGCTGCCGTTGCTGCTGCATGCCTCTGCTTCCTGCTGCTGCAGCAGATAAATTGGTGCTGCTGCTGCAGCTGCTGCTGCGCGTCATGGACTACTGCTACTGCATGTGTGCTGCTGCTGCTTCAATGCTGTTGCCTCAAGCGCTGCGGCAAACAAGCATTGTGGTATGCAAGCGCTGCGGTAAGCAAGCGCTGCGGCAAGCTAGCATTGCGGTAAGCAAGCGGTGCTGCTGCAAGCAAGCGCTGCTGCTCAAGCAAGCTCTGCAGCAAACAAACGCTTCTGCTCAAGCAAGCTCTGCTGCAAGCAAGCGCTGCTGCAAGCAAGAGGGCTGCCTCAAGCAAGCGCTGCTGCAAGCGCTGTTGCAGGCGCTGCTGCTGCTGCTGCTGCTGCTGCTGCAAGCGCGTGCACTCTTGCCTCCACGCTCCTGATCTTCGCCACTTCGACCTCTTTTCGAGCGGAGAGGACAACGAAGAAGGAGGACGATGTTCTCGTTGTGGCGGGGTTGCTTGCACAACTAGTGTCAAGGAGCGCAAGATACACCGCTCTTGTGTCTGTTGGTGCTTGCTGCTGCCTACTGCTTCTGCAGCTTGCTGCTGCTGCTTCTGCTGCTGCAGGTAGGTACTGCTGCTTGCACGACTTCTGTTCTACTCGTTCGGTCCTGAAAGTTCTGCCGCTGCTTCAAGTGTTTTTTTTTTTTTTTTCAAGCATAATAATCCAATATTTTGCTTTTTTTTCGTCTCCGATTATGCGCATGCCGGAACTATTTTCGATTATGATTATCTTTCCGACGGAAATCCTTGACGGACGAAAATAGCATGCGCAGACACTATTCAACTCGTATCTGTCTATTCATAGGATTGAAGAATCGGCGCGGACACTGGTTGTGCTGGATGTCGACGGGTAGAGAGAACAGTTCAATGCAATGTGAAGAACACACACTTTTTTCCCTATTGAGGCATCGCTCTGCCTGCGTGGTTATCTCCCCGTTGACGACAGAATCAGCCTGGACTACTCGACATAACGGAGGAGTGTGTTTCCTTGACGTACGAGGTATATAAATGAAAGCGAGCTATATTCAGCTACTACTGTGAGATGGAGGAATATTATCCGTCGAAAATCATGTTTGCAATGCTCTGCCTGGTTCGAGTTGTTTCCTACTGTAAGCCACCGTTCATTGTCGGTGTCTGTGTGCTCCCTTTGTTTCTTGGAGGAAAAAACGACTCGAAAATACACCCTCGGGGGCAGCGTTGAGAAGCATTAACTATAAACCGATCGTCTGGTAAGATTTCCCAGAGGTCGGGCTGTTCGTTTTGCGGGCTAGCAAGCACTTCCTGGTTGGGTCAAGGTACGGGGGGTGGGGACCCAACCCAACCCCTAATAACCCTAACCGTGACTGACCCCACCGGACCCAAAAAACGGCCCGTGAAGTTTTTTTTTTTTTTTTTCCGAACTTGCGGACCACGATTTGCCCCCCTGACAATATTTTTAACCGGAATTTTCCCGGAATATTCCCGAAAATGTCCTACCTGATGAAATGTGAATACTACTGGCAGCGTTCTTGACACACGAAATGTTCCACAAAAAACACCAGAAGTACTACGGTTTTTGTGGTGGTTCGCAACTTTTTTTTTCAGGTTGTCCAAAACGCGGGGCGAAACCTGGCTCAGGTCGAGCATTTTGCCTGGACTAGGGTTGGGTAGAGTTGGGTTGAGTCGGCACGCTTTCTAGTGGTTTGTTGCAAGAAAAAAAGAACGTGCAAAAGCACATGAAAAAAAAACACAAAAAATCGTATTCATATTTGGAACTTTATCTGGTATTTTTTATGTGGGTAAGACCGGCTAAGGCGCCTGCCTCCCAGGGGCCGTGTTATCTTGTTGTCTTGCGTGTTTTGCGGTCCGTTCAGGACTTTTTTTCCTCGAACGGTTATGTAGCCTAACTCGTGGAATGCGGCGCATTTGTATTTCAAACGATACAATCGTATTCGTGGCCGCAAAGGCAAGAACAGGAATCGATGCTGAGCGCGAGAAGGAAAAAAAAAAAAAAAAACCGTACCTGGTACGTCGTACGGCAGTTGACGCTAAAATGAGTCGGTTAAGGGACTACATATTTCCATAAAAAAAAGGAAAATCAAAGACTGCCAAAATCCGTCATCTCCATCATTTTCGGTAAATAATGAATAACTTGGAAGAATTTCGTTTTGTACCAAAACTTCCAGAGAACAGCCCACCGACCGCGCCTGGACTACTGCTGTAAATTTAGGTGAAATTTTTGCGTCAAATACAACCGCAGTCATTTTTTTTTTTTTTTTTTTGGCATGGTTGATGACCGGGTGTATTCTCAACGCAAAGGACTTTCAAGATCCACCTTTTTGCCCACATATCCGTTTGACAGGAAAAGTGGCCAGTCCCACACACCAAGGGCCAAGAGCGGGCCAAACCGTGGTCATAACGAATGGGTGGAAAGCTCTACACACTACACACGCCTACGCATTTGTTTGCTGGACGTGGATTTCACACGCTTTTCTCAAACAAAAGGCGAAAATATGAAGAACCAAAGAAATAACACTGATCATTACGAGTACGTACTCGTATATATAGCTGCCGCCGAAGCTGATCGTTTCAAGCGTGGGTTTGAATTTTCCATCAACCCATCCGATCCTCACGAGAAAGGAGTACGTACCTTGGTGCAGTTTTTTTTTCAGGGGAAATTTCCAGGGCTTTCCTCGGGACCGAATTTTCGTTTGCTGTGCGGTGTGTTGCTGTGCCGTGCTGTGCTTTATCTTTCGTACATAGGAGTACAGACACAAGAGCATATCGAAAGACGAAAATAAGTACCCTACCTAGGGTATGTACGAACGTACGACATGTGAGCGAGCGTATATAGCGGAAAACCGCCCGCGACGCGAAGCGTATGTGGCGTCCCAGCTGTTTTCTCCTGAATGAATGAAGCATGGCGGCGGGACTCTTGGCATTATCAAGTCGCCAGTTTGCGACTACAGTCATGAAAAAAACACTATTTTAATCATAGACCTCTGTCCGCTTCGATGTAATTTTCCTTCCTGAGCGAGCGTAGCGGGCGGTGTAGCTACATACATACACACAATATCGGCCCTGTTATGATACGGTGTGACCACGCGCGATAACATGACGCCCTCTCGGGCGATTTTCGTAGCAGGTTTTCTGAACGAAGGAGAAGGTGCAAACGCTGAGCGATGCATGCGTCTAAAATATGGAACGAGACCTCGCCGTCATCTTCCCCCCTGCCCGCCTTTTGCGTTGTTCGTGCCTCCCATCCCTGGGTTTTGAGAAGACTCGACTCGGGAATTCTGCCCGTTTTTTTTTTTTTTTTTTTTTTTTTTCAACATCGCTATTGCTTTCCAGCTTAACTCGTATTGATAGAAGGTTTTACCCCAAGCGATCATCTGGACAAGCCGTGGTCACAGGTGTCGTCCCTTCTCCCCCCCGGCACGTGCCTTTATTTTTATCGCACTTAGGGTTCGGCACTCCCGCTGCTCGTCGATTTTCGTCGGATGTTGTTGACTCACTCTCACGCGCTTTCCGCTTAATCATTTTTTTATGCCAAAAAAAAAGTATTTACGAGTATGCACTTGGTGAGACTCGTATGTACGCGGACTACCCACCAAGCCACCGGGGACCGCCCATCCCTACCATTAATTTGGCGCTGTCATCCACATTCGAGAAAGTTCGCCTTGCAATCGGCTCTTAGTAGGACGCCGCTCACCCTTCCTGCGACTCTCGAACACCTCGCGTCTCGGTTCGCGCTTGGTCGTAGCGATGTGTTGCCTGGTCGGTGAAAACCCGACGTGCTCCGTCCCGGCGTCGTAGGGATGCGAGGGTCTATGTTCATACGACTACAGCCATGCATGATGTCGAGTACCCCCCCCCGCCCCCCCACCTTCCCTCTGCACAAGGGGGATGATCGTATCACGTAGTGTGTATATGGTAAGGCACCCACAAGGCAGGTACATGGTAAACCGATTGCTGTCTCTGGAAGTGACCGCACTAGAAATTAAATCAATTCATCGACGCTGTCATCCACATGCAAGAAAATCCGCCTCACAAGCGGTTCTTCGTAGGATGCAGCTCACCCTTCATGCGACTCGCCGAAACCTAATGGCGCTTCGCGCTTGATGCAAGCAATGTCTGCCTGGTCGGTGAAAACCCGACGTGTTCCGTCCCGGCATGTTAGGGATGGGAGGGTCTATGGTCATACGACTACGACCATATGCATGAGATCGAGTACACCCCCCCCGCGCTATGTACACCTTGACACTAGGATTAAGAGATGTTTCCTGGTGAATGTGATAGTTCCAAAACTAGAATATGCAGGAGAAGTATGAGAAGGGAACGCGAAACTCGTAACACAGTTGGAAACAGAACACATGACAGCAGCTAAAAAAATCCCCAAGATGCTCAAGTACGACTAGCAATACAGTAGTAAGAGCAGAACTGGGAATGCACCCACTCAAGACCAATAGAACCATGAGAAAGTTGAAACGGCAATAAGAAGTAAGGAACATACCAAAAATGAGGTTGCCAGCCATAGTTGATAGAGCTGTATGGGAGAAAGTAACAAAAGGGCGAGCTGGAATAAGGTGGGATAGCGTAGTTGAGAAAGTATGGAAGGATATAGGGGGAAACCGAGAAGAGGTGATGTCCGCCGGGAAGTTTGGGAGGTACAAGGCAGAAATAGAAGAAAGGGTAGAAAGAAGGGAAAGGCTAGCGCTAAGAAACAAGGTGGAATCGGAAAAACTCTTGAAAGAGATATACGGGGGATTGAGGGAAGGAATAGGATTGAAAACGTATCTGCACGGCCCAATGGACTTCGCGAAAACGCTGAAACTGCGATTTCGTGTAGGTGACCTGGACCTTCCAGAAAAAACAAAGAACCAGTAGCCGGGAGGAGGAGGAAGTAGATGCACAGATGTGCCCGTGTGGCAAAGCAATAGAGTAGAACTCGCATAGTAGGAGAATGTGAAATGCACAGGGAGGAACGGGATGTGTTAGAAGAGGAGATGCGGGAAATAGACGAAAGTGACATGGAGGAGTTTTGATACACACGATAGCAGCGAGAAAACGATCGCTATCCTAGGACATATAGATGGTGGCCACAGGCGGCCAAACAGGAAGGGGATAGGACTAGCAAAAAGTTTCTATGTAATGTACGGAAACAACGCAATGAGCGCCCAATTGTTGGAGGTGTCTCTATTAGGTGTAGGAACGGTGCTCCGTCTCGAAGGGATGCATGGTCAATGGTCGAATGACTAGGGCAAGCAACAAATGAGTACGCCCCCCCCCCCCCCCCCGCGCTATGATCGTATCGCGTAGTGTGTATATGGTAAGGCACCCACGAGGCAGTTATATAGTAAACCCATTGCTGTCTCGGGATGTGGCCACACCAGAAATTAAATCGATTCATTGATGCTGCCATCCATATACAAGAAAATCCGCCTCTTGAGCGGTTCTTAGTAGAATGCAGCTCACCCTTCATGCGACTCGCCCAACACCTCACGTTTCGCTTCGCGCTTGGTGCAAGAAATATCTGCCTGGTCGGTGAAAACCCGACGCGCTCCGTCCCGGCATTGTAGGGATGCGAGGGTCTATGTTCATGCGACTACGGCCATGCATGATATTGAGTACCCCCCCCCCCCCCCCCCCCCCCCCCCCCCGCTACCATAATAATCAGACGACCTTGACCCGACGCGACCCGTGATGTTTGACCTGGCCCGTGACCAGCCCTGGTAGACTCTTACACAACAGTCCATGTCACTTATCAGACGTTTAACGCCATGCACTCGTACGCCCCCCCCCTCCCACCTTACTAACCCTCGGTGCCATGGTTTTTCTGTTGCGCGCGCAGAAACGACGACGACTCTGTCCTCTCTTCCCAACCGCGCCAAGAATCCAGCGTCCCCTCTTACACCACCGCCTCCACCATCTCGTCCACCCTGTCAGAAGAGGGCGGGCTAGTATCGCATGCCTCGATCCCGAGCCCTCGCTGGAAGGAGGCGTCGGTTTTGAGGGGGGCGGAGATTTCCGCCGCCGGCGCCAACGGTGGGGCTGGCGCTGGTGCTAACGTTGTTGCCAAGGTTGGTGCCAGCGGAAGGGCTTGCGCTGATGCGAGCGCTGACCGCAAGGCGTACTCTAACGTATACGCCAGCCCCCTCGGTGGCGCCAACGGTAACACCAACGTCAATGCCAACAGTAACGGTAACACCAACGGTAATGTCGACGCCAACGCTAAGGCCAGCCCTAACTGTGGCGCCAACGGTAACCCCAACGGTAACGGCAACGCTGACGGTAACTCCAACGGTAACGGCAACGCTAACGGTAACAGCAACAGCAACGGCAGCGTCGACGCCAACGCTAGAGCTGGCAACGCGAAGGCCGACACGGCGACAGCGGCCGCAGTGGCGGCAGCCGTGGTGCGCGACATGCGCTTGAAAGCGCTCACGCTCGCGGCGGTGTCCGGATTCGCGCGAGCCGCGCAGCTCACCGAGGTCAGCTTGAACCTCTGCAACGCCTGCAGGACGGGGATCCCCTGGTCCCTGCATGTCTCCGAGAGCACACCGAAGGTGCTCATGGACCATCTCCGCCCGGGCTCAAGCATGGCGATGCTGAGGCCTGTGGTAAAGTCGAGGCTGGAGCGGCCCCGCTCGATCACGAAGGTCAGGGTGGACGCCAACGACGATGTGACCTCCGCGTCGTGGCCGTCTTCCATGAAGCATCTGGCGTTTGGGCCGGGATTCAACAGGGCGGTGGAGGGGATGATCCTGCCGGGCGGCTTGTTGACGCTGTCGTTCGGGGTCACGTTTAATCAGGTGCGGCGTAACTATGCTGCAGCCGGAGTGGCAACACCGTCGTTGTTTTGTTTGCTCGTTGTGTTGTTGTTTCCGTGTTTTTATAAAAAAAAAATCCCAGTAGTTTTTTTTTTTGTTTTCTTGTTTTTTTAAGTGTTTGGTTGTTATTTTTTTTTGTCTTGTTGTTATGGCGTTCTTGTTTTTTTTGCCATGGTTGTTTTGCCGTTTTTTTTTTTTTTTTTTTTTTTTTCGTTTTTCGGAGCCGCCCTGCGTGGTGTGTGTAGGTGTTGGGGCTTTTGTCGTATTGCAAAAAGGCGGCATTTATTTTCATGTCATTTCACGTTGTCATCACGCCAGCCGCGCGTTCGAGTTTACGCGTGGATCACCACGTACCCGACTCCGCGAGCTGCTTCGTGCCTCGTGCCGGCACAATGTAGTACATACATGGATCGCGCATGTGATGCATGCTATCAATACGATAGAGATGAGCAAGAGGAAATATGTTTTTTTTTGTCCCAGACAGCGGGGGCGGGCGGGGGTATACTACAGTAAGTAAAACCAAATAAAATAAAATAAACTGAAAAAATATATGTTTTAGTTCTTTGGTACACGAAAGAAGAAAAGTGACACCCCACTTTTGTCATTTTAGTCCCGGACACACGGGGGGGGGGTGTACTCGATAGGAGAGATGTACTCGATCTCATGCATGGCCGTAGTTTTTTTTCTTTTTTTTTGATCCTCCTTGGAGACCTGGGTAAAAAAAGCTTACGCCCAACACACTTTCTCATTTGTGTACCGGTTCTTGTCCATCTGTAGAACACAGACTTAATGTGACACTCCACCAGCATGGCCGTAGTCGTATGACCATAGACCCTCGCATCCCTACAATGCCGGGACGGAGCATGTCGGGTTTTCACCGACCAGGCAGACATTGCTTGCACCAAGCGCGAAGCGCCGTGAGGTGTCCGGCGAGTCGCATGAAGGGTGAGCTGCATCCTACTAAGAACCGCTTGTGAGGCGGACTTGCATATGGATGACAGCTTCAATGAGTTAGTTTAATTTCCGGTGTGGCCACTTCCAGAGACAGCAATGGGAGTACTATGTAACTGCCTCTTGGGTGCCGTACCTTGAACACTACGTGATACGATCAATTCCCTTGTGCAGAGTAAAGGTTCTTTACTTCGCACAAATGATCTAACTAGACGACCAGCTGTGGGCGACCGCCGAAAAAAAAAAAAAAAAAAACGGTACCCTGGATGTCTAGCTCACGTAGTGAGCGGCATGTTTTACAGTGTCGTTGCCAACCGACACCAACCCAACCCATATATATAATATATATATATTAGGACACACGGGGGGGGTGTGTGCTAAATAAGATCAGGTTGAAAAAAAATGTTTTTTTAATTTTATTTTATTATAATTGGTGGACGGAATGAACAAAAAATGACACCCCGCTTTTGCTTTGAGTCCAGACAGGGGGGGGGGGGGGGGGGGGTACACTACCCGCTATTAATAACAATGGTTCGTTTTCAATTCCCACATCATGGCGGGTGTTTCTCCCTTTTCTTTTTTTTTTTTTTTTTTCGTGCACCCTTGGAATTCTCACTTAAGGGCTTTAGTACCGCAGTCCCGATTTGGGGACAAACCATTCTAATTCCAAGTGATTTGTCCCCAAAACAGGACTGCGGTACTAAAATGGTTAAGGGCTTCTGCACCCCACCCAACTCCCGTAGGGTAGGCGTTGGAGAAAAAAATTGCCAAGTGCAACAATGCCATGTCCTATTTTGCCGGTGGACCATAGTAAATAGGACCAAATAATGTTTGGTAAAAATAGGTGAATGTATAGTTTTTTGTGTGTACGGTAGGTCCTATTTGCTATGTGGTCCCCCGGAATAGTTCGTATGTATCGAAAAGTGGCGTTGAGGTACGAATACAATTCCGGCGGTATTGAGTTAATTCTGCGGTTTGACGAAAGGTGCCCCGTCAAGCCAGACAGAAGGGAAAAAAAGTGCTGGGCGTAAAACGCGCGTCGTCGTGTGTACGCTGGACACAATTGGTTTGTCTCACCTTTTACCCCTTTTCACTACTGCATTAGTCGAATTGTCCTCTTGCCGTTCCAAGCGGTTAGTGCCCTTCCCCCCCCCCCCCCCCCATCCCTCCCTCCCTCCCTCCCTCCCTCCCTCCGACCACCTTTCCCTCCCTCCCTTCTTCCTATTTTTCTCCCCCTACCGGTCTCTACCCCCCCCCCCCCCCCCCTCTCTCCCCTACGGCCATGCATGACACTCCTCTCACCCCCCAACCCCCACCTCCCCCCAGCCCGTCAGCAGGGTCCGCTGGCCTCCGTCCCTGCGTTTGCTGACTTTCGGGAACGACTTCAACCAGCCTGTGTCGGGTATCGACCTCCCGGCCTCTCTGCGCTACCTAGACTTTGGCGGGAGGTTCAACTTCGCCGTTTCTGCTGTCGTCTGGCCGAAGAACCTCAGGGAGCTACGGCTTGGCCGAGGGTGAGTGTACGCGCCTGTTGTGTAGGGGTAGCCACTGATGGTGGTAGGGCGGGGGAGGAGGGGGGGGGGGGGTGGGGTGGGTACTCGGTATCATGCATGGCCGCAGTCGTATGACCTTAAGACCCTCGCGCCCCTACAGCGCCGCGACGGAGCATGCAGGGTTTTCACCGACCGGGCAGGCATTGCTTGCTGCGAGCGCAATGAAGCGAAACGTGGGGTGTTCGGCGAGTCGCATGAAGGGTGAAGCTACATCCTACGAAGAATCGCTTGTGAGGCGGACTTTCTTGCGTACGGATGACAGAGTCAATTAAGTGGGGGGCGGGAGTGTGATGGTGGTGGTGGTTGGGGTGGTGCTTGTGCCGGAGGACCATAGTAAATAGGACCGACGGTACACACAAAAATATATATACTTCCCCCTTTTTACTAACATTATTTGGTCCTATTTACTGTGGCCCCCCGTAATAGAGTGTTGGTCGCCCCTTCTGTTCAACATGTCTATGGTATGCGTGGGTTCGGTTCTCGGCGATCATCACTTTGCCAGGTTGCGAAGAAGGGGAAGTTGGATGCCTTTGTTGTGGCCAACGGTGTTCGTGTTGCTTGTGGTGGCGATGTTATTGGTGTGTTTTGATTATTACGGGGGGCCGTAGTAAATAGGACCAAATATTGGCAGTAAAAATAGGGAAACGTATAGGTTTTTTGTGTGCACCGTAGGTCCTGTTTACTATGCCCCCCCCGCAGTAGTCGATGCTGCTGTTGCTCTCCTGTCGTTTTTGTTGCGTTGATTTTCCCCGCTATTTGTGACGGTTACGTGCCTTTTCAGTGAGAGGACGCATCGTTCATCCTTTGGCGAGCGTCCAGGGTCCACCAAGAGAAAAAGTCCCCTACACCCCACTACCCATTTTCGAGACCCAGACACGGGGGTATACTAAAACCAAACATATTGCAAATATTTGATTAAAAAAACTCGATTTTCGTAATTTCGTCGATAAATTCCAACTCACTGCTTTGTTTTTCGTTTCGACACTGGGAAGGTGTGCGAGTGGTTTATTTTTTTCGTCGGGCACCCGTTTTTTTTTTCGTGGAATTGGCGCTGAAGGGCGTTTACAGCATCAATCAAACGACTCGATTGCCAGCCCGTCACCCTATCGCTCTGCCCCCCGGTCTATGGTCTTACGTCTGCGGCCATGCATAAGATCGAGTACACCTCTCCTATGGAGTACACCCCCCCCCCCCCTCCTCTCCTATTCACAGCCTCATCGACCCCCCCCCCCCCCCCCCCCCTACGAAGCAATTTCTGCCTGGTCGGTGAAAACCCAACGTGCTCCGTCCCGGCATTGTAGGGATGCGAGGGTCTACTATGGTCATACAACTACGGCCATGCATGATAATGAGTACCCCCCTACGACCATTACCCTGATAATCGCACCCGTGGGCCGTACGATTCGCGTGCGCTCAGATTTAACCGGGAGATCCTCGACGTTCGGTGGCCGATACGGCTCGAGACGTGAAGAGCTTATCTTTAACGATCCGCGGGAGGGTAAAAAAGAACGAGAAGAAGGAGAAAGCATCAACCAAACGACTCGATTTTCCACCCGTCACCCTATCGTTCTGCGCCCCCCTCCCCTCCCCTCCCTCCTATAAAGCCTCATTTGAACGTGGAAGTGTGGTGAGCTGGAGCTTCTTTTTTTTTCCAATCCGCCGGGGAATGAAGAAAAAAAAAAACGAAAACAAAAACACAACCAAACGACTTGATTACCCACCCGTGACCCTATTCGTCCCGACCCCTCCTCCCCTTCACCCCTGAGACCATAACCCTGACAAACGCACCCGCTCGCCGTACGATTCGCGCTCGCTTAGATTCAACCGGGAGATTTCCAACATTCGGTGGCCACCCCGGCTGGAGACGCTAGAATTTCTGGGGGAACTCCAGCAGAGGGTGGAGCACGTAGCCTGGCCGCGGAGCCTCAGGTACCTCTCGCTCCTCGGAGACTTCGACCAGTGCGTCAGCGCGGTGGAGTGGCCCCCCGAGCTGAAGGCGGTCCGCTTCGGGAACCGTTTCCGGCAGCCTCTTGACCGCGTGCGCTGGCCGGCGCGGCTTGAGACGGTGGTGCTTGGATGCGGCTTCGATAAGAGCTTGGTGGGTTGCGTCTGGCCCGCTGGGCTGAGGCACCTCACCGTGCCTTCCACCCGCCTCTTGGTGGCGTCGTCGGGCGGGGATGGGGGTGGTGGAGGTGGCGGGGGGGGGGTCGGGGCGCCGAGGGAGTCTTCGCTCTCCCTGCGTGTTGCGTGGTCCATGTGCTGCCTCACGCGACACGGTTCTCCCGCGTCTGTGTGATGTTCCCCGGGCGTAGCGATGAAGAGGAGTACGTCCTTGACGAGGACGACGAGGACGGCTCTGACGAAGAGGACGACTTTGACGATGATCCAGATCTTCCGCGCGCGCCTGCGGTGGTGGAAGTGGGCGGCGCAGGGTCCAGCTGGGACGACGAGGACGAGCTGCTGGAGATGGGCGGGTCGGAGGAAGGGTTCGGGGGCGGCATGGACGTGTTTGGCTTCGAGGACGAGGCTTGGGATGTGGGGGGGGGGCGTCTGGTGGGGGTGGGGGTGACGGCCGTGGCGCTGGTGGTGACGGCCGTGACGGTAGTGATGACGGCCTTGACGGTGGTGGTGACGGATGTGACGGCGGCAGCGGTAGCGTTGACCTTGGCGATGACCTTGACGTTGCTCTTGGCTTTGACCTTGGTGTCGACCTTGACGGTGACGTTGACGTTGACCTGGACCTTCGTTGATCTTGACGTTAACCTTGACGTTGAAGTTGACGTTTCCCTTGACCTTAACCTTGACGATAGCTTTCGATGACCTTGACGTTAATCTTGGTGTTGACGCCGCCCTTGACTCGAGGTCGACCTGCGCCATTGCTGGCTGTAACGTCGCCGTTTCCCTTGGCATTGAACTAGTACGTTGACCTGCGTTATTGTTGACGTTGCCCTTGACCTGTGACGTTGACCGGCGTGAATGTTGGCGTTAATGTTAATGTTACTCTTGACGTTGACCTGCGTCTTTGTTGACGTTAGCGTTGGCGCTTCACTTGGCGTTGGCCTTCAGCTTGGCGTCGACGTGCGTCAACAATGGTGTTGACGCTTCCTTTGACGTTGACCCTGACGTCGACCAGCGTTTTGTGTTGACGTTGGCGTTGCCGTGAACTTTGACCTCGCCCTTGACGTTGACATGCGTTAATGTCGGTGTTAAGCGGCGGTGCCCTTGACATTGACCGTGACATTGACCTCGACGATGACCGTGACGATGACCTTGACCTTGACGTCGACACTGGCCTTGAAGCTGGCGCTGGCGATAGTTGTGTCGCTCAATTTCGTGCTTGAATAAAAAAAGTGAAGGAAGCGAGAGCCGTTTTTTTTGTCGTTTCGGTGTCGATGTAGACATTCGTTGCGTGACTGGCGGGTCGATCGACTGACTGGCTGGCTGGTTAGTACGTTGGTTGATCCGTTGGTCGGTCCGTCGGTCGATTGGTTGGCTATTTGCTGGGTTGGTTGGTTGCTTCGGTGCATGGGTGGTTGGGTGTTTGGGCGATTGGTGGTGTGAGCGGGTGATCTGTCGTGCGCGCCTCGTGCGGCGAGCCCTGCGCCTGATCTAGTTTGCGGGGCCCGCGGTGATCGCGGAGGCCTCGACGACGGCCGAAGGTAGTGAGGAGCCGTCGCCTCTGGGGACGGCGTGGGGACACGGCGCGCCTGCACCCCAGCGCCACAGAGGGAGGGGGGGGGAGGGGGGGAGAGAGAGAGAGAGAGGGAGATGAAAAGGAAGGAAAGCGAGGAAAAAGAGAGAAGTTCAAGTTGGAAGAGAGGGAGGGAAACCATTGGCAGAAGAGGGGGAGAAGACAGAGAAGGGTCTCCACGTTCATGCGGCCGGCTTGTCTATGTGGGTGGATTGGGTGGCTCGGGCATGGATGGAGGGGAGGGGGAGGGGGGGGGGTGAGAGAGGGTAAGAGAAAGAAGGGTTTCCACGTGCATGCTGGGTCGGCATGTTTTGGGGGTGGGTGGGATGGCGCGGGGGATGGAAGGAGTTGACAATTCGGGTAGGCGTAGACGTATTAGGCGCGGGGGGATGGGAATATCCTGTCCCCGTGCAACATTGGCTTCGTTCGGTTCGAAGACGAGTTGTTGACAGAGGCAAAAAATAGTCCTCTCGAGTGGGGGCTGTTTTGAAGGTGGGGGGGAAAAAGCTGGGGTCGGTGTTGTAGTACACAAGACAGGCGATGCTAGGGCGGGGGGGGGGGGGGGGGGGGGGGGGGGGGGGGAGGGGGGGGATCAAGATGGGTGTGCATGGCGGGATGGAGGCTATCTTCGTCGTTCATGCATCGTACCGGTTTTCATTTGCACTACGCACTGTTTTTATTTTCTCGGCTCTGTTTTCACTTCTACGGTTTTTATGTTCACGGTTTTATTTGCGCAGTTTTTTATTTTCTAGTTACCGGTTGATGTTGATGCCAATGCCCCCCCCCCCCCCCCCTTCTTCTTGTTGATGCCCCCTCTCTGCTTTACTAGTTATTTATTTGTGTATGGCGTGTGATGATTTGGTGGTGGTGGTGGTGGTGGTGGTGGTGGTGATGGTGGTGGTGGTTTTCAAGCAAACGGCGCTTCGGTCGAACGGCGGCAGAGGTAGAGAGTCGAGGGAGGTGCGTCGCCCGGCTGGGACCTCACCAACCCCGCTCCTGTGGAACATGGTCGTGTACCGTTGGACGGAGGGTGGTATTGCCGAGCCCATTCTCGTGACCCGTGGGCGTCTACTGTTGGGCGGAGAGTAGCGCACTGCAAGTCCGCCTGTTGCTGATTGTGTAAACCTGCTGTTGGGCAGGGAAGTGTGGGGTAGAGAGTGTAGAACGCCGCGACGGTTAAACGGCCGCTACCCCTCCCCCTCCCGTGTGTTGGAGCGCATTCGCCGGGTGCGGTGTCTGCGCTTTATTCAGCTCGGCTTTTTTCTTTTCTTTTCTTTCGGCGCGTGAAGTCTTGGGGGCATTTTTTTTTGTCGTTGTTGAGATTTTGCTTTTTGGACGGTGCCCTGTTTTCATTTTTCTCTCCCGGACTTTTTGTGATCGGCGCGTCGTTCCAGTCTTTTAAGGTGCCGCCCGTTGCTGCGTTTGGTGATAAAGTCGTTTGTTTTTTGTTTTTTTTTTTGTTGGCCGGTTTTAGTCATGATTTTCTCCCCCCTCGTGGTGCTTGTTTTTTATCCCGTTCCCGTCTTGCTGTTTTAAGTTGTCTCACGTGGATAATAGTACGGCCTTGACTGCGTGTGCGTGTCTGGGTTTTGTTTTTTGTTCTGGTTGTTGGCTCTGGCTGGTTCTGGTTCCCCCCTCGTTTTCAATAAAAACACGTTTTTTTTTGTAGTTGCCGGGTAGTTGCGTTTTTTGTTTTTTGTCTCCCCCCTACCCTCCCTCTTTCGAGGTTGGTGCTGGTTTTCCGCAACGGCTGGCATCGACGAATTCCTCACTATCCCTTTTTTGTTTTTCCCATTTTCTTATTTTCACGGTCGGTTCTTAAGGGGGGTCATTTCTTTTTTTTGGGGGCGGGGGGGTTCTTTGACGTTTCATCACGAGACGTTGGGGAACAAATACCTCGACTCCTTTGTACGCTGCAGGCCCGACATGATTGCGTAAGTACGGCAGATATATATATATATATATAATATTATATATATTAGTATACCATAATGGTACGGTAGTGTTTTCATGGCAGCTGTGCAAAAGGGGTGCTTGGCAGGCTACACACATACTCTGGGCTACCCGGGTACCCAAATCTGATTACGCCGGCAATACCCGGGTATATACCCGGGTACGTGCCGAGTATATGTTGGCGATGCCTGGGCAAGTACCCGGGTAGTATATGTTGGCGATGCCCGGGTAAGTACCCGGGTACATGACGGGTATATATACCCCTACTGAACGTACCAGCTGTGCATTAGGGGATGCTTCGTGGGGTATCTATTCTGGGGTACCCAAGTACCGAGACCTGACTATGGTGGCGAGACCCGGGTACATGCCGAGTGTATCTGTGGGTAATACCGGGGAGTACAGAGCCTACTAACCATAACCTTTGGAGATGCCCTTGCTGCAGATGTCGAAGTGTGCGTGTTTGCGGCAATTCGCATGCTCGGAGGGCGAGCGAGGGGGGTTGTGTTGGTGTTGGTGGTGTACATTTATATATTTATATATTTTGGTATATGATATGTATGTATTCGTGGGTTTCAATGTATGTGGACGCGCTTTGATTTCTTTTAGTCGAGGGCGACACGAGAAACATTTTGAAGGATTTTGTTTTGCAGTTTTTGTTCAGTGAGGGCGACTCGAGATGTACGTGCGGAGGCGGTTGAATACCGAGTCTGGGGCGACTTTTAGCCGGTTTTTTTTTTTCTTTGCTGAGACTTTTTGTTCCTCTTGGTGTGCAGGGCGGAAGTGGTCCCCATCCTCAAGCGTAGCAGACCGGATGTGGTTCGACCGCGCAGACCGATACATTGTATGGAGGCTTTTTTGGCCCGTGGGCATATACGCGCAGCATGCTGAGCTGTGGTGTCGCTGGTGATGTTATCAGGCTAGAAACCGTCTTGCTTTATTGAAAGCATGGTGTCATTTACAATAGCACGTATCTTTTCAAGGCTGTTAATAGAAGACGACCTTTGGCTTTTGGAGTACTATGCCTCATTCCATAGATTTAAAAACGCGGATCGTTTTCAGGCTAGAACGGCCTCCCGCGTCAGGGAGGAAGGCAACACTGATACCTTTCGAGCCTAGCTTTACGTAGTGCTCTCGGTCGTCTTCACGATTTAGTGTAGGAAAGTAAGGCTCTTTTTGTGGCCGAGACTTGAGAAAAATGGACACCAACAAATCGTGCTGAGTGGGCAAGCGCTGCTACACCCAATTATCTGTAATAGCGAAACACTCGAGGTTTTTTTTACCGGACGATAGGGTAAAGTACTTTCAGGCTAGAACGATTTTTAGGTTTTCGAAGCACGATAAGATAGAACGGATTTTTTATTTTTTGTTTCGGTTCCAGGATGTTAGCGACATCCGTCTGTTAGCGACATCCGTCTTGATTTATTTTTCTCTGGGGTACGATAGCAACGGATTTTTCTGTCTATCGAGGGGAGGTCTTTTTTTGCGTTTTTGAACGAACGATACGAGTACTATATACGATAACACGGATGTTTCTCTTTTTTTCCAGGTCCCGGGCTGATTTAGATCCGATAGCACTGATCTTTTCAAGCTCGAACAAGCAGGCATTCTTGCGATTTGAAGGGCACGATACGCTAGAAGAACGATATACGTAGTTTTCCGCTGGTTTGATCCGTCTTTGCTCGTTCCGAGCTCCTTATTTTGCGTTTTGGGGTACGATAGCTCGGGCCCTTTCTCGATTGCAGGCTAGAGCTACAGATCCGTCGTTTGCTTTTGTGGAGTACGATAGCACGGATGCTTTCAGGCTAAGACGATCATGTTTTTTGTTTTTTTTTTTTGTTGAAAAAAAAAGTACGGTATCATGGCACAGCTCTTGTGTTTCCAGGTTGCAGCAGTAAGTCCACAGCTGCTGCTGTAGACCTGGCTTGGTTTTTCAAAGGCATGACACCAACCGGTACACAGCACGTTTTTTTTTTTTTTTTTTCAGGCTAGAGTCGGCTCTCGCCTGTTTCAGGGTCGCTTCTTCTTCCTTTCACTTGAGGAGTGTTTGGAGCGTGGGATAAACCTCGCCCGCCCTAGAACGTATGCCACGCATCGGAGCGATTATGATCGGATCTCCATTTGACGATCTTGGGAAAAGCAGGTCCCTGGTTTGGTCACCCCAGGTAGATCATGGTCGCCAGGAGGGAGCTGTGCTGGCACAGCTCCTCCTGCGACAACTTAGGTTTCCCGAGCGGATTGATATTGTGTTATATGCAGCTCTTGCACAATACCTGATACCTCATAGCCGCAGATATAGGATCTAGATGGTGGTATTGATGGTGCTCTAGATCGTGATCTCGATCGTAGATCGTACTGTTGGTCGGAGATCGTGATCTAGATCGTGGATCGTGATGTAGGCCATAGATCGTGATGTAGGGCGTAGATTGTGATCTAGATCCTAGATCGTGATCTTGGTCGTGATTACTGTAGATCGTGTTGCTAGATCGTGACGTTGATCGTAGATCGTGATCTAGGTCGCAGATCGTGATGTACTGGTAGGTCATAGATCGTGATGTAGGTCGTAAATCGTGATCTTGATCGTAGATCGTGATCTAGATCCTAGATCGTGATCTAAATGTGGTGCTAGATCGTGATCTTCGGTCATCTACTGCAGATCGTGATGCTAGATCGCGATCTGTCCGTTATGGGATTGTTTTGCGACGGGTAGGCTGCGATAGGCGATCCTGCTCTACGGTAGCAGCAGCGGCAGGGATAACGGCAGGGGGCTATCCGTCGTAATCATCAGGGTGGTGCGCCCACAAGCCTTGTACGCTACTATTACTTGAATTTTACTGAGAATGTGGGGAGGGAGGGAGGGAGAGGGGGGGGAAGGGGGGGGGGAAGGGGGGGGGGAAGGAGGATGCTTACAGAAATCGGTTGCGGCAAAGAATGGATAGTTGGGAGGGGTAGTGGAGGCGTAGCGGGAGGAGGGGTGGAGGGGGGCGCCGACTGGGGGGGGGGGGGGGGGGGGGTTAGATATGTTTTGCTCTGGGACATAGAGCGGCGTGAGGTTACGGTGTAGGGTGAAAGCTGTTCCTTCGAGACGTGAGATGGGAGAGTCAAGGGACGGGCTTTTTTCTGTACGTTTGGGGTTGTGGATTGTTTGGGGAAGAAACGAAGGCTTCTCGCCGAAAATCGCAGAGAGTAGACAAACGCGATAACGGTCAGATGCCCCGCCCACCCCCTCCCCCCCCCTCCCTTCGCCATGAAGGGGGGTGAGGTTGGGAGGTATAGGGGGGGGGGGGGGGGGGGGGGGGGGGGGGGGGGGGGGGCGAATTCGGGCTTGACGAGAGAGACAAGGCACCCCGAAGGGTGGAGCGAGGTCGCGGCGTGCGGCTTGCAATAGTTGATGTTAGCTTTGATGGTTGGGTAAACTTAGTAGCTGGTACGTACATAATAACTCGTACCAAGGTACACGAGTACGAACCAGGTATTGTTTGTTTTGATGTACACGAATTTTCCATGATACCGTTGGTGCATGATATGGGGGGGGGGGGGGGGGGGGCATTTTTTTGTCATGTTTGTCGCCGGTAACCAAGACGAGTGCAGTCATTGTATTCTGCGGCTGCAGGTAGTCATAGAAGAGGGGGGCGGGTCGCCTGAGGGACAGCCCGCAAGGAGCCCTAGCTCGCTCGAAAAAAGTCCCGGGGGGTGTTTGTTCGAGAGGGAGGTGGGAGAGGAAGGGTGGTAAGCAGGCCGGGTGGCTGTGCATGCAGTTCACCCTTCCTCCTAGTAAAATGCAAACCAGACGCAGAAGCCTTGTACATAACAGGTACTACCTGCACGTACAAAGCAAACGCGAATGAAAAAAAATAGCGCGGATGGAAGAAAAAGCACCTGCCTGTTGGATATTTTGCTGTGTGAGGCCGGCAAAAAAAAAAACGAAATGAAAGAAAGAGCAAGCAAGCGTCTGCCGAACATTTTTTTGCGTGTGGTGTGGTCGTGGTCAGTGTTATTTATTGTTTCGGGGCTGCGATCTTCTGAGGCGTGGGCACTTCTTGATAGTAAACCTTTACGGAGGCTTTATTCTCGGCGCCTAAAGTCGACCTTGCGACCCGAACGCTAACTGCAACCCGAACCCTACGGCAGTGATCAAGTGGTGGGATGCTGTGCTGGGTAAGGCCTTAGGTCGATTCGACCGGCGTGGGTGCTGTGCTCGGAAAGACTCTTCGGCTGATTCCGCCGGCTCGGGATGCTGTGGCTTGGAAAGACTCTTAGTAGGTTGATCGAGCCGCCGTCTCGTAATAGTCCCCTCAGCCAACCAGAGTGCGCAAACAGCTATCTTAGGAACACTCACTATATCAGCAGGTGTCTCACTATTTATTATTGGACCTTCCCTCCTTTAACTCGCGGTTCGCGGTACTTCTTCATAGCAGGTATACCTATAGCCATCGCCATCTTTGTATCATTTCTCGTTTTAGGGGGGGGGGGGGGGGGGGGGGGGGGGGGGGGGGGGGGGGGGGGGGGGGGGGGGGGGCAGGAACGGGATACCTGCTACGTAAGAACCGATTATATTGACGTTAGTGTGGAACACTCTGGCCTTTCCCGTCAATGCAAAAAAAATCCAGTCTGTGCGGGAATTTCTACGTACTGTAGTGCGGGGGGCCATAGTAAATAGGACCCCTATGTTACACACAAAAGCCTATATTATTGCCTATTTTTACGAACAATATTTGGTCCTACTTACTATGCCCCCCCCCCCCGTTATATCAATACTGCACCATGCAATCCCTGCAAGGAGATGTAAGCACCGTTTGATCTTCATGCAGTAATGACCTCTGTCTACGTGTAGCGCCAGTATGCATGCGCCAGCCAACAAAACGGGCACTATAGTAGTGGGAACCGGCACTAATCCCTCCGCACTGACTGCCACGCTGGTTAATCCCACCTGCGTGTCGAGCGATTTATTAACAGGCACTAAAGGGGGTAGCCGGCACCACTCAACCGGCACCATATAGAGGGATCACCACTGTTTTTGTACTTACAGCCCGGCGATCCTTACGTTTTCTCTCCAGAATGTGCTCACTGTCAGGTAGGTGTCCTGTACTTCCGCTGTAGGGCGTAGGGCGTGTCTTAACCCCCCCCCCCAGAGAGCATTGGCTTGGTGCGAGCAATGTCTGCGTGGTCGGTGAAAACCCGACGTGCTCCGTCCCGGCATTGTAGGGATGCGAGGGTCTATGGTCATATGACTACGGCCATGCATGATAATGAGTACCCCCCCCCCCGAGGTCCCCTAGCAATCTGGGAGAAGGGATCTTTAGGTTGGTAGGCTGTTCAGGTATTTTGGTCCCTGTTGGGATCAAGGTACGGGCGAAGACCCGACCCAACCCCTGACCCTAACCCTAACCCTGACCCCAAACCGCAGCCAAAACGGGCCAAAACTGGCCATAAACGCGGCTGCGCCGCGTTTGCATCGAACCAGGAAATTTCTGAATTGCAGACGACGATTCCGAAGTGCAGACCGCGCTACGCAATTTTTAAGTCAAAAAACACCCCTAAAGATCCCTTCTCCCAGATTGCTATACCTACCCCCCCCCCCCCCCCCCCGTTCCAGAGAGCATTTAGAACGAACCGAATGGAATATTATTTGCCACACATGAATCGGTGAAGCTGATTGGTTAGGAAAAACAATTCGAATCAGTGCAGCCGGAGAAGAAACGGTATATTATCCTGGAAGAGGAAGAAGTTGTGCGCCCCTTTGCCTTCTCGCTTAGGGAGGACCCCAACGGCCCGACCGAAGGGGAACAAACAGCGTCTCGCTTGATGTAGATGGACACACACCGAAGATGGACGTGGACACCAAGTTGCGCGCGACTAAAAGCGTGTTGGTGGTGTCGTGGCATGTATGTGCAAAACACACCGTTGGTGCTGATTCGGCTGGCGAGGCCGACAGGATTCTGCATGGATCCAAGCAAGGTTTTTTTCGGACAGGAACGGCAATAATGACCGCGAGCAGCCTCGTTCAGTTCCGCTCGTCCCATGCTCTTTGGAGACGATAAAGACACGCCCGCCCTTCATACTATTAAATTCCTACTGGTACTATGTATGTATCACGGGGAACGTGGTAATGAGAAGCATGCTGTGTAAACATATGGAAATATAACTGATTTTTTCAGGGCATTACTCTCGGGATGCCTTTTCGAGTCCGTGACGATATCCCGCGGCCCTCATCAGTACCCCTGGGACTGAGCGGTACTATTCGTTTGTATGGGATGTGGTCACCGCGGGACGTGTTTGCGCGAGAACGGGATTTACACTTTTCCGTGGCGCGGGCGCGGGATATTTATCATGTGTTCGGGACGTGTCTTTTTGGTGCGGGCACGGGATTTCACATCTATCACGGGACCGCAGGATTTCGGGCTGGCTTCGACTGCGGTGTTGGTGCATCCGCGACGCCTTCACGCACCTCACGAGAGACGTGACCCAATCTCGCTCGTTATTTTGAGGAGCTGTACTAGCTGTCCGCAAGCGAAGTGCAAAAAACGTTTAGTTGGGGGTTGTATTTGGTCTCTTTTTGTGCGGGACGCGTTAGTCCGGGCACGGGATTTCCCTTTTTTATCACGGGATTAACCCTAGCCCCGCATAATAAATCGCGGGATAAATCCCACGGGAAAACGTCCCGAGGAAGGTGCCCTGGATTTTGTGGGTCCATCGGGGGTTCCGTTTACTATGCCCCCCGTCTATATTTGTCAAAGTTACCTGACCCCAAGTATTTTGTCCACGAAAACGTGGGTGCAGTGGCAAAGAAGGTTTAATAATGCATCACATCGGTTTAATTTTTTGTCGTATGATACTGCTGCGCTTTCGTTCTGGAGAGTTCTTCACTCTCTGTTCCTCAGTCTTTTTTGGAGCAGCACTACACGTTGGCGGATGGCAAGCAAGCATAATAAAATAATAATAATAATAATAATAATAATAATAATAATAATAATAATAATAATAATAATAATAATAATAATAATAATAATAATAATAATAATAATAATAATAATAATAATAATAATAATAATAATAATAATAATAATAATAATAATAATAATAATAATAATAATAATAATAATAATAATAATAATAATAATAATAATAATAATAATAATAATAATAATAATAATAATAATAATAATAATAATAATAATAATAATAATAATAATAATAATAATAATAATAATAATAATAATAATAATAATAATAATAATAATAATAATAATAATAATAATAATAATAATAATAATAATAATAATAATAATAATAATAATAATAATAATAATAATAATAATAATAATAATAATAATAATAATAATAATAAGGAATTGACAGGCCACACATCGGACATATCATCTACGGATCAATTGATGATCTATTACGGGGGTCCATAGTTAATAGGACCTATGTCATACATAAAAGCCTGTATATTTACCTAGTTTTAGTAACCATATTTGGTCCTGTTTACTATGGTCCTCCGTAATAGATCAGTCAGGGGAGATGTATTCCTGGTCCGAACGATCTATTACGGGGGTCCATAGTTAATGGGACCAAATTCTGTTATTAATAGTAAAACTAGGTGAATATATCGGTTTTTATTTATACCATAGGTCCTATTAACTATGGATCCCCGTCGTAGCTCATCATGTTGTCATGCCGGGTGGGAGCCGCCTCATTGCTGCATGATCTATTGATAGGGAATGTTTCCTGAGTTGGATCTGTACTCTTCGGATCCTGCGCAACACATCATAACGACAGGTTTTTTAGGATCTACCGTAAATGATCTAGCTGTAGATAGATAGATCGTAATCTGTCCGACGTGTGAAACGGCTTCAAGGGTTTTTTTTGTAGAGTACTTTCTCTGGGAGTACCCGGGTACCTACTCGAGTATGATCGAGGAACACGGGGATACTTATACCCGAGCAGACCGGAGTACCCGGGTACCCACTCGAGCATGTGACCATAGTACCCGGGTACTTACCCCAGTAAAATCGGAAGTATCTGGGTACCTACGATTTGGAGTAACCGGGTTCCTACCCGAGTATGACCAGAGTACCCAGGTACCTACCAGAGTATGGCCAAATCAATCAGGTTTTGGTACCCCAGTACCTCGGGTATATCTACCCTACGCAACATACATCCTCGAACTGTTGTTTATACCGTGCGGATGAATGCATGTGGTAATCCTTCAGGCCTTCACTGACTGACGGGTTGCTGTAGTACCGTGTGGAAACTATTTATCATCGTGTTTCCGATTTTGGACGGCGGAGAAGGGGGGGGCTCCTCCTGCGGTCCTCGTGAAGCGGTGTGGCAGGCGAATGAGGGAGGTGGCGAAACTGACCCGCGTAGTGAGAACCGAAGAACCTCTCACCGAGAACCTGAGGAGTGCTTCAATTAGCCCTTGGAGATAGCCACCCGGCAGGTACAACAACGGGGGAAGATTTTCAGATACATACACACGTGTAGCAACTTTTAGACACGGGCAAAACCGCTCTACCTACGTACGTACGGTATATAGGCGTCCCCGGTGGCTTGGTAGGTCGTCCCCGTGCCTACTTATAAGATCAATTTCGTGGGTTCAAGTTTCACCGAGTATTGATATGCGGAAAAAAAAAACGCGAGGGCGTGAGATACCAACATTCGATGAAAATCGACGAGCAGTGGGAATGCTGAACCCTAACCCTAACCTCAGTATGCGCGATAAAAAGTGGAGGCACGAACCTGGGGGGGAGAAGGGACGACACCTGTGACTGACCACGGCTTTTGTCCAGAAGATTGCTATGGGTCAAACCTCCTACCAATGAATAGGGTGGAAAGTGAAAATGAAAAAAAAATAATGAAAAAAAAAGTATGTTAACCAAGCCACCTCTCTTCTTGTTGTAGTTGAGTTGATTGAGTCTCGTGATTGAGTCGTCGCTCACGTAAGTTTTGCCGGGATCAGTTTTGATACCAGGTATACCCGGCTCTTCTTGCACAGCATAGTCCATGCGCGGCAAATACATAAACAATCTAAGATGATCTGAACAGTAGACAGATCATGATATGGTCGATGTATGCTTGTGACAGTAAGTACCAGATAATATCCCACATCCGAAGTGTAGCATTAGTATTACGGGGGACCATAGTGAATAGAGGACCTACGGTAAACACAAAAACCCATACCTGGTATAATTTTATGATTTTTACCAACAATATTTTTGGTCCTATTCACTATGATCCGCACTAATAGTATAGCCAGCCACCTCGTCTTCTATTAATAGTTTGGTTGGGCTGATGGGGTTGTCGCTCGTCATGTCGGCCCCCAGCAGCGTTCATGACGATTGTTACCGTACACGCGCATACACTCCGTTCCTGACAACAGCGCCCGAACGTAAGGAAGGGGGCCGTTCGGATAGCCGCACAGGCTTTTTTTTTAGGTCGCGAAAAACCCCGTTTTTTTTTCTGTTGTTGCTATTAAACATCTCGCGTACGCACATACCAGGTATACTGCTACGGTAGTATCGGCTTTTGCATCCATTCATGTTGTCATTGGAGCTGCGAGTTTTTCTCTTTGGTCATTTCTACGAACAGCAGCGATTGGTACAAGCCGCACATTATTACATGGCAAACATAATAATTACCGGTATACGGTAAGTTCCTCGTCCAAGCTTGTACCAAGAAAACAGTACACGGGGGGGGGGGAACGGCACGAAAATACCGTTGTTTGGTGCTGCGATCACGCACGTATTTTCAGACGCATCAGGTACATGCATGGTAGTTGTACGCTTGTTGGTGTTGACTGTGCGCCTGGTGCTTATTGTGTGGCATCGGGACGCGAACACCGCTTGATATACTGTAGATTTCCACGTAATTTTCGGAGGGGTTTGGAAAATCATACCTAGTACACGGCGTTCCCACGGGACAACCAACGGAAGCAGAACCCCTAATCAGCTACAGTTGGCTAGAGGTTGGTGGACAGTAAGAAAGAGAAGAAACCCGTAGAAAGGATACGAGTCAGACGAGCGACGACGTTGAGATAAGAGAAGGGCCAACAAGTAGGGGTGTCGCAGCAGAGAGGCCTCATTGATCCTAAACTATATACGTATTCACCTACGACGCGATGTCACAACCGTAGTCTGAAACAGAAAAGAGGGGACACCCGTAGGGTAGATCGTCCCTTTTCGAGAAGGCCTCATGGTCGCAGTGGGAAACAGCGATTAAGTATCACCCCGTGGACGATATCGCAACTCTACAACAGCACGATAAAGTAGAAAGGGGCTAGGAAAAAACTGACCATCCCGCCCGCCCATCGTTGGTAGCGAGAGGTGTACCGTCGACGACGACATCAGTTTGGTTTGTGTTTATGTGGCCGGGGGTACCTACTCTCCGCGACGAGACGCCGCGTTGATTGCCAGACAGACAGTTAACGCGAGAGTAGTAACCCTGGGTAAGAGTCTCCGGCTGGTCGCAGCAAGAGGCCTCATTGATCCCAAACTACATACGAATTCACCTTCGACGCGAGGGTACAACACTACAAATTTTCGCCAAGAACTGAAAAAAAAAATATATATATATATATATATAGTGCAATGCTCGGGTGTAAATACCCCGACGTTGCAGGCTGTTCGCAAACCCCTCAAAAAAAGGAAGCTGCTGGATAGAGCGCGAAACAAACACACCGAACTGATTCTGAAAGCATCAAGCTGCCTAGAGCACGACACACAAGACAAGACTAACCCTGTACCCCCTTCGTACAGCGGCGACATAAGGGTCCCCGACAAAAGGGGCCCTTCAGAACAGGGGTTTTCCCAATAGTTCATAAAGGTATTCTGCTTAAATGACTCTGGCCGTTTGACTCAAGCTTCAGAAATTTGATGGCCGGAAGGGAAAGCCTATACGAGGTTATAACTCCTACAGAAAGAATTCAGCACCCTCTATTCTGGACTGTCGTGCTGCCTGTCAGAAGCGTGACGTCACGTCTTCTACGGATCCTGAATCAACACAGATCCTATACGAAGTACGGCATATAGATACGTAAATATAGACCAAGTTGTAGAGTGACGCTCCATCACATTAGCCCACCCTGAACAGTTGTAGATGAAGATCACAGAGAGAGGTTTCTGAAGGCTCATTTCCTCCCTTGAAGAGCTCTACAGTAGCGGCAAGTCATCCAACAACCTTACATTGAACAACAATTTAAGTTGCGCCCGATACACAAAACAAATTCCACTGCACAATTTCTATCTAACGAACAAAATAATAAGTTCTAAAAAATGCAGTTCTCACTCTGTATTCCTACCGTGGACCATTTAAAGGAAGTACTCTGGATTGGATGAGGCCTTGTGCACCGGCAGGGGGTGGGTCCTCGCCTGATGGTATGCCCCCCCGCGCTAAGTGGACACTTAGCTGGTGTATATTGTACTCAGCGCGCGGTTAGTACCTCTTTGGGATACCTATTCTGAGACATTCTGATCGAATCCATCCGTGGTTCGATTATTTGGACCCTTCCGATGCCATCGAACGTTATTGGGCATAAAAATGCGCCTCTCAGCTGGAGAGCCGCTCAGTAGCATTTTTTAGGGCTCGACAGTTCAACCCTTAATTGCAACCCTTACTTGCAACCCCTAAAAACAACCCCTAATTGCAACACCTAATTGTGACCCTTACTTGGAACCCCTAAATGCAACCCCTAAATGCAACCCTAATTGCAACCCCTACTTCCGACCCCTAATTGCTACCCCTACTCGCAATCCCTCTGCCGTAGCAAGGACAAGTACACCTTCCCCTCAGAGCACAATCGGACGGTACTCATACTGCAGTAGCGGTAACGGACAATGCCTTCGGGCCGTGGCTACTGTTTTTGATATCGGTAAATTTATTTGGGGAAAATGGGTGATGGGAACCCGGCGGTGGCTCGAGCGAGCGTCACGGTAAAATAAAGGGTGGCTATCGGGGGGCCCGGTTAGGCCACCGGGGGGGGCATAATATGTCGTCGCGAACGAAGAAACATGCAACGATACACCTATACTCCTAAACTCGGCTGGAGCCCGAGGCAGGCATCGCTGCACACCCGACATGGTAGATGGGCTCAGATCAACAGCAACGAGATAAAACATAGCGATATGATGTTCGTCATGTATAGTCGGTGACGCTCTCAAGTCTCTGCGTCAGTCACACGGTGGTACTGTTCAAGCAAGAACATGCGGCCTGCATTTCACTGTCAAATTCGTGGAAATGCCAGAGGATGATCCCCAGACGCCACGGGCATCAATATAACGGTACTCATGGAGGTGGAGGCGGCGGGAAATACCGCGCCGCGGGTTGCTTTCGTCGATCGATTGTTTGGAGATGGGTCGTGGGAACCCAGCGATGGCAGAGTTGCGGTACAAAGAAGGGTGGTCGCCGGGGATCTGTTAACGGCACTCATACCCTTAGCGAACAATGCCGGGCCGCGGTGACTGGTGTGTTTGAGCGAGTTTCTGGAAACGAGGGATGGGACTCCGCCGTTGATAGAATCGCGGCGGAAAGGAGGGTTGCCGCCGGGGGTCCCTGAAGGGCCGCGGCGGGAAGCGGATGGGCCGGCGGGAAGGGCAAATGGGCCATGTTTTATGGGATTAGTATCGCGGCTGGCCATCCTTTGGCGATGGGTGCGGAGGGGGTGGCCACGAAACATGTGGTGGTGGTGGTGTTGGCGGTGGGGGTGGGGGTTTGGGTGGTAGTTGTGGAGGTTGGGGCGGTTGTGGTGGTGGTGGGGGTTGTTGTAGTCTTGGCGATGGGGGTTGAGGAGGTGGGGGTGGTTGTGGTGTGGGTGTGGGTGTTGGTGGTTGGTGTTGGCGCTGATGTTGGTGTTGATGCTGGTGCTGGTGTTGGTGTTGGTGTTGGTGCTGGTGCTGGTGCTGGTGTAGGCGTTGTTGCCGTCGGCGTTGCTGCTGTTGACGGTGGTGGCCTTGATATACCAATAATGCGTCATCGTTGCTTCCGTAGACGTCCGACTCGCCGCTGTTAAGCTCGTTTCTGCGGCGACTGCTGCTGCTCTTCTTGGTATTTTTGTTTCTTCCAATGTTTCCTCTTCTGCTGTTGCTTTTGCTGTTGCCTCTGCTGTTGCTTCTGCTGTTGCTTCTGCTGTTGCTTCTGCTGTTGCTTCTGCTGTTACTGCTGCTGCTATCGCTGCCGCTGCTGTAAGGTCCACCGCCGTACGAGCTGCTGTCGATTATTCCGCAATAACCCGCCGTCGGTGCAGGACCATCGTGATCCCGCGGAGTAGTATCCAAAGAAGAAAATGTTCCGGGGCACGGCGACGAGAACGCCACACGAGCCAGGCCCCCCTTTCTGCTAAGCTCGCGTCGATAACCATCCGCGGTGGTCAGCTTGAGCCTGTCCTTCTCCTGCGGTTGGTGCATTATACACGACAGCACTTTTACGGAATTGGTAGTTCACCATTTTTTTTCTTGAATCATGCGCGAAACCCGAGAAGGCCCTTTACACTGGAACAGCCGTACAGCAGTACGACGCCCTCGAAAACACAATGGGTTATGGGATAGTCTGAGCAATCATTTACTAGACTGAGACAAAGTGCGGTGCTACCCCCACCGTTGTTGCATGCATCGTTGGCCAACAACGAGTTTTCTGGGTATGTGCCAACTACCAAGCACCAACGAAAGCTTCCGGTATGTTTCGTCATACCAAAGTACGTACGATAACTCTGTTGGATTCAAAAGACGGCATGAGATATTAGGGTTGCATACACGAGCTCTCTCAACATGACCACAAGCACGATTGTTCTTGGCAAGCCACGTTATTACGATTTACTCCAAGAACCAAAGTTTTTTCATGCACGGGGTGTATCGCAGATGGTGGCTAGCGTATGTATGCGGAACGGTGGTCTGTCAAAAAGGGCCGTAACCTCACGTGGATCGATTTGAGATAAATGACTCGCAGAAAACGAGCACCCCCCCCCCCCCCCCCCCCCCCCCCCCCCCCCCCCCCGATTCCACACACCCCCGCCGGACACCTCACGGCGCTTCGCGCTTGGTGCAAGCAATGTCTGCCTGGTCGGTGAAAACCCGACATGCTCCGTCCCGGCATTGTAGGGATGCGAGGGTCTACGGTCATACGACTACGGTCATGCATGAGATCGAGTACATCTCTCCTATCGAGTACACCCCCGCCCCCTTGCCCCTTCCCAGTCCCTCCTGCGCCTCCCCCCCCTAGGTTGGCGTCGGTTGGCAATAACTCAGTAAAAAAACACCTCTCACTGCGTGAGTTAAACAACAAGGGGACCGTTTTTGTTTTGTTTCGTTTTGGCAGTCACCACGGCTGGCGGTTGAGATAAATCATTTGTGCGAGATGGAGAACCTTAGCTCCGCTCAAGGGGAATGATCGTATCACGAAGTGTTTATGGTAAGGCACCCACGAGGCAGATACATCGTATTTGCTACCTCTGGATTTGGTCAACCCAGAAACAAAATCAATGCTGTCGAAGCTGTCATCCATTGCAAGTTCGCTTTACAAGCGGTGCTTCGCAGGATGCAGTCCACCCTTCACGTGATTCGCCCAAAACCTCAGAGCGGTTCGCGCTTGGTTCAAGCACTGTCTTCCTGGTCGGTGAAAACCCGATTTGGTCCATCCCGGCGCTGTCGGGATGCGAGGGTCTACGGTCGTACGACTACGGCCATGCATGACATGAATACACCCCCAACCACCCCGCCCTCGCGCCCGCCCCTTGACGAATATCCGGGGGCAACTGTCAATAAACTCCTAACTCACGGACACCGCTGTGATATAGCCTCGACAAACGCGGCAGGCAAGGCATCAGGCAAGGCAAGCAAAGCAGGCAAGGCAGGCAAGACAACAGTATCTACCTTCTCAAGGTATGTGGAGCCGCAAACGGTCTCCACGCCCACACTATCCCAACCCCCCGGGGGCAACCTGAACAAGACAATACTATCCCTGTTGCCGTGAAACGCCATCAACTAGGGCAGGCAAGGCAGCGGCAGCACCATGAAAAAATCCGTAGCTCTACCAATGCCCCCCACCCACCCCCTATCCCCCTACCTCACATCCTCTTTCCCCTCCCTTCCCGATAATACCAGGGCTGTTCACGGGTGGGGTGAAACCCCAAGGGTTAGGTCGGGTCGAGTCGGGTGACCCTTACCCGACCCGACCCGACCCGTGAGAGACACTTCCTGGCCCGACCCGAACCTACCCAACCCAAACCGACCCGACCCGTGACGTTTGAAACAGTTCCTGACCCGTGAAGCTCTGAAAAATATCCGGAGACCACTGAACGAGGATATACTGGTATCAACGAGGGGACAGGCAACGCAGCAAGACCGTGATGTGCGCTTACCTTATCAAAGTCTGTGGCGTCGCACACGGCCTGAATGAACAGGTTTCTTCTCGACCGCCTCCCCTCGAGCTCAGACTCCCTCGTCCTCAATGCTCGCAGCAAACGGGAGTTTCCGTCTCTTTCGGCCGCGTCGCTGCGGCGACACAAGAACAAGAACGGCAGGAAGAACAAGAACGATAAGAATATCAAGAGCAAGAACGAGAACAGGATCAAGAACAATAACGGCAACACGCATCAGTCAAGTGCACTTTACCACTACACAAACAATAGTATTCATACTTGAGGCATCATATACTCGTTGAATTTTATAGCTAATAAATAGTACGTTAAAGGTCAGCTTGCACGAGTACATACCTATATACGAAGCACGTATCATATCGACGTTTGGAAACCCAAATCTTGTAAGCTGCGTGCGACAACGCTAATACTTCGATCGCGCGTACTGCATATACGTAGTGTCCTTAAAAAACAAAAACGGCCCGCCCCCCTCGTCTCTTCACCGTTTAACCGTGACGTCGTCCCTGGCGGCGTCTCTTTTGGTTGCCTCGTCAATAAGTTCTTTCATCAGCAAGGACCGTCTCTCCACCGCGACCACGGCTTCCATGTCGCTTCCGTGGGCCTATACAAGTTCGACATTGAGGCACGACGACTATGGATCATTGCAATCTTGGCGAGATAATTCTTCACACATCCGGCAGACCACCAATCCCGACTGCACGATATACTTATTTCAAGGCAGGGGGCTGATATGTACCGCATACTTCACTCGAGGTAACACGACCCCTGGGACGATTTTTCGACCCGGTTTTCTCCAAACCCAGGGACGGGGGCATAGGCAACGAAAATGGTGGCTTTGGAACGATCTCGGTGGGATACTTCCGGACCGGTAGGCGCATCGCTCGGCGTACTCTGTACGCCCTCACCGTTGTCGTGAAAATCAGCCCTGAAAATCGTCCTACAGTAGATTGTGAGCTATCTTATCACCCTAGCGTGATGCGGTGCATGATCTAGCTCACGTTGCCGCCGGGTGGGAGCCGTAAAAACTTCACGACCTAGTTGTAGCACACGTTGTCTCCTGGCTTGGGGTACCGGTACGTACTTACAAAGCAAGTCCTACACAAACGTGAACTTCATGACCATGAAACAAACGCTTCCTGGGTTGGGTCTGTACCTACCATGTAGATCCTGTTGAACCTCTCTAAACCGCAGGTGGTGAGGAAACTACTACTGTAGATGATCTGTGTGTAGATAGATAGATCATGATCTGGTGGGGGCGTGGATTTTGTTTTCTTCTTTTTTATACTTTGCAGAATTCACACGGGAAGCAAAAAACTCGACGACTGCTCAGAGTTTGTTTTTTGCGGCTACCCTTTTCGTTTTTTTTTCCGTGGGCCTAACAATTCGAGGCCGAGAGGCAGACAGACACCACGACGGCTGGTTGCCGGATTGAGCTATAACACTACCACCCCGGATGCAAGCCTACACAACGAAAGTGGTCGGGCCCTTCTCGTACGGCCCTGACAGCGCGACGGCGCGAACGAAGTTGGCAAAATTCGATGAAACTTGACGAGCAGTGGTAACGCCGAACCATTCGCGCGCGCTACGGTAGTTTCGGGTAGCACCTATTACGGGAGACCATAGTAAACAGGACCAAATATTGTTAGTAAAAATACCTAAATATGTAGGTTTTTATGTATGCCATGGGTCCTGTTAACTATAGACCTCCGTAATAGAACGTTCTGGGAATCCTCACTTGAGGAGCTCCGTGCCCACCCAAACCTGACCTTTCAGAAAATCTGTAGGGGGGGGGGGGGGGTTAACCCGATGAATAAGCAATCCCATGCCCTACTACTGTAGTAGGTACTAATGAACACACTGTTGTAACACAAACGGGATGATGCCGGTAGTTCCTCATAAATATGTCGAACAAAAATTACTGCTGGTGTATATATACTTACAACATAGCACGCGCTCAAGCGCCTGTACGGGGGGGGGGGGGGGCACCTGTGACCACGGCTCGTCCAGACGCCACTCGAGGGTCGGCAAAACTTTCCGCGGGTTGAAGTAGGATCAGAAGGTGACGGCCAAAAAATCCTACGACCGTCTGGATCTCTGCTGACCTCCCGCAAACACTTTCAGGGGGGATGTTGAATATTTTATGAATTCACACTGATTCAAGACGTCAGTGAGTACAACCAGGTGCACGGCACATACACAAGGGTATTATAGCGGCTCTTTCTGCCCCACAGGCGGATCGGCCATAATTTTTTTCTAAATTACGCTGAATGACGTGTAGTATGATACAAAAAAGGTACGAGCAATCTTGAGCTCTACGCGCGACTTGCGTTGCGATAGCGGTTGCATGTAGGGGTAGAGCACATTCTGGCCAAACTACAATAATAGTTCTGCCTTAAGGGGACTCCTCAGCTGAGTAACTACCCAAGCCTGGTCATACGGTAAGGGGGCGTTACGTTTAGTTAATGTCCAATATTTTCAGCCGGTCAGAGTAACCCTCCAGCCGAGCGACTTGCCCTATTAATATGCAGTTACACGATTTGTAAAAGGTTTTCGTTTTCACGATACGCCCCGCCATGGCAGCATTGTTTGCTATACGCTATACGCCAACCAAATATCGGTTTAAACCAACTTTGAGCGAGGTTCAGAGCTCGAGAGGCGTAAACGCTGTTGCAGTGAAAGTGGGGGTAGCCCCCCTTCGTACGTAGTAGATGATGATCGTAAAAAAGGATAGCTAAAAAAAGGATTTTGTTCAACGATCAGAAAAAAAAGGATCGTTAAAAAACCCAATCGTTCCGCAATCGGAAAAAGGGATGCTTGAGTACGGTCGTTTAACGATCGTAAAAAGAGATCGATAAAAACGATCATTCAACGCTCGTAAGAAGAGATCGTTAAATACATGATCGTCCAACGATCGCAAAAAAGGATGCTTAAAAACGATCGTTCAACGGTCGAAAAAGGGGATCGTTAAAAACGATCGTTCAACGATCGGAAAAAAGGAGGTCGTTAAATAAATATGAGGAATCAACGATCGGAAACAATGATCGCTGATGATAAGGATCATTCAACGATCGTTAAAACCATTGTCCAACGATCGGAACAAGGGATCTTTGAAAACGATCGTTCAAGGATCGGAGAAAGGGATCGTAAAATACGATCGTTCAGTGATCGGATAAAGGGGTCGTGAAATACGCTGCTCACATTCGACGATCGGCCAAAGAGGATCGTCACGAAGGATTGTCCAACGATCGTAAAAACGGATCAATCATTAAAAGGATCGTTCAACGATTATAAAAAAGGGATCGGTAAATACGACCGACTGTTGAACGATCGTAAAAAGGGACCGTTAAAAAGGACCGTTCACGAACAAACGTAAAAAGGGTATATCAAATAATAATACGCGCTCGTGCAATTAATAAGGTAAAAAAGATCCTTGAAAACGACCGTTCAACGATCATCGTAAAAGCGATCGTTCAAAACGATCGTTCAACGGAAGGGAAAAAGCATATAGTTAAAAACGATCGTTCAACGATCCAAAAAAATATCGTTTAAAATGATCATTTAACGCTCGTATATTAAAAGGATTATTTTTTCAAAACGAGATCGCGGAAACAAATCGGTAAATACGATTTCTTCGCGATCGAACAAAGAGATCGTGAAAAATGATCGTTCAGCGATCGGAAAAAAGAACCGTTCAGAACGATCATGCATCGGTCGTACACAGGGAGAAAGGATCTTTGAACGATCGAAAATAGGGATAATTAAAAACGATCGTACGTTCAAGTATCGGAAAAAGGAGTCGTTAAAAACTATCAAAGGTCGTACAAAGGAATCGTTTTAAAACGATTGTGCAACGATCGGAAAAGGGGATCGTTAAAAATGATCGTTCAACGATCGGAAAAAGGGATCGCTACGAACGATCGTTCAACGATGGTGAAAAGGGACCGTTGAACTCGACCTTTTAACGATCGGAAAAAGGGATTTTGAATACGATTAATCATTGTTCAACGATCCTAAAAAATGATCAATAAAAAACACGACCGTTCGACGATTGTTATAAAAATCACCGTTAAAACCGAAACGATCGTTCAACGATAATTAATATAGACATAAAAGGGTATTGTTGAGTGCGATCGTCTTGATCGTTCAACGATCGTGAAAAAAAAAAGGGATCGTTGAATACGATCATTCAACCATAGTAAGAAATGGTCATTAAACACAATCGCTCGACGATCATGAAAAATTATCCTTAATAGTAACGATCACTGAACCATCGATCGTCAAAAGGGATCGTTCTGAAAAGATCGTTCAGTGATCGTAAAAAGGGATCGGTAAAAATATATATATTTCAACGACGACGGCAAAAATGGATCGTTGAAAACGATAGTTCGAAGATGATCGTAAAAAGGGATTGTTAAACACAATTGGTCAACGATCGTAAAACGATATCGTTAAATACAATGGTCATCATTAAACAATCGGAAAAAAAGGATCATTGGCAATGATGGTTCGACTATCATCTCGTGAAAAAAGTAAGTATCGTTATCAACGATTCATGGTCAACGATCGTCTAGAGGGATCGCGAAAAACGATAGTTTGAACGATCGGGAAATAAAATAAATGATCGCTCAAAAATATATTTCGACTATCTATCTATCATCATCATCGTGCGAAAGGATATATATATATTTCAAAAGGATCATTCAATGATCTCTAAAGGGATCGTTGGTCACGATCGATCGCTTTTTTAGCGATCGCAAAAAAAAATCGTGAAAAACCATCGGTCAACGATCGTGAAAAGGGATCGGTAAATACTATCGTTCAAAGATCGTAAAAAGGGATCGATCGAAGCAACGATCTAACCGTAACCCCATCATTGTTAGGCGCGTGTAACAAGTAAAAAAGGGATGGTTAAAAGCGCTCTTGTTCCAACAATCGCATAAAGGGGCCAGTAACTAAAATACGATCGCCGTTCAAGGATCGGAAAAAGGGACCGCTAAAAAATACGGTCGGTCAACGATAATAATAGCAACTGATCATTGACAAGGATCGTTCAACGATTGAGAGTGAAAAATGATCATTGGTAAAATACGATCATTCAACGATCGTGAAGAGAGTTCGTTCAAGGAAATCGCATATATATTATATAGCCGATCGCACAAAGGGGTCGTTCAAGAGGATTTTATAGCGATCGTAAAAAAAAAAGAGATCGTTAAATAAATACGCGATCGTTCAAACATCCTAAACAGATATTATTGTTAAAAACGATCGATCAAGAACAACAACAGTAAAAACGATCATTCAACGATCGGAAAGAAGCTAACTTATTTATTCCGTACGATCGTTCAACGTCGGGATAACATACCGTTAAAAAGGACGGTCCAACGCTCGTATAAAGGGGTCGGTAAAAAAACGACCATTCAACGATCGCTAGAACACCAAGGACTAAAGGTAAATACGATCGTTTAGCGATTGTAAAGAATCATGGTCAAAAACGATGTGTCAACGATTGGTGATCGTAAAGGATCGCAAAAAAAACGATGGTTCAACGATCGGAAAAGGGATCGCTAAATAAATACGGCGATCATTCATCAATCGGATAAAGGGGTCGTCAAATACGATCATTCAACAATCGGGGGAAAAGGTCGTTAAAAAGGATCGTTCGATGATGATGTACGTAGCACATGACCATTGAAAAGGATCGTTTAACGGTTGTGAAGAAATAGGAATGGATGGTAAAAAATAGCAATACGATTGTTCAACGACCGGTAGCAAAAAGGGATTATTCAAGAGAATCATTTAGCGATCGTAAAAAAGGATTTTGTTCAAATATATCGTTCGGGAACGTTAAAAACGAGCGTTCAACTATCGGAACAAAGGATCATTGAAAACGATCGTTTAACGATAACGATCGGAAAATATATTGTTAAAAAGAATCGTTCAATTCTCGCATAAATAGATCGTTTAAAGAAGTAAAAGCGATCGTTCAACGATCGTAAAAAAACGGAATTATAGGTGAAAATACGATCGTTTAGCGATCGTGAAGAGGCATCGATAAAAAACGATCGTTCAACGATCTCGTGAAAAAGGATAGTTAAAAACAATCGATCGTTCAACGATCGGAAAAAGGAACCGATCGTTAAAAACGATATGTTTCAACGATCGGAAAAAGGGATCGTTAAAAACGATCGTTCAACGGTCGGGAAAAAAGGATCGATGGCTAAAAACAATATTCCAACGATCGTATAGAGGGATCGTTAAAAAGGATCGGTCAACGGTCGTCAGAACGGATCGTTGAAAAAATCGTTCAACGATGGTAAAAAGGGATGCTAAAAATCGATCGTGGAACGATCGGAAAAAATGATCGTTAAAAGGGATTGTCCGACGATCATAACAATCATCTTAAAAAACGACCGTTCAACGATCCCAAGAGGGATAGTTAACAACAATGATATATATATATATAGTAATTGCAACGATCGTAAAAAGGGATCGTCAAAAACGATCGTTCAACGATCGGAAAATGATAACGTAAATTGTATCAATCGTTCATCGCGCGTAATACGGCATCGTTAAAAAGATCTTGTAACGACCGTAAAAAAGGGTAGTTAAAACGGATCATCATGCAATGATCGCGAAAAGGGTTCGATAAATATGATCGTTCAACGGTCGGATAAATATATCGGCAAAACAACCCATCAGTCAATGATCTTAATAGAAGGGGTCGTTAAAACGATCGTTCGACGGTCCTATTAATAAAAAAGGATCATTAAAAACGTTCGTTCAATTTTCGCTCGTAAAAAAGTATACGATCGTTCAGCGATCGAACAGAAAGATCGTTTAAAAGGATCGTGTGATATGAGTAGAGCACTCATGGGCTATAGATATAGATGATACGTTGCAGCCTTGTAGTCTCACGAATAGGAGAATAATCCAAAGAATGGATTAACCCGGCGGACATTCCGTTAGTCGAGAGAAACGTTCTTTTAGGAATGTTCTCTAGGGCGGATAACCCGCTAGACGAGAGTAATGTTCCTTAACATAGATAGGACCACGAAGTGAGAAGTTCTTATATTAGCAGATGAACGACCGGTAGGCATAGGAAAGTTCTGTAGGCGTACATCAGATAAGAGGAATTTAGGAGAGCCTGTGGCGTGGGGTGGGACGAGCATATCTGGGCGTCGAGTCCCTCCCCCCTACCTCTCACTTCTCTACCAGAGCACCTCCTCAGCTCTCGCCATCAATAAGAAGATCTAAATCAGAAGAAGCGAAGCACTGCTTTCCAGCTGCCAAAACCACTTGCGTCCCTTACCACTACCCTTACCACTACCCTATAGCGGCCACCGCTTCACAATCGTTCAACGATCGATTGTTGAAAACGACCTTTCAACAATCATGAAAAAGCGATCACTCTTTTTTTACTATCTTAGGCCAGATCTTATGCAATATTTTTTGAGTGATTGAAAAAGGCAGGAAGTCGGATTTTCCTGCGGCAAAAAGCCACACCAGATCGGTGCGCCATGTGCCGTCTTATGGTGTTTTTGGTTTTATTTCATGGGAGAACAAAAAAAAAAGAACAGAACCGAGATCTTGAAGTTTCCTTGAACTCTACGTACGTGGACCACGACACGAACGAGTCGTTCACGCCGGGTTGGGCGATCAACCTTCACCACCAGCTCCTCCAAGGAAGGAACGGAACGTGGAACCTCCTGGGGAGCTGCGTAAGGGGTCGCTGGACCAGCAAGGAGCTCTCGCTCTCGCGGAGCATGAGCTGCTTGCGGCCGTCGTAGTCAGAAAAGAAGAACGTTAGATTGTTTTGATACTGCTGTAGTCTCGTCCTATTCGTATCCAAAGTTGTTTTGCCTAGAGCAGCTGCAGTTGGGCGGCCGCAAGGGACGCGATGGTGGCCAAGGTATTGATGCCCTCTCTCTCCGTAGTGGCCGATGCACAAGTGCTGGAGCCCAGCTGTGTACAAGAGTAACCAAGCATGTAGCGTCGTGACCCATCATGAGCCCTGTCTGTAACCTATACAAAATTGTACAATGCCTCCGAGGTCTTGTGCAAAAGCAAATTTTATCACTTTCAGAGTTGATCAGAAAAGGCTGTCAAAAAAAATCACTTCCTGGAATTTCATGAGTGATAAAATCTCGGAGGAACATTTTTTCCACCAAACAGGCCCCATAAGACGTGATTTTGATAAAATCTGATCAGAAACGGGACTAGATGCCCCGAAGCCTCCGTAAACAGCCATATAATCACCTAAAAAAAAATTGCATAAGATCTGGCCTTAACAAAGGATCGTTGCAAACGATCGTTCTACATGTATGTATGTATGTGTATCAAAAGACATTTGGTAAAAAACGACCGTGCAAGTGAGGGTTTAGTCCCCCGGCCATAGCTCCAGTCCCAATATCGTTTTGTGTTTGTTCAATATTTCTGGCGATTGTTCTTCGGGTTATAAGCGTGCATTTTTTTCGTAAGCCGTTTCTGGGTGAGAGATATGTAGAGATCCTACAGAGATCATCAATTTATTGAGGAGCCCCAAAAACAATTGCAGCAGGTGCACACCCTTATACCTATACCCGGTCGCATCGCACGCAATATACACAGCCAACGTGAATCGGCACAGGGCACATACATACATACCAGGTACATATATATACATATGTTATGTGCGGCAGTTCGGTGGAATTTACCCTCTCTTATACATGCATGTTCTGTGCAGCAGTGCGCGCGGAAATTAAGCCTCCCTGTTGGGACTTTCGAGGGGAAGAATTCACGATGATCGCAGAAAGCTATGCTTACAGTAAGGGGCGCATCCCGACGTGATTGGGCGACAATACAAGTGGTTGGTGCCTGGGCCGCCATGGTTGATGCAAGGAGTCGCAAAGCACGGGCGCAGCATGACCCTACCCCTACTACTACTATTACGGGGGATCATAGTAAATAGGACCAAATATTGTTGGTAAAAATAGGCAAATATATAGGTTTTTACGTATACCGTAGGTCCTATTAACTATGGACCCCCGTAATACTACTATTACTACTACTACTGCTGCTGCTGCTGCTGCTGCTGCTGTCCTTAGTCCATCCGCCGGAGGACCAAAAATACGAAAAATGTAGGAAAGGACCAAAAAAAGAAAAGAAAAAATGAAGCATGCTACGATAAGAGTAGCGAAAAATGGCCAAAATATTTCTGACTGGCTGTTCATGACATATTATTACGGAGGACCATGGTTAATAGGACCTACGGTGCACACAAAAACCTATATATTTCTCTAGTTTTACTACCAATATTTGGTCCCTGTTTACTATGGTCCTCCGTAATAGCCGGTTGTTAGAGGGCTCCACAACTGCGAGATTCATCCCAGCATTTCGATTGAATGGAAGTTCATTTTTGTCACTACTTGTTTTGGAAAAAACATCCTGAGAAAGCGCCGTCGCGGTTTTCATCCGGGTCATATATAGAGTTCCTCGACTGAGGAAGGAGCGTAAGAAAATATTCGGATGGACGATACAGTAGACATAGAAGGCAGACAGATAGACCTTTTTGTGCATAGTTTTTTTTTTTGTTTCCGGGGATTCTTCTTTCAGGAATGTTTCGATTGATCGACGCTCAAGCTCATCATGCTGCACGTTGTCGGATGGCAAGCATAATAATAAGAATAACAGAGAGGTAGCTCTTTTGAGGTAGCTCTTTTTTGTGCCTAAAAATATTTCTGACTGATGGGGGGCTTCTCAACTACCGCTATGGGCGGAAATAAACGGAACGCTTGGTATAAGTGTTAGTGTCCAAAGGTTCCTTATATTTCCGATCAGAGTGGTAAGGAACTTCTACGGGGGAGCGTTAATCAGGCCCAAATATGCCTTGTAAAAATACTGGAATATATAGGCTTTTGTCTAGATGATGGGTCCTGATTACCATGGTCCACCGTAATACCCAATATCGTCAGTTTCTTTCGATATTTTTCGAGAAAAACAATTACTAGGTCAGGGGATGGCTCAGCGGGTCGTCAACCCCTCTTATTTCTTAGAGACGTTTTTGGGTGATGCCTAAAACCCCCCTCAATGGAGGAGTGAGCCTCGGGAAAGTTTCGAGTGCACGCCTGTACCTGTAGCACGCGTCTTTCGGTGCGCCCTTATACTACGGGGGAGCATACAGTAGTTAATAGGACCTGAGGTAAACACAAACACCCGTACATTTCCATATTTTTACTACCAATATTTGGTCCTATTTACTATGCCCCCCCGTAACGGTAGCATGCATCACCTACGAGGTATATACCTTTTTCACTTCTTGGAGGGAGATGATCTTGTCGACGGTGCCTCTGGCGGCTCCTCTTCTGTTGGGCTGCAGGATCGACAGAAACTCCTGAAACCCTATCTCACCAGAGCCGTCCCTGTCCACCTCCCTCACCTTTTCTTTCGTCAAACCGAACAAACCAAAGCGCGGAACTTGGGGTTAAGGTTAGGGTTAGGTTTAGGTACGGAGGCCGGCAAATACGGGGGGGGGGGGGGGGGGGGGGGGGGGGGGGGGGGGGGGGGGGGGGAGAAACGCATGCTACGGATGGTGTGTAGGAAGAGGGAGAACAATCCCATGGGTCATGCAAGTAAATCCCTGTCTGTTCACATCAGCTTTTCGGAATCTGGAATCTGGAATTTTGAATTTTGAATCTGGAAATTTCGCCTCCGCCCCCCAACGCAAAGCTCGGTTTCAGTTTTTTCACGGTAGTTAGATACACATGCACCCTAAGTCTAACGCTTCCACAAGGGGGTTTCGTGGGTAAAGAAGCCGTGTTTATGTGACCTTAGACGTCGAGATTTCCAGAGTCCAGATTCCAGATTCGGCGCTCTGAACCGGGCTTACCCACCTGTTCCGCAATTGTACACGAAACGGTAGAATAATGGTGGCTCGTCCGAAGGTGTGGGGTACCGTAGCGAGCGTTAAGTTTGCACATGGGAGGCGTTCTGCGATAGAGGTATCACGTTTGGGGGGGGGGGGGGGAATTCCGAGTCTAAACGGCGTCTTTGCCGGGCGCCAGCAGAAAGGATGAGCATGTAACTTTAGCTCTACATTGTTGGGCATTGTGCGTACGTACGCGTACGAGACGAGGTGTAGCATCAGTCGTATTAATGTGTTTGGTTCCCGTTGAATCCCTCATCATACCTTGGGGGGGGGGATTGGACCCTCAGAGAGTTTAGGGTGAATCTATATCGTAGAGTTCGCACATGGGTGCGATCACTTTTCAGCGCTCGATTTTCTCAGAAAGCGGGGGAAGCTTGCCAATACCGAGCAACGTTAAGGTGTTTTCGGAAATAAGATCTAGTCGAGAATATACAAATGTTTCAACTTTTTTTTTGCACCCCTTTTTCACCCTCCGTCGTCAGGGGGAAAAGAAAACGATCGCTGAAAAACATTTTCGGCGATCGATTTTTTTTCCCCCAAACGGGAAGGTTGCAAATACCGAGCAAATATGTTTTCGGAAAGATCTGGTCAAGAGAGAGAGAGCCTTCGAAAAATATAATGTTTCGATTTTTTTTTTGCATCCCTTTTTACCCTCCGTTGTCGAAAAAAAAAAAAACGGCCGCCGAAGAACGATCGGTACCTACCCCTGCGCGAGCTCAACACTCTCTACGGTGTACCGTTTTTTTTTGTATATACATCCTCAGTTGAGGAGCTCCGTCAGCCAGAAGGGCTGGGGGCAAAAAAAAAACGACCCCTTCCCCCCTTGCCGTAGGATAGATGCAGCTCACTCACTCGCCCGTCATGCGACTCGCCCAACAAGCACCTCACGGCGTGTTTCACGCTTGTGGCGCAAAGGTGGAGCTCAGCAATGCTTTTTTGTGCCCGGTATACGGTGAACGAAAACCTGACGGTGATCCCCCGTCCCGGCAATGTCGTAGAGGGAATGCGAGAGAGGACTTCATCCCACTGCATGTAGGGGTAGGTTCAACTACCAGTGAGTATGCACCACTCTGTACCTGAATATAATGACCTTTTTAAATTTTTAGTTAGTACTCAAAATGTCTTTATAATTCGGGTCAGAGAGGTATGATACCTTGACGCATGCTAGATGCGGTCGAGGCGCACCATGCATGGCCATCAATGTGTGCCATAGGTCATGGGTGTCAAGCCCGCGTGCAGAAACTTGCGCTCACCAGCTTCTCCACTTCCTGCGCGCTCCTTGCCAGGCCGGTGGAAAGAAGCGGGTGGGATAACTCCGAGCAGTCTATCTCTCCCGACCCGTCCCTGTCCAGGCTATCGAACCTTGTGGGGGAGGACGGCGAAAAAACAAAAATGCAGCGCGCATCGGAGAGATTATCAGTACCGATATCCCAGCTCAACGATCCACCACTCCGGTCGGAACTATAGTGATCGTTTAAAATTTGATATGAAGACCAAATGATCTTTATATTTCCATCCAGTGTGGTAGATATTTTCAGGCGCGATTTTAGTCATTGGTATGTATGATCCAGCTCGTTTTTATGCTGGGGCGCGTGCGACGATACAGGGGTGGTTCCTTTTTGACTGCAATACCTTCTGACTGGTGAGGATTCTCAGCTGACGAATTACAGTGTGCTGCCATGCTTCAATCCTAACTTGTTCATTTTCGTGTTGGAATTTCATCCAATCCAATACTTACATTAAATGATCCACGGTAGAAAGACATATTACAACAGTAGAATGGCGATCGAATGGATGGGCTCAAAATCTTTTTGCATAAATAATGGAACCATCGATGATACCGAAATGTCTCGGAACTTGTTTCGCAACGAGGTCACTAACTATTTTCGCTCCTGAAACCTCGTGAGCAAAGTTGGTCACAACATTTCTCGAGACCATCCCACCCACCCAGCAGTAGGATTAGCATTCTTATGCTTGTATAATCAGATCATTTAAAGGTACTACCCCCCCGCAGAGTACGTGATACGCTAGTCTACTCAGCGCGGGGGGAAATACCAGACGAGACCTCCTGCCCGGCGCAGGAAGCCTCATTCAAACCCAATACTTACATTAAATGATCCACGGTAGAGAGACATAATACAACAGGAATTTCGCGTTCATTTTCCTACAGCAAAAACAGGTTTTCTGGCCTTCATTCAACAGATACCATTACGGAGGACCATAGTAAATAGCACCTATGGTACGCACGAAAACCTATATCTTTCCCTATTTTTACTAACAAAATTTGGTCCCATTTACTATGGTCCCCTGTAATATTTGCTTTTTAAACACTAAATATTCAAGAATGAAGGACGCCGCACGTCGTCGTTGGGAGCCTTCTACACCCGAACAAAAAAATCTTGTCCAATAAAATTTGTTTTAGATGTATTTGTTCCCCAACCCGCACTCCAAAGCAAAACAAGTTCGCTGTCAGGGACTGCTGTATCACACATCGTCTCGTTTTTTTTTTTTTAAATGTGATCCGTTGCGCAGACTTACTGTATAGGCTAGGTAGGACCTGGGACTGATTGCTCATCGGATCAAGGGGTGCATCCTTCTCGGAGTCTACCGCAGCGAGGAGAGCCTCCGATTTCTTTTTTCAAAGAGGTTCTACCCATACCACCGTAAGCACGTGTCCCTTGGGTGGATGTCGCCCAAACGGCATGATCTAGCACAAGGTGCCCTGAGGGCGGCGGCAAGGGCACAAGACAGGACAACAACAAGCAGCATCATGAATGCTGGCGGCTCCGGCTGGATTTTCAATATTTGGGAAAGAGTGCGTTGTGTGCACGAACTGAAACGTATGGCGAGCTTTCCCGAGGTTCTTTCGTTTTCATGAAAAATACCTAACCTGGCTGGTCTTCGTGTGACAGTTTTGCCTCGATATGTCGACGCGTGCTATGATAATAGAGTCACAGGTGGTATTTCCTTATCTCTCACCCAGAACTGACTCGGAGAGAAATACGTACAGTAGGCTGAAAACGATTAACAAACCATGGCCAAGGTTGAGAACGAACCATATTGTGCAACACAGATGATATGCCATCGAAAGATGGTATGCCATCGATAAGGAACGCCTTCTTGTGTAGTTCAACCACAAACCGGTATGCTGATCTCGCATATAGCACACCCCCTCTCTCTCTCTCTTTCCCCCTCTTACCACTGCCGCAGCTCTCGCCGTTGCGCGGCGGTGAACCTGTCAGGCCTTAGCATGGCCCTTCGCTTCATCCACCTCTCTTGCACATCCTCGATCACCTGGGTCCGAAGGGCCGACAGGAAGTCGCGCTTTCCGCCTGTCCCTCGCTGTTAAACAGGTCACAACAAACATTGGACGGATCACGGTCTAAGTAATCTAGATCATGCGGACCATACGTAGGGTCCAACCCGGAAACATGAGCTAGACAACACAGATCAGGAAATCGCGCTTTCACGCCGGTCCCTCGCTGATAGCAGATACGACGTGATGGTCTAGAGACACGACAAGAAGAGCAATCGTGATTGTGCAACATGGACTTATCGGATTCTGTGCTAGAGCAAAGGGTGTGAAAACGTTGGTAACCGAACTATGCACAAAACAACACAACGACAACAGCAACAAAAAACAACAACACAAGGATACCTGCCATATATATGTATGGTACGACGCGAGCGCAACCTGAAAATTTCCTTGCGTGCTCAGAGTTTGCATGCTATGCTTTTAACCCTTTGAACACCACACCGCGAACCGAAAATATGCCTCTAACTCCAAGTAAATAGTCCCCAAAACGGGAGTAAGTGCAGTCGTGAAGGGGTAACCCGATCAAAAATCTCAAAAGAAAAATTATGTCACTTTCGCCCCTTGACAAAACGGGTTTTGTCCCAGAGCTGTTCACGGGCCCGGTCAAATCTCGCGGGGTCAGGTCGGGTCGAGTCGGGTCGGGTAACGGTGACCGGACCTGATCCGTGCGAATCTGACAACCTTCTGACCTGACCCGACCAGACCCAACCCAACCCAACCCAACCCGACCCGTGATATTTCGAAAAATTCCTGATCCGACCCCCGCGAGTCGGGCTCATGACCCATGAAGGGAGCCCTGGATTTTTCAGCTAATTCCCCTAGGCGGACGTCTACCTACTAGGCTGTGGTGTGGAACACTCGGCCCTGTACCCTTGACCGGTGTTCGTTTTACCTTGACCGACCACATCACCTCCTGAAACATTTTTTCGTATAAAGGTGAAATTTTCATGCGAAGGCGACGGCCATAGTTTGAAAAGCCTCCCCAACCGGGACACGTTGCGCACAAGAAGATAAACAATAATGTCTTGCTTAACAACAGTTTGCGATGAAGACAAACGGGCCCACATTGTCGCCCATCTGGTATGATAGGTACACCGCGGCGCAGCGCAGTTAGGTCATTTTTTGTTACTTTAGTACCAGCAGTCCTCGAAGAAAACAACCCATCTCTAAATCTGAGCACCGATTTTCTCAACAACGTGTGCGCAGTTCTAAACGGCGTCGTGTATTTAGTCACGGCTTCATGCCCGGAGACGATGACACAATCGCACCCTTACCTGACGCTGAGTCTTGGGGCTTCCTTTCGATGATTCCAGTTCGCCCCGCTGAGAGCCCTCGACCCGGAACAAGCTCGGGGGCTGCCACAGGCCTAGCCTCACCATCCTCTTAAATTCGTCGCCGTCTGTCTCTTCTCGGAGGTGTGATGAACGCGGAGAACACCGGATCATGCTCCCTCTTCCTTTCGATGATTCCAGTTCGCCCCGCTGAGAGTCCCCGATCCGGAACAAGCTCTGGGGCTGCAACGGGCCTAGCCTCGCCATCCTCTTAAGTTCGTCGCCGTCTGTCTCTTCTCGTAGGTGTGCTGAACGCGGAGAACACCGGGTCATGCTCCCTCTTCCGCAACTGCTTCCTTCAACATCGCTGACGTTGTTCGTGGCGACCATCAAGCTCTCGTTACCGGGTAGGCGATTCCCGCGACAGTTGAGGCCGCCGCCGCCACCAACACCAACCCTGACACCAACACCAACACCAACACCAACATCAGCACCAACATCAACACCAACATCGACACCACCACCAACATCACCACCACCAATATCACCACCAATACCACCAATACCACCACCCCCCCCCCCCCCCCCCCCCCCCCCACCACCACCACCACCATCGCCACCGTAAGGCACACCCTTTCCGCTGCTGGCACCGCTGACGCTGCTGATGCTGCTTTGCTCTTGCCGCCACACACAACCGTCCTCATCTCCAAGATCGCTCTTGTGGGAATAACACTCCGACTCTCGGTTGGCGGGGCAAGAAGAATCTCCCCATGAGACAGACGAGACGCTGCTGTCGTACTCAAAGAACGGAACACTATTCGTGGGGGAGAAGGAGGAGGATGAGGAGGGGAGGTAGGGCAGAGGCTGCGATGATAACGTTGTGATGCTGTGGTGCGCCGCGACTCGTGCCGCAACAAAATGATCGCGCCGCTCCGATGCCGAATCTCCCCAGCGCCCATCACGACGGCGACTCTTCCCCGCGCGAGGTGCAAACGGCAGGCGGGGTTTCATAACTCTCGTGGGAGTACCACCCCGGTAGCAGCCCCCACTTCTGCTCGGCATGTTGGGAGTTCGTACGCCCGGAAATCGCTGCCGCGCCGAGTTCCTGGCGGAGATTGGTTGGTGGCGTTGGAGGTGACCACGCTTCTTCTTACCAACGCCGATGTCGGAGGTCCTCGTAGGTTGGGATGTGTTGCTTATTTTGCTGTAGGTCATCGTGGTAGCCGCAATTTCTTCTGCTTTTCTTCGTGCCGGTTCTTCCGGTGGATCTGAATATTTCAGCTCTACCACTACTAGCATTTGTCATGGGTGGCTGTGTCGTCAGCGGGGCGTGAGCGTGCACCGCCAGGACCCTGTGCGCATGGTCGAGCTGCTACGAAGCTGCGTGCCAGGTACTGTTGGTGATGTGCTGTACAAATGCGGTGTAACCAAGACTTCCTTTGCGGTGCAACCGGTCCCGTTTGGGGTTTGAGGCAAGTAGTCCTGATGTCCAACCTGAAACCTAAGCGTCTGCACGCCTGAACAGTGGAGTGTTTGCGTTTTTTTTTTTTTTTACTTTTACTTCTCTAAAAATTCTCCCGAGGTAAATTTTTGAGGTAAATTTCTGAAAAAAACGGCCGGAAAAGACTTCAGCGAAGTAAGGATTTCAGCGAAAGTTACGGTAACTTTTGGCTCTCTGTTTTATTGGCCTACACGCACCGAGCATTATCCCGACGCAGAACGCAACTAAAATCTCGAAGGATCAAAAACACCGAGCATCTTCCATGCCACCATGCTGCTTTTGCCGTACGCATCACGACAACCGCTGGGAGCACAGAGGCTCGAGAGGTGTAGCTTGAGTATAGCGCGCACGATCGGCGTTGGATCGTGCCAGCGGGTCGCCGCCGCTGCTACGGTACACGCTTTCGCCCGCTTGGTGACGACGTGGAGGATGCGTCGTCCCAAAAAAGGACTCGTATTCACACTCGTACTCGTACTCGTGCTCGTAGAGAGCGCGACAGCATGACAGCTCGTGTATCATTTCGATTTCACCATACTACGGCTGCAGCAGCAGCAGCAGCAGCGGCAGCAGCGGCGGCGGCGGCGGCGGCGGCGGCGGAGCGGAGCGCGCCGGCGCTGTGGCGTGCGTAGGCCGAGCGCAGCAGCAGCAGCAGCACCAGCAGCAGCAGCAGCACCAGCAGCAGCAATCCAAAAATGGAAGCTGGTTGGTGCTGGTGCTTGCTGGTGCTGGTGCTGGTGCTGGTGCTGACGCTGTTTATTTTTGTTGCTCACGCTGCCCCTAGCTGCGTCTAGCGCCAGCTAGCTGCTATTGCTGCTTGTAGTCGTGGGATGGCTGTGGTGGCTTCGCGGTCACCTGTGCCGCCGAAACGTTGCTGGGCTGCCGTCGCTACTCGCACGCTGTTTTTTTTTCCGTTCACAGCATTCGTTATTTTTTTGTTTGCCGCGTTGCCTCACCTCCCCACTTCCCTTCTTATTTTCGGAGGCGTCGCCTGCAGGATTTGATTAACCTCACTCGCAAACACACCGAAATCAGGAAGGGAAGGAAATTCACTTTTTTTAGCGGAAGTAAAGTTTTTTTTTTTTTTTTTACCTCTATCGCAAACACTCTAGTCATCGATGTTCGGTTTTCGGCCACCGGCCACAGTTGGCAGTGGGCAGCCTGGGCTTATGTTATGCCAGTTGAGTCTAGAAGCGCGCGTGCCCGTGCGTGTCGCGTGAATCTACTGTAGGGATTCGGCGAGCATGTACGGCGTCTCATGATTGATGAGTTCGGTTCTCGGTTCTCGTCGCCGTCCCCCGTAGAAGGCGACCAAAATTGGAGAAACGTCATGAACACGTGTACGCATCATGATGCTGCCTGTGTCGCAGAAAGCGCCTGCTGTGGTCCTGTCGTGAGCAAGCACGTACCTTTCGACGTACTCGTACAACGACGAGCGAAGCGCAGGGCGTGCACAGCACCCAAAACCCAAAACTCAAAACACGAGATAGAAACGAAAAGGGAACAACAAAACGGATCCAAGTAGTGGGGCTGTGGATCTGTAAGACCTGGACGTTGTCAAGTAATTACAGACAACACAACAAGCCTACATGCATACCTGGTACCTGGTAGTCTATTCTCGTAACTTCAGCTGCGTAACTTCGTCAATTATTAATCGCGGACGCGTGGATCGATAACTTGCCGACTGCTCGGTGTCCACTACATGTACATATACCTGGAACAGAAGAAACGTGAAAAAAAATGTTGCGGTTCGTTGTATACTAAAAATAGGGGACCTGGTATAAGTACCCCATGGGGTACGTGGATAAAAAGTACCCCACCAAAGAGGTACTTTTAAAAGTGCACGTACCCCAAAGGAAGACCTACTACTGTAACTATAACACATATACATACATCCAATGTCGACGTCCCCCAAGCTTTGATCTGATCCGGTGCGCTACTGCTGTACAGCAGGCCGCGGCACCACTACATAAGGTCACATACAGCCGCAGCAGTACTATCGTGTCATTTGGTATCTTATACTACCGCTGCCCCGCAATAGTACGTCGACGTCGTCCGTTAGAGTATGATACTCCCACTCGTACTGGTATCCGACAGATCATGGTCTATTAATAGTACATTGTTATTGTGTATGTATCTATCTGTAACCCATCGCTCTCCGTCCACTCCCGGCGAACAATCTTTACCTGGGTATGTTACTACTGCTGCTGCTGGTTGTCCTCACCATTTTTTTTTGAGGAAATGCGTGCAGAAGAGCTATCAAGGATAATAGGTTCCTCCTGTCCTGGCCTCATGATTCGGGTGATAGACATAAATAAATAAGCATTGAATGTATTGATTTGGTTGCTGTTTTTTCGTGAATTGTTAGCGATTGACACTATTAATATAAATATTATAATACAAACTGCTGTTTTGATGATAATATACCTAATTTTGTCGTATTTTAGAAAGAAGAGCAGACGCCATGGTGCACGAACGACCACCCACCGCACGTGCATCAAATGAGCAGCGCGAGCATCCGGCCTGTGCTGGACCTCTGCCGCCTACTGCTCAACACCTTCAGGAAGTATATACCGTGTATCTGTACATCCTGCATTGTTTAATTTTGTAGTACAACTATAAACAACACGAGTATTAGCAAGCAGCAGTAAGGCTTCACAACGTACACTGCACATATAATTAATACATTGTCGGATAGTGAAACCGTAAGTTCATGCGCAAGGAGTTTTACCTCCGATATGTTATTCAGGTTGCCCTCCGAATATGTGCCACTCAATTTCCACTTTTCGACGTACCTTAAATATCGACATTGGTGTATATATCAGCACCATACAAATAGCTGCTTGCTTCGTACTCGATGTAGATAGTATACGCGTTCTGATGTATTAATATGGTCGTTTTGCGGCGAGAGGGTGGTAGGCAACGTAATGCCCCCCGACGACGTAGTACGTAGCGCGAGCGAGTGGTCACGCTTTGGAAATATAAACATATCTCCAAGGAAACGCTGTTGCGTACCAGGGGATTCTTCAATTCATCCATGGAACACCATGTCTGCCTACCAGCATCTTCTATGCCTCGCGCTTTATTCACCTCGCGTTTTTGCGGGGAAATTTGTCTTTGTTAACCTCATTTTTACTTTGCTGCTTCAGGACAAGCCGTCTGTACTCCCCCCCGGTACGTGCCTTCATTTTTATCGCGTAGAGGGTTCAGCATTCCCGACTGGTGGTCGATTTCCATCGAATGTCGCTGACTCACGCTCTCGCGCTTTCCGCAAGTCAACTCTATGCACAAGAAGAAGTCCCGACGAGTATAGACGAGCATGCAGTTGGCGGGGCTCGAACCTGTGAAATCGTCCTTGGTCGTTACGCGGTTTACCTACTACCAGGCAGACCTTAGGGGACACCATGACCCTAAATGACATACGCTGCGCCCAACATGAACTAGTTTTTTTCTCTTCATGTTCCCATCTCATTTCTTTTCTCGCCCCCTCTTAGTCCTAACTAAGATCCGGGGTCATATAGCAGGCTTTTCTCTCCCCCCCGATACGCCCCCCCCCCCCCCCGTGCGCGCTACCGTGCACATGTTGTATTTCTATCGCGAAAAAAGGTTCAGCACCTCCTTCCTGTGTCGACTCGTGTCGAATCCTACGCTCTTGGCTGGCCACCTACGTGGCTTTGGGTCTCTTCCTGGACGAGTGTAGCTCCGTGCAGTCTAGATACCGACTCTCCTTCTTACTTCTAACCGACGAATCGGGCGGATTGAGTATGCCCGAGATGTTGTCTGGGTCGCGAGAGAGGAGAGGGCCCCGCACAAAAGCTTGCGCATCCCGCGCGAACCTCGCCGCTACTTCCATCCCTGCATTGTAGTAATTCGGGCGGTTTTGGTCGAAGTGGTCGATAACACTCCTGACCGCGGCAACGCATGTCTCCATCATGTTGGCGCTCAGCTTCCCTTTGATGACCGCACCTAGGGCGCTGCGCTTGACATGGTTGTCATCCTGCATGTATATCCCCCCAAAATCGTCAGTGAAGCCACCATCGTACGTCCCTCGTTCATGCCCGTCGAACACGCTAAGGTCGGCCCTGTGGATACTCCACTCGTCACCAGAAGATCGCCAACGAGGGTGGATACAATCGCCATTGAACTCTAGGGCGCGTTGCAGCCGCGTGAAGAGTGCGACTAATACGTGCCTGCATGGCAAGCCACAACGCAGCACCTGCAAGCAAGTGCATAGCTGAAAACCGTCAGGCCCGACAACAACGATGTGCGCGCTTTCGTCTTGGTACCGGAACACCACTTTTACGACAGCAGTTAGCTGCACGTGCTCAACCAGTCGATGAAACGCGGGCAAAGATGTCGCCCCAAATTTGGGGCCCAATGGATCATAGTCCTCATCGAACCCTTCCTCCGGCACCTCCCGACATACATCGTGGTGGTCACTGCTGTGCTCTGCCAACTTCCTCAGGAAGTCGTTGGCACCATTGCCCTCTGCCAGCACGTCTGTATCATAGAGGGTGCTTGTCCGTAGTTCTTCCAGCATTTTCTGCACAAGGGTAGATGAAACCGAGCATTGATGGTTACTCAAACTGTTGGACCGATCGACAGTGGTTAGATATAGAGCACTACCTTCTGGATCACTCAGTCAGTACGTAGTCAGCGCCGACTGAGTGGTCCAGCAGGTAACAATAGTGCTACATAACCACATTTCACACTGGGCCCAGGGGAGAGAGGTGCAATCTGCTCACGGCTATAAACATATTTCAGCATGAGAATATACTGAAGGAGATTCTATGCACCACAACTGTCAAGGACGGACTACCGGCACGTATTACCGTTGTCTCCTCTCACCTTATGTGCGTAGTGGCTGACCTTGACTCTTTCGAGTTCCTGCAGCATAGGCTCGAAAGACTTGAGCACTTTGTCCTCCAGTTCCTTGATGCTGACGGCGGGGACCTTGGCGGCACGTCTTTGCGGTCGTTTCGGTCAATGTGGACAGGGCAGTCGAGGGTCTTTCAGGTGAGCATGCAGCACCCAAACATGGTGTAAGACTTGACATCTCGACGTATGCCCCCCGTAACTGGGCCTAGTATCAAGGTCAGCAATCTACCGCAATCTACCCAACATCTTGAGGACCAATTTACTGTTCGTCAAGGATAATAGACTTCTCTCCTCAATCGATGTTTCCTGCCGTCTTTTTTTTCACCATTGATTACGTGTACCACGAAAGAAAAGCAACATGAGCGACTGAACTCAAGCCAACTAACTGGCCGTATATTTCCGGATCGCCCTAAAACGAGAAGACACCAGATCGTGGAATAGAAAGCATGTGATGGATGATGTGGAGGGTTAGACATGAAACATTGGCGCCGCCCACCCTCGCCGCATTACCCTTGATTCAAACTCACGCGAGGGATTCCACAGCAAAGGCCCTTGTTCGTCTGGCCAGCTCCTCCTTCACCCAGTTCAGGGTGGATTTCCTGTTGATGACGTGGCGTGTTTCTAGCACACCGAAGATTCCCTCCACCGTCGATGATGCTGTCATGCTCAGGGTCATAGCGGTCGGGTGGTAGCAGCGGGCCCAGTGCTTCCGTTGCCTGTAAATACAACGATTGAACCATGAGATAATTTTATCGTTCTGTCTAGCAAGGCATTATGCTTGTCTCTGAGCAGAAACCGAAAACCATGCTCGTACCCGTCTGACCGTCGGACTCATCCGAATAGGTAGCCGCTGAGGTACGCTTGACACGCCGAGTCCTTGACCATTTCCATTACTTTCGGCCACACCCCGTCAAAGGCCTGCAACCCGTGGACGAGCGACACGGCGACAAAAATCCACGGAAAACGCTGGTAAGGTTATATGCACCAGGTATTGGGCACTCCATTAAAAAAAAAACAAGCGCAACTAACGCCCTGTAGGTGTGAAGTGCTTTGCCCTGTAGGTGTGAAGTGCTTTGCCCTGTAGGTGTGAAGTGCTTTGCCCGAGCGCGCCTTGGCACTTCTTCTTGACATTTTTCATCAAGTGCCAAAGGCAATGCAAGTGCACTGTGTTTGGAAGATGCTCCGCAACCGCGCTTGTCATGGCAGCGTCGGCGTCCGAAATAATAACCTTCACGGTGGGAGGGAATACACTACAACTCGATAGGGCTACCCCACGCCCCGTCCGGGCACATGGGAAGAATCTCGGACAGTAGCATCATTTCGTAGTCGTCCTGCTTACAGTCGTTGGCTACTCGGTACTTCGCGAGAACAGCGTTACTGTAGTATAGGCAGGAGTGGTGCAGGTGACGATTCTCTCCCACCAGTTGCTCGGCGTTCTTCGCGGCCTTCGCAAGCACCACGAGCTTCACATGGGGCCAGAAGTAATCGGTGCCCCATAGGCCGTGAGAAATAGAACGCCACAAGCAGTTTCCATCGCCTTCTACGTAGAAGGCGCGACACACCTGACGCAACTCCAAAGGCAGCACCCGTGTGGCGCTACCGTCAAACAACTGTCGGGCCTGGGGAATGACACCGGAAACACGGGGACCAACAGGCCGTACGGGTGCGCATTCGTTACGGATACGAATTAGTGAACGTCGGCAACAACGACTTTCCTGGTACGTGCTTTATGCTGTGTATTCGCTGATTCGCCACGGTTTCAATAGGACGATGGGGGTTGAAAAATCCTCTGATCTAAAATTTACTTGGCCAAACGCGTTGCGACGCACTGGCAACCTAAAACCTACAGATGCGAAACGCGAAACGGGACTCTTCGGTCAAGCACCAACTCGTTGGCCGGCCGCATAGTCAGTCTAGTATATCAGGAGAGCGTACAAGCACAAAACAACTGGGCCACAACCCCCCAAAAAAAGGCGCGACCTGCCTCTTCCTCCACATGGTCCGGCACGATCGGAAGCTCGCCCACGGGGCAGCCAAACACTTTCAGTACGGTGCATTCCTCCGTGCAGAAGTTAGAGAGCTGACGCTTGGAGGTAGCGGTCTGGTTGGAGGCTCCACCTCGAGTGTTTAGCGGATAGATGGGTTTGTTGAGCATGCCTTCCAGCTCCTCCGTTTTTTTCGCCACGGCCGAGTGGTACATCACCTTGCCACAGTAATGGAGGGCGTGGGAAGGAAGGTACAAATATTAAAGGGAGGTCCGCATTGGGCGAAAAATGTGGCATGTTCACTATGCCGATGGCTCCAACAATTGCCCCGGCGGATGCAGGCCCCGACGGTAGTACGGAGCGGCAACCAACCTTTAACCGAGGTTTACATCGCAACGCCCGGTGTGCCGATGCTTGGCGCTATTCTCTACCTTTCTGCGAGTTACTACGAGAAAATCGACGGCCTTCTTCTTACCTTGCCCGTCTCGCTAAGCTTTGTCTTGCTGTCCCTGCGTTGATGCCTTCGCTTGCTGTTTTTCTTCCGAGTTGAACTGTTCTTAAGTCCAGCCATGATGCTGTCCTCGTCTTGCTCCTGCCGTTCAGACGAAGCACCGGACGTTCTTGACGACCGACGAAAAACACCGTTCGTGGTATTGTTGCTATGAATCGTGAATGCCGACACTACCTCGAATCAACACGTCAAGTGCGTAAGGATTCATGACAACGCAAAACACCATTCGTGTCAAATATCACGTGTCGAGATACACCTGATCAGACCCCTACATCATCTACCCGGAATACAACTTCCACCTCGGATATCTCAGGAGGGTTGGTTGTGAAAAAAACACATGAACGCTGTCAGGCCGATGCCATGGGAATCAACGTTCCTTGTGTGCGCGCGCCTACTGCTGCAGGTGCGAGACCCAACAACAGCAGATGCACAATGTTGCATGATGGAGCTATTGTCATTTTGTAGTCGCCAAATTCGCACAAGTATGTTCGCATGCCTACTGCTGCAGGTGCGAGACCCAACAACAGCAGCTGCACAATGTTGCATGGAGATATTGTCATTTTTAAGTCGCCAGATTCGCGCAAGTGTGTACTTCCTTCGCAATTCCGTTTGACGTGTCCCTTCGCGAGCGCAGCGCGCGGCGTTGGCCGCCCGCGAAGCGGAGTCCTTGTACATATTTCAAAATGCAAATTAACAAAAAAAAAACGGTAACAAACAAGTTGGTTGTATCTTCTCTGGCCGCCCGCGAAGCAGAGTATTCTCGGAAGGATGAGAGAATGTGAGTTTTGTACGTGCGTAAGAAGTCAAGCCCTTGAAATATTTCAAATTCAAATTACAAAAAATAGACCGGTCAGCCCGCCACAACAGGTTGGTTGTATCTGCTCTGTTTGGCGAGGAGATAACCCGGAACAAGCTGTCTCGACGAGGTATTACAACAACATCAGCACTTAGACGAGGACTGCTAACCTTCTATTGCTGTTGGGGTAGGTTGGCGCTTGCTACAGCAGAAGACTTCCCTACCAGGCTTGCTGGCTCGAAGCTCTGAAGCCTCTCTCTTTACCGCTCTAATTGCCTGCAGTGCCCGCCGATGGAGAGCTGTGCGTGTGCTTCTAGCTGCTGTTTCCTTGGCTTGGGGTGTTTTCCGTTTGGCTTGCTCTGCGGTGCTGGCGAGTGGAAGCTGGGACGGGAACGGACCAGACGTGTCCATAGGCGATGGCCCGGCGTGGCGTGGGGGATCTTGCCGGCACAAACGAAATGCACTACGAGTACACTGTAGAAACCCTATGGTTTGTTTGGGGTTCGTGCACTTTTAAAAGTACCTCTTTGGGGTACTTTTTATCCACGTACCCCATGGGGTACTTATACCAGGTCCCTAAAAATAGCGCGAAGAAACGCCTTCCGGATCAATGTGAAAACCTGGGCCACTGCTGTAGACCGCAAACCTACCTGCCTTGCTTGGAGCTTCAGCTTGCACGCTAGGGTTAGGGAGCCGCATTGTGACTGGCTTGCATCACTATGGATAGCGAACTGCCGCTACCGCCGGCTCCACCTCCTCGAAGGATACGAGTGGTGTTCTCAGCAGCCACTGGGTGCATCCCCCTCGCCAATCCGAGCCTGAATCAGCGCTGGGTTTTGATCCCCGCGCAGCTCAAAGTCATCGGGGGTCTAACGAACCACCTCGCGCGACAGATCAAGGGGCCGCGTGGAAGCAAGTCTGGGCATTCGCTCGTGCTCACCCTTGACGGGTTTGTCTTGCCCCCGACGGAGAGCCTGGACGTCCTCCGAGACACCGATGTCGTGACGCTCGAGCTCCGGAGTGGTCACACAACAGACAGCCAACAGCCAACCTCAGGATCAAGAAGCAACACCAGCGGTGGCGTCCAGGGGGGGTAGAGACGATAACAGTGGTAGCAGTAGTAGCCGTGGGCGGGCAAGAAAGGAGAAAGCTGCCGCGGATCAGCAACGCAGGGCGGCCGCCGCCGCGGGACCGTCCCACGATGATGCTGACGCTGGTGCTGTAGCTGTGAGGGGAAATAAAGGCGGCAAGAAACGAGCAAGGCTTGCGGCGGCGGCCGCTGCTGCAGCTGCTGCTGCCGCAACCGCCGCTGCCACCGCTGCCACCCCCGCTCCCGACCTTCCGCCAAGCAAGCGAAAGAAGCGATCGTGTCCGGCGTTACCCCCACCGCCACCGTCACTATCAGCAAAAGAGGCGAGGGCTTCGACGGCCCCCACCTCCAGCAAGAAGCGGAAGAAATCCTCACCCTCCTCCTCTTCCTCTTCTTCCTCTGCGGCCTCCTCCTCCTCCTCCTCCTCCTCCTTATCTATTTGTGCTGGCACTGGTGCTGGTGCTACTAGTTCTCACCAAGGCAGGCTCGATGACGGGTCGGAACCGTCCCTTCAGGGAGCTAGGGTGAGTGGAAAGCCTCCGGTGGGGGAAACTGCTAGCCACCCACGGCAACAATTTCGCTCTGCGAAGAAAAATCGGAGGAAGAACAAGAAGAACAAGAACAAGGCTTCCGCCGCTGGGAATGACGATAATCCGGTGGGAGTTGCCACACCCAGCGAGGCCGTGAAGAGGAAGGGGACGGGGGCGGCGAAATCGGACGCTGCTGCTGCTGCTGCTGCTACTGCTGCTGCTGTCTCGAGCGATGCTTCCTCATCCTCCGAAGAAAGTTCTTCATCTTCCGAAGAAGATTCTTCATCTTCCGAAGGAGATTCCTCATCCTCGGAAGATTCCTCGTCTTCGGAAGAAGATTCTTCATCGTCGGAAGAAGATTCTTCGCCCCCTTCCGAGAAAAAAACCGAAAGCTACTATTAATGTCAACACGACAAATAAAAACCGAAAGCACAAAAAGTCCCCTCTGAAGAACAAGGGGGGAGACAAGAGCGACAAACCTGTCAGCACCGGCGGTGGCAGCGGCGGCGGCGGCGGCGGCGAGGACACCCCTTCAGGTTCGAGCAAGGCGAAGCCAAAAACCGGCACTACTGTGGGGGGCGAGAAACAGGAAGAAGAGGAAGCTGTCGCAATGTCGTCAACTAAAAGGAAGCAGAAGAAGAACGTCGGCACGCCTCCCTCCAATGGCGGCGGCGGACGAGGGAAAGGAGGCGGTGCCGTCGCCAGCGCCTCCTCCTCTTCCTCCTCTTCCTCCTCCTCCTCCTCCTCCTCCTCCTCCTCCTCCTCCTCCTCCTCCTCCTCCTCCTCCTCCTCCTCCTCCTCCTCCTCCTCCTCCTCCTCCTCCTCCTCCTCCTCTTCTTCCTCCTCCTCCTCCTCCTCGGAAGATGAAAGCCCCCCGACAGATCCCCCGAACAATGCCCCGAAGGCGGCAGTAGCGCTGGCGAAGGCGACAGAAACCGTGCCCAGTAGTGCCGGCCGCGGCAGGGGGAGCAAACCCGCGTCATCTTCTGTCGGGTCTCGAGCAGGCGCGAACATCCCGAACCCGCATTTGACGCCCTTGGGTAGAGGGGCTGGGGGGCGGGGGCATGGCGGCGGCGGAGGCGGTAGTGCTGGAGGTCGGCAGAGCTGGGGCGGGCCGCTTGGAAGGATTGTGGAGCAACTCGCGGCTAACTTGACGCCGTTGGCGGGAGTAGGAGCAGCGGGGGGGGGGGTGGTTCCAAGGTAACTTTCCAGGATGTGGAGGAGGAGGAGGAGGAGGGCGGTGGAGATGGCGGGAAGGGAGGGAGCACGGAGCAGCAGCATGCGTCGGGGAGAGAGGGTGATACAGGTACCAGACGGAATTCTGGGGGGGGAGGTGTGTTTGGTCCGGGCAGAGGCATTGGGCGCGGGGGGGTATGGGATGACGAAGGGCGCCGGGTTTGCTGGCGGAGGCTATGGTTGTGGGAACGCACGGCGGCATAGCACTGGGAGCGGCTCTTCTGCGCTTGAGGGGGGAGGACGGGGGGAGGAGGGGGGGGGGGGGCGTGAACAAGAGGGGGAAAGGGGGATGGAAGAAGGACTATGCCGTGATCGCGTCGGTGGACCAGAAGCAGAGCGCGTCAGCTGGTGGGGGTGGCGACAAGAACGCACGGTGAGTTTTTTTGTTTTGTTTTTTTGTTTTGTTTTGTTTTGTTTTTTTTTATCCTCCGGCGGATTGGTAAAAATAAAGCTTAAGCTCACCACACTTCCACGTTCCCAATTTCGTGTCGTGTGTCAATTTAGCCCAGTTGGGCACGTTGACCCGACCTGACCCCCGAGAGGAGCAGGTGCGGTGGAGATAGCCACCCGGGACAGTCATCTCTCCCGGGTAGTGTGGGACTTGCTCGCGCTCACCCACTAACAAAAACCAAGGCTATGAGGCCTTCCCGCCGGACTCGGACCAGTTACGGTCCACCCTACCCGTTGGGGCGTTGGTCTTGTATTTTTTGCGTTTCGCATGTTCTAACGGGTTCGGTCGTGTGTGCTTCTGTGGGACATTGGGCGGGTTAGACATCGAACCTTGGTTTTCCACCACCTGATGCATTCAGATTGTTAATAATATTGTCGGGGGGGCATAGTCATCAGAGCCTACAAGATTGACCCTAAGACCCTATATCTATGTATTTCACAGTCCACGTTTGGTTCTGATTGATAATATTAATAAGTATCAGTGTGTTTTTGTACACAGCACGAGACACGTACCTGGTATATCGCAGAATACCGGTCTGGACGGATATAAGGGACGTTTAGGCATCGACATTCTTGCTACCGTAAACCATCATTACTTGTCCGTTCAAGGTGACAGTAAAAAACAGGAAAGCTGGTTCACGGTTTGTTTCTTTTTTGAGAGTGGGTATGTTCTACACTAGCTTTAGTATATAAAGTAGAATGACACCGAAATACGTGTAGTCATGTTCCCTAGTGCTGTGTACCCCCACCTTCCCCTCCTCCTTTTTTTTTCGGCGGTCGGTCACAGCTGTCGATCGAGTTATACGTAGATCGTCTGTGCGGGGTTGAGAACCTTAGCTCCGCACAAGGAGAATGATCGCATCACGTACCTGGTAGCGTTTATGGTAAGGCACCCACGAGGCAGTTACATAGTACCCCCATTGCAGTCTCCGGAAGTGGCCACACTGGAAAATGAATCAACTCATTGAAGCTGGCATCCATATGCAAGTCGGCCTTACAAGCGGTTCCTACTACAGGATGCAGCTCACCCTTCATGCGATTCGCCGGACACCTCACGGCGCTTCGCGCTCGGTGTACGCAACGTCTGGCTGGTCGGTGAAAACCCGACGTTCTCCGTCCGGGCATTGTAGGGATACGAGGGTCCATGGTCATAAGACTACGGCCATGCATGTTAGCGAGTACACCCCCACCCCCCCCCCACCTCCCTCTCGTGTTTGCTGTGTGTGGCAGTTTCACAAGCTATCAACAGGAGGAATTGGTTGCCCCGTATGGGATTGAGGCTGCCTCCGATCGTTATGTTCCCCCCGCTTTACCCACGCCTCCCCCCCCCCCCTCGCCACCAAATCCGTGAATTCGACGCTGTCATGCTTATATGCAAGAAAGTCCGCCTCGCGAGCGGTTCTCGATAGGAATGCATCTCATCCGTTCGTGCGACTCGCCCGCCACCTCACGTCGCCTCGCGCCTGGTGTACGCAATGTCTGTCTGGCCGGTGAAAACCCGACGTGTCGGCGCGAAGAGGGCAACTCCAATCGTAGCTTGACTCTGTACCCCCTTATTTCACGCCCCCCCCCTACACTCCCCCCCCCTCTCTCTCTCTCTCTCTCTCTCGCGCGCGCGTTTTATGTTTGTGTGACAGTTACACTTGCTACGAGGAGTTTCCCAAGGACATGCGTCCTCACGTAGGGGATGTGTTGGCGTTTCAGACGCTGTCGCTCAACGAGGAGACGTGGACGCCGGAGCTCTCCCCGTACAGGGTGGCGGAGGTGCGGCTTGCCGGCGTTGGCAGCTCGCCACACACCACTCGCGTTTTTAGCATTGCAGCATGATCACGTTTTGTTTTGTTTTTCCCCCTTTTTTTTTTCCGTCACTTTTTGCAAAGCTGAGTACCAACCAACTCGATCGGTCAATAGTTAACGCAGCTGTCGTTTTTTTTTATATAATTTTTTACTAAACCATCGAGCTGAGTACCAACCAACTCGATCGGTCGATAATTAACACAGCTGGCGTTTTTGTTTTTTTTTTTTTCATCTAAACCATCGATTTTTCTTTCCAGCTCAACCAACTCGTGGGGGTGTTTTTTTTTTTTGCCCTCGGAGGCATCCTGGATTATAGCAACAGCCGGAATCATACCTGTGTTTCTTTTTTTTGGTACCAGTGTTCGGAAAGCTAGCCCAAGATTAGAAAAGAAAATAAGCTTTTTTTTTAACGAAAAATGTTCATTTTGCCAGCGGTCCAGAAAGTTATGTTGCTGGCGGTTTGCCTCACCCCTCGCAATGTTTGTTTACCACGGCAATGAACGTGCCTACACTCGAAGAACTTTCCCAGATTCCTAGAGCTATGGTACGTACAACAAAATACGCGCTTTATCAGGAGCTCGGAAAGCCAGAGGTGTTTAGCGGCTTGCCTCACGTCACTCGCAGTGTTTCTTTTTTACAGGAAACGAACGTGTCGTATTAATTTTAGTTATCTAGTTTTTTATGTAGTTGATGTGCTTAGTTGTTTAGTTATTCAGTCAGTCAGTTGTTGGGTTCTGTAGTTTTCAGTTATTTAGGTACTTGCGTTTTCAGTTATTCAGTAACTGAATAGAGTGTCTGCGCATATTATTTTTGCTTCTCGAGGATTTTCGTCGGAAAGATCATAATCGAAAACCTTCCGGCATGCGCATAATTGGAGACGAAAAAAAGCAAACTATTGGATTCTTCTGTTCGGAAGGAAAAACACTTGGGGAAGCGGCAGCCCTTTCAGGGCCAAACGAGCAGAGCAGAAGTCGTGCAAGCAGCAGTATTACCTACCTGCAGCAGCAACAAGCTGCAGAAGTAGTAAGCAGCAGCATACACCAACAGAACAGACAATAGTGCTGTCTATCTTGCGCTCCTCGACTCTCGTTGTGCAAGCAACGCTGCTGCCACGAGAAGATCTTCGTTGTCCTCTCTGCCCGAAAAGGGAACATAGTGAGTAGCGAAGATCAGGAGCGTGGCGGCAAGGGTGCACACGCTTGCAGCAGCAGCAGCAGCAGCAGCGACAACATCAAGCAGCAGCAGCAGCGCCTGCAACAGCGCTTGCAGCAGCGCTTGCTTGCAGCAGCGCTTGCCTGCAGCAGAGCTTGCTTGTGAAGCAGCGCTTGTTTGCAGCAGCAGCGCTTGCTTGTGAAGCAGCGCTTGTTTGCAGCAGCAGCGCTTGCTTGCCGCAGTGCTTGCTTTGCCGCAGCGCTTGCAGCTACAGCACTGCAGCAAGCAGCACACTGACTTGCAGCAGCAGCAGCAGCAGCAGCAGCAGCACACTACATGCAGTAGCAGTAGTCCGTGATGTGCAGCAGCAGGGCAGCTGCAGCAGCACCTATCTGTCTGCTGCACCAACAGCAGCGGCAGCAATTCCTCTCGCAAAACTCCGCCGGTGGCAGACAGGGTCCGAGGCCACTCTCGGGGGCAAGCTTGGCCAATCCAAAGCGTCCGGAGAGGTTTCGGCGATAATAATGCAGCGGTTGAATCTCATATCACACAAATATGGCTCTAGTATAATATTCTGCCCAAAAATGCGTAATTCCGTCATTTTCGTGCAGATTTGATTAGGCTTTTTGATTTGTCGTTGGTCTCGGGGGAATAGATAGCGAAATTCGTAATATTTTTTCTTTTGCGCAGACACTATTTAGCCATTTGTTTATTTAATCATGTATGTTAACCAGCACTTTTTACTCTCCAGCTGAACCAACTCGTTGAAGGATTTAAGCTCGGCGGCATTCTGATGAAGTCGTGGTTGCGGGCGTCTTCCCGTTCCCTCTGCATTCGAAAAAGCTAACCCAAGGTTATTGAGGTGTGTACGATAATACGAAAAATGTGCGTTTTTTTTTTTTTTGTCAGGTGTTGATGGCTTGCCGTATCACTATATATTTGTACCCGTATTTTTTCAGCACGGCAGCGAAATATGTCTTGCGATTGAAAAATTAAACCCAAATTTCTTGAGCTACGATGAATACGACAAAAAAAGTACGGTTCCCCAGGATCTCGGAAAAGTATGTTGTTGGCGGCTTGACACATCGCATCACTCGCAGTTCTTATTTTGCACGGCAGCGAAACAAACAAGCCTGCATTCCAAAATGTGCCCGATATTTCTTGAGCTTCGTACGTACCAGGTACCAGGTATGTCGTAACAAACGTAGTTTTCCGCAAGAACGTAGTGTTTGTGGAGGTATTTTGGAATACGAACGATGGCACAAGCAGTCCACCGTTTGGTGATTGTTCTTTTGCGCCCGCGATTTCTCTGTGATGCCCCCTGAAAAAGCGAGCTGAAATGAACCGCATGCTACCTAACCCAACCCTACCCTACTCTACCCTGCCCAATCCACCGCTAAACAAAAGTCGAACGTAAGCCGACCCTACCCGCCCCCGTTCCGTGCTTGAAACTGACCCCAAGCCACCCTTCCTTCACCTCTCGCCACCTACACCTTCGCCCCCAATGCAACCCGTGCCCCCACTTGAAACAGGTGGTGGCTTTCTGCCCATCGTCAGACAAGGTTCGCCTCGTGCACGCCGACCTGATCGTGCTAGGCACCGGCAGCGGGCAGGATAGAGGGACCGGCGATGCCCGAGAGGAGGGGACTGGGCGTGGAAGCGTAGCGGCACCGGAGCCGGAGGGGAACGGTGGCGGGGACGCGAGCGCTGTCGCTTTAGATTCCACGAGCGGGAACGACCTGGAATCCTGTGCAGGGGACGCGGCGTCACCGCCTGTAGGCGGAGAGGAAGGGGGCGTCGGGACGGCGGCGACGGCGGCAGCGATGGCGGCAGCGGCGGCGGCAGCGGTGGCGATGCTTGCCGTTACCAAGGGTAGCGGTGGTGGTAATGGTAGTGGTGGTGGAGTTGAAGAGGAGGCGTTTGACGCTGTCGGCAGGGCGGGGGGGAGAAGACGTCGTCGTAACGCCTCCGCCGGAGAAAACCACTCCTGCTGCTGCTGCTCTAGAAGTCCCAGCGGCGGCGGCCGAAGAAAACAACGCAAGCATTGCGGCCGCAGAGGAGGCGGGACATGGGGACGGGGTTGGGGGGCAGGGTGGCGACGAGGATACCGGCGATGCTCGCGACAGCATCGGAGAAGAAATGGAGTACGGCTCTCTCTTGGGCGTTCGGATAGTCCGAGGGCCCTCGATGGAAGAGTTGGGGAAACGAAAACATGCACTCGAGAAATGGAACAACTCCCTGGGGACCGTTGGCGACGATGATGGAAAGGGTGCGGGAGGTAAAGCTAAGGCTCGTACCGACTCGCCGGTGAAGGCTATGACGCCCTCGAAGGGCATGGGGGGGCAATATCCTATCGCGAAGAAGGGTAAAAGGGGGGCGTCTCCTAGGAGTGGTGGGAAGAAAAAACCGGCTACTCGTGGAGGGGGGATGGCGGTGGGAAGGTTGGCGAGCGTTGTGGGGGAAGCGCAAGCGAGGGGTGCAGCGGCGGGGGCGGGGGGCGGGGACCAGGCGGCCGCGCCGTCGTCCACAGTTAGTGCAGGCCGTGAATGAGTAGTGAAGAAAATAGGAAAGTGCTTCATGAAGTACTTGCTGTGGAATTTATCTACCGTGGCTTTCTACTGTTTCTCTATGTGTGCGCGGCTCGCTTTTCTACTTACACTGGCGTTGCGTTACGCCTGTCTCCGTTGTTTCTGTTGTTGATGAAATACGACAATAAATACTGGTGGTGGTAATGGTGATGATGAGGATGATGATGATGATGATGATGATAGGGACGATAACGATGATGATGATGATGGTATTACGGGGAACCATAGCAAATAGGACCAAATATTAATAAAAATAGGGAAATATAGAGGTTTTTATGTGTACCGTAGGTCCTACTTACTATGGTCCCCCGTGAGAGTGATGTTGCTGACTATAAAAATGACGATAATGGTGATGTTGCTGATAATGAAGATGACGATACTGGTGATGGTGGTGATGAGGATCAAGATGGTGACGGTGTTGGTGACGATGTTGATGTTGACGATGGCGATGATGACCATGGTGTGATCATAGCGATGACGATTTTCCCTCATTATTCCCTGGTTCTCCTGATTTCTGGCCTACCACCGCCGGTGGTATCAAAATCAGACTCAGCGTCCCGTTGGCAAGGAAGCAAACGTACACAATTCAAGAATTTTAAAACTCACATTGTTTTGAAGAGCCGAAACGGCGTTACGACTCGAGATGGGCACCGGATAGCGTTTTCGAAAAATCTAAAACCGGATCGGAGACGGTTTTCTCGAAAACGAAAAAAAACGGTTTGACCGGTTTTGGTCTGGCCGAAGTATTAAAGCCTCCGAAGCCTTCGACACCATGGGTAATTTTTTTTTTTTCCTCGATTTGCACCTTGTGTACTCCCACGTGCGTTCATATATGTATGTCTGGTCCTCTTCGTTACCTTGTTCGCCCGACCTTCACGCTGTCAAGTTTATGTTCACGTAGTTCACTGCTGCTGAGGACTCGTTTTTGTGTAGATAGCTGTGGGCGCCCTGACAGAAGAATCAACAAAAATGACACAGATATTAGAAACCGTTTTCTATTTTGAAAACAGAGTAATTGCAAACGCCGTCGGGTTTAGAAAAAACGTTGATAAACGGTTCTTTATCCGGTGCCCATCTCTAATAATAAGCATATTTAGTGGTAAGTAGGTTCACCGTTGGCGCTTGGCACCGCGATTAATCCCTGTGATCCTAGGTCCAAAGCGGACTAGCAGGGAGAACCTGGCTATGCTACTCCTACCACAAACTGCTGCGGGCTCCGTGGAGGGGGCTTTGTGTTACGGTTTGCCTTGGTTCTTAGTCTCACTCTGTTTGTCAGTAGTGGTGTTTTTATTTTCTTTAGCGCGTTTTTTTCAAGTGTCTGCCGAATCCCCTGCGGGAAGGCACGACAGTTTTCTTTTTCTACCAAGTAATATTTTTTTCCTTTTTCTCTTTCGATGTTGTTTTCCTTGTTTTCTTTGTTTCTCTTTGTTTTTGTTTTCTTTCGCTTTCTCTCTTTCATAGAATATGTATGTCGTGCCTGTCATATCCAGTATTATGACATGGCATTGCATTGTCTACTGCTGTGCTTCCTGCATTCGTAACAATGTAGTATCTCTGTGGCATAATTTTGTGACCACGAAACTTGTACCTCTGTAGGATTGAAGAATCGGCACGGATACTGGTTGTGCTGGATGTCGACGGGTAGAAAGAACGATTTAATGTGAAGAACACACACATCTAATCCACGATGATACATCTATCTGCTTCGAAGTATAAATGGCGTTTTGTTGTAATAATAGCGGGCAGCGTCAGCCGTAAAAATCTTATATCTTATCATAACGTTCTGCACATACATGCTGATTTATTTACAGTTTTTCGCTTGGTTGGGCGCGCGGAGAAATTCTCCCCGCGATAAAAATGCCAGGCACCCACCGCCGTACGCAGTGGGGACGAGAGCCTATATTAATGCATAGTGACCCCGGATCCGAGTACAATGACTATTTATTATAATTACTATAATTATAATTCAGCAGTAACAAAGAGTTATTAAAGGGTACTGACATACTGCTCCGGTACGGAACAGGGAGTAAGTAGGAGCAACAAGGAAGCGCGCGAGCGAAGCTGGCTACTAAGAGAACATGGAGGAGGAAGTACTTAAACTCCCAACAAGGTAGTATATATATATTGCCGCAGTTGTACAACAAACAGCAGTAAGTAGCAGCAGCTGTAGTTTTGTGTATATTACTATTATCAGTATAGTAGTGGTGTCTTTGTTTTGGTTGTTGGCAACAACAACGCTTTTCGCGCTTTTATTGCCTGGGACCATACCGGCGTCCCCGGTGGCTCGGTAGGTGGTCCGCGAGCCTATCAAGATCAATTTCGTGAGTTCGAGTCTCACCGAGTGCATGCTCATAGGGACTTTTTCTTGCATAAAATTGATTATTAGCGGAAAGCGCGAGAGCGTGAGTTAGCTGTACATTCGATGAAAATCGACGAGTAGTGGGAATGCTGAACCCTATGCGCGATAAAAAATAAAGGCACGTACCGGGGGGGAGAAGGGACGACACCTGTGACCACGGCTTGTCCAGAAGATCGTCGAGGGTAAAACTACCTACGAGTGGGCTGGAAAGTAAAAGTGATGATAAAAAAAAAAAAAAAAAAAAAAAAAAAAACGTAGTAAATAGGACCAAATATTGCTAGTAAAAAAAGCTCGTAAATATATAATACCGGGAGAGTTTTTGTGTACCGTGGTCCTATTTAATATAGTCCCCCGTAATAGTTTAAATTATTATTATCATGCCTGCCTTCTGACAAAATGGCGTAGATGCCGTTCAAATATAAACCAAATATCCTTCCTTAAATCAGTAGTATCCCTCATACACTTCTCTTCCTGTCATTTCCAAATTCCCATTCCCCACAACATTTCATTTTAGCTACCAGTATAATATATTCTATTCCTCATCGACGTTCCATCCCCATGTAACAATTGGCCGCATTCCTCCGGCTTCTTCCTCCCTTCCCCTAGCGGCCTGGCGGTCTCTCAGGGCAAGTTTATATCTATGTACTCTAATACGTGAAATTGCGACCTGTGTAGTCACGGAGATGATCTGGAAGAGGCGTTCTTTGCAGACGCCCTTCCGCGCCAGGGACGATCCGTCCGTCCCTCCAACTATTATGCTTGTCGCCAACTGATCAATTAGATCGCTGCCTTCCTTTCCGAGGCGCCCAAAGCTTTCCACCGCGAGGGTGGCGAGTTTGTAGCTGCGCTCGTCGAAGGACACCTGTCCCGGACGAGCGTAGTGGCTGCGCTTGCGCGCCTCAGAAGTGGAAGAAGCTGATCCGTCTCGGTCAGCGCTGCCTGCCCGCATGTGGATCCCCGCTTGTGGATCCGCATACATACGCGACGTCGAGGAGTACCGCTTTATCGCGATATATACTCTGATGCCGTAGCATCTCTCTAGCATCTCGGAGTCCTCCTGTCTCGATGACGATGTCCATGCGGAGATCCCTGTTTGCGTGGAAAGGCGCTCCGCTTTCCATTTATTTGGTGGCGGATGGACATCCTCTTACAGGTGCGGGAGAGCGCGTGCACCCGAGGCTGGTGCTGGTTTACTTGCGCACCCGACCGATGACATACATAATCGTGCATGTCGTGTATTATTAGCCTCCGCTGCCAATACATACGTGCGCATACATAACAAAAGAAAGGGTTATTTCCACCCGTCGACATCCTTGTTGGTGGTCTGGAATTAGAACCGCCGTCCCCCGTTTTGGGGACAAAGCACTGAAATTTCAAGTAGTTTTTCCCAAAAACGGAACTCAACGGCAGTTCTAAGACACACTCACCACGTTGCAGAGGTCGTTACTCGCACACATTATTTGTATTGTTTTGTTTGTTGCACAGAGCAGTCATGATATAGAGTACAATACCTCAGTGAGTGCATCGAACACACAGCAGTGCAGATGGAGCAAACAGCAGTGCAGCAACAACAGCAGTGCGGACGAACAAAAAAATGGTGGGATGGAAAAAAAAAAAAACGAAAACTGAATCCCCTCGTACGACGCGCTGCTGATTGATGGATGATGATGATGATATACGCGTATGTATATTTTGTCTGATACGAGGGCGAGTAGTGTATGTACCAGGTACGTATTTATACGTCTTCTCAGGTCTGAGACAGGTTGGACAGCTGTGACGTGAGAGCTTGTGGACGGGTGGGTACATGGGTACAAATATATTTGGACATTTTTTATGAGTGGGGTGGAACGTTTCACGTTTCGGTGACGACAACCGACAACTGCAGTCACTGAAGAAAAACTTTTTAAGTTTCACCGCGTCCGCCCCCTCTGTCCGGCGTCTGGCCATTTTTGCGATTTACGTGTCTCGCGTCTCGTGGTCTGTGTGTGGCCTGTGGCCTCTGTGAGGCGCGTTGCTCGTGGACCCTCACCGATCTCGTTGCCACCTAGGGCTGCAGGTAGCAGGTGAGTTGAACGATCGCACGCTCTCTCTCACAAACCCAAAGCCGAGACGGTCGTGTGTGTGGTGCTTGGTGATCATTGCCGTTGCAACGTTTTTGACAGGATGGCTGGTTCTTCAGGTTGTTGGTTGATTGCTGCTGTGTGTGTGTGCTGCTGCCGCTGCTGCTGTAAAATCCACGATCATCAGATGGTTCTGTACGCAGCGACTCTCTGATGCTAAACTTGTTTTCCTGCGTGACGTGACTGACCGCAATGTAGACTAAACTTGGTATATAATGACATGGTAAAAGCCTTGACGTGCCCAAAATGACCGGTCTCTTCCACGAAGTACCATATACTCAGCTGTATACTTTGATATTTCATTCCTCCTGTGTTGCCTTTTTTCTCGACCTGTGGCTGGAAGCTGCGCGTCCTGTTGTTGTGTTGTTTGTCCTCGGCCCTTTGCATCATCACCTTATCCAGCAGCCCTTGTCCCGTAAGGTTCGCGTACGTATGCGTTTTGCCTTGGCTAGCAAAAGCACACCGCCGCGAAGCATGTGATCGTATATGGTGGGGATGGAGTTGGCCGCAACAACTAACTGCAAAACTCTACTCCGTATATACCTGCTACGCTACGCAATGACATTCTTCGGTGTGGAAATATTATATTAGTACCACCCGAAGAGGTATTGGCTGTATGTATTACATACATATATACCCCGCCATTAAAGATTGCATCGGTAAGAAATTGAGGCCCGGCCGTTCACGAAGAACAAGGGATTCGGCCTTTTTATAACAGATAAGTAAAAAAATGCAGTAGCTCAACTTGGCCAACAAGATAGGAAATTTCAGCCTAAGAAACAGAAGCGATCGACGCCCATACACACAAGATAAAAAAATATTTCATCATTTTTCAAAGAAAAACTATTTTATAAATTTTGAAATACGTCAGCTGTGAGTTCGACTGATAAAATAGTTGATACTCAACTTTGCAAGCTGCGTATTACGTCTCGTCTATATTCCATTTTTACCGAATTTTACAAGTATTGAAAAAAACTATTTATTATTATTATAATATAATAATAATAATAATAATAATAATAATAATAATAATAATAATAATAATAATAATAATAAATAATAATAATAATAATAATAATAATAATAATAATAATAATAATAATAATAATAATAATAATAATAATAATAATAATAATAATAATAATAATAATAATAATAATAATAATAATAATACCTGTAGTCCTATTCGGAAACGCCGAATAAAATAAGAAACGCGGATTACTACAGCACTTTGTGCAACACCCAAAACCCAAAACACACCCTGGACTCCTCCCGCAGTGTGGAGGTTCCTGTTTTCCTTCGTTTTTGTCATTTTTATTTTTTTTAATATCAACCGTGGAGTATCCAATCTCCTGCCGCCAAAATCCCCGTCCGTATATTAATATATACGAAATGTCCCGGTTAACCCTTACCCTTTTGAGACTGCAGTCAATCCTGTTTTGGGACAAACTACTTGGAATTTGAGTGGTTTGTCCCCTAAACGAGACTGCAGTACTGAGAATTTTAAGATATGGAGCGGTTAAAGACAGCCCACACACAAATAGGAAACGTCTGTTTAAGAAATATACAGGTGACGGAGTGTACTACAAAAAATAGGGCATTGGGCCTTCACGCCAAACTGTGGCGTTTCTTAAAATAGCGGTCCTTAACTGCAGCGCATATATATGTACATGTACTCGTACTACCTCGGATGTACTCAGCACCAGGTATAATACCGGTACGAGTGTATTATGTTTTACGAAAATATCCGGAAATATAATGAATGTAACAATATCAATATTATTGGAAAACCGGACAGAGTGACGTTTGTTTTTTTCATCCGCAGGACGTTTTGAAATATATACAATCTTAATCGTACCAGGTACGAAATACTTTTTTTCACTCACAAGTAAGTCCATCGGCACGGAGTCCCGTCCAGTCCTCACAAAGTATGGCGTCTCTCTTCAGCGCATCACACATACAGAGTAGTACTCAGTGTGGTACAATTCTTTTTAAAAGGTATTGTTGTTGTTGTTGTTGTTTGTTGTTTTCTTCACAATAAACCGTTCTTTCTACCCGTCGACGTCCAGCACACACAACCAGTGTCCGTGTAGATTCTTCAATCCTAGAGAGATACAAGTTCTGTGGTCACAAAGCTACGCCACAGATAAGAGATACTACGTTGCCACGTATGCATTAAGCACGGCAGTGGGCGTCACCTGGTTTAAATACCGCAGAACACGCAAGATAATAACACACACACACCGCCGGACGATTCTCAAAGCAGAGACAACGGGGAGAGCACGTACACGAATGAATGGATATATACCTCCTGGTACTTTTTTCTTTTTTTCTTTCTTCTTTGATTCCATCTACTTTTTTTTTCTTTTTCTCTTTCATATAACGTTGCGCGCATGTCGTGCCTGTCGTATTCAATACGACGAAATGGCATTTGTCTACCCTGCTTCTTACTGCATATTTGTATGTAGATTATATAACTGCTTAGTACGGGTCATTCTTGTCGGAGAGCTTTTTTTCCAGATTTCCCATGTTTTTTTCGCGCAATTTTTCAGTCTTCCAGATTTTCCTGATTTTTTTCCCAAATATGTGAAATTTAACAAACACGATTTTTTTGCTTCTGGAGAATTCCACGAATATATAGCGACAGAACACCTCCGTTTATTATGCGTGCTATCCGACAATGTTCAACGCGTTGATCAATCAAAACATTCCTGAAAGAATAAATCCCGGGTACAAAGAGGTCTATCTGCCTTTTAAGTATGTCTACTCCCTCGTATGCTTCATCTACGATACTCTGTCTTTGCTCCTTCATCTATCTCAAATGTACTCCTTACGTTCTATTATTCTTAATTCCTGAGCCGCATCCAAGCTCCATCCGCGCGCCATCGGTGTGGGTCTGTCATCTCCCCCCCCTGCCATGCCCCCTCTGCTCCTTCTCGATTCCTGACGACCCCTAAGCTGGAGTCTAAATCGCGATACGCCTCGGTATATTATATTGATACATATCTCCAATTGCTTTCAAACTTTGGAAATTCTTGATAAAAACCACTCCGATAAGAATGAACTTTAATAACAAGGTTGTTGTGAAGTATCACTCTGTGGGCCAGGCCTATTCATAGTCTGTAGTAGTTTTGTGACCACAGCGCAACTCTCTCCCTAGGACTGAAGAATCGGCATGGACACTGGTTGTGCTGGACGTCGACGGGTAGAAAGTAGAACAGAGAAAGAACGGTTCAATGTGTCTGAAGAATACACACATATATATATGCCGAGCCACGTACCAATGCGACCTTGTCTCTACAAATCTTTCCAAAAGTCGCCATTTTCGATGTATGTACCGCCCATGTTTTGGAGGAAACCGGGTCTGAAATTCGTGGCAGGGTGTGTGTTATCTTATCACCCAGTGTGGTACGGTAAATACGAAGTTGTACAGTTTTGCTCCCTTTGTTTGTTTTCCCCCCCCCCCCCCCGGCGTCCGTCTTAGTGTGCCGACATCTTCCTCTCCTTGTTGCCTCATGGATGCAGCAGTTATCCGTTCCCACTTGAACGTGTACGATGCTTTTGTTCTGCTGGCCTTTCTGATCCCTTTGCGTCTCTCCTTGTATTCTGTTTTTATTCCATAATTATTTCGTTTATTCTTTCTTATTGTCGTGTTTTTCTATAACAATATTATTATTATTATGCTTGCCCATCCGACAATGTGTAGTAGTGTTGTTCTAAAAAAGATTATTATTAATACCGGGTAAAGGAACAGAAAGTGAATAACTCCCCAGAACAAAAGCGCGGCTGGCAGTATCATCTGCCTACAAATAAAAAACCGATGCGACGTTGTTTTCTCGTACCCGGTTCGAACGTGGGCGCTTCACTTGCTGTAATAATTCATTTGTGTTTTTTTTTTCTCTGTTTTTTTCTCTCTCACTGCAGCAATCTGTGGCCTCGAGGAGTAGTACCTCTTCATGCTTTAGGATATGGAATCAGGACGGACACTGGGTGTGTACTGAACCCTATGGTGTAATGTAGTTCGTTGGGTAGAAAGAACGTTGTTTCAAATTAATGTCAAGACAAAACACACAAGGAGCAGAAGCGTGATGTGTGTGTGTTCACATTAAACCGTTCTTTCTACCCGTCGACATCCGGCACGACCAGTGTCCGTGCCGATTCTTCTCAGTTCTATCCTGGAAGAGATACAAGTTTATGTGGTCACAAAGCTACGCCACCCACAGTAGTAGAGATACTATTTATATTAATAGTTGTACGTATATACTGGTACTGGTATAATACAACAATGTAATACGCAGGTTGCAGTAGAGTTGGTCTCGCTGCCTGCCGCGTGTTCATGAAGCCCATCATCTGCGTACGGCGGTGTGTAGTCGTCACATTAAACCGTTCTTTCTATCCGTCGATATCCAGGACAACCAGTGTCCCTGCCGATTCTTCGATACAACGTTATATTTGTGCTGCGCTTTTGTTCTGGGGAGTTCTTCACCTTCTGTTCCTCAGTCTCTTTTGGGACAACACTACACATTGTCGGATGGCAAGCATAATAGTAATAAATAGTGTCGATCGAAAGAATGGCATCACCTCCCGCCGGGAACGGCGGTGCCATCCCGTCTCAGGTGGGAAAGCTTTGTTGGGTGTCGCCCGGTGCGACTGCGGCGACACTCCAAACTCGCCGATTACGACGGCGAGGAAGAATACGGCTGTAAGATAACTTCGCCGTTTTCGCTCTGCGAGTGGTGTCTCCAGCGATGCCTCTATTTTTTCTGTTTTTCGTGGCGAAGCTTTTCAGTACTTGCAGTCTATACGATGAGCTTCGGAGGGAAGAGTCGCACCCGATAATGCCTGTTGGCTGAACCAGGGGCTGCGGTTATCTCTGGGGTCGTTTCTCTGCCCGGTTTCGGATACATAGTCTTCTTAATAGAGAGATACAAGCTCTATGATCACCTAACTACGACACAGCAGAGATACTATGCAGTAAGCAGACGGCGTAGACGATGCGCTGCCATGTCATCGTACTGGGTACGACAGGCAAGAGAGAAAAACCGAAAGAAACAAAGAAAAACGTATCAAAGGGAAAAAAAAAAACCGAAAAAAATGTCGTGCCCCCCCCCGTAGGAGATGTGCAGACAGGCAGTATTGTGTGTGTCCTTCACTCTTTTTACTCGTCGACATCCGTGCCGATTCTTTAATCTTAGAGAGTTACAAGTTCTGCGGTCACAAAGCTACGCCACCGAGATACTGCATTGTTATGCATGGAGTAGGCATAGCAGTGCATGGAGTAAGCATAGCAGTACGTAGACAACGCAACGTCACGTTCATCATACGATACGACAGACACGTCTACACATTCTATAAAAGAGCGATAACAAAAGGAAACAGCAGCATCAACAGAATAAAAAGAAACAGAGAGCAAAGAAACGCATCCAAGAGAGCAAACAGGAAAAAGGAAACGGTACTACGGGGACCATAGTAAATAGGACCTAATATTGTTACTAAAAATAATTGAATTTATAGGTTTTTATGTATATCATAGGTCCTATTAACTATGGACCCCCGTCATAGTACAGAACAAGAAAAATAAACGATACCGCATACTATAAGCACTAGAACGAAAGGGCGCAACTCTTGATGCAACAGTGCTGGTAGTATCTTAATATGTACTACCTGGTACTCATTAATAGTATGCAGTAACATCAGCGGCCGTTGACAGTTGACGTTAAATTCGTCTTGGATATCGTGTCGGAAGTTTCGATATACATACCGGAACATCGAACTTTCGAATATCAAATCGGACGCGTTTCGCGCTTTGTCCTCCACCCCCACCTGGCATCCATCCCCGTGTCCCCGTTTTTTTTTTCCAATTTTTGTTTATGCAGATACATGCAGAGATACAGCAGCAGTATTGATAGTAGCAATGAACGAACAATTAAGCTAAAATGTACTGGTATCAAATATCGAAATAATTTTGTTATTATTCCCTTCGTCGTCTGACACAACGTGTACAGCGATTATTCCAGTCATAACATCCAATGACGTCATACATGCAAGATGCTATGCTATACTATTAATATCAATCAGACCTGAATACTTGGCAAAATTCAATTTCGTTTTTTTTTTTGTCTGTGGGTATGTCGTATCAAACTCGGTACCGCGCTGGACGGTTGGGTGTTCATCTTCATATGTATCTACAGCATACCAGTATTGCGAGGGACCATAGTGAATAGGACCAAATATTGTTCGTAAAAATAGGTAAATGTATAGGTTTTTTGTGTTTACCGTAGGTTCTATTTACTATGACCCCCTGTAATACTATCCTTATATTTCCGTCCAGTTGACATGAAGTGATTACGGGGGATCATAGTAAATAGGACCAAATATTGTTAGTAAAAATAGGTAAATATATAGGTTTTTGTGTTTACCATAGGTCCTATTAACTATGGTCCCCCGTAATAGCACATATTTTTATACGTATATGTACAGCAGTAGCAGTACCAGGTATACGTGTACGCTGAGCCTCTGGCGTTTCTTTTTTTTTCCGAAAAAGGCCGAGAAGCGGAAAGGCCGATTCCTCCAGAATTACAGAAGCAGAGCAGTAGCTGAGTACAGGGTACAGGTAGCAGGGTAGATGATGATGTTCTCGGAATATTCCCCGTAATAAAACCCGGGCAAACGAATGAATCAGGCCCCGCTAATGGTACACCTAAACAACAACAACGAAAAAATCCTTAGAAACCGGGTTTTTTCTAAGGAACCGATCGATCTCTAGCATTACTTGGCCCGATATTTGGGGGGACAGGGCCTGTTTTTAAAAGAACCTGTGTACCTACGTAGATAAGAACGCAATGAGGCTAATATTACTAACATTTCGGGGAACATTTTGTAGTAATCAGGACTAAATATGCTTGATAGTAAAAACACTAAAATATACCTGGTATAGTTTTTTGTGTGTATTATGGGTCCAGATTACTATCACGGGGGTCCATAGTTAACAGGACCTATGGTATACATGAAAATGTACATATTTACCTATTTTTACTAACAATATTTGGTCATATTTACTATGGCCCCCCGTGATATGATTCCCCGTAGTGGCAAGATTTTTTTTCTGAGAAATCGTGCTGATGCGCTCGCCCCTTCTCGTGTATTTTTTCACCTCTTTTCATGGGTCCCAATACCTGCTCAGTAGGCTTAACCTCACGCTTTCCCAACGCCCGCCCGGCGCTCCCGAATGAATTTCGCAAACAGGTGGGCGGGGGGGAGGGGGGCGGGCGGTCTTTCTTGTTCACTCCCACGTGATACCATGGTATTGCTGGTTGACCAAGATCAAAACCGAGACCCGCCAAGCCCGGACGAGGAGAACGAGAACAGCCAGCTGCTGGGCCTCTTCCACCTCCAGTCCACTCCGAGGAAGGCGGAAGTTGTCGCCTGGGGCTACGACCTGGACACCCACAGCGGCAGGCGGGATTGCTGCGCCACCGTTCTCCTGTGCTTCTTGCTGGTCGTGTGCGCGGTGACGGTAAACGGCTTGATCAACTCCATGCGGCTGATCTACGTGAAGGCGGACCAGTGCAAGACCAGGGAGAGCGCTCTGCTCGCCAACACGGCTCTCATGCGCAACATCACCAAGTAAGTCGTGGAAGAACTGGCTGGCCATATGGACGACGGCCCGTGCTTGCGTACGATATGTAGGGATACAAACACTTTTTGTGGGCTCAAAACAGTTTCCTGGTATGATAACATGGCCGACGGGGCTCGTAACCTGTTAGTGTCCGTACGCAATATCGTCAAATGGGTTGCAAGTGCAGCCATACGGACGGCGCGTGAATCGATGAGGGAAGAAAAAGGGCCGAATGAAGTCTTGTCGCGATGGGACTGCAAGGCACCAAACGCACGTAGTGGGGAGGGTGCGTGTGTGGGAGGGGGTGTATTCGATAGGAGAGATGTACTCGATGTCATGCGTGGCCGTAGTCGTATGACGATAGACCCTCGCATCCCCACAATTCCGGGACGGGGCGTGTCGGGTTTTCGCCGACCAGGCAGACATTGCTTGCTTGCACCAAGCGCGAAGCGCCGTGAGGTGCCCGGCGAGTCGCATGAAGGGTGAGCTGCATACTGAAAAACACTTGTGAGGCGGACTTGTATGTGGATGACAGCTTCAATGGATAAAATTTAATTTCCGGTGTAGCCACTTCCAGAGGCAGCAATGGGAGTACTATCTAACTGCCTCTTGGGTGCCTTACCATGAACACTACGTGATACGATCATTCCCCTTTTGCGGAGTAAGGTTCTTCACCTCGCACAAATGATCCAACTCGACCACCAGCTGTGACCGACCGCCAACAAAAAAAGCGGTACCATGGCTGTCTAGCTCAAGTAGTGAGCGGCGTGTTTTACAGTTTCATCACCAACCGACGCCAACCCAACCCATATATAATAGGGGGGAGGGAGTGTACTCGACAACATCCTTGGCCGTGTAGTATGATCATAGACCCTCGCATCCCTACAGTGCCGGGACGGATCACGTCGAGTTTTCACCGAAAAGGCGGGACATTGCTAGCACCAAGCGTGAAGCGCCGTGAGGTTTTGGGCGAGTCGCATGAAGCGTGAGCTGCATCCTACTAAGGAACGCTTGTGAGACGGACTTGCAGTAGGCGGGGAGCCTCTGCTATCTGTGTGAACCCGGGTCTGACTTAAGACTATTACAGCGGTCCATAGTTAACGGGACCAAATTTTGTTGGTAAAAATAGTCAAATATATAGGTTTTTATGTACACCATAGGTCCTGTTAACTATGGACCCCCGTAATAATTCATGTGTAAAAATCAATACCTAGTAAATAGGACCAAATATTGTTGGTAAAAATAGGCAAATATATAGGTTTTTATGTACACCATAGGTCCTGTTAACTATGGACCCCCGTATTAGAAGGGAGAGATAAAAAGAACGGCGAAGACATTAAACGGGATGGGAAAAATAAAACGAAACACGAAAATAGGCAACGCGTCCTATTTTACGATAGGGGAACTTAGGAATCGAGAAGGAGCAGGGGGGGGGGGGGGATGGCAGACCCACACCGATGGCGTGAAGATGGAGCTTGGATACGGCTTAGGATTTGATAATAATGGTACGTAAAAAGTACATATTGAGATGGGGGAAGGAGCAAAGACAACAGCGTATCGTAGATAGAGCATAGGAGCAGGTAGACATAGAAGGCAGAGATATACCTTGTGCATAGGTTTCCTTCGTTTCCGGGGATTTTTTCTTTCACGAATGTTTTGAGTGATCGACGTTCAAGCTCATGCCGCACGTTGTCGGATGGCAAGCATAATATTAATGTATAGATGTAAAATAATATTGGGCTCCGAGGTTTTCTGAATGGCGGGGGCTTCAAAATGGCTGGGCCCTTAACCTGCAGGGACTCGAGAGAGCGAAACTGACGTTGAAAGAAAAAAAATATGACGATTGCATGGCACGGACGTAACGTGATCCTGCCGTGCTTCTGGACTCTCACACTGCTTGTGGGTACTTCGGGGGACCATAGTAAATAGGACCTACGGTATGTATACAGACAAAAACCTATAAATTTACCTATTTTTACCAACAATGTTAGGTCCTACTTACTATGTTCCCCCGTAATAGATGATCGGTCACGCTAAAGTTTGTCGTTGGTTCGGTCGCTACAAGCATTTCGGGGTGTCCCGAAGAGGGGTTGACCCCATTTAGCATTGCAGTCCCGTCCTGGGGACAAAGCAGTCGGATTCTAAGTACTTTGTTCCCCAAGCGGGACTGCGGTCCTGAAAGGCAGGGTTGACCTGTTGATGCTCTACGAGAGACGAACATCGCCCAATATTCCCCCACCCAGATGTGGGTACGGTCAGCTAGTGCGGCAGAGATGACACTTGCAGGCCCCACTGCTGTTGTATTCTGGCAATCGGGCAAGTAACACCGTCTTTTACGAAGTGTGTTAACCCCCCCCCCCCCCCCCCCCCCCCCCCCGATAACGCCACTAAGCACAGTAGGCTAAACACTTTGTAAGATTTTGAACGATAGAATGGGAACGATGACGGAGAAGGAAGACAAAATAAGCGAAGGGCAAGCAGGGTTTATAGGCCAAACCGTAGCTGCGTAGACCATGTGTACATCTTAGGTAAGATTATGCAAGGTAGAAAAGATGCGGGACTAACAACGTACTGTTTCTTTCTAGATGTCCAGAAAGCCTACGACACAGTATGGAGAAATGGATTGTGGAAAAAACTGTGGGAAATAGGAATCAGAGGAAAGATGTGGAGAATGATGAAAAAGATGACGGAATGTGCGACAAGTGCTGTGATGCTGGACGGGGAAATATCGAAGTACGTTGATATTTTACAAGGAGTTGCACAGGGATGTACGTTGTCACCGAACTTATTCAAGATATCTATTAACGGCCTGATAATAGCAGTCGAAGCAGTAGGGCAGGGAATCACGGTAGGGGAAGATACGGTGTCGGGATTGATGTTTGCGGATGACTTCGTGGGGATATCAGAAACACCCGAAGGATTGCAGAAACAAATAGATAAGGCGCTAGAATACACCAGGAAATGGAGGGTGACGGCGAACGTCAAGAAATGCGCAGTAGTTCTTTGCAACGAAGATAAGGTAAACCCGGTAAATTTTAGTTGGAAGTGGGGAGAAGATGAATTGCCGATCGTAGACCAGTATACATACCTTGGCGTAGAGATCTCAAAAGACTTCTCTTGGGATACACATACAGCAAAAGTAATGAGAAAGGGTAAGGCACAAGTAGGCAAGATGGATGCGATCCTAACAGACCCGAACCTTGACACTAGGATTAAGAGATGTATCTTGATGAATGTGATAGTACCAAAGCTAGAATATGCAGGAGAAGTATGGGAAGGGAACGCGAAACTCGTAAAACAGTTGGAAACAGTACAAATGACAGCAGCTAAAAAACTCCCAAGATGCTCAAATACGACTAGTAATACAGTATTAAGAGCAGAACTGGGAATGCGCCCACTCAAGACAAATAGAGACGTGAGAAAGTTGAACTGGCAATATAAAGTAAGGAACATGCCAAAAAAGAGGTTGCCAGCCATAGTTGATAGAGCTGTATGGGAGAAAGTGTCAAAAGGGCGATCTGGAATAAGGTGGGATGGCGTAGTTGAGAAAGTATGGAAGGATATAGGTGAAAACCAAGAAGAGATGATGTCCGCCGGGAAGTTTGGGAGGTACAAGGCAGAAGTAGAAGAAATGATAGAAAGAAGGGAAAGGCTAGCGCTAAGAAACAAGGTGGAATCGGAAAAACACTTGGAGATATACGGGGGATTGAGAGAAGGAGGAATAGGAATGAAAACGTATTTGCATGGCCCAATGGACTTCGCGAAAACGCTGAAACTGTGCTTTCGTGTAGGGGACCTGGACCTGCCAGAAAGAAGAAAGAGGTACACCAGTAGCCGGGAGGAGGAGGAAGTAGACGCACAGATGTGCCCGTGTGGCAAAGCAATAGAGAGTAGAACCCACATAGTAGGAGAATGTGAAATATTTAAGGAGGAACGGGATGTGTTAGAAGAGGAGATGAGGAATATAGACGAATGTGACATGGAGGAGTTTGATACAATGAATAGCAGCGAGAAAACGATCGCTATCCTAGGAGATAGATGGTGGCCACAGGAGGCCAAACAGGAAGGGGATAAGATTAGCAAAAAGTTTCTATGTAATATATGGAAACAACGTAATGAGCGCCCAGTTGTTGGAGGTGTCTCTATTAGGAGTAGGAACGGTGCTCCGTCTCGAAAGGGATGCGTGGTCAATGGTCAAATGACTAAGGCAAGTAACAAATGAGTACGCCCCCCCCCCCCCCCCCCACTACTACTAGACTGTTGCGAATCCCTGTTTGTTTGTTTGTTTGTTTGTTGTTGCTCTTGTTGTTGCTCTTACTGTTCTTCTTCTTGCCAACCGACAGTATGTAGAATGAAGCTTCACCGTCGATCAACCATTACGAGGGTCCATAGTGAACAGGACCTATGGTATACATAAAAACCTATATATTTACCTAGTTTTACTGACAATACTTGGGTCCTATTTACTATGGACCCCCGTAATAACAAGCACTCCGACAGGAGAAAACCGCAGAAACGAAAGGAGGCCTACAGTAGTATGCACAAACTCTAGCTCGTTGTTGTTATCATTCTTCTTCTTCTTCTTCTTCTTCTTCTTCTTCTTCTTCTTCTTCTTCTTCTTCTTCTTCTTCTTAACCCCTCTAGTCCTGCAGTCCCGATTTGGGGACAAATCATTCTAGTTCCAAGTGGTTTGTCCCCAAATCGGGACTGCAGTACTAACAGGGTTAATGTATATACATACGCTCCGACAATATATCGGGCACATGTTCCAATCCAACCACAAAGTGGAATATTCTCGAAAGCCGCAGCAGCACAGGCGCACGCTACGGTCGAGGCGCACCATTTTTGTTCTGTATGAGTCTCCTCACTCGACCTTAAAGGAGCTCAACACCTCACCGAAAATCTGTTTTTGGAGGAAAGTGTAAGCGGTAGGTACCCCATGAACATTCCCATGGCCTAACAATCAGCGTACGGCGAAAAATACTGCAACACAAGAAATTATTATACCGACGATTTTGGGTTAAGGAGCCCCCGCCAGTCAGACACGATTTTTAGCCCAAAAAAGTGCTACGAGTACGTACATCCTAGCACGAGTCTACAGCCAGTACAGGTAGTGCAGGGCGTACAGGCAGTATATACAGCAGTAGTCTTTCTCCCATCACTCGGAGCCAACAAAATATTCCGCTTTCTCTTCTTGAAGGCTCCTCCTTGCGCCTTTTACCTATTTCATCTCTCTCATCGTTTTCCGAAAAAATGACTATATACGTAAAAACCTTGAAACCGTAAAGCTTCACTTTCACCCCCCCCTCAGATGTTTCACCCCACTATTACGGGGGACCATAGTAAATAAGACCAAAAATTGTTAGTAAAATATAGGTAAATATATAGGTTTTTGTCTGTACCGCAGGTCCTATTAACTATGGCCCCCCGTGATATTACGAAGGACTTGATATTACGGGGGTCCATAGTTAATAGGACCTATGTTATAGATAAAAACCTATATATTTACCTATTTTTACTAACAAAATTTGGTCCCGTTAACTATGGACCCCCGTAATAGTAAAAATAGGGAAATGTATAGGTTTGTGTGTGTACCGTAGGTCCTATTTACTATGGTCCCCCGTAGTACACCTAAATAAAAAATATTAATACGCCTTCTCGGTTGCCCCCCCCCCCCCCCCCCCCCCCCCCCCCCCCCCCCCCCCCCCCCCCCCCGGCAGCTACTACAGCGCTCGGAAAGCGTCCGCAGCGACGGTTAACCTGACGGCGACCGCTTACTATCGGGCCCAGGAAACGTACAACTCGCTGGAAACGGGGTTTACCTGGCCTTCTCCCTTCGACCTTTCGGAGGAAGAGCGACAGGTATTTTCATGTTTTTATTTTTGTGAAAAGAACGAGAAAAAAAAAACGAGCTCCTTAAGCTCCTCTTTGGAACTACCATCTACTATCGATTTTTCGGGGGACAGGGGACTGACTGCTCGGAATTTGTGTGGGAAATGCTTTTTCGGAGTAATAAAGTGAGACTGCTTGGAATTTTTGTGCGGGAAATGTTTGCTTTGGAGTAGTAAAGTGAGACTGCTTGGAATTTGTGTGGGACATGCTTTTTTAGGAGTAGTAAAGTGAGACTGCTTGGAATTTGTGTGGGAAATGTTTGTTTTGGAGTAGTAAAGTGAGACTGCTTGGAATTTGTGTGTGTATGTGTGTGTTTTTTTGGGGGGTTTAAGGGTTACGAGCCTGCAGTCCCGTGTTGGGGACAAACTGCTTGGAATTTGACTGGTTTGTTCCTAAAACGGGACGGCAGTCTTAACAACCCTATACGAAAAAAAAAGCCTCAGAGAATACTTCCTACCAGTAGCTGTTAAGATTATAAGGTTATTACGGTAGAAGCGTCTGATACTTGCATGCCTGTGGGATGGAAATAAAACTCGTCGAAAATTCATATCTGCGAGCTATATGTTCATAGCGTGAAGGTCGATCACGCGTGCTACGAATGCGTACGGGGTGGGTGTATCCTTCGTACGTGTGACCGCTTGTCGGATGGCAAGCACAATAATACTACTACTACTACTACTACTACTACTACTACTACTACCACTACTAGAGAAAAAATTAAATAAAATTCGCAGCGTGCTATGCAAACGGGGGGCGTGGTGACCTCGCCAAGGTTACACTCCTCGGCCAGATACATGATGATGATCTATCTGATCTGTCTACAGTCTGCAGATACAGATCATCTAGTTCCTCGTCTGCCGTTTTGCGAGAGGTTGTGCAGGATCTGTGCCTTATAGGGCAGATATATCACACCTGGGAAAATACGTACAGGATCATCGCAGGTTTATGCGGCTCGCTGTCAGATCCAACCTTGGAAATAAGTACTACATTGACACACGACACGAAATTGGAGCGTGGAAGTGTGGTGAGCTTAAGCTTTATTTTTACCAATCCGCCGGAGGTTTAAAAAAAAAAAAAAGAATAAAAAAAAGTACAGAATCATGCAGGTTTATCCGGCTCGCACCCGGCGCCATGAGCTATATATAGATGGTGGTGTCCATATTTATACATATGTATATATATCGTATGTATGTATATAGATCTTATAAAACAGTAATAACAGGTACCATGTATGAAATACATGCCAGGAAAAAAGGAGGCGGGGGGGGGGGGGGGGGGGGGAGATTTCTCGCTCGTGACAAGCTCTCATACGTACGTGAAACCTCCAGATGTTTTTCTGTGTACTTATTCCCCAGATATAGACACAAAACACCCACTCCTTGAATTCTGCAGCTTCAGATGTTGTCTCCCTCGTGTACGGACTGTTTGAAATCGGCCATGCATGATAGTGAGTACCCCCCCCCCCCCCCCCCTCCTTATATATATTATATATGGGTTGGGTTGGCGTCGGTTGGCAACGACACTGTAAAACATGCCGCTCACTACGTGAGCTAGACATCCAGGGTACCGTTTTTTTTTTTTTTTTTTTTTTTGGCGGTCGCCCACAGCTGGTTGTCGAGTGAGATCATTTGTGCGAAGTAAAGAACCTTTACTCTGCACAAGGGAATTGATCGTATCACGTAGTGTTCAAGGTAAGGCACCCGAGAGGCAGTTACATAGTACTCCCATTGCTGTCTCTGGAAGTGGCTACACCGGAAATTAAACTAACTCATTGAGGCTGTCATCCATATGCAAGTCCGCTTCACAAGCGGTTCTTAGCAGGATGCAGCTCACCCTTCATGCGACTCGCCGGACACCTCACGGCGCTTCGCGCTTGGTGCAAGCAATGTCTGCCTGGTCGGTGAAAACCCGACATGCTCCGTCCCGGCATTGTAGGGATGCGAGGGTGTATGGTCATACGACTACGGCCATGCATGAGATCGAGTACATCTCTCCTATCGAGTACACCCCCCCCCCCCCCCCCCCCTCCTCCGTGCTCCGTCTCGAAAGGGATGCGTGGTCAATGGTCAAATGACTAAGGCAAACGACAAAAGAGTACGCCCCCCCCTACCCCCCCTTCCTCCTACGTTTGATACACTAAGTAGTAGCGAGAGAAAACGATCACTATAAGATCCTAGGAGACAGATGGTGGCCATAGGCGGCGAAACAGAAAAGTGGAAAGATTAACAAAACAAATCTGTGTAGTATTGGGAAACGACGTTGTGAGCGCCCCAACCGTTGGAGGTGTCTCTGTTAGTAGGAGTAGGGATGCGTGGTCAGTGGTCAAGAGACTACGGCAAGCAACTAATGAGTACGCCCCCCTCCCCCCCCCCCCCCTCCCCTCCCTCCCCTCCTACGTGTGCGTCAACGCCGCCCACACACGCGACCACAACCGACCAACAACACCTCGACAGGTGCTCGAACTCCAGGCCAGAGAAAGTGGAGACGTCTGCGCACCGGTGAAAGACTGCGCCGGCGGGCTCATAGGCTGGATCGGAGGCGCTGTGGGCGAGGACGCATGCGTGATCGCGGACGTACCGTGCCCGGACATCGAGTCGACTGCTCTGCTCGTGGAGTACGACTCTTCCCAGAGACCTCTGGACTTGTTCGGCAATGACGTGTCGCGAGAAGAGGACGGACGCTTTAAACGCAACCGTCGCGCAGACGGTGCTCGACCAGGCGACGGACGCCATCTCGGATCTCGTGAGGAGGGTGAACTTCGCCAGCTCGATCTACGTCCTGTACCTGGCCTTTCTGGTCGTGGTGACCCCTCCCTTCATCGTGTACGGGTGAGACACGTATACACCGGTCCGGTCGAAAATATGAGGTGCATTTCGATACACCAGTCTGGTCGAAAATATAAGGTACATTTCGATTGCCATATTAGGTACAAAAGCCCCCCCCCCCCCCCCCCCCCCCCCCCCCCCCCCCCCCCCCCCCCCCCCCCCCCCCCCCCCCCCCCCCCCCCCCCCCCCCCCCCCCCCCCCCCCCCCCCCCCCCCCCCCCCCCCCCCCCCCCCCCCCCCCCCCCCCCCCCCCCCCCCCCCCCCCCCCCCCCCCCCCCCCCCCCCCCCCCCCCCCCCCCCCCCCCCCCCCCCTCTGCGGTATACTTCCGATTGGACCGGTGCTTTTTTTTTTTTTACGCAAACAGGATATCAAGAAGCCGCGCCCCTCCCCAATCGTTTTTTATGGGACAAATTGCTCGGAATTAGCAGCAGAGCAGCAGAGAGCAGTTTTGTTCAGCTTAGCGTTCTTGTTTCGTTTTGTTTTGTTTCGTTTCGTTTCGTTGCGTTTTTTTTTTCTCTCATCCAGTTTATTACCTTCACCCTTCTTTTCTCTCTCCCCCCCCTAACAGTTGTAGTTCAGACTCGGCGTCACATAGACCACAGGCTCTGTCTTCTCCCCTCTCGAAAAGTGCGCGCTGTACGTGCGATAGAGGTGCGAGCCAAATATTTTAGCACCGCACTCTCATTGTGTGGACAAACCACCCTAAGTCTAAGTAGGTCGTCCCCTAAACGGGACTGCGGTCCGAAAAGGATAAAAACACCGCTCGGACAGATAAATCGATTTTCCCACAGTTCATGACCTACAGCAGATATTTCCACGGCAGATAGACGATCTCTTCCCTATCTCGCATGATCTGCTGTACGGCAGCAGCTCATGCTGCCGGGGTGTGGCCTGTGCATCCCGCACGATGTTGGATGTGTACTATGGATACACATATCCTGCACAGCCCTTCACAACAGCAGGGTAGGAACTATATGACCTGCTTGTAGATAGATCAAGATAGATCAATGATAGATCATGATCTATCTGTCCGGGGTGTTGTAGTGACGATATTTTTCCCGAGGTTTTCTTCTTCGCTTGAGGTGAGCCGGCTCTATGCGCCACCCACAACGTGACCCTTGAGGAAGGGAAGGACTGAAAATTGCAACCCGATGAAACAAAGTGTAGTGCCATGTTGGGTTCTTACTGGTATGTTATCGTTTACTTCTCATTTTTTTTTTTGTTATAGGCTGTGTCGTAGCTGGTCAACATCAGCAAGCGAGCCTGCGATTTTATAGGGCGTACACACTAGCTACTACAAGCTGGTGCACACACGCCATCGCTATACCCAACAACCACAAGATGGTATTCTAGCGATCTGGATTTTCTATTATTTATTCTTTCTTTTGGTTATAGAAACCCACGCTACACCTTGTCAGATGGCGAACACAGCAAGGCATGTGCCTCATATGGCATACGCCTTATTATAGAAGGCATGCCTTATAGAGCAATTCCTCAGTGCACGTGAGGAGTCCTGTCAATTAGAAAGTTTTGGCCGAAAAGAGCTATTAATACATTAATACATACGGTGCAATTGGCACGCGGCGCAACTGACGTGCGGTGCAATGACATGCGGCGCAACTGATATGCGGCGCTAATACGTGCACCCGATTTGTGTGCCTTATAAGGCATGCCTTTTGGGTAATTACTTTGTGCCCTTAAGGAACCCCGTCAGTCAGATTTTCCCCCCAAAATGTGCTATTAATACATGCAGTGCAATTGGCATGCGGCGCAACTGAAATGCGGTGCTAAAGACATGCGGCGCAACTGATATGCGGCGTAAACGTACACCCAACTTGTTTTCCGATCCGAACCCCACACCCGACATAGACCGAAACCAAAAACTAAAAAGCAAACGTTCCTATCGGTGTACGGCACGCATCGAAGCATCTTAACTCTATTGTATATACGTAGGTTGGCTTGGCGTCGGTTGGCAACGACACGGTAAAACGTGTCGCTCACTATTTGAGCTAGACAACCAGGGTACCGTTTTATTTATTTATTTATTTTGGCGGTCGGTCTCAGCTGGTTGTCGAATTAGATCATGTGTGCAAGGTGAACAACCTTTACTCCGCACAAGTGGGAATGATCGTATCACGTACCAGGTAGTGTTTTTATGGTTTGGCACCCAAGAGACAGTTGCATAGTACTCCCATTGCTGTCTCTGGGAGTGGCTCCACTGGAAAATAAAATAACTCATTGAAGCTGTCAGTCATATGCAAGTCCGCCTCACAAGCGGTTCTTAGCAGGACGCAGCTCACCCTTCATGCGACTCGCCGGACTCATCCGATGTTGTGTTGCACGTTGCGTTGCAACCCCTTGTGATTGTGTGTCGTATACGTCCAATATATTTGCAATCCGATGTGTATTGCATGTTCCTGTTCGCAACCCTTTTGAGTGGATGTCGCATACGACCAAAGTATTTGCTGTCCGATGTGTGTTGCATGTGTTTTTTTTGCGACCCCTGTTGATTGGGTGTCGTATACACCCAATATGTTTGCAATCCGATGCTTATGGCATGTTATTATTTGCAATCCCGTTTTGATTTTGTGTTGGGGCTCAGCTTACAAATGTTCTCGAAGCCAAGTGTTGGGTGAGGAACAGCAGTGGTGTACCCATTTTTAAGACTATCGGGTTCAAGACCTAAGTTAAATAAGACCAGGTAAATCGCGTGCCACGAGAAAAAGCCTGCTGGAAACTAGAATGGGATAAATTTTTCAGTAGCAAAAAGGCAAATAACAAAACGGAGAGCATACCACGTAAATTGTGTTAAGGTCACGAGGCGGTCTTAAAATGGGTACATCACTGTACTAGAGCTCCCTAAGCGAGGAGGGACCCATGACAGTGCAGGTACTACACCCTACTTTTGATGACTATATACTTTAGCACGAGTCGGACATTTGCCCGTAAGTCGGTCGCCCCTGTGGTTCAGTGGTCTAGGGGCACCCTCGAATGCTGCTAGAGTTGATTTTCGTGAGTTCAAATCCTACCGTGGTGAGAATTTCTGTGTGTCCAGACATGAAAGGAATCAACGGCTGAGAGCGCGTAGTGTGGGTAGGCACAATTCACCGCGAGTCGATGAGGGAAGGAAAACGTTGAATCCACGTATCGTAGTGGAGAGGGGGGGGGAGCGCCCTCTATGTCACCCCGGATTTGAGTTGCTACTGAGAGGGAGCGGGAGAGTAGGGCCAGTATATTGAACGGGATATTTGGAGAGAAAAAAAACACAACACAACACAACCATAACCACGAGGTGTTCGATATGTATCAAGGAAAAAAAGCGTGCACCGAGCATGGTTCATTCATATGAGCGTCGCCAATGATGCGCGCGCGCTTATGTCGCACAGCTCCCCGACATTGTTGCAGGTGGATTACATCGTCCATAGTCGGACCACTTCGCAAAACGCGTCATTCCCTGTTCTCCAAAAAGTCTATAATAGGGGGAAACGCGCCGTGACAAGGGATGCGTGCACCCGTAATTTTCAGAGAAGACTCCTTCTTCACCGCTTTGAGGCTGGATCTTCATCTATCTCATGCAAGGAGCAGTTTGTTTTTATTCTTCACGGAAAAAAAATATGCTTAACCCGACGAGCAACGAAGAGTACCACCGTTGTCCCACAATTTAAGGAACGTTTTTATATCAATACCCTGTACAAACGTTCCCCATTTTTTCGAGGCAGTGGTGACATCACGGAGGTCCATAGCAAATGGGTCTAAAACCAGCCCAAAGCACCCACTTTGGTGCGTTGTATCTCAAGAACCGCTGCGTGAATCTATTTATTTTTGCATTTTTTCAAATAAGCGGTTGGTGATGAGCTTCCCACCGATGCTACGTCTGTAGTCTTCAGAAACGCATTGGAAAGTCTCTTTCCCCCCGTTGTAGCCCACCGTGAAATAGTGGCAGTTCTTTCTTCAGTCGAGAAGCCCCTTGTGTCAGAAACAGTTTTTGGCACAAAAAAAAAAAGTGCTGCCAATCTGATAGTAAATATAAAAGGGACGATCAGATGGTGAAAAACAATGTTTGAAATGTACTTTATATTTCTGGCCAGCCTGTTTTCAATGAACCCTATCGCAGAAACGCGTCAGGGGGTCAGGGATCTGTTCCCCAGATCATATTTTGTGTCGGCGTTGATTGACCTGCGGGAGCGTGATGATTTTGAAATACTCGTTAGGGTAGCGTTTGTAGCCTGGAGGTTGGTCCTCGAAGGAATCTACACCCAAAGAAAAGCGTGCATCTTGTGCGTACGGAAAGCTTCTCGTAACCGTTCGGCAATCGTTCGGCAACCGTTCGGCGACCGTTCGGCGGTCGTTCGGAGACCATTCGGCAACCGTTATGTATCTCTTCTGCAACCGTCCGGAAGAAGTTGGGTAACCGTTCGGTAATTGTCGCAATCGATGAGTACGGTCGGTATCGGTTCGATAAACATTATGTAATCGTTTGGCGACCATGATATATATATATATATATTCGGTATGCAATCGGTAAACGTTAGATGATCATTCGGTAACCGTTCGGTACCCGTTGAGTAACCGTCGTGTAACCGTTGTGTATCCGTTGTGTATCCATTCGGTAACCGCTCGGAAACTGTTCGGAATCTATTCGGTGCACCGTTTCGGTAAGTAACTGCTCGCCAACTGGTCGTGACCCGCAGGGCTAAGTGGAACGAGAGGGAGTTTGACTTCCTGGCCAACGTCAACAAGCCCCTCTGGATCGCCTTCGTAGTCCTTGTCTGGTACGCCCATGAGTTGTTCCGGTCCATCATCAGCTCGAGCCCCTACAACGTCATCTGGGCCAACTTCGTGAAAGACCCGTGCTGGGCGGACCCAGAGTTTCTCGTCGGCACTTCCGCCGCGATCAGGTCAGTGTGTATTAGTGTTTGTGCGTGTCTGCGTGTGTGTTTTCCCTCTGATAGTATGTGGAGGCGTTTTATCAAGTGTGGCACGTATATAGGTGTTTCGGTTGGCCTGTGAGTCACTAGAGTGCGTGTTGCGACAGAGTGAGACAGTCTGCAACGAACATTTTCGTAACTTTCATATTCAGAGGAGCGGTTCCGTACGTATAAGACGCATATGGTAACCCCCACCCTTCAGACAGTGGAAGTGGCCACACCGGAAATTAAACTAACTCATTGAAGCTGTCATCCATATGCAAGTCCGCCTCACAAGCGGTTCTTCGTAGGATGCAGCTCACCCTTCATGCGACTCGCCGGACACTTCATGGCGCTTCGCGCTTGGTGCAAGCAATGTCTGCCTGGTCGGCGAAAACCCGACATGCTCCGTCCCGGCATTGTAGGGATGCGAGGGTCTATGTACGGCCATGCATGAGATCGAGTACATCTCTCCTATCGAGTACACCCCCCCCCCCCCCTTCAGACAGATTTGGACGCTGATTTTCTCGACAGTGGGGAAGATTCAAAAAGCCGAGCGACGCATTTTATCTATCTTTCTGTGTATGGAGATATCAATTTATCTATGGCGATGCGTCGTTCGTCGAGAATCTTTCCAAGGCCACCATTTTCGTTTTGCGCGTTCCCCCTCTTCATGCGTAGAGAAAATCGGCTCAGAAGTTCGTCCCAGAGGGTGTCTCGTCTTGACTATGGTATACGGTATGAATGTCCTTGAAAAAAGAACAAGAGTTTGTCTTCAACAAACTCCCTCTTCTCTCTCGCGATCAGGTGCGTGAGTTTTTTTTTGGCAAGGAATCGGTTCTACTTTCCAGGTAGACGCGAAAAAGGTTGTGAGGGGGGCGTATATAGTTAACAACCATGCGAGCGCTGAACCACGGTTGTGTGGCGTTTCGAAAAGGCGGGTGGATAGCGCAACCCAGCCCCGGACGTGTTCGTTTCTCCTTCGAGGCGTCGAAAATCTGCGGTTTCAGGGAGGGGGGGGCGCAAAACCCATGATGGACCCGAGTACCACGGATCTCCTTACATACATGTTTACGTACGTACATACTTTTTTTTTCGGTCATCCCATTTACTGTCCTTGCCCTTCTTTTATCCCATTTCCTTCCTATTATAGTCGTAACCCAAATTCGGGGTCACACAGCAGACTCTCTTCCCTCCCTTCCCACTTCGACGGTATATTCGGTTATGTTTACTGTGTTCCTCGGCATACTAATACCAGTACATATTGTGGGGTGGGCATATGTAATAAGAATCAGAACCCACGATGAACTCAAAAGGCATGTATCCTCCTATGTTCAATTACATGCCATATTTGGTTCTGATGACTATGTTTCCCCGCTTACAGAAGGATGTCAATGGCATTCGTATATAGTCGCTTCGCCTTTTTTAGCGTCAAGGGTTTGTTGCTACGTAGAAAACGCGCGTCAGCGTCAAAACCTTGCCCCCCCTCCCCCCCCGCGCCTCCGTCTTGCACCGCCAACAGGAGAGCCGAAGCGCCGGGATAAGGGCGAACAATAACATGAGACTGATACTCCCGATACGATGCATATGTAACACACGCACAACTGCCACGTGTCGGACAGATCTTGATCTATGAATGTGTCATCTAGGTCCCATAGTTCGTATCTGGTGATAGAATATGTCGTGAAGGATGTGGTTAGTGCAGATCTCTAAACCCGTCGAAAAAACATGTGCTGGATCATGCAGACCATACCCCCCCCCCCCCCCCCCCCCCCCCCCCCCCCCCCCCCCGGCAGCGTGATCTCGTACATCAGGCGGATCATGTAGAACATGGATTTTTTTACCTGTCCTGAAAGGTCAAGATCGTTGGGGACATGATCTTCTGTGCCGGTGTGTGCAGTCTCTTGACGTCGACGTAGCCACGTCCTTCCACCGCCGTGTGTTATCAGGGATTTATCTCTCCCGAAATATCCTACCTGCCCGATGTTGGTACGTTAGTCTCATCACCGCCCTGCGTCTATCGGACATCTATCTCTCTGCGCCGAAAGGTCTAGATCACGTAAAATGAGAGACACGGTCTGTTCTGAAATATCTAGATGACGAATCGGGGATACGATTGGTGTCCAAGATACATGTCACCAAAACAGGGATACGAAGCGTCCGAGACATGGACAGCGAAATTGGGATCTGATCCTATCCGGAATCTACTGTAAATCACGAAACAAGGATCTGATCTGTCCGAGATATAGAACACCAAACTAGAGATATGTAACGTTCGAGATATAGACAACGATATGGGGATATGATCTGTCCAACACATAGATCACGTAGCGAGGATCTGATCTATGCGAGATACAGATCACCTAAATAGGGATATGAATTGTCCGAGCCATAGATAACGGAGCAGGCATCTGATCTTGTCCGGGATCCACTATTAGATCACGAAACGAGGATATGATCTATCCGAGATACAAATCACCAAATAAAGATCTGATCTGTCCGAGATCTGCAGTAGGTAGTGAAATAGGGATCTGATAAGTTTGAGATCTACAGACCACAGAGTAATGGGGATATATCTGTCCCATTTTTAGATCACTCAATGGGGATATGATGTGTCCGAAATGTAGATCGCGGAGTGGGGATATGGTCTGTCCAAGGTCTAGATCACGAAACGAGGATATTATCTACCAGGTATATATCTGCTCTGGAGAAACTAAGGAATACTATGAAAGATATGGTACAGAAACATCTAAATAAGGAGGACCACAATATACCACAATACGATATGGACTTTCCTACTGCAGATCGTGGAATGGGGGTCTGATCTAAACTTTTCAACCTTCACCCGCCAACGTCATCTCCTTCCACCACCGCCGTCGTCCTCTCCTGCTGCCGTTGCCAGCGAAACTTGCACAGGCATCGCTTCGGCCCACAACCTATTCAGTCAGGCCGGCGCCAACTACCGCTACTACAGCGAAGGTGGGGTTGGGATGTCGTGTTGAAGGGCGAAAAGGAGGTATACATCGGTATTTTTGCCAACATCTACAGATCATCTACATATCGTTCCCACTCCAGATCATTCAGGGCATTAAAATAATATAGCCCTGATCTGTATGATCTATATGATCTGTATGATCTGTATATCTACATGATCTGCATGATATGTATGATCTAGCTCACGTTGCCGAGTGGGCGCTGTATAATCTGCATGATCTACTGTAACACATGTTTCCTGGGTGTGATCTGTACTTATATACAGATCCTGCACAACCTCTCACAGCGGCAGATGAGGAACTAGATCATCTATATGTAGATAGATAGATCATGATCTCTCCGAGGTGTACCATGTTTGCGTGTGAGTGATCGACGTTGGAGCTCATGCCGCATACTCGTCGGGTGGCAACACATGCAAAATAGCTTCGTAATGCCCACTTGCGAAAAAAACTAGAACTGTTCACGTGTCCGGTCAAACTATCGGGTCAGGTCGGGTCGGATCGGGTAAGGGTGACCCGACCCGACCCGTGAGAGTTTACAGACCTCCCGACCCGACCCGACCCGTGAGCTTTCAAAAGCTTCCTCACCGGTCCCGCGGGCCGGGTCATGACCCGTGAAGAACCCTGCAAGATGCAAATGTCGTAGGGTCACCCGCCTGAAGCAGACTGGCGGTTGGTCCCATGCAGAGGGAGGCCCTCCTGGTGTATCGGCGTAATATGCGTGCACACTCAAGCAAGCGAGGCTTGCTGACCCCACACGCCCACTACTACGCCCTAATCCCGCTCAATATTATATTTTTGTTTCTGCCCCCCCCCCCCCCCCCCCCCCCCCCTATATTTTATACCTGGTATAAGTATAGGTTGGGTTGGTGTCGGTTGGCGACGACGCTGCAAAACACGTCTCTCACTGCGTGAGCTAGACAGCCAGGGTACCGTTTTTTTTTTTTTTTTTGGCGGTTACCACGGCTGGCGGTCAAGTGAGATCATTTTTGTGCGCAGAGAACCTTTACTCCGCATAAGGGGGATGATCGTATTACATAGTGTGTGTATGGTGAGACACCCACGAGGCAGCTACATAGTAAACCCATTGCTGTCTCTGGAAGTGGCCACACCAGAACTTAATCAATCCATTGATGCTGTTATCCATCTCCAAGATTATCCGCCTCTAAAACGGTTCTTAGCAGGATGCAGCTCACCCTTCATGCGACTCGCACAACACCTCACGGCGCTTCGCGCTTGGTGCAAGCAATGTCTGCCTGGTCGGTGAAAACCCGACGTGCTCCGTCCCGGCATTGTAGGGATGCGAGGGTCTATGATCATACGACTACGGCCATGCATGATAATGAGTACACCCCCCTCCTGCCCACGCCCACCCCCCCCGCTGAAATCAGTTGAGAATACGTGGCAAGCGGCGGCTGCGGCTGCGGTGGGATCTGCCGGTCCCTTCTACGGTAACCCAGGTACGATACGCACATACCAGGGCACCGATTGGTTTACTGCAGGCCCCCCCCCCCCCTCTACTACTTTCCGTGACGTCAACATGGCTGGCAGTCGAGCTAGATCATTTGTGCGGAGTAGAGAACCTTCACTCTGCACAAGGGGGACTATCGTATCACTTAGTTGTGCATCGGGTATATGGTAAAAACCCACGAGGCAGTTACATAGTATACCCATTGCCTCTCTCTGGAAATAGGTACAGTACATCAGCAACACAAACAAAATAATTCGACGCTGTCATCCGTATGCAAGAAAACCCGCCTCACAATTGGTTCTTAGAAATAGGATGCAGCTCACCCTTCATGCGACTGGCCCACAACCTCACGGCGCTTCGTGCTTGATGCAAGCATTGTCTGCTTGGTCGGTGAAAACTCGACGTGCTCCGTCCCGGCATTGTAGGAATACGCGGGCCTATGTTGACACGACTACAGCCATGCATGATGATGAATATCCCCCCCGCTACCGCACTGTAGAGGAATGACTCTCACCCATACGTTGGCATGACTCTCATCCCTACCGCACTGTAGAGGCATGGCTTGAGTACCCCCCCCCCCCCCCCCGACCATACCATGGCGCCGTGGTTGCGGTCCTGAACGCGACATATTTGCACGTATGATATGCCCTCGCGTGGGGTGACCGATTGGCACGTGCCGAACCGGACAGGCGCGGTCCTACTGCACGAATTCGCGATGCATTCCCGGGAAATTCCATACGTAGCCGTACCTTCCATACGTTTTCTTACCTCAGCGACATGTTGCACACAGCACTCCTGTGAGTTGATCGGTTGACATGTGCCCAACCGGACAGACGCGGACATTCTGCAGATTTTTTCGGGAAAGTTCATGCACAACCTTACTCCAGCAAGATGCGCTCGATTGACGCGTGCCGACCAGGGCAGACGAGGACCAGGTGCACAACGTTCCGAGAAAGTTCATACGTGATCTGACTTCGGCAACATGTCCTCATGTATACTCGCGGGGGGTGTTCGGTTGACAACTCCCGAACCGGACAGACGAGGACTTTCAGCCAAACATTCCCAGAAATTTCCCTCATATTCTTGCTCCTACAACATGCGCGCGTGCCGATCCGGACAGACGAAGATCTTCTGCAGAAGTTTCCGGCACATTGCACGGCGACGATGCTTCTCGACGCCATCCAACCCGGAGACGGCACCGTGAACTGGTGGTCGCTTTTCTTTCACAGCGGGGCGTTCGTGGCTCTGCTGCTGCAGCTCGTGCTGGCCCACTGGTTCATCTCTCGTGGTTCAGCGTGCTGAGGCCGCTGACTGTCAATCGGGGGAGGGTGATGATCCCGTGAGTGCATGTTGATTGGTTGGCGGCTTGCTTCCTGTGCGACGACGATTTCGTGCATTTTACGAGGTTATTACAGCAGTATATTTACCCTTTTCTCACCTTGGACGGACGAGCAATTCCCGCTCTCGATGATCTAAACCTTGCAGGGTAGACTATATTCCCGACCTTTGTGTAGAGATCTAGCTCATGTTGCCGCGTGGAAACCATAAAGTGTGCACGATCTGCTGTAGGGTAAGGTTGCCTAGGGTTTGATCTGCACCGTACAAAATCTGCGCGCAACATCTCGTAACGGCTGTTTACGGAAATATCTATCAACAGTAGATGGTCTACCTGTTAGCTGTGCTATCTATGGTCGGGATGGCATTTAACATTTAGGCGAAACCGTTTCACACCTCTGACAGATCACCTACAGATCGTCCCCGCTTCACGATCTAGATATTTCAAGGCAGATAGATCATCCCTGATCTATAAATGATCTATGAGTAGAGCTCGTGTTTGTCGGATGGGAGGCGTAATAACCTGCATGATCTACGTATGATACAGCAGCAACATGTTGCCTGGGTTAGATGTGTGCTGCTCTGCAGATCATGGTCAACCTCTCACAAGCGGCAAGCGAGAGGAACTAGATGATCTATCTGTAGATCATGATCAATCTGATTTGTCCGAGGTGCGAAACCTTTGTCTCGCCGACGGGGTCTCTACCGAGGAGATATACCCAATATCGATGGATCCGCGAATGGGATTTTTTTGAAAGATTTTTCGATAGACGCCCTAGCCCATCGAGTTGTGCTATCGGTTGTCGGGGTCACTACTGTGTAACAGCTGACTGTTTCATCAAAAAAATTGGTTGTTGCCTGGCGTGATGTAAAACGCCTCCTCGTGAGTGAGTGAGGACCCTCACTAAAAACAAAAAAAAAAAACAGTTGGCGCCGTGATAACGGCTCCTACCTCCGTACCAGGTAGCGCACCCCATACCTACTGAGGTTGTTGTATGTTCGGCATGCAAGTTTGCGCGGAAGCACAAGGAATGCTCAGGCATCAACGAGAAGACTAGACGACCTTTACGTCTCCGTCCAGAGTGGTTTTGACGTTCCAGCGTGACAGAAGCGTGCTGTATGCTGCAGGACGGGGTGGAACGGATTGCGGTGTTTTGGGATTGGATGGGGGGGGAGAGGAGAAGATGGAAAGGGATGGCATGGGGTAGGATGGGATGGGGTGTCGGGGAAGAGAAAACATTAAGCAGTGATGCTGATTGCCCATTCATGTTTCCGTGTCCATCCCCGTGTCTTGTCCTTAAGTTCAACCCCGCACCTCCCGCCTTCCCTTGCGCCCATTCGTGGACGTCTTAAATAAGTGACGAATGAAATTCGTCGGGCGATCACCCCTCCCCCCTCCCCCCTCTGAATGTTACAATGGGTCCATACGCTGACAATCACGGTGGTCCACAACAGAGAGACAAGCCAAAATGACCCGGTGCTTTATCGAGAGGTCCGCTCCTTCGCAAGGCGACGAGCTATCCTTCCTTTCGCCTTTACCACTGTCTCCCTGGTCTTCCTCATGGTCAACCTCGGGACCAGCAGCAGCGGCGAGGGCATGGGCCGAAACGTCCTGGTCGGCTCCTCCGTCCTCGTCTTCCTGCAGTTCGGAGTCGTCCCGTTTTTGATCTGGCGGGAGGAGGACGAGGCGATGATGGCAGTATGGCCCACCGCAAAACGGGACGAGAAGGGGGTGGCAGCAGCAGCAGCAGAAGCAGCAGCAGCCGTTGCGGCAACACCAAAAGCGGAAGAAGCGGCTGCAGCCGCAGCCGCAGCCGCAGCCGCAGCCGCAGCCGTGGCAGCAACAGCAGCCGTTGCGGCAACACCAAAGGCGGAAGAAGCGGCTGCATCCACAGCCGCAGCCGCAGCCGCAGCCGCAGCCGCAGCCGCAGCCGCAGCAGCAGCGGCAGCGGCAGCGGCAGCAACGACAACGACAGCGACAGCAACCTCAGCAGGAGCAGCAGCAGCAGCAGAGGCGGCGGCGGCAACGGCAGCCTCAGCTGGAAGAGGAGGAGAAGGAGGAAGAGGAGCAGAAGACGGTGGTGGTGGAGGAACTGGAATTTTCCATGCCGATGTGAGAGGGTTTTAGTTTTATTTTATTTTTGCGAGACTGGGGGAGAAGGTTTGCACACGTCAAACAGATAGCGATCCTACTGTAGGTCATCTGGGTCCTACCCCGCCGTTAGTGTCAGGCGTTGCGCAGGATTAACGTATAGAAAAATCCAATCCAGGACGCGCATGCTAGATCATGACGCAGATTGTACGGCTTTCCACCAGGCAAGATGAGCTAGATCATTCATTCAGATCAGGAGCTAGAACGATACCTGCCGATTGGATACATTTTTTTCGTGCAAGGAGCATAACGACAGCTGCCCACTTAAAAACAACGTCAATCGCCCGCAAGATGTTATACGTAAGGCTTACCGTAGTTCTAGGTTAGGTAGGCAAATGGTTAAACTTTTACCAGTAGCCCAACATATTATTCGCACCTCACCAAATAGCGTCGTCGGCACGCGCACGAACCTGCGCTCGAACAGTCGCGATGGACTAGCCCCACACACTATTACGGGGGACCATAGTAAATAGGATCAAATATGGTTAGTAAAAATATGTAAATGTATAGGTTTTGTGTGTACCGTAGGTCCTATTTACTGTGGACGCCCGTAATAGTATGATACCTTGAGAAATGGCGTCGTTGGCAGGGCACGGACTTGCGCGTGAAATTCCGATGGATTAGCCCCAACGACCTTCACGGTGGCCCCTACTGTAATATATAGACCCAAAACAGGGGGAACGAGGCTTCCCAGTGAATTTATGAAGAATACGATTGTGGCATCGATGGAGAGCCTATCGTCAACCGCGCATTTGAAACGGATAACATTTTCGATTCACGTCGTGGTTCCTGAGATAACGCACCAAAGCGGGTGCTTTGGACTTATTATAGGCCTATTTACTATGGGCCTCCGTGATAGTCTAATACCTTAACAAATGGCGTCGTCTGCAGGGCACGGGCCCGCGCGTGAAATCACAGTGGATTTGGATCCAATATTTTGTGATTTCACGCGCCAATTCAGTGTGATCGCACGCGCAGTTTCAATCCATTCTGGTTTCACGCTGCCGATTTATATTCTATTGTTATTTCACTACCAGGTTCGTTCCCTGCCGCCGACGGCATATGTTAAGGTATTAGACTAGCCTGTTGGGCTACTAGTGAAAAGGTCAACCAGAGTACCTACGTACCTACCCAAAGTACTGTCTGTATGCCCTGAAACACTACTCTAGGGGACAGGCGCCTCCTCCATGCAACCGCATTTCTTGGGATAATCGGTATGTCCAGACTGCTATAAGTAGAGCCGATTTGGGTTGTTTTTGGTGTGGTCGGCATCTGCGAAAATGACTTCGGGACGACCGTAGCAATCTTTTACAACGTAGATTAGGACTGTGGGGAAACTAATCTCTTAAAAAAAACTAAAAATTAATAGTTTCGATTCTCAATTCTCATCGGATAGGCAATTCTCAACTATTTAATATCTGATAGGAAAATCGGCGGTTATGATCGTAGCGAGATTATCACACCCCTCGCGTCGTTGACCAGATCAAGGTTGTCACATCTCGCGACGTTTTCCGTCTGATGGTTCACGAGCGGGGAGGGGTGGTGGACGAGAGTAGGAGAACCTCCCGCCCTAGGCAATGATTCGGTAAGCGAGAACATTCTCTCTCCCCCCCTGATTGTTCTTAGTCACGCCTTTTGCTCTTGCAATGTCTTGTTTTTGCATGTGTCTGTAGATCAAGATCTGGGGACCTGATGTGCCACCCCGCAACATGCAACATATAGATCATACATATCTTAATTTGATCTGCCTGGTTTGTACTCGTTTTTTTTCTTCTTGTTGACCCCAAACACTCTCCTTTTCGGCACGTCTAAAGCACCCCCCCCCCGTGAGCTGTGATGGAGAAAAGTGAGAATTTTGTCTCCCCCCCCCCCGCCCCCCTCAATTCATTCATTGATGCTGTCATCCATATGCAAGAAATTCCTATTCTAAAGCGGTTCTTAGTAGGATGCAGCTCACCCTTCATGCGACTCGCACAACACCTCACGGCGCTTCGCGCTTGGTGCAAGCATGTCTGCTGGTTGGTGAAAACCCGACGTGCTCCGTCCCGGCATAGTAGGGATGCGAGGGTCTACGGTCATATGACTACGGCCATGCATGATAATGGGTACACCCCCCCCCCCCCCGCCCCCCCATGTTTAGTAAATGCATCGTCTTGTTTCTTTCCTTGTCTTGCTCCTGCATGGTTTGTTTCTTGCCATGCGTTGTGCTTTTGCTGACCCCGGTGCCCTATCTATTTCGGCAGTGCGAGACCACCCCCCTGTGCCCAGCAATGCATCGTTCCTCGAGCGTTTTCTCCCTCCTCCCCCCCCCCTGCCCCCCCTTCCCTCACCATACTTGGTATATATAGGTTGGGTTGGCGTCGGTTGGCGACGACGCTGTAAAACACGCCTCTCACTGCGTGAGCTAGACAGCCAGGGTACCGTTTTTTTTGTTGTGTTTTGTTTTGTTTTTTTTGGCGGTTACCACGGCTGGCGGTCAAGTGAGATCATTATTGTGCGGGGAGAACCTTTGCTCCGCACAAGGGGGGGGATCGTATCACATAGTGTGTATATGGTGAGGCACCCAAGAGGCAGTTACATAGTAAGCCCATTGCTGTCTCTGGAAGTGGCCACACCAGAAATTAAATCAGTTGATTGATGCTGTCATCCATGTGCAAGAAAATCCGCCTCTAAAGCGGTTCTTAGTAGGATGCAGCTCACCCTTCATGCGACTCGTCCAACACCTCACGGCGTTTCGTGTTTGGTGCAAGCAATGTCTGCCTGGTCGGTGAAAGCCCGACGTACTCCGTCCCGGCATTGTAGGGATGCGAGGGTCTATGGTCATTCGACTATGGCCATGCATGATAATGAGTACACGCCCCCCCCCCCCCCCCCCGGTTGTGGGTGTCTCTATTAGAAGTAGGAACGGTGCTCCCTCTCGAAAGGGATGCGTGATCAATGGTCAAATGACCAAGGCAGGCAACAAATGAGTACGCCCCCCCTGCTAGCATTTTATTGGCGCTGTCATCTACGTGCAAGTCCCCCTCACAAGTGATTTATAGTAGGATGCAGCTCACTCTCAACACCTCAGGGCGCTTTGTGCTTGGTACATGCAATGCCTGCCTGGGTCGGTGAAAACCCGACATGCACCGTCGCGGCATTGTACGAGTAGGGATGCGAGGGTCTCAAGTCATACGACTACATGCATGATATCGAGTACACCCCCCCGTCTCTGCTCTACTTTATCCGACTACGGCCATTGCACGACATGAGTACACCCCCCCCCCCTGTTTCCCAAAAGTATTGTCTTGTTACTGCCTTGCCTCGTCTTTGTGGGCCTCAGATACTCTCCGGTACGGCCGGGCGAGGAGTCAGAAGACAGCCTCAGCAGCGTCATCAAGGCCGCCTTGGAAGCTACAGCCGCGGCTGCCGCGGTCGGGGACGTGCGTACACCGCGGTGAAACCGAACCCGGCCATCAAGCCGTCATCGTCGTCGTCGTTGTTTCTCTTGTTGTCGCTTGGAACGTACGGATACTGCTGCTCGGTGTCATGGCTCGCTATCGCTTGCGGACCGAGTACCAATCTGTCCGGAAATGCAAGGACCGTTTGTATACACATATTGATATGCAAACGATTCTTACACTTCCGAACAGAGTGGTATTCTACTCGAAACACGCGCGAAATGACAGGAAAAACACTTTTTTTTGGCCGTCACCTATTCTGACTGCCGGGGCCTCCTTAACCTGGGAACTCTACCCGATGCCACTGGGAATACCACCATTCGTGTTTAAAGACGGCATCTTCGCTGTATACCTAGGGCCATCGGGTTGCACTTCGATTTGTTTGTCAAAGTCAGTGTTGGGGTCTACGACTCTTTTAGTACCGCACTACGCATGAACCAAAGTCTGACTCCAAATCCAAGTGTTTTGTCCCCCCAAACGGGACCGCGGTCCTACAAGGGTTATAAAGTATGGAGGCCCTTAAAGGCAGGAGCCCTAGAAGGCAAAAAAAAGTAGGCGCACCCGTATCGCAGCATGTGTGTGTTGCAGCCAGCGTCTGGGGAAGGCATGCAACGAGACTACTTAGCACTCTTACATGTCGGTCGTTTTTTTTTTCATTTTTCTCAGAGCATAGCTTTGAGCAAGTCGTCGTTCTCGTTGATCGTGATTTTCGGAGCGTCGGTACTGCTGCTGCTGCTGCTGCTGCTCTCGGTGTCGCGACTCTCGCTGTCGTGTGCTTTTCGAGCATCCTACCTTTTTACTTCCTGAAAAAGACATGTCGACGGGACTTATTACGTGGAGGTTTTAAAGAGCATTGTAGTACCCTGGCACCAGACACAATTTTTAGCGCCGCTCCCCTGTTTAGTGTCCCGGCCGTCAATGTCCAGAAAAAAATTGTATACGCCTCGTGCGCCGTGCTATACCTAGGCGGAAGGAGAGGAAAGAGTCTCGGCTTGACCCCTCAAGAACAGCACCCACGTTCCATGGGACAAGCTGCTCGGGTTTAGAATGGGGACGGTTTCTCAGTAGCGACGGGGCTAAAGGACTGTACTTCCGTTCTACGGCAGGGTCTATTCGACTGGTTCGTGCCCAAGACGCGAGTGCAGTAGCAATAGGGATAAGGCAGTCAGCCTAAAACAATGCGGTACTGCCGAGTGACAGGAACAGAAAGCCCTATCCATGCCGCGCAAAAGGCTCTCTCTCTCCCCTTCAAGGCGTGCCGAGCCTGTTTAGTGTATTTCGGGAGACTAAGCAGAGTAGTCAGAATCTGCTGTGGGCCCAAAAGCCATCTATCCCCCTGCGTTTACACGCCGTTTTGGGGTGTGATTACTGCTGTTTGCTCCCCCGTAATTATAGATAGCAAAAGCGGTGCCCGCACTTGTCGCTTGTTGTTAAGCGGGACTTTTTGTCCCCAATTTTTCAAGTTTGCGTTTTTTGCGCACGATTTAAGCTCCAAACACATCGTTTGACAGCAGTAGTGTTGTATTGTTAATACTTCGGTAGTAAAGCTACTGTACGTAATTTGTTTGAGGGACTTCCAGAGGAAAAAATAGTGAAGAAACAACGTGACCACCACATCGTCATGCTACACGTACTCTTAAGCTAAAGCAGCCCGGTGCTGTTGCTGGGTTTGGTTCAAGTACATGGCACACCGCGCGCCGGAACACCTGCGCCGCAAAGGGGCTGCGCAGCACGCCAGCGGTGCGAAACTACTCGTCTACTACTGCAGGTCGTTCACCCGGTAGACGGTTGAAGCGACCGGGCTTCTCAAATGTGTTGGTCGTTTCGCTCGCCCTTGATGGTTGGCGAGGCCGGGCTCCTCAGCTTTTTAGCCGTTTCGATTGGTGACACCGGGCGACACCGGGCTTCTCAATTTGTTGGTCGTTGTGCCTGGGTCCAAAAATATTAATCAACGCTCACCCACGTTTTAGGAAGCAAAAACTGCTTAGTTTTTTTAAGGGATGTTTTTGTTGCAGGTTACTACTCTGGACGGGAACGTAAGGACCGTTCGATCTTCATATTTATGCTTAAACGTTCCTTGCAATTCCGCCCAGAGCGGCGCATGGTACAAGGGTTGAGCACGGATAGGCGGCAGGCGGTGGTCCGTACCAATGTTTACACACATGGTTAGTTATGGTCCGGGGCTATGGGCCTCGTGCGACGTAAATGGGAGTCATAGGTTGTAGATCGATAATATAGTGGATGGTTTTGTGTGCGCCCATGTGAACTCCACCCGCGTCAGTGCAAAGTCGGTACCGTTTGTTTTTCTATGAAAAAGAGAAAAGCGCGATATAGCCTTGGATGTTGTTTTTGCGAACTTTTTTGTTTTTTTCTTTGTAGCCGCGTTGAGCACTATAAGAGCTATACAATTGCGGCCCGGTAGTATATTCCTTTTGTTGTCGTTGGCTTCCGAAAAGTAGAGTATGTTTTTTATCTCCTTGATCGAGAACACGGATGGCTAAAACCAAGAGGGGACTTCAGTCTAAGGACACTGCGTTAGTGCGGCTTTGTTGTCATTTATGTTCTCAGGAGCAGATTACGTGTGCATATTTCGTGAGACGAGCGTTTTTTTCGAAGGCAACTGAGAGATACAAGAGCATTCTGCCGTCGGATACAGGGTGGGCATTTGCAGTAAGAATCAGAACCCACGATGGACCCTAAAACCAGAATTATCCCCCCTATGTTTTCAGACCATATTGGGTTCTTATTTCCATCTTCCCCCGTAAAAATAGTGCTGTCACAGTGTCCCTACATACAAGGACCTTTTTTATTAAGTATTAGTACACGCATGGTCTTTATAATTAGGTACAAAGTGGTATCGCTTCGTTGCAGTTGCGTTCCCAAAGTAGAGTATATATATTTTCGTCTTTCGAGAGAGGCAAAGGGCAGTCAGCGGGCGAAGCAAGAATCTGCAAGGAGCGTTGTTGTTAGTATTGATTTTGTCCTCTTTGTTTCTCCCCCCAGGTTTTGGTGTCGTCTTTTCGTGAGATGACCTGTCTCGAGGATAAGAGGGGGTCTACAAGAGCGCTGCGTTGGTATTGCGGTAGTATAGTTTCTTTCCCGGGAGTGTGCAATAAAATTGGTAGGAAGTAACTGGCGAGCGCGCCTACAGGGGTAGCGTGGGTAGGCGTTATTCGAAGCGAGTCGATGAGGGAAGAAAGGGCTGACGTAAGAGTTCTCGCGATAAAAACGAAGGCAAGAACCGTGGTGGGGAGGAGGGAGAAGAGCCTGCTACGTCGACCCCGCATCTGAGTTTCGACAAGGAAGGAGATATAAGTGAAGGGCGAACGTAATAAGCGCGGGGGGGGGGGGGGGACAACGCGTTTTTCGTGAGATGGACGGCTTTTGAAAGACCGTTATTAGATACGTTCACAAGAAAATTACGTTCAGCGTGGGAGCCAAAAGTCCCAATGGCGCCCTGTGCTTTGATATTCGAAACAGCGGGCGCTCGCTTCTCTATGTAAATTAGAAAGGTACTATGTGAGCTGATGAGTGACACTCCTTGCCAAAAAAACCCGCACCACGCAAAAGCGTGGAGGGGCATATAGGCCCTCGACGATTATTTGGTGCAGTATAATTGCTTATTTTGTTCAAGACGACGCTCGTCAAAATTATTTTGCGCTGGCCGCACGCAGGATTGAACGCGGCCATGTCATGATGACTATTAATAGGCTACTGTAGTCCAATTAGTTTTCTTTCTAGGTACCGAATGGAGCTATCATGAGGCTGCTTTAGTACAACAAGTGCCTTGTTTGGATTCCCTACGACAGCAGGCGTTCCTCTTTCTGTCGCCATTTACGATCGATCAATACCATAGCTTTATGCTGCACTTTGGTCGGTAATACAACAGAATGTGTGTGTCTTTCGGCGAATATTTATTGAGTGATCAACGGTCAAGCTCATCCCGCATGCACCTTATTGGATGGCGAACACAATAATATTCATGTGTGTGTCGTGGTACTTGGGCGAGAGCCTTACACGGCATTTTTGGAGAGCTCCCAGCTATATTTACTCTATTAATGCGGCAGAAGAGGAGGATCTGAACAGTCTGCTTGCTAGGTTTCCATTATTCCCGGGGGCGTCCCCGCATTAGATGGGGGGGGGGGGGGTACTCGATATCATGCATGGCCGTAGTTGTATGACCATAGACCCTCGTGTCCCTACAATGCCGGGACGGAGTACGTCGGGTTTTCACCGACCGGATGGGCGGGGGGGTCCTTTCGCGGAATGCTTATTAAGTGATCAACGTTGAAGCTCATGCCGCACGTTGTTGGGTGGAAAACACTGACAGCAGTACGTCAGCTCCGTACGGCGGCGTACGATAATCTGTGCGAGTCAGGCCGAGGAACGCATTGATTGGGCCCTTGGGGCGAAAACGTGTCAGCGGTATGTACTTCGCACTGGTATGTGGTCAGGCTGGCACATCAGTAGTCGCAACTAACCAGAACAATCGTGCCGCGTTTGCACAGCACGTGCTTGCGTATGGGGCTTGTTTTCTTCCGTCAAGAGGCCTCCGGGGGTTGGCTACTGTTCTTGCATAATTCACCTCCCCTGACTTAAAGTCTACGCAGCCATGAAATAGTGTGCGCTAAATGAGAACAGCCTCGTACTTGTTTCGTTCCCTAATTTCGTGTGTTCTGTTCCCGAACGGTAGTGCTATGGGGGCGTGCGGCAGGTGGAAGCGTCCCGAATACCCCCCCCCCCCCCACTGTAAACATGCCGTTCACTACTTGAGCTAGAAAACCAGGGTACCGTTTTTTTTTTTTTTTTGGCGGTCGGTCACAGCTGGTTATCGAGTTAATTAATTTGCGCGAGGTGAACAACCTTTAATCCGCACAAGTGGGAATGATGGTATCACGTATCTGGTAGTGTTTATGGTAAGGCACTCAAGAAGCAGTTACATAGTACTCCCATTGCTGTCTCTGGAAGGGGCTACACCGGAAATTACATTAACTCATTGAAGCTGTCATCCATATGCAAGTCCGATTCACAAACGGTTGTTAGTAGGATGCAGCTCACCCTTCATGCGACTCGCCGGACACCTCACGGCGCTTCGTGCTTGGTGCAAACAATGTCTGCCTGGTCGGTGAAAACCCGACATGCTCCGTCCCGGTATTGTACTGATGCGAGGGTCTATCGTCATACGACTACGGACTACGGCCATGCACGAGATCGGCAACATCTCTCCCATCGAGTACACCCCCCCCCCCCCCCCCCGGAGAATACTCCTGATTTGTTTTGCGAGTGCTGTTGAAAACTATACAAGTATGATTATCGATATGTGTATGCCGCTCTGTTTGCGCTTTCTGTTTTGTCGCTCTGCCGGTATTTTTTCTTCCATGTGTGTTCCCCGGCAGTCAGCGTAACATCGACGACAAGGCGCATCAATTGGTATCGGCGCGCATTTTTTTTTACCGAGTGCTCCGTGCGCCATTTTTCCGGGGGAGGGGAGTACATCGCGTGGGTGTGCGCAAAACACGAAAAAAAAAACAATGAGATCGTCAGTACTCACAAACTTGATACGACGCAGTAATACCAGGCAGTCGATAACTTAAAAATGCCTCTTTCTTTTTTTGCAGCATAGTTCGAATTTTTCCTTTGTTGAGGCGCTATACCGGTATAACACGCAAGGTAGCACAACCTCCTCGGGCGATGTTCAAAGCTGAATTTTTCGACAACGGAGAGGGCGTACTGAATGCACCCAGCGATGCGTTCATGCCACCTTCTCGACGAAATATTCCAAAGCCACCATTTTCGTCGTGTATGCCCCCTATGTTTTGGAGGCAACCGGGTCTAAAATTCGTCCCAGGGGGTGTGCTATTCTTTATCACCCAGTGTGATACCGTACATTGTACTTTTTTGCGTTGTTACCTGTAGAAGGATTGAGTGGTTGCTTCTGTACACGTGCAAAGATGATATTCACTAGCTTATCCTTGAGCGCACGGTGCCTTATCTTTTTTAAGACCCTGTGCTGTACACTGCAACCGAAAGAGTTGGTTGGTTGTTAATGGTATATTAGTCGCCCCGAGGGGACGAAACGAGTGAACCAAAGAGGACACGAGAACCCGGTAAAACATGCGGGTATTACGACTGTAATACGCAACTACTAAAAGTGTCAGCAATCAGTTGTTGAACGGTACTACCAAGTACTTGGACACTAAAGTATATACGTACGCATATTACGTCGTTTTCTCGCGGGTGCTCGAGAGCTTTACAGGGCTTTGTGTTTCCGTGATGTCTTGCGAGAGTTGGCTTTTCATGTGGTGTCAATTTAGTTTTTTTTGTCTTGGGAATTAACCTCAGCGTCGGCGTGTGGCGCTGCCGCCATTATTCGGTTATGGCAAAACATTCTCGACCGTCAAGCGCGGTACTAAAAGCGCTCTGGCTTCCTTGATGTCTTGCGGTAATTAAGAGTTGATTCTGACGTACATATGTATGCACTACAGCAGTTTACTCAGTTATCACGTTACCCGGCGTCGCCGGCAAATATGTCGGACAACGGCGGCACTCCTTCCCTTCGATGGACAGCCGTCAAGGAAGTCTGTCAAGGAAATGCCCACTCGAATACTAGCATTTTAAGCGTGACGGAAAGCGGCCTAGGAAGTCCGTCAAGGAAATCCACACACTAAAACTGGTATTTAGCTTCTGACGAACAGCCGTTAAGGAAGTATGTCAAGGAAATCCCCACAGTAGCACTGGTATTTTTTTACTTTTAATCTTGACGGACATCCGTCCAGGAAGTCCGTCGAGGAACTCCCATACACTAACTTTAGTATATCAAGTCTCAAGAGGTCTTGACGAGTCAACACTACAATAGACCGCCGATCGACATCTTTACTCGGTCGCAGACAGGTAGTAACGCCGTGGGAATGAATCAACGTCAGCCCCGGTGTTCCATTATTTTGGCGTCGGCTGCGGCAGCGGGTGCGGTTACTGTTGCACATATATTTCGAGGGCGTGAATACGTGCGCACGCTTTCTTTAGATATGTGCACTACGTACGGCCATTCCTAACGAACGTATTATATCTTGTTCCGAAAAAAAAAGTGATTCGTGACATTTTCCGTACGGTATTTGTTTTTTAGTATTTCATATATTAAATTAAAGCTCGGTTCGTGACATGTGTACATGTATGTACCCCATAAGAGCATCTGTACACATAAACTGAACGATGTTGCATTGGTGTGAAGGTGTTACCTACTGAGCTACAGGAGTGAAAAATCGATCGAGCACCCAGCCCAGGGTAATCCCTACAACACTCTCCACCCCTCTGAACGGCGGGATCTTTGGGGCGTATACGGCCGTACGCTGACCTACCCGCTTCGTTTCAATACCTGGGGAAGATATGTGTTTGGAGACGGACGCGCAAGCGTTTCTAAAAAAAAGAAAGGTCCGAAGGGAGTTTCGAACCCGTGTCCTCGACGACGTCAAACGTGAAGAATGTGTTACCTACTGGAGCTATAGGGGTGAAAGACCGATCGATTACCCAGCCCAGGTTAATCCTTATAACAACGGTGTTGTTGTTGTTGTTGTTGTTGTTTGCGTATGCCGATGTCGTTGTCTGTAATTACTTGGAGTTTAGTCATGGATAAAACGTTGTTGTGTGCGTCGTGCCCCGGTAGGTGCTGGGATGTTTCGGCCTCGGATTGCGCCGAGGGCATGAGAGGGCTGGGATGATCGCGCAGGGCGAGGCCGGCCCTCTCGCACCGCCCCGGCGCGCGTTCCCCCTGGCACGAGGAATCCCCCTGGCCGCGGGCTACTGCCAATAATCCGTTTTTGGGGCGTAGATGATATCCGATATCCGAGATTTTAAAGGCCGTTTCATTGTCGAAATGAAGCCTCGACCGGGCATGTTATTGGGGGACAGAGCGGCTTTGAGGTGAGCGAATTTCGCGGGTCGACTGCGACATTGATTTGGTCGAGTGGGACGTCGAGCGCCACAAAAGGCACCACATGATCAACGTGAGCCGGGCGCCGGGGGACACTGGGTCAGAGAGGAAGGCAGACTTCGTCCGGGCCGAATCGGTATCGAGCTGGTCGAGAGAGGGGCGTCGCACATCGTTTTGGTAATGTCATGCCAACCAGGTCTGCGTAGTACCTGCTCGTACGCATAACGAACGCCGTATCCTTACAACTACCTGGTAGTATATTAATAATAACTGACGCCATGGTTTCTACAGCCGCGCCCGCGCGTCTCGGAGAACCATATAACTGGCAGATTACTACCAGGTAACAACACACGAGTACTATGAAATATGTGCTCGTCCCACGGGGAGAGACGCGTCACGTTGTTTGTGTTTGTTTTTTATAAAGACCATGTGTGTACGTTATATCCCTTGAACGCGTGTTGCAATAAGCACCAGGGATCCTGCTACCACACTATTAAAAATTGTAGTGTTTCTCGCTATATGGGCTGCATACTCTAACACCCGTAAGACATACCAGGTAACAGGTACCACTATCTATAATGCGGTCATCGCGAGATCAAGGTGACACTGAGTCTGTAACATAAAGTTACGCAATCGCCCGCCACAGTTTCATAACACACTACTAGCAGTATGCTATCACAAAATTCCGAAAGTACGTATTACCTGTAGTGTTGACGGACTGTAGTAACGTCATGCTATGTTTTTTTTTCGCTGATTCCTAACATTGACATAAAACGCTACGTTATCCGAGAGGTGAAATAATCGTACGGTAACGACAGCGGACGATGACTTTTTTTTTTCGCGTTGTGTTTTTCGCTTTTGGTGACAATCGTTCAATTTTGTTTTCTAGGTAGGTGTTGTTGGAGTTTCTTTATGACGATGCAAACTATGGCTGGTTACGTATGAAGAATGTATGCATGACGCACGGTGTATGACTACTTATGTATGGCATAGGGCAGTCATTATCGTGGATGACGATGACGGAATGACGGTGACGACATTTTTTTTTTCTGTATCCGTCATAGCCCGGCGGATAAATAAATGGCGGTTTATTAGATATTTCGTTTCTAAAATATTATATTAGTAATTTACCCTGCTGGGGCAATCGGCTACATGAGTGTGCTACGCATGTATATTCACTGCAGTGGGTCAGGCACACAGCACGCAGCGAGCGACACGACAACACATCCGCAGCATCGAAGCAATAATACCACAAAGTGAGGGAAGGACATACCCGCGAACATCTTTTTACGGAAGAAAGATCAGAAAGATCTTCGAAGGAGTTCAACGAAATCCTACAGGCGGTTCCTGAAAGGGTGTAATATACCCTCACAGGGGTCGGAGGCAGCACCATGAACCAGATCTGAACCGCGCACAACCAAAGAGATAAGGACCCCCAGACAGCTTCAGCAAAGGCAAAGACATGGATGTCCTAGAGATGATTGTGAGTGAGCTTGCTGTGTTGCGTGAATTTCCTGGAAGAGCCTATGTTCTCTAACAATGTTCTGCTCTGTCAAGGCCATGCTCCTTGCTCCCAATACTGCTGTTGTACCGATCGCATCCAGTTGCTGCAAGCAGCCAGTAGAATAGTCGCACTGCACAGCACCCGGTAGGTGCTTCAACGAATCGTACGGCACAGTTCTGCTGCGCGCTGTGACTATCGAGGGTCTGCTCTACCCATCTGCAGCCATTGCATAGACTGCAATCCCATATGCTGCCACCATTTGGCGGGGACGCTCCTCCTTCGTATCGGTATGTAACATCGTATATACATGCATTCGTGCCCAGTACACGCCAGTAGCGTGTCAAACCACTTGCTGCACACATCAGCACCACAGCAACAGCAACAGCAGAAGCAGTATACAGCAGCAGCAGCAGCAGCAGCAACAGCTTACAGCCAGCCGAGGCACATCATTGACTGGTCCTGATCACACCTTACGTCCCAGCCAACGCTTGGGGGCTCCATCGGTGTGTCCCGTTATTTTCGTCCTCTCGTTTGGAGAAGTCCGTTTATCCACCCTACATACAGTAGGAATCGTTTGCCGTTTTCCAAACCTAGCTCTATATCAGACTCGAACCAATACCGTACGTACGTGTACAGCAGTGGGCGCCCGTGGAACATGATGGTAAGAAAAATGGGCTCAGATCGCCACGAACAATAAAAAAAATGAGTTGAGAAGCACAGCTCAACAGGTAGTGGGACCAACTCTAAATCCTATGCAACAGAGTTAGATCAAGGTCGGAAAAAAAATAAAGACATGGAGCCTGGACACCAAAATTGATGTTTCCAAAAACCTGTGCCGATGGAAACGCAAACTTAAAAGTTCCCATGAAAAGTTTGAACTCCAAAGATACCTGCGACAGCATTTTTCAGGTACAGCTTGCTATGGGCACGATTATTCAGGTGGAAAGTTCCAAACATTTGGAAAACCCCGAAAAAGACAATTCTGTTGGCTTCAGCAAGACTCAGGCGGATGTTTGGTTCGAAGCGGCGAGACTCCGAGTCCTCGACAGACATCGATCGACAAAACCAACGACTGCGTCATGAATTATGAACGGAGTGCGCTCGTTAGGGGCTCCGACCCACCCTAGGGTCGCCGTGTTCACACAATGGCCGGTGATGCGTGGCGGGCGCTGGCCAGGCGTACGATAATAAAACAATTGGCCGCTGGCATGCACGAATCAGATGATAAAATTTCTCGATCCGTCTCGAATGGCAAAAAATAGTTTTTTTTTTCAGGTTTGGGAGGATATCGTGGGATGCCGCCGGCAAGCTCTCGTCCCCTAGAGCATGGATCCACCTTCTATCTTCGAGGCCGTCATGTATACTCGTTGGCCTTGCCCGACACCAAGCGAGTTGCCCGTGGGCTGAGTCTATGTCGAGATCGAGCGTCCCACGAGCTGATTTTTATCAGCGCGTTGATAAATACGCAACGAGAAAAAACAAATCGCGCCGCCTGCAGCCGTTACGTGGTGGGAAAAAAAGAAGACAAAATCAAAACATTTTTTCCCTTTTTTTTCCCCCACAGCGGCGGTACGGGGATATTTTCGGCTGTTCTTTGAAAGCAATATTTTTTTAAGAAAACTTTTGGACTTCGCGTTTCCATTGGCATAGGTCTAAAACACCGGGTGGGCACCCACCACTGTACTATGTTATACGAAAATGTCCAGAAATATTAGGAACGCTTGGTTTTGATATGATTGTTTAAAATTTCCTTATATTTGACGTCCGAAGTGGTACCCCCACACCATCTTTTCACCCCTCTGCTGCTGGATCGAATTTCCGAGCCGGGTTTCTCCAAAGCAAGGTGGGCGGGCGGGCACACACGCGACCAAAACTGATGATGAATTCGGAAAGATCTCGACGATATGTTCTTGCCATATATATTACGCGGGACTATATTACGGGGGTCCGTAGTTAATAGGACCTATGGTATACACTAAAAAAACTATATATTTACCTATTTTTACCAACAATATTTGGTCCTATTTACTATGTATGGTCCCCCGTAATAGTAAACAGGACCAAATATTATTGGCATAAAAAGAGGGAAGTATATAGGATTTTTGTCTGTACCATAGGTCCTGTTTACTGTGGTCGCCCGTAATAGACGCATCGCTCGGCGTTTGTACATAACTTCCCGGTTGTGTCGAGAAAACCAGGAAGTGTTACGAATACCATGTTATTATGTGTGTTAAACTATGACGGGGGGCCTTACGAGCTGGGCCAGCCAAGGTGCTGCCAAATGGGTTGATTGTCCACGCCCCGCTCAATACTACGCAGTATTTGGATGCGATTTTGTGAGACGGGCGGTGTTGATCATGCACCAACCCACAGATGGAAAGCATGCCCTTTTTTTTTTTTTTTTTTTTTTTTTTTCGATCGAGAGATTTCTTAAGACCGATACAAAGATCCGGAAAAATACAAATACAAAAGCGACCGTAACTTATCTGAAAAAAAAAAAAAAAAAAAAAAAAAAAAACAGGACTCGCTTCCCGTTTGTTTGCTTACGTGATGCAAAATGCGAGGTTAAATTTCCGGGTCGAAACTCGCAAATTTGAACGTGGCATCGCAGAAAAACAAAAAATGATGGTAATTACTTGTGTTCTGTATGGAAATCATGTTTTGGCGATATCTCTTGATGGGTGGCGAATTGGGCACTGAAACTAATATCGGTCTGCTCGCAGGGTCTTCAGCTATGTCTCCACCAATTTTCACCCTAATCGGGAACGACTATTGTAACGCGAATTTTGTGCTGATAAGTTGGTGTTTTTGAGTTTTCGCCAATATCTCGTCGAGATCGAGTCGAAATATAGAAATGTCTTAATTTCAATATACTTTTTTTTTTCTGCGCGTACAGCAGTGTTGTGTCAGGGTTAGTGCCTCCAAATTTCAACTCCTAGTTCGTAGTGGTTCACGAGATACGACGTGCCGATGGTTTATCCACTTTTTGGCTGGCCCAGCTCGTAGTAAATAGGACCTACGGTGAACACGAAAACCTATATATTTCGCATTTTTTACTGACAATATTTGGTCCTATTTACTATGCCCCCCCGTGATAGTCCGACCTGGAATGTAAGCCACGTTTGGGCTCCAACACGCTCGTCAAACGGGGATTATTTTGCCGGTCATAGTGATACTACTGTATACCTCCCCAAGACCTCATGAAACCAGATCACATTTTACTCCTTTCACCCCTCCTCCTCCTCCTCCTTCTTCCTCCTCCTCCTCCTTCCTCCTCCTCGTGGCACGTGTTATTGCAGCAAGATCCTCAGGTGGCTATCGCCCTCACGGCGGTGGTCGTGACGTTCTTGGTCATCGTCTTCAGCTCCTTCAAGCAGAAAAAGGTCAGCTTTTGTTTTTTGCTCGGGCTACCCTTGCTGACTTTACCCTGGTATCATATTTGGGCGACCCTGCATGCATGTTCGATATTGGCGCCCGGCCTCGAGGACCAAAGGGTTCACGCCTTGGACAGACCATATACAGATAGATCATCTAGATCATCTGCTAACTGTAGATCCTAACCTGCAGTTATGAGGCTGTTGTGCAGGAACTGTAGGGTACAGATCACACCCAGGAAATATGTGCCACTTACGTAGATCATGCAGATTGTACGGCTTGCACCCGACAACATGAGCTAGTATTAATAGTAGATACTGCTTGTAACACACACCTTGAAAATGTCAGGAATGTACGTGTCCAGAGAGATCTAGATCGTGAAGCGGAAACCGATGATCTATGCATGTATCCGACGTGTGAACTGGTTAAAATATGTACTAATAATAGGTGCACCGTATGTACCGGGTATGTACTACAGTATGTACAACTGTACGTGCTGTACTTGACGTAGTGCCTATTGCGGGGGTCGATAGTTAATAGGACCTATGGTATACATAAAAACCTATATGTTTACCTATTTTTACGAACAATATTTGGTCCTATTTACTTTGGTCCCCCGTAGTAACAACCTTAACCTTGTGCCCGACCGCCTGGGAAAAATACTCGGAACGAGTATTGTAATGAAGAGTTAGTGTGTGGGACTATCAGCCGTTTTTTTCGAAGCTACATAAACCAAGTCTTTTCGCGCGCCATCCCTCAATATAAGGGCCGTTTATATTACATATTAACATAGAAACGGTTCTTATAGTGAGGGACAGAGTGGTAGTTGATTGCTAATACGCGCACGAAGTATACACTACTGGAGGACCAAGTCCTGTACGTCGTACCAGGTATGCTGTCATTAACATTACAACCGGAGGTATACACTACTGGCCCGTACAGCGGTAGTAGCAGCAGCAGCGGCAGCAGAAGCAGCAGAAGCAGCAGAAGCAGCAGGCGGTTTGGTCGTGGTACCTCGGCACGGCCACCGCCGCATGTTTTGCTGCTTCGCCGCGATCGTCGGTAGTTATGACAACGTGGTCGCAGAGAATTTTCCAAGAAATTTATTACGTACGTTTACTCTCTCTCTTATTGGTGGCATTCACCCTTTCCACGGGCCGGGGAGCCTATAAATATACTTAGTTTTGTTATAGAATTTGCTCCGAACACGAAGAGCACTACTTGTTCGACACTGCTGTGGTGGGGGTCAGTGCTTGCTGTGTACGGTACTGTTTTTTGTGTGAAGATGGGAAGAACACGCGCACACACGTTGTAAAATGAGGCTCCGATCGCAGTACGTACATACTTAGATAGTCCTTTTGTCCCAACCTCTCTAGGTTTGAAGAATCGGCACGGACACTGGTTGTGCTGGATGTCGACGCGTAGAAAGAACGGTTTAAATGTGAAGAAAACAACAACAACAACAACAACAACCCTAGCCCCAACCCAACCAACCAATGTATGGGGCTAGCTATGTTCGTCTCGTGTACAGTGTGCGTCGACCATAGTGTCAAATAAGCGGATGTCTCTGCTGCTGCACTTTTTGCCCACCAGTTCGTTTTATCTTCTCTAGTCGGAGGAGGAAGAATCGAGACGGGCCTTGGATGTGCTGGTGGTGATGATGTCGTTGGGTGAAGAAAAAAGGTTGAATGTGAAGACAGCCACCACAAAACACCCTTTTACGTTGTCGTATTACGGGGCACCATAGTAAATAGGACATACGGTACACAGAAAAACCTGTATATTTATCTATTTTTTTCCGACAATATTTGGTCCTATTTACTATAGACCCCCCGTAGTAGTTGGTAGCCACAAAGCTTGCATCTCTCCAAGAACCTGGAACCAGCGCGGCCACTGAGTGTGTCCTGGAAGTTGATGAGCGGGGAAACACGGTTTAATGTGAGTGTGTGGAGAAGACACGCACACGCACGGCAGTATCTGTGTCGCAGCTTTGTGACCACAGAGCTTGAATATCTCTAGGATTGAAGAATCGGCACGGGACACTGGATGTGCTGGATGTCGACGGGTAGAAAGAACTGTGTAATGTGAAGAACACACACGTTGTAGCAGAGGCACCGATCGCTGCACGCAGTCCTTGCATGCGTCCTTCTCACAGAAGTTACGATGGATACCTTTCCACGTTTGGTTTTTAGGACGAATCGTTGTCCGCAAATTGGAAACGTGTACGAAACTTCCACGAGTTTTCTCACTCGATGCGAAAGCGGCACAACAACGTTTCTCGCCCACTTCGGCTCCGAGTTAGGGTTAGCAGTAGGGTAGTCCAATCTTGTGTCGCCCTGCGTGCCCTCTCTGTGTACGAGACCCCCAAGTGTCACGCACGGCGCGTAGCAGGTGCAAACAAACCTGTCCGAAAATCTGGATTCTAGGGTAGTCGGCTTACGATAAGTCGACGACTACAGTCACTATTATTACGGGGGTCCATAGTTAATAGGACCTATGGTATACATAAAATACTATATATTTACCTATTTTTATTAACAATGTGTGGTCCTGTTTACTATGGTCCCACGTAATAGTAGCTGGCCACATACGTATATGAAGCGGTATAGCTACAACAGTTAGTAGTAGGTGCGTGCGGAATTATGCAGAATTCTGCGTCTTTTTTTTTGTCCCATTCTGGCCGGAATTATAAGCACAAGTTAAACTCTGATATAAATATCAAGTGTATCTTATATTATCAGTCAGTATCGTACCTGACTGGCGCGTTCGTGTCTGGGCGTGTATTCTCTTGTTGCTGAAACTAAGTCGGTTAGTTGGCTCACGTCACCACCATCTATGAGTAATAAGTACCCCTGAAGTCCAGTCAAGGCAAGCCTTAACAACAGCCCCGCCATTTCACGGTGGCCCCTACAGTAGTATATAGACCCACAACGGGGGGAAAGGCTTCCCAACGTGCTTGTGAAGAATACAAATGTAGCTTATCGATGGAGAGCCTTATCATCAACCGCGTATTGGAAACGGATAACATTTTCGATTCACGCCGTGGTTCTTGAGATAACGCACCAAAGCGGGCGACTTCGGCTTATTTTGAGCCTCTACATACAGGATGGGCCTCCGTGAGGTTACCACTGTCTCGAAATATAAGAACCGTTTGTATGTTAGCATTCAACACACACGGTCCTTACGTTTCGGGACAAAGTGGTAACGATGTTCTAGACCAGAATATTCTAGGAAGGTTCCTTGCGGGCGAGGGTGCAGTCCAACGTTTACGGGTGACGGTTGGCGGCAGTGATGCAGGAGGTACGGGTAGGGCTCGTACCGACGTTTCGATGGGAATATTCTAGGGATCTATATCTTCCTGTGGACGATCCTGTAGACGAGAACGCAGTCCTATATCGACAGGTGACGGTCGGCGGTGGTGGCGGAGGAGGTACATATTATTAAGGCCAATGTTTTGATGGGGATTTTCTAGGAATAATTCCTACGGACGAGAACGCCGTCCAATATTAGCGGGTGGCGGCCGACGGTGGTGGCTATGATATTTAAGGGGAATCGCATGATTAATATTACGGGGGACCATAGTAAATAGGACCAAAATTTGGCAGTAAAAATAGGTAAATATATAGCTTTTTTGTGTGTGTCATAGGTCCTATTTACTATGGCCCCCCGTATCAATAGTAATCAGAACATAAGTAATATGCAAATATAGGGGCATGCCTCATTTTCGCGTTCATCGTGGGTTGTGATTACAATGTATTACCATGTATTACTATGCCCCAACCGTAACATTTTACAGTAGTACCACTCTGACCCAAAATATAAGGAACATTTGGATTGAACAATCATATGCTAACGGTCCCTATGTTTCGGTTCAGAGTAGTAGTGTTTACGACCTGTCCCATCTTCGGCCAAAATGGTTGATAGTCCACACCAGCTCCTCCTTATATCTTCATTCCGAGAAATATCCCGGGCGGTCGGGTCAGGTTTATGTAGGGTTAGGAAACGTTTTTTTTTTTTGTATTTCCGCGTACAATCCATCTCGGGTTGGAAAAAGGCCAACCATGGTGATCGATTTCGCAAGGAAATGTTTACGAGTAGTATGGCCCAATACTATAGGTGATGCTTCTTGACGACGAAGTATGGTAGTTGCTGTCTCTCCAGAAGTAGGCAAGGTGTCCACGAACAGCTGTTGCATTTGAACAAAGTGTCTTTTCTTCTCTGTGATGTCCGCAATTCAGCCCCGTGCCGAGCCCCATTTACGAACCACTCCTTCATGTATCATTTATCTCCCCCCTCCCCTTCAACTACCACCCCTTCTTCGGTGAAACCCCGACGTGCTCCGTCCCGGCATTGTGGGGATGCGTGGGTCTATGTATGGTCATACGATTCCGGCCATGCACAATATCGAGTACACCCCCCCTCCCCCTCCACCCCTCTGTACCCTCCTCCCTCCCTTCCCCACCCCCATTCCCTTCCCCCCGCTCCCTGCCTCCAACAACAGATAGCGCTGGAGCCAGAGACCTACATCCCCTTCATGCTCGAAAAGAAGGAGGTCCTCTCCCACGACACGAGGATGTTCCGCTTCTCCTTGCAGTCCCCCCTGCACGTCCTCGGCCTCCCGATCGGCCAGCACGTGTCGATGAAGTTCATCGACACGGACGGGAAAACGGTTACAAGATCGTACACGCCCACCAGCTCGGATTTGAATGTGCGTAATGCAAAACTTTTGAGGCGTGTCACGATAGGGGGTGTGCAGCACCGTGTTTGGCCAAAATTATTTCCGACTAACCGGGTTATAACCTTATCCCGAAAATGTTGGAATTCCATTGTTTATTGTGTTTTTGCCTTATTTTTCGTGATCATGCTTACAGGCTTTGGGAATGCTCATCGGATTTTCCATTTTTTTTGCGTTTTCTCTAAATCCGTTCCGGGGTGAGGTATAGAGCTCCCATACTATAATCAAGTCAGGGGCCTCGTAAAAATTTTGTCACATCTCTCCCTCTACCGTGGAACACTTTTTTTTTTTCTTTGTTTTTTTTTTTGTACGGTTCGAATGTTTTAGTTTTCACGACGCCAATTTTCGTACATTGAGAGTTATTACTCATTTGCGCGGTGCCAAAAAGTACGATGCGAAGTTTTAGTACGTACCCAGGGTAACTGTTTTCTTGTTTCGCGCTGTCAATGTTAGAAGCTCGCATTCGCTCTAATTTTGCTCTTGTTTTGTACGTCGTTGTCGGCGTGCGTGCGTGCGTGTGTGTGTGTGTTTTTTTTTTTACTTTCGCAGGTCGGTTTCGTGGACTTCGTGATCAAGGTGTACCGCCCGAACGTTGAGCCGCGGTTCCCGGACGGGGGCAAGATGTCCATGCACCTGGAGAACCTCAAGGTCTGCGGGGAGGGGGGGGGGGGGGGGGGGGGGCTCTCACTTGTTGCTTGCCGAACTCATTTGACCGTTGATCGCGCATTCCTTTCGAGACGGACCGCCGTTTCTACTACTAGTAGAGACGCCTCCAACATTTAGGCGCTTGTGGTCGTTTTTTTTGTATATGTATTAAGGGGCTAGGAGGAGCACGGAGGGTGGAAGGGGGGGGTGATGGGGGGGAGTAAGGCGAGAGAGAAAAGTCGACGAACACGCTAGGACCTTCACTTTCACCGCGGTTTGACCGTGTGTTGGATCGTAATCGTTTTCCTTCCACAGTTGCTCACTCAGAGACTCCAGAGATAATACACAAGACACTGTACTGTATTCGTGTAGTGTAACAGTGGGTTTTACCTCCCCTCCTCCCCCATGCACGGTGAATTGAAACCCCAGACGCCACGCCGGCTGTGCACACCTTTGCTTGGTGCCGGCCTCGCGCAACTCAGGGACACCACCCCCCCCCCCCCCCCCCCCCCCCCCCCCGCTACCTCATCCATAGTTGAAACCCGTGACGCCGCTCTGACGGTCTTCAGCCTTACTCCCGCGCAGCCCGGGTGCACTGCACCCTCCACCCCCCCCCTCTCCTTTCCGTAGTTCATGGAAAGCCCCCTGACACCGCTAATACTGTCTACGCCCTTGCACGGTACCGACTTTGTGCAGCTCCCGAGTACACCCCCGCTACCCTGTCCACTGTCCACGGCATCCCTTGACGCCGCTCTTACGATCTGCACCCTTGCTCGGCGCTGGCCTCGCGCAGCCCGGGGACATTGCCCTCCCCCCCTCCCTCCCCTATCCATAGTGTATGGAAACCCCTGACGCCGTCGCTCTTACGGTCGTGACCCTTGCTCGGTACCGACCGTGCGCAGCTCGGGGACACCGTAGACATGCGAGGGCCGAAGGGAAACCTGACGTACTTGGGGAGCGGGAACTTCAGAATTAAGCGCAGGGACGACCGGCAGGTAAGGATCGAAGAGGGTGGAGGTGACGGGGATGGCGTGTTTGGTTGGTGCGGGCTCAGTTATCTATTTATTTCCCCTCAGCTCGATGTAAGCAGTGGTGGTATAAATCGTGCTTTATGATGGCGACAGCGAATGCGAAACTATGTTGCGAAACTATGTTTTCATCGGGAACCGACTGGTTTGCAGTCGGGAGGCCAGGAAAAACACCGTTCAGTCAAATCCTACTTTGCGATCAACCTTGTTGGACGGTTTGATGGACGCCTCTGTCTGTTCCGGACAATTTGCGTTGGTCGCGCGTTTTCGTTCATTAACTGATTATGAAAATATCAAGGGTGTGTTCGGTACGGTACGGGTACGCTCGGTACCGGTATGGACATGGTACCGAACGTACCGAAATTCTCGGTAAGGGTATGGACATGGTACCGAACGTACCGAAATTCTCGGTACCGGTATGGGCATCGTACCGAACATACCGAGCTTCTCGGTATCGGTAAGGTGTATCATACCGATACCGCCGGTAAGGGTACGGACATCGTGCCGAACGTACCGAAGTTTTCGGTAGGGTATAGAACTCCAGACCGAACGTACCGAAATTCTCGGTACGATTTAGAACTCCATACCGAACGTACCGAAATTCTCGGTACGGTATAGACCTCCATACCGGTACCGTACCGCAGATACCAGCGGTATTTGTCAAACCGAGCGTCGCTCCACAGCAGTACCATGGTATTGCCCATCAAGAATGTGTGTGTCTGCGACAGTTTTTTTTTTTTGTTTTGTTTTGTCATCACATTCATTTCCAGAGTTCGATGGGCGCCTTACCACACCGGGTATTATTTGTCTTGCCTGAACGTCTAAACCGTGGTCACACAGAAGGCTCCTCTCCCTGAGGCCCCCACTCCCATCCTCCTGCGGTACTGACTGAAATTTTTATTGCGAGAAGAGTTCCAGCCACCTCTTTCCCACTGTGTACACACGCTTGCGCGCTATCCACCGGCAAGACACGACAACGAGAGAAAAAACTCATAACATGAGAAAAAAGGCGCTGTCGCTGGAATTCGAACCCCTGAACTTGCCTGCTACAGAAGGTTACGCGGATATGTGTGTGGCGGTACTGTACCGGCACCGGGTTGTCCCGAGCCTAACTTCCCGATTAGCCCGGGATCGGTACTCTCGGTAGGGTATAAGCTCGGTATCGGTACGTTGTGTCATACCGATACCGCCGGTACGATATGGACATAGTACCGAACGTACCGAGGTTCTCGGTAAGGGTATGGACATGGTACCGAACGTACCGAAATTCTCGGTACCGGTATGGGCATCGTACCGAACATACCGAGCTTCTCGGTATCGGTACGGTGTATCATACCGATACCGCCGGTAAGGGTACGGACATCGTGCCGAACGTACCGAAATGTTCGGTAGGGTATAGAACTCCAGACCGAACGTACCGAAATTGTCGGTACGGTATAGAACTCCAGACCGAACGTACCGAATCCTCTCGGTACAGGTATACCGGCGGTATTTTACCGCCGGTAGGCCTCGGTAGTACCGTACCGAACACACCCTTGGAAAATATCCATCAGGTGCGCATCACTTCTTTTTTTTTTTTCCAACTTTTTGCTCTTGTATATGCTGAGTACCACTGGCATGGTTTCAAACTCGCCAGCTACTATTACGGGGGACCACAATAAATAGGACCTAATGTTATTAGTATAAATAGGTAAATATATGGGTTTTTGTGTGTACGGTAGGTCCTATTTACTATGGTCCCCCGTGATATGTATGTTACTTGATGTTTTGACAACAGCAATCGATGATGTCCTCACCTTAGCTCACATCCCTGAAATCCTGCCTGTGGTCACAAAACAGGATTATTGCAAGTCACCGTCAGCCTAAACTTTTTTTTTGTGTGTGTATTGAATAAAAATTGTTACAAATTCGTCGAACTCTTGAGTATCGTTCTGTTTTCGTTGTTTGTTGTGTTCTTCGGCTGCTGTTGGTGGTGTTGGTTCTGGTGCTGCTGCCGCTTCCACTGCTGTTGTTGCTGCTGCTGCATGCTGCTGCTTCCGCTTCCGCATGCGGTTGCTGCTTCTGCTCGACGAACGGCAGGTGCGCAAGGTAGGCATGATGGCCGGAGGCACGGGCATCACCCCCATGCTGCAGATCATCGCGGCGGTCATGCGAGAAGGGGCCAGGCTGGAGATGAGCCTTATTTTCGCGAACAAATCGGAGGACGACATCTTGCTGCGCAACATGATCGAGAGTCTGGTGAGAGGCCGACGAGACTGCAGGCGTGCGGTGCGCGTCTCCAGTTTTTTTCGTTTGTCAAATGTTGCGCTTTTTAACAGATTAGTTACTACCTGGTACATGTCTTGAATGGTCATTGGCTCAGGTTGCACCGCATTTCGTTGGCTGCTACGCACGTCATCTCGACTCTGAGTTCCGAAAGGGCCTGGCGAAAATGGCTTAAAGAAAATACCAGGAAAATTACAGGGGAAAATAATAAAAACAAATGCCTGGTACGCATAAGCCCCCAACGCGACCCTATTATCTGCGTCGGCTTATGCTCAGGCGGGCGACAACCCGAATTTCAAGTTCCCACTACACCGTCGACAGCGCTCCTTCGGGGTGGACACACAGCCAGGGCTTCATCACCAGGGAGGTGAGATGTTCTTATTGTGCACATACATAGGAGGCCGGTGAATGTACGCCGGATGTCCCCTGACGACCACATGTCGCCAGAAATCAGCCCTTCTGTCGGTGTGAGGTTTTTCATGAGTTGACTCCGTCGGTCACAATTAAAATTACAACAATCTTTCTTTGTACTGATAATTTTCGGTGTTCCTTTTTCGGGTTTAGTATTGGTTGAACGGTGTCAACGCTGTTGTTTTCCCGCTTTCCAACACCCCGACAAAATGTGGCTTCGTCCGTTTGCTTTAGATGCGTTTGGTTTGATATTTCCTGTGTTTGTTTTTGTCTTATACTTGCCGTGGTTTGGTGTTTAGTGCTTCTTCGGCTGTCCTTGTTTCGTGACTGTAGTCTAGTCTATGTACCGGGTATGCAGTTTTATTCGTTTTGTTCGGTCTCCTGTAAAACGTATGCAACAGGACGTTTGCATGTATACGCGTAGCGGGTGTAGTGTCTATTTGACAGGTCTCTCTTCAAGTATGTTACATGCGAAGAGTTGAACGTAACCCTGTTGCGTTATGCGGCGTTTTCGTGAGCCTTGTGTGCTGAAGGGCATAATACACGTCGGTCATTTTTTTCGAGCAAGTCGCGAGTTAACTACCTCTTGCGCAAGCGGTCTCGTGCCACGGATAAGGCTGGGCCATATGGCAGATTTTCGTCTCGACAGGATAATCGCCTCTCTAGATCATACTCTTCCCTTTCGCAGTTGCCCCCCCCCCCCCCCCCCCCCCCGCCCCGCGTGCTCCGTCTCGACAGGGACGCGTGTTCAATAACCAAATGACTACGTAAGGCAAGCAACAAATGAGTACGCCTCCGCGCCTCACTGCATGGTGAGTACACCCCCCCCGCCTCATAGCCTCGCTTGACCCATCCGCATCTCTCCCTCCGATGACCTGCTTCAGATGGTGGCGACGCACATGCCCGCACCGGGACCAGACACCCTCGTCCTCATGTGCGGGCCACCGCCCATGATCAAGTTCGCGTGCGTACCCGCTTTGGAGGCTTTGGGGTTCTCGGAAGAGATGCATTTCTCCTTCTAACCCGAAGATTTTTTTTTTTATGTAGAAGGCTTTGGTTGGAACGCGGCGGCGGCGGGGGGGGACTAATGTGACGCATAGCCATAGTCGTATGACCATAGGCCCTCGCATCCCTATATACGATGCCGGGACGGGGGGGTACTCATATGATGTCATCCATGCCCGTAGTCGTATGACCATAGACCCTGCACCCTTGCAATGCCGGGACGGAGCACGTCCGGTTTTATACCGACCAGACAGGCAGTGCTTGCACCAAGCGCGAAGCGCGGTGAGGTGTTGAGCGAGTCGCATGCATGTGCGGAGAAGGGGGGGGGTGGAGGCGAAGGCGGTCGGGAGGGGGTGGGGGGTTTCATACATGCATGATGTCGCGGTGACGACTTTGTCTTGCCAGCTTGGTGTCATTGGGGGGGAGGGGAAGATGGACCGATACATGCATGGTGTCGCATGACGGGTTTGTCTTCTCAGCTTGGCTACCTTTTTTGTTTTTACGGGGGGGTGGAGGGGCGATACGTGCGTGTCGAGCGGTGGTTTTTGCGTATTTCAACACGGTACGTATCCTAGATGGGTGTTGTGAGTAGACCTCTTGCGTTGTTGGCATATGGCTGGCATGCCTGCTAGACTAGGAGCACTCTCGCGGCGTACCGTCAGGTTCAGCCTGGTGTCCTAGAGGGGCGGTTGAGTAGGGTACTGGTAAACCTCTTGCATTGTGGTTGGCATGCACGCTCAGGGCAGAACAATAGCTCTCTCGTGGCGTAGAGTGAGGTTACGCAAAACGGCATACAGCATGTGGAGGGGGGGGGGGTGGGTGAGAGCTCGAGCTACGGTTCGACCGACCGATTTGATCGTATTATCACGCAAAAAAAAAAATGGATTCATGTTTTGGTTGCATGGGGTCTGTCTGCGCAATCTGAGTTGAGTGGTAGAGGGGCTACCGGCGGTGTCTCTCACGGTGCCTTCGCGCTCACAAGCTGTGGGCTGAGTTGGAGGGGAAAGATGAAGAGCATCCTTGAATGCTCGGATTCTACGCCGCTCTTCTCGTTTGTTGCTTTTGTTGTTCGGCTGAACGTTTCACCGAATGGCTCGTATGAAGCATCGTATTATTTGGGGAGAACGCCAATAGAATTCAGAACCAAAGATATTGTGTACACATAGGGGTACACCACCTTTTTTGGCCCGTTGTGGGTTCTGATTACCATAGCCGCCTGTAATATTATATTCGCACATAGCCGGTATTTTTCTCGCTTTCTGGTACGTACTTTTTTCTCCCTGGCGTTTGCTTTGTTGTTATTTTTGGTTTTTGTTCCTTGCGCCAAACGTATTAATCCTGTTTGGCGTAATTTTGTTGGTGGGGGCCTCGTTCGATTCTACCACGTACGCCCATCCCACCCACTCCTGCTCGAAGGAGTACGGACCCGAGTCGACCAGACCATCCACTCAATATCGTCGGGCGACGTTTTTTTTATTTTTCCTTTTTTTTCTTTTCTTTTTGAGCTGGTATATATTTCGGCAGTGCGTTCTGATAAGAAACCGGGATAATCCTGGCCGAATCTACCGCAGATTTCTTGTTTGAGGATAGAGGATGTGTTGCTCGAGGACAGGTTTTACACTAATACTCATTCCAAACGGTACTTACATGCCGGAACAGTGGTGGCTTTCTACTGTAGTTGAAAATCGCTCTTGAATTTCTTGTTTTCCCTGGAAAAAACGTCGGGACTACTTTTAAGGGTTTCCATTTGAACTCTTTGTTATTGAGGGGGCTGGGGGTTTACCGCTTTGTCCCCCAATAAGGAACATTTTGATAGAAGATTACTATACAAATGGTCCTTACACTTGGCAGTTAGGAACCTAGTGGTAGTACAGTAGTTGGTGGTAGTACAGTAGTTCAAACTACTCTAGCAGCTCGGCCCTTGCCGGAAATGTAATCCTGGTTTTTAAAGTCTGATGTGAATATCGAACGGAGATCACCTTCTCGGCCGGAGGGGTAAAATAGTAAAATAGCCCTTTAGGAACCCAGATATGTCGACGATCATGTTGGCAACAACCAGGGCTCTTCATGGGGCATGATCCGGCCCGCGGGTCGGGTTCAGGAGGTCTTCAAAATCATACGGGTTGGGTCAGGTCGGGTCGGGTCAGGGGATTTTCAAAATCTCATGGGTCGGACCAGATCACCATGTGACCCGAACGGTCGGTTCAGGCGACCTTTCAAAACTCACGGGTCGGGTCGGATCGGGTCAGGTCGGGTCAGGGGATGTTCGAAATTTCACGGGTCGGGCCAGATCACCGTGACGCGAACGGTTGGGTTCAGGAGAACTTCAAAATCCCACCGGTCGAGTTGGGTCGGGTCGAGTCGGGTCGGATTGGATCGGATCTGGCGATTTTCAAAATCTCATGGGTCCGGCCAGATCACCCTGACCCGACCCGAGAGGTTTTTGACCTTACCCGTGAACAGCCCTGCTGGTATAAGGATAACGACTTCGGTCGGGATCTGACCAGCCGTTTTGTGTGAGCACGCAGTAGTGCAGCACAGACCACACACCACGACGAGTAAGTTTGCTGCTGCGCGCATGTCGTGTGGGACTCACACATACTCTTGTTACAGCAGCTAATTCGGGTAGTATATATACCTGGTATATATTAATATATTATGTGTAGTTGACGAAATCCAGCGGCCTGGGCTGCTTGGTGTGACAATTGTTGTTGCTGTAGTCAGGGTTTTCGTCGGGTTTTCCCTCTATACTATAATCAAGTTATTCAAGTCCCGAAAGGGTTACTACAGCAATAGGTAGCTGCTCGTCTGTAGCCAAAAATGCTATCAACTATAGGAGACCCCTCATTTGGGGCGCGTCAAGGCCTTTTGTTGAGCCTTAACTCCTTTTTTGAGGCTTGAGACGAATGAAAATTACCCGAAACTAACCGGCGATTACAGCAGACGCGTGCCACGTACGATAGTTATTGAGGGTGTACCTGGGAACAGTTCATGGCGGAATATATCTGACTGGCCGGGCTCCTTCATGCCCCATTAGGACCGCACTCCCGTTTGGGAGACAATTGGGAACAAATTACGGAATTAAACACATTTTTCTGGACAGTGCGGTACTGAAAGGGTTAGCCCAGTATAATATCGTCGGAATACCATTACAGTAGCAGTAGCAGTAGTGCTTGGCCATGTTCTTAGTGGCATACCTCGGCTTTGGGATTTTGATTTGTTCGTCGGGTTGCACTTTTGGCTTTTCCTCTACAACTACCCTGGTACTGTATATCGGTTTGTGGGTGACTTACGAATAGCTTGCTATTAATAACGCTGTAATAGTGTGGAGCTCCTCAAGCGAAGGGCTTCATAAAAGTAAGGTGCCACCCCCCTATCAGGCAAGCAAACGCCGTCAGCATCGACCACACGAAGCAGGCTGGGGCTGCCGTGATGTATAGGGTGTGTGTCCGAAGTGCGCTTCAGTGGGTACTCTCTTTCAAGGGGCCTTACAGCCCTTTCCTTTCTGAGGAACACACGCCGGCATCGTGATGCTACTTGTAGTGCCGCAACGCCCCTCCCAAACCCTTGGTAACAGCAGTGCATGCATGCACCTACTGCTCGTTTTGAGGTCGCGTGTAGTATATAGTCTACGCAGCCAAGCGGGGGTCCCCGGCGGCTTATTAGGCGGTCCTCGTGCCTACTAACATCAATGACGCGCGTTCAATTATCACCGAGTGCACATGCTTCGTTGGGACTTTTTCTTGCGTGAAAAATGATTAGCGGAAAGCGCGAGAGCGTGGGTTAGCAACGTTCGATGAAAATCGACGAGTAGTGGGAATGAACCCTTCGCGCGACAAAAATGAAGGCAGAACCGGGGGGGGGAAAGGGGACAACACCTGTGACCACCGCTTGGAAACCCTCGGCGTTGCACTCCTAGAGCGTGTCTTAACTCCCATCAAAGAACATGGGAATGAGCGGAACGGAATGAGGCTGCTTGCGGTCGTTCGTTCCGTTCCTATGCTAAAAAACGTGTTTGGGTCCATGCAGAATCCTGGGCCTCGCGAGCCGAATCAGTACGAACCGTATTAACCTTTCGCACATGCCACGACACACGACACCCAACATCCAGCACGCTGTTGTGCGCAAATTGGCGTCCCCACGGACCATTTTCGGTGGTGTCAATCTACATCAAACGAGATACTATTTGTTACCGTTCGGTCGGGCCGTTCGGTCCTCCAGAGGAAGAAAAAGGGGTGCGACGCTCCTTAGGCTTGATCTTCCAAGAAAAGCTGTTTTCTCGGGCTGAACTGAATATATTCGTTTTCATAGCCAATCAGCACCAATTCATGTGGCAAATGATGTTCCATTGTTATTGCCCTCGAAGAAATGTATTCGAGCGCTGCTCTCAGTTTGCTTGTCTTTTTTTTTTGTGAAGTCGCAGTTGGACTTGGTGAGAGTGACGAGAGAGACCAGTTGGCACCGTGATCCCCAACAAGCAGTTCCGCAACAACAGGATTTTTTCCGACGTATTTTGTGGACAGGGACATTTTGCCTACGAGTACTCGTAATAGAGTTGGGTTCAGTTAGGTAGAACTCAAAAAACAAAACCGTTATGACAGGTGCCACCACTAATACTATAGTACACTACTATTGTACTACTACTGCTACTACTACTACTACTACTACTACTTCTACTACTACTACTACTACTACTACTACTGCTACTACTACTACTACTACTACATACTGCTGTACCGACATCTACAACAACAGATCTTCTCCTGCTTCTCCGTCCCCTCATCAGTAGTAGGAGGATGGGCCTGATAACGCCACCTGCAGCATGTCTTATGACACGGCCCGCACGTTGCTGCTGTGGACAGGCAGTCTGCCTACGAGCATTCGTTAATAGGTAGAAGGAACTCAAAAGACAAAACCGTTTGATGTTTTTCGGTTCTGTTTTGCCAGCCACGTGTGCCTACACACGTTGCCGCATGTGCAGTTGTAGCTCGACCGACTCGTGCTTCGCGCTCGCGGGCCTCCTTATAATATTATTATTACTAGGTAGCAAGCTTCGTGGCACCTTATTTTCATGCATTTCGTCTCCCCGAATTCGGAAAAATAAATAATTACCTCTATTTCCAGTACGATTTCTGCCTATTATGCGTCCCACCAGGTGCTACCGAAGTCTCATCGCCGCGGCGTGTACGTATATGCATCAAGGCACCAGGTATTCATTGCTCGCATATTCGTACGAAGTACGAGTTTATTTATTCATTTGAAAAAGGCTGCAAAAGAGAAGGGGGAAGGGGGGAGAGGGCACTCGCTCGCACGTCATATACAATACGCATGATCGATATCGGAAGTAATGAGCGTGAAATATGCTGTAGTGCAGAGTATTCATATCAATATCATACGCCTGCCGACTGTCTATCGAGAATCGAACCGAATTACTGCTGCGTGTAGAGCTGGATTATTGACACGAGTACAGCTGTAGTACATAGCTTACTGCATAACAATGTACAGGAGAAGTTTCTCTGTGCCGTAGTTTTGTGACAGCAGAACTTGTACCTATCTAGGATTAAACAATCGGCACGGACACTGGTTGCACTGGGTGTCGGCGGGTATTAATAGAAATAACCGTTAAAGGTGAAGAACACACACAGTTTAAAGACGACAACATCATGCCGGTCTCTGTGGTCTTCAGTCTCGAGCTTCGAATCTTGAGCAGCACAGCAGTGTACGGCGGTAGCAAATGTCTGCGATCTTTCTGCTCATGATGAGCTAACGAGTATCTTTCGGGGTTCTGCGTTCTCCGGTGTGTTTAGTGTTTTTTATTGTTGCACATCCTGACCCAGCAAAAACGCACAGGACAGCACACCGCACACCTCTGCAGCAGCATGCAGCAGGAGCAGCCACACAGCTCTGCAGCAACCGCGCACATATAGCATCGCCATACAATTCGAACCTTCAACCCCAGTACAACCCGCCTATTAGTAGCACACAAACATGAACGGGGATAAGAGATCCCCAACAAGCGGCCAGAGACCTGATGACTCTCTGTTGGCCAATGAAAAACATGTCGGTAGAGATAAACGACAGACTGACAAGAGATCTTTGTACGGCGAAATATTAGAGGTCCCCAACAAGCACTTCCGCAACGACACAACGTGCTTTCAACAGCGGGGTTACTACTTTTGTACCGAAATACGCGATGAGGATCGCAAAATGAAGAAAACATTACACAATGAGGAGGCACACAAACATGAACGGGGTTAAGAGATCCCCTACAAGAGGTCGGAGAGCTGACGACGCTCTGTTGGCCAATGAAAAACATGTCGTCGGGTGTTTACTAACAAGGTATTAAACAGATTGACAAGAGATCGCAGTGCCGCGAAATATTATCAAGGAATGTTCTTCTCGTGTTGGAACAGCAGTCAATATGGTATCTATACTCGTTCCTGCTCTGTCGCCCTCAAGCCATATTATGTTTTGTTTGAGCACTTGACGCTCTATCTATACTCGTTCCTGCTCTGTCGGCCTGAAGCAAATGCTCTTGACAAAATGTGCACTTGACGTATTTTCAACAGCGGGGTTATTAGAGTTGGTAGAGCAGTATCTATACTCGTTTCTGCTCTGTCGCCCTGAAGGCATATGCTCTTCTTGTGCACTTGACGCTCTGCCATCGCTCGTCATATAAGAGACCCCCAACAAGCGTTTTAGTACTGTACAGCAGTTATGAAATCTAGCGAGCGATAGCATGCTCTTGTGCACTTGTTGTTACTGCTGTTGTTCTGCAGGGCGATCGTCGCAAGCGCTTAGCGGACCCACTTGGTCCTGCTGCTGCCGTTGCAGACGTGATTGCTGGCTGCTGTTGCCGTTGCGGCTGCTTCTGCTCCCTGGTGCCATCGCTCTCCCTTTGCACTTCACCTCCTCATATATCACCTCATCCCCTTGCACCTTCGCCTCGCTTATCGCCTTGTGCACCTTCAACATATGCTCTTTTGTGGTCCTGCTGCTGCTGTTTGTTGCAGACGTGTCTGCTGGAGCTGCTGTTGCCGTTGCGGCTGCTGCTGCTCCCTGCTGGTGCCATCACTCTCTCTTTGCACCTTCACCTCCTCAAATATTACCTCATCACCTTGCACCTTCACCTCACTTATCACCTTGCACCTTCAACGTATGCTCTTCTTGTGTACTTACTTGATGTGATACCGTATGTTGGTATATGGTACCTGGTATGATGGTACTGCGTTTTGATAAAGTATTTGGGAAAAATGCGGTATGGGATACGGGATATGTTGGTGGTATGGAATATGGGAAAAACACCGTATGCGGTATGATAAGTGTTGGCGGTGTGGTACAGGAAAAACACAGTATGTGGTATGGTACGTTGGCGGTATGGTACGATGGTGCGGTGTCGTGGATATTTTGTATGGCTAAAGTTGCCTGGTGGTATGGTATGTTTCAGTATATATGGTCCGTAAGAGTCGAATACGTCGTACGAATATCATCTATAACGACCTTACATATCGACCATTGGAAAGTGTTCAAAAATATAAGCCATGCGGACAAACAGACAGACAGACAGATAACTTTGCAATTATCGCAGCTGAGACTCAGTGCTACAAACTGAGAATAGGCCTTGTTCCAAAGTTCTCTGGGAGGGGTCAAGACTCGCACTTTTACGTAATGGAAGGTTTTCGATCCACTATTACATTGATATTGCCCTCGATGGAAAGCATTCGAGCGCTGTTCTCAGTTTGCTATTTTTTCTGTGAAGTCGAAGTTGGAGTTGGTGAGAGTGACGAGAGAGACCAGGCAGCACCGGCACAGACGGCACCCAAGCAGGCGGGGTTTGGCTCATACTGAGCGTCTGCGTGCTGGCTATCGGTACTACTGATGGTCGTACTGGGCGGGGATATGGGATATTCGTGGTGGCTCTTTCGCTGTGTATTGTTACCGCGTAAAATGAACCCAATTAATTGTACATACAAGAATTCGATACGAGTCGACGAGGGAAGATCGTGTCAGTTGCGAGTCTTGAGTGTGGTACCCGATTTCAAAAGAGGCCGATCGCGTGTTTTGTGGGGGGGGGGGGTGAACTCATTTCTACGTCCCAGCTTCTGGACAAGCCGTGGTCTCATGTTTCGTCCCTTATCCGCTCTATTTTTATCACCCAGCCAGACGGTTCAGCATTCCCGACTGCTCGTCGATTTTCATCGATTTTGGCCAACCAAGCGTCTGAAACAAGAAAACAATCGTGAGCACACTGAGAGAAGGCACACAAACACACAGACAGGAGGCACACAAACCATGCACCTGCCTGCTTGCCGTCGGTTGTATGTCGATTGTGCGAAGAAAAATATGTCGGTTGTGCCAAGAAACACGCACGACGCTTAATACAAAGGACACGACAGATTGGCAAAATATCTGTGTACCGCGAAATATAAGAATCCACCAGGACGGGGTCGTGGTCCCCAACAAGCAGTTCCGCAACAACATTCCCCACATTTTTCCTACATTGACACCTTCACAATATGCTGATAGAGTACTTCGGCTGCGGTGTCGGTTGGAGTCGTGATCTCCAAGCAGTTCCGCAGCATCATCTGGTTCCCACGTATTTTTTGTATGCTGATACTACGGCTGCGGTGTCTGTTGTGCAATGAAAAATATGTGAAATACGCACGACGGTTTCGAAGTAATCAACAGACAAGGACAGGAGATCTCTGTACCACACACCACACAGATGATCGAAAAAGCGAAATATAATAAAAAAAGAGTCCCCAATCGGTTGCACAGCAATAGACACATCCAAGACCGCGAATGAGTACTTATTTAGGAAAGATCAGAGAAAAAAAGCACCTATCGAATATTACAAGATGCTCAAATATGTAATTAGGTTGGACATTTGATACAAGAAGGCTTAGATTGGGTAGGCGATTGGTTAACCTTCTACCGGCAGCCCAACGGACTAAGGATTAACAAATGGAAGCGATCCCCATGTCCTGCCGTCGACGCCATTTGTTAGGGTCTTAGTCCGTTGGGCTATTGGTAAAAGGTATACTAAACGCCTACCCGATCTAAGCCATATAACACATAACGACCAGCATCAGATATGCTTTTCCCCAAAACAAGAACTCGGGCACTCTTTTCTGACCAAGTTCATATAATAATTATTTGGCTTGGGCATTTTATTTTCTTATTGTGGCACATCGTGGCCCAGACAAGAACGCCCAGTGCACAGCATAGCTCTGCAGCAGCATGCAGTAGGAGAAGCCACAGCTCTGCAGCACCATCGCATATATAGCACCGCCATACAATCCGAACCCCTAACCCAAGTACAACCCGCTTCTCGGTGCAGTAAGAACTCGCAGCCATCACCCTGCAACTGCAGCAATGTCGGCGGCGTTGAGAGGCATCCAGCACGCGTGACTCAACCGACAGCCTCTCGTAGGAACTGGAAATGACCGACCACAAGATTTCTCCGACTTTATCGAGCACACGCAGCACAACAAACACCACACTGCACAGCACAACCCGGCACACAGGCCGTAACTTCAACGCCCCACTCAACTCAAGGTCAACTGGCGGATAGTAAGCGTTCACACGATGGCGATCCGCCCGGTGAACTCTGCGGTCCTAAGAGACCTGACACGCTCGTCGCGTGTCTGCTCTCTTGTTCAGCCTGCGCAGCTTGACTACTATTCTGACTGCCAGGCTAAAGGCTCAACGCCGCTGACATTTCTGCTGTTTAAGTATTATAGGTTAAGCCCCTCGGGTGGTATTAGTACAGTATGGATATGGTATGGTACGGTGCGGTATGACATGGTGTGTTGTGTGGCACGGTGTCTGATGTTGTATGTTGGTATGGTATCATACTACTGATGGTACGGTTTAGTGGATATACTATTACGGGGGTCCATAGTTAATAGGACCTATGGAATACATAAAAAACTACATATTTGCCTATTTTTACCAACAACATTTGGTCCTATTTACTATGGTCCCCCGCGATACATATGGAAAAGTCGCGGTATGTGATATGGTATGTTGGTGGTTTGCTACTGCTGTTGCTATTGTTGCCTGTTTGACAATTACCCCCATTTACTGTACAGCAGGAAGCGACCCTGCCAAAGAACGCCAGATAGTATATTGCAAACCTCATGGGGTCATGTCAGAGATTGGAAGTTTGTATTCCTGGAAGATGGTTGCCACTGAACTTGATGCGGGTTCGTTATGCTGATGCAGTAGCTCAATTCAAGGATTCCTTTTACGTAATATTAACTGTTTCGTCTGCTGGTTGAGAGAAGAGAAGAAGTGGTCTGAGCCGATGTGGCGAGTGATCCTCCTCGCTTTTCTGCTTTCCTCTCCACTGCCACTCCCCTGGGACCCTACAATAGCTTGTCTGCTCCTGGTAGCAGTTAGCTGAACGCTAAGTCTCTTCACCGCGTGCAAACGTATAGTCTCCGCGTTGCCCAAGACAAATCCCGTCCCCGACTCGATCCTTGCTGCCTGCTCTACTTGGGCCGCGAAAGTCGCGAATATGTGACGCAGTGTCTCAGGTTTCACAGATTCTACTCCCTTCGCCACGACTGCTGTGCTTTTCTTCAGGAGAACCACGTACAACTTGCGACGGTCTTGTACCGTATGCCCGTTCTCCTTCACTTGCACTAGGGTACACTGATTGGTCCCAGCCTCAGCGATCGTCTTCGACCGACCCTTGCTTGGCGGGGTAGGGTCGCCTGCAATAGCCTCTTCTCCTCTGCATCTGACCCCTTGTGTCTTAGGGCTACTGACCAACTCAGTCTAGACGCGACCGGCCAATCATCCATCGGTTTACACCCCTGCTCTGACATCCAGAGCTTGTGGAGAACGCCTACGTGAAACTTGAACGCGCGGCTCAGGCACATCACCACCCAAAAGAACCGGCAAGAAAGGCCAAGAGTCTGTAGCGCATGTCCACACCATTACGGTTCTCAACTATGAAATCCACAGTCTCGACGTCGACAACCATGCCTCTAACGAACTTCAACTCGCCTAATGCCTTTGCGCGGTCGGGGCCATCTACCAAGCAGTTGCCTGGGCCGCCGCAGAAGAGCGTTGCAGCGTCCGTCTCCTCTACAGTAGCATGAACTTCAAATGCCATTCTCCAAGCCCGAACTGCAGTGGCTTCAAGAGCTCGTCCCCGAACCAAGAAATAGCGGTTCGTGGTAAAGTCATCGTAGGGATGTGCAACTTGGTGTTGCGAAGAGCACTGCAGTCGTTTTGTTGTTCGATGGCATTCTCCAAGAAGCCGAACACCTTGACCAAGAAGGTCCTAGCGTTGCAGACCCACCAAACCTGCGAGTTCATTATTGCCGCGCCAACCAACATCAACACGCAATGGTCCAGGATGAGTAAATGCACTGATCGTTGCACGGGTGGGATACAAACAGTATCGCGCATCACCCGACGATATTGTAAAACCTACCACAGCAAATCAAGAAATACGTCAAACTCTCCAAGCCGCCAGTGGTTAACTGCAGAGAGACATGAATCCACCTCCTTCAGGCAAGCAGCAAGAGGATGGTAATCGCTCAAGGGGTGTGGGGGTGGGGGGTACCTTACGGAGAGTCCAGTACAAAAATGACACACAGGGCGGGCACGATATATTCAAAACAAAGACAAAACGAACCAGACTTTCATGTTCCAGACTAATATCTGGTGTAAGACGATTCCCGGTGTCGCATGCCATGGTAGCTGTCCAGCGCCACCAAAACCGTTATCACTGACCACAAGGGCACCCGACCATGATTTCGCGGGCACCAATCTTCCCTCCCTCCTCCCTTGCCCGAGCGGCGGAATTCACTGTTTGACATGTTTTACGCACATGACAATGTTAGTAAATGTGGTGAATCGCCTGTTCAGACATGAGTTTCAACGCCAATAGAGCCGGCTCTGTGCATTTCTTTCGTCGGACGTCAGATATTGAGCCCTCCAGTTCTAAACCTCACATCTGGCAGCACGTTAGTTCGGTTTCGCACTTGTGGCGACGTGTTCAACAGGTGAAGGGGATACGTCCAACCATCCACTCTGCATCGATGTTATTTCAAATTATTGATAGTGAAGCTCCCCTCCCCCCCCCCCCCCCCCCCCCCCCCCCCCCCCCCACCCCACCCCCCCCCCCCCCCCACCCCCCCCCCCCCCCCCCCCCCCCCCCCCCCCCCCCCCCCCCCCCCCCCCCCCCCCCCCCCCCCCCCCCCCCCCCCCCCCCCCCCCCCCCCCCCCCCCCCCCCCCCCCCCCCCCCACCCCCCCCCCCCCCCCCCCCCCCCCCCCCCCCCCCCCGCCGCCCTGCCAGTCCCCTCTGAGCCTCCCCTCCCACGTATTTCTGGTGTGGTATCTGGAAAAAACTACGAGGGTATCCTTGATGACACCCTTCGCTACAATATCGTGCAATTTTCGACATCAACAAAGCATGTTTCCATTAACCCATCGACGCGCTCTACAAGAGAAAACGGTCCTATCAGGCTCGCGCAGTATTGTCCAGTAGAACGCACACATGAAGCGCATGATATGCTTGCGTTCGACTCTGTTCGTCGTCCATGCCGCCACGCAGAATGACAACAGGGAGAACGCAACCGCCCAGCGCTCACGATCATGGTGCAGCTGCATCAGGTACTTCTCGGCCTTCGGGAAGGACTGGAGTAATTTCATGAAGCCCTCCTCGAATCCGGACTTGTTGAGTCGGCCGCGCACCTTGCAGAACAGGTCCCGGAAAGCCAATTCCGAGTTGAGCGTTCGTATTAAGAGAACTGGCTCAACGGACTCCGCGAAAATAAACAATGGGTACAAGTCGCCGTACGCGAGCACACAACCGACGCCTGAAACGCTCACAGCGCGGTACGCGAGCACATGATCGACAGGTAAAAATTCCACAGCACACACTGCATTTCAACGAGAAATTTATTGCGAGATCGACCGCGAAACACACGACGCTTCCAACCATCCACAAAAAATATGGGCGAGGACGACAACCAGTGCACACACGTGGCGAGCAGAAGTTGGGCATAGCATCGAAGCAAATGCGAGCCCCTTGCGTATACGTGAGCCCAAGCATACGTTTCTGGACTGCTGCACTACGATGTATGACTGGCCTTGCACAAAATAATCCATACACACACTAGGTTATGCGGCTCACGCCGCTCGCTCGTTGAAGCGAGCCCAAAAACTTAATTTTAGGGTTACGTGCGTGCGTGCGTGCGTTAACACCACCAGTCATAGCGGTACGCGGGAAACAACGATGGCGTTGGCCTTTATGGCAGTCTCAAGTATCATCCGTATCGTGTTCCGAGTACTGATATGTATGCGATAGGTTGCAAGCCGAAAAATATGTAGACTGCGCGAAACCGGCATCAAATATGCGTTATTATACGTTCATCAAACAATACGAGAACTGCAGTATACCAGGTATATGTCTTGGGGTAGATTGCAAGCCGGGGGTAGGTATAGACTGAAATCAGCACCAAATATGCGATTTTATATAAATGGATCTGACACGTCAACAACGACAACAGCATATTTCCACAAACTGACACTTTATGTAGGTTTCGTGCCGACTCAAAATAGAAGACACTGAAGGCGAGAGTATAATGAAGAATAATTCCTACACTGCTAGTCGTGTGGAGCACCCACGATAACTCCCACAATAACAGTACTGGTGTATAATGGCGTCGACCGAAAAAATGTTAGCAAGAACCAGTGATGAGAGAAATCATCGGCGATGGAAGCGAAAAACTCAGCGGTAGCCGTAGGAGGTAGCAGGGAAGCGATGAGCGAAAGGTGTTGCTGCATTTGACGGAAAATACGACTATTAATGTATTAATGAACTAAATTGATTTCCACCAGGCCACAACCTAGAGTCTCTTTACTCTTCTCATAAAACGTTACGTTTAGCTCGCCCACGAAATATACGCTGGTATCGGGTACAACACAACCTGAACCTTGCCATATCGTGATTCCGCACTAGTGTACCTTCTCCACACTGCTCACCGGGAAAACTGATTCCAAGACCCCGCCGAAGTTCTACGTGATGTTCTGACCTAGATGCCAAATACACCCCGCTTGGTCGCGAACGGGAACCTTCTCAGCTGCCCAAGTCATGGCGATGTCCGCGTGTCGGATGAAGACGTCAGGTGGCGCTCCTCTTGCCTCTTGAAATGCCTCCAGAATCCACTCGATGGCCTTCCTTGTTGTGTCGGCCGTGATGGTCTGGAAGACAATGAACGTGTAGTACTCTCCATCGATCACAATCCCAAGGCCGAGCGGAAGGCGATACCGGTTCTTCACCGCGGTGTCGTCGTAAAGAAGCACCGCCCCATACCGGGCTGCGAGCGCGACCTGTGGGCATGATGCGTGCGTACGTCGTCGAGTGGGGTGCGAGGCAAGTGGTCAGATGCCAGCCTAGCCGGACCAGAAGGCACAATATCGCGTACAACGCGGACAAGACGTCAAAACTCAACAATATCGATTCAGACACAAAGACTACGCCAGTTCACTTTCTGGCACCAAGACTACACCACTGATCCCTTCCACAAAACTCCTGACCCACCTGTCCGGCCGTCATCTAAAACAAGTGCGAAAGCCTTCCGCGGTAGTCAAGCTTGACCTTCGAGACTCCGCAACCTTTTGCATCTTCCCGGACCTGGAGGGAAGACATGGAGATTCCGGAACACATGGGAGTGCACGGGTCGTGACAATTATTCTAGACACCAATCCTGCCTAGGCACAAGCATGCCACCGGGTGTCTACTAACACCAACATCGTTTATGTGTAATGCGCCATGTTGCAGTGTGTGCCACAAACACGAATCATAAATTCGGGATCACAACCCATGCCAAGTACTTGAGAAACCTGTCAACTCTGTCATCTTGTGGGTAGCGAAAGGGGCAGAAACTGTAACTGTACAGTTGTATTGCTTCTGCACTCGCCGTGTTCGACATCACTTGTGCCACCACTTGTGAACCTAACCAGAGTGCCCAGGGCTCCGTAGTACACTGCCAAGTACACAGCAGCGTGATGGTACGTTCAACAGTAGTACTCGTGCGAACATCAAAGTTCGGTGCGTATCCTGCCGGTGCACGTACCGCTACAACCCAACACGTCTTATCACATACGAACCCTCACCTTCTCCAGTAACTCCTGTGCGTCATACAGGTTTTCCCCGCCACTGCACTGGGATGCGGCGTGCTGAACGGCCCGGGTGTTGAGTCGACTATCGTGCAAGGCTTCTATCACCTTGGCCTGAACGGCTGGTGCAAGTCCCGCATTTGCCAGAGGGACAGAACACGAGCGTAGAGGTGTCATTCTGATGGTTGAATACCACATATTCGACAGCATTCTTCGCTGCCGGTGGCCGACGCTGGATTCGCTGTCGCAGACGCTCGATTTGGTCGGCGTGCGATCACGGCGCCAGGTCCCTGCGGACGGCCACCTATATACCGACGTTCAGTCTGGACGGCTCAAGCCCAGGTGTGTGTGTTTGACCAATGACACACTCCGAAATATCACTAGTGGAGCAATGGCAGGGAATCGTCGAATAAGTCGTGAATTCTACGGGTTGAGCTGACGGGATACACCGTAGAGCCCCACAACCCGAATGACATCCAAGAGAAAATAACTTTTCCTAGTCTACCCGCTTCAACCGTGCCATGAAACTGACAGCCTCGGCAACGACAACGAAACACCCAATGCTGAACCACTATCGTAAGCCCTACTAGTGCAAGATGAAAATCTCTACACACCACCTGCCTATGAGTTTCGCCGCCTCAGCCTTCATTTCTTCATTGGCGACGACAGAGGCGCCTTCATGTGGTCCTGAACGTCCACCGCCGCTTTGTCTATATCATGCCTGTGCTCCAGCACCATCGTCGTCAGTCGGGGGTGCTTGTTCACCGGGCATCTACCAGGTCACCGTACGGTTAGGTGCACGGGCAATCGGTGGCCAAATGAATCGCGTTGTGTGTACTATCAACATTAGAATATCGCGAGATCATCGTTCCGCCGGCATCCAAAGTATCCGCATCGATCTATCCGAACCCTTATCCAACCAAGGTCACGAGCAAAATGTAGCTTTGCATCATAAATCAGCGTGTGCAAGCACAACTGATTGAGTACTAGCGCGTGAAATCTGCTGTGTGTAGAGAAGCACCACGTACATCCGCAGACCACCAAGCAACACCCGAAAGGATCCTGGTCTTGACCTATGACTAAGAAAACAAGATGCGTGTACCATCTTAACTTATTACCGTTCACGCGAAGTTACACCCTACCTTGAAGTCGCAGCCTGTCCTCCGGCTCGAGCCTTGCCGTGGCACTCTGTAACGACCTGGTGCAGACACAACGTAAGACATACAAAACGATAGGTTATTCACCACTGTTATGCGTCATGCCCATACTGCCCCCTGGGGTAAACACGACACCCTAGGGTAGACACGAATGCCCTTGCTGTATCACGACAAAACGTGAGTCGCTAATTTACACCGCGCCCAAAAATAAGGACACATGTTTTCTCTCTTCTACAGTACTACGAACGAACTCCACATGAAGCATGATACAACAGTGCAGCCTATCGACCCTGGACAGAAAAGAAGGATGCCAAAACAGCACGGACCCTGGTCGGGGGTGGTGTGCTGAAAGCTGGAGGTCGATAAGTGGAGACACTACAAACACGAAACACATACCCGGTACCAACGCAGACAAGTTGACGGCAGTTCAAAAATCCCTGCTGAGCGAGTTCCTATACCAGGTATACTGCTGTAGCGGCATGTATACATTTTTTTTAATCACAGCAGTCAGTAGCAACCGCAAATAGTACTACTGCAGTCATATCCCACCTGTCATCTATCGTTTTCCCATTCTTCATCAAAGACTCGACGGGGACGCTTGTCCTGCGTTCGGCCTGCAGGTCGGCCTGCCGGTATCCGCATGCCATGCACGCATTTTCCTTTTTCGAAGAAGCACGTGCCATCCTCACACCATTTTTTTTTTTCCCTCCGTATGAATTCCATTCAGCGCAACACCGAACGCCTCCGCGGAGTACGAGTACTGCGGACGCCAAAAGCAAGGGGCGGCAATCATGCAGCGTAATGAGCGGTGTCAACGTTGGCAGGTGTGTGTTATCCACCACCGCAACCGCTGTAACAGAGGGATGAAGCTGTTTCACCCTTGGCTACCTACGGCAGTGGGGCTTTTTCCCTGCTCTATATACCAGGTACCAACTCTGTCTCATAATAGAAACACATTTTGGTTCAACAACGAGTGCAAACACGTTCTTTATATTATGGGACACAACAGTGGTGAGTATCATCTGCTACTATCCTGATGCTGCAATACTGCTGTAATATTTAATAGTGCTGTGCTGCTGCTACCGCTACTCGTAGGGCTTTTTCACTGCCATGGACACGTACCTAGACCAGGCACCTGGTATGTAACATCTGCTACTATACTGCGGCTTCAATACTGTAATAGTGCTCTGTTGCTGCTACTGCTGCTAATTTCGCCGTTGGGTCGGATGCCATTTGTTAGACCTCGGCAGGGGGGGGGGGGGGTGCTGCTGCTGCTGTTCAGCAGAAACCCACAAGTACTACTGTTATGGTTTTAGACCGTTTCAGGACCCGATCCATAACACTACTGTTGATGTTGATATTGTACTGCTGAACTCACTGGGGCCTCGCTTTTCTGTGCCCGGTTACAGAAATAGTTTACCAGGTACCAGGTACCAGGTACAGTACAGGGTAGAGTCAAAGTGCACGAAGTACAAGCAGCAACAAACACTGGCTTCGTGTCACAACACAAAATCCTTTCTCGATCAGCTCACCGTCTCAGCGGTCATCGCTACGCGTATGTCGCTCTCGGTATCCACGTTCCGCGTCGGGTCGCCCGTACTCTCAGGAGTCGCCGCCGCGGCCGCCGCCGCCGCCGCCGCCTGCTGCCACTGCACTCAGATATCGGCTTCGACGACACGCGCTCCGGGAGTCGCCGACGCAGGGGCTGCTCTAGCGCAAGAAAAACATTACGCACCGTTCTCGCTGGTATCCTTCATTTCTATGGTGCCCCCGTCACACGTCGGGCCACTCGCTCGGCTGGCAGGAGGCGACGCCGCACCGTCGTCGCCTGCAGCCCCTGGGGCTCTCGCGCAAAGATATAGTCCTACTCGCTGGTGTCGTCACTACTACTACCCGCGGTACCGGCGTCGTTGACGTTTACGATATCACTTCCCTTGTCATTAGCATCGTCGACTGTGCAACACTTCCCTATACGAGAGAGGCCATCATAGTCGCCGTGCGTGCCCTGTGCCTTGCGTGGAGATCTGCTGTTGGTCTGCTGGTGCTGTGGACTGAGTGTTACAGCAGTACATCAGCAGTGCTGTTTGTGCCATGCTTTGTTGTTTGTGTCTGAAAGTGGGTTTATAGGGGATTGGTTCTCGAGGCCTTCGCATTCTGCACAACGTTTTTGTGCCAATCGCTCCTGCACACAGGGGGCTGGGCGAGCTGCAAGACTCAACAATAATAACAACGCAAGCTCGCTCGACGCCAGCTTTTGCATCAGTACGCGCTACGAGCACTGATTGCGCAATGCGATTGCTGACTCATAACGTGCTTCGATCGCCGATGAAGGGGGCTACAGACGGATACCCGTTGCGCATCGAGGCCACAGACGTCCAGGTCAGAGAGAAAGTCAAACACTGCTGTGGATGCCCTCTATCCGCTATGTATTGTTTTTATCTTTCCGAACGACGGATGGCCGGGCCCGCTGCGATAGACTACCGTACATGCAGGCTGCCACAGGCTGCTACAGGCAAAGGGCTGATATTTGTTTTAGATGGAGCCCGGACTTGTACTTGCCGTGCTCGTGTTATCATACCGGTCCGGCATAACAGACGCAGGTATGTATATGTGTGCTGCTCTTCTTGCTAAGTCACAGCTCAGCTGTTGTTGTCCGCATACGTCTTTCCACATTCCGGAGATGTTAAGTTGCAACTTGCTAAATGCAACTTGCAGCTAAGAATAGCAGCAGTGCTATTATCGTACGAGTCACGAACCAGATGCCAAATTGCAACTTGCACGTTTTGATCAATTTTCCACGCCACAAAAGTAATTAATAGTACGCGAAAAAAATAAAATAAAATAATGTATGTTGTGTTTCGCAAAGCAACGTCCTATTTTTTTGGGGTTAAAATAACTGCAGACACAATAGGCCAGCTCTTAGGGTGTGTCTATAAACATCAAAATTTATAAAAACATAATCGAAAAGCTCAATCCAAAATCGAATTCATTTCGATTTCGATAAAAATTTGCCGAGGTGTCCAACCAGAATCGAAAATGAAAATAGAAATCCAGGCGAAGAGCAACGGAGAGCACAACCTACTACAGTAGGCCGTTCGCATCTGTGTACACATCCCGGCCATCCAGCGCTCGGTAGCACAGATCCACCACACAAGCAGGCCAACGCGACTGCAATTCGATTCCGGGAGGTCGTTTGGCCTCCCATAGAGGTGTTGGCGCGTCCAACGTTGACGCCCCGAGATCAAACTTGAAATTATACTGAGAACGAACTTTCGACCTCGTTCTCGAGGGTATCATACTAACTTTTCCTCAAACTATGTTCGCTCTGGCTCGAACGCCGGGAAACGAAGGCCCGAGAACGTCGAGGCTGGTGTTGTGGTTCGCCTGCTGGCTGTTTACGGGGGGTCTGTGCGGCTGTGTTGCCGTGCTAGCTGTGGTTTGGATGCTGTGTACGGCGGTCCTGATGTGATATTTTGACGTGGCTGCGCTAACCAGAAGGACGAGTTGAATTGTTGCTGTTCGTGCTTTCGATTTCCTTTTCGATTCCCAGCCGTCAACTTTTTGATTTTGGCATTGGGTTTTAAAATTTTTGAAATGCGTCAGCTGTGAGTTCGACTGATTAAATAGCATTGGGTTGTAAACCGTTCATTTCTTCGGAACCTAAAAAACGAAGGGGAACATGTTTTGACCAGGGACCAATCAGCGCCTTGTTTATTATCAATTCGATTTCGATTTGTGATTTCGATTCTGTTTAGACATACCCTTATGCACTTTTTTTGAGTGATTGAAAAAAGGCAGGAAGTCGGATTCTCCACCGGCAAAAAGCAACACCAGATCGGTGCGCTGTGTTCCGTCTCATCGTGTTTTTGGTTTTATTACCTGGGAGAATAAAAAAACAGAACAGAACCGAGATTTTGAACTCCACGTGGACCACGACACGAACGAGTCATTCACGCCGGGTTGGGCGATCAACCTTCACCACCAGCTCCTCGAAGGAAGGAACGGAATGTGGAACCTCCTGGGGAGCTGCGTAGTGAGCGGTTTGCTGGTCGCTGGACCAGCAAGGAGCTCTCGCGGAGCAGGAGCGGGTCCTGGAGCTGCTTGCGGCCGTCGCAGTCAGAAAAACCCCCCGTTAGATTGTTTGATACTGCTGTAGTCTCGTCCTATTCGTCTCCAAAGTTGTTTTGCCTACAGCAGCTGCATGCAGTTGGGCGGCCGCAAGGGACGCGATGGTGGCCAAGGTATTGATGCCCTCCCTTTCTCTCCGTGATGGCCGATGCACGCCCAGCTGTGTACAAGCGTAACCAAGCATGTAGCGTCGTGACCCGTCATGAACCCAGTCGATATAACCTATACAAAATTGTACAATGCCTCCGAGGTCTTGTGCAAAAGCAGATTTTATCACTTTCAGAGTTGATCAGAAAAGGCTGTACATAAAAATCATGTCATTGAATTTCATGAGTGATAAAATCTCGGAGGAACATTTTTTCCACCAAACAGGCCCCATAAGACGTGATTTTGATAAAATCTCATCAGAAATGGGACCAGATACCCCGAAACCTCCGTAAACAGTTATATTATCACCTTAAAAAAAAATGCATGAGATCCGGCCTTATATGAGGTCCGGGTTCATTTCCTGGCCCAGATTTATTTTCATATTACATTTAAAGAAAGAAAAGAATTCTAGGAATTCTAGGAAAGGTTCTATAGGCGAGATAAATTTAGGACTTCCCCTGATCCCGGGTTCAATACGTGTAGTCCTTTTTATCAATATCAATCTGATCAGCACCAACCCCCATCCACTCACTCCAACTCACCTCCACCCATTCACTCCTATCCACTCCCACAACAAGACCACATCCCACTAAAAGCGAGACAGAAACACAAACTTCAGCACAAGATGGCTTTTGCGAAAGCTGTCCAGGAGGCCGAAGACCACGCCCGCACCACGAATGGAATGAAAGCTAGGACAAGTACGGCTTCGAATGTACTGGATTCTTCGGGAAAGCAGGTTCTTCGAGGGGAAAAGACTTAGTCGCTGTATTTATGGCCGCTCTAAACGACGATGAATATCTGGCCCTTCGTGCCCTTCAATGGACCCGTGACATCCGAGGTGGAGCAGGAGAGCGTGCACAGGTTAGGAACATTCTGGAGAACCTGGACATGGACCATCCAGAGATTGCTGCACGTCTTATCCCCAAGATCCCCGAACTGGGCAGATGGGACGACCTTTTTTCTTATGTGAACCCTCTGAGTCGTAAACTAGCTTTTGAAACGATTAGCGACGGTCTGACAGAAGGAGGACAGGGTAGATTGTGTGTGAAGTGGATGCCCCGCAAGGGTAAAGTAGCTGTCGAATTGACGAAAAATTCCTTGGGCTTTCTCCCAAGCAATATCGTCGACTGGTCTTTGACCTCACCAACGTTGTTGAAAGCAAAATGTGTGCAAAGGACTGGGATTCTATTGACTTTAGCCGTATACCTTCTTTTGCATCGGCAAGGTATCAGACTGCTTTTGGAAGGAATGCCACGGATAATTATACTGCTTACTTGGAGGAATTGAAGAAGCCAGACTGTAAGGTAAAAATACTCGCAGGAGCTGTATACCCGTATGATGTAGTGCGATCTGTTGCGAAGGGTAACTCTGTGACCTGACCGCGGATGCTCAGTGCAAGGCTCTTCCTAATTGGACCAGGGATGCTAGAGTCCTGCCGCTGGTTGATGTTCCGGGTTCGATGTCTTGTGGTGGTAATCCAAGTCCAATGGATGCAGCAGTTTCATTGGGTCTTTGTGTATCCGAGAAGAATATGTCTGTGTTTAAGGATATGTTCAGTATGTTTCATTCTGAGCCAGAGATTTTAAGGGTGAAAGGCAGTCTTTCCGAGAGAATAGATCAGATGAAATATTCTACATGGGGTACGAACACGGACCTTCACAAGGCTTTTGATCATATTCTTAGAGTGTCTCATCAAGGGAAGGTATCTCGCGAAGACGTGCCTGAGATGTTGTTGATTTGATCAGATATGCAGTTTGATGAGCGTTGTGATCGTTTCGATGATTGTGCGCGGAAGATGATCGAGCGCAGGTTTGTAAATGGTGGTTACGAGATTCCTAGGATTGTGTTTTGGAATCTCGATGGGAGAACAGATAATACACCAGTTCGTTTACAGTAGATGATATAAATAGTGGTGTACGCCACGTTAGTGGTTTCTCCCAGCGATCATGAAGGCTGTCCTTGCGGATGATTTACTAAATGACGAGTTCAGCCCTTATAGCGTGATGTTAGAGGCTCTGAACGTAGATAGATACGACCTTCTATATAATATGGCATTTAGATACGTCGTACTTTGGATGATTTCCGCAAAATGAAGAATCGAAAAATGTGATGTTAGAGGCTGTGAACGTAAATAGATGCAGCATTCTATAGAATATAGCATTTAGATACGTAATACTACTTTGGATGATTTCCGCAAAATGAAGAATCGAAAAATGTGATGTTAAGAGGCTCTGAACGTCAGATACAGCGTTGTCAGTCGACAAGCAAACTAAGGTTGACAAAGCATTCATCCACTCGGTACTGCTGTATGGTCGGTTCTAGGGGGGGATTGTGGATCGATTTTGGATGGTTTCAGCAGATAGATGTATTCATTTCGTGAATGCCATCCAGGATATAGTATCGGATTCTTGGATGATTTCTGCAAATAAACACAACTTTGCATCGCCCCGCGTAGGGCGTCATCCAGTTGGTACTACAGTATATGGTCGGTACAAAAGCAATGTCGGGTGTAGCTCATAATTACCAACAAAAACCGCGTTCATGAATACAAGCGCCTTCTTGTACTCGTATTCATACGAACGTACCAGGTACGAGTCAAACGCAGCTTGTATTTTCTGAAGAAAGTTTATTGCGTTTCATGGGCGTGCATGTACTCAGAGCACGGCAACGCGGGCGAGCCCGGCGCCGTCGCAGGTGTCAGCGGGTGCTGGCGGGTAGAATGGGGGCTGCAAGGAGCGCGGTCGCCGTTTTCGTGGCTAGCCATCGCGTGTGCCTCGAGAGACGAGGGAGGCACGAATACGCTCTGTCTAGCCTCCTTATGAGGCTCGGCTTATATCATGTACGAGTCTATAAGGGTCGTTTTGATATGCAAAATAAAATTCAAGCGGTGCTTATTTTTGCCACCGAACTAAAGTTCAAAGAGAGAGCGACACAGTCTAAGCACCAACGTTGTCGAGCTGGCGAACGAGGGCCACGGTGAGCACCGGGCTTCACGCGAGGTGGGCGACGGGGCTCACTGTGGCAGAGAGGGAGGAAAGCTTTACCCGGACCGAATCGGTGGTAAGGTGGTCACGAGACGGGCGGGCGGCGTACGAGGCTGAGAGAGAAGCTCTGCTGTTCTGTTCGTTTTTTTTCTCTTTGACCAGCGCAAGGTGTTCCAATCAGGCAAAAAATTATTACATGAAACGGGACAGGGATTTTTTTTCTTTCCGCGCTTTTTCGCACGTGTTCATGCGAATAGTCAAACGTAGCTTATATTTCTGAACAAAAACCTCATGAGTGAGAAAAATACCGAAAAAGGACAAAACCGAGGAAAAACGTTATGAATTGGCAACAAAACGAAAACGAAAAAAATCCGAAAAAATCGAAAAATTTGATCGACCAAAACACCAAAATAAAAATGGAAAAACATCAAAACTAAGCGAGATATTCGCGAAAAACGGATAAAAACGATGAAAAAATCGCAAAAATGGGGTAATCATCGTAAATTCTTCGAAAACGAACATGCAAGCGGTGCTTTACGTGCGTCCCCTCCTACAGTCATAAGAATAATCAAGCGTAGCTCATATTTCTGAACAAATACCTGACGAATGTCACAAATACTAAAAACGGACGAACCGAGAAAAACGTTAAGATTCGGCAAAAAAACGAAAACGAGAAAAAAAGCCAAAAAAAATAATAATAAATGACGACCAAACTCCCCAAAAATGGAAAATAATTAAAACTGAGCGAGATAATCGCAAAAAACGGATAAAAACATTGAAAAAAAAACGACAAAATGGGGTAAACGTGAACTCTTCGGAAACGAACATGCAAGCGATGCTTTACGTGCGTCCCCTTCTATAGTTCCGGCCCATACCTGCGTACTGCGAGCTCGCATACGAACAATCACAAAGGAAGGACGAGACTCTACGGAATAACGTTGAGAATCGGCAAAAATGCGAAAAATACACGAAAACGCGAAAAAATCGAAAAAATTTGATCGATCAAAACTCTAAACAAAAAATGGACGATAATTCAAACTGAGCGAGATGATCGCAAAAAAAGAATAAAAACTACCATAAAAACGCAAAATTGGGGGTAAGTATCGTGACTTCCACTACTGCTGTACGTGTAAACGGATGTTCTACGTGCACACGCACGTATATGTATGTAAGTTTCGTATAGGGTGTTATGCGTGTAATGCCGTCTTGTGTCGAGACAACAGAACAGGTAGAAAAAGTGCACACGCACGTGTATGTAAGTTTCGTGTGGGGTGTCGTACGTGTGGTGCAGTCTTGTGTTGAGACAACAGGTAGAAAAATACAGGAAGTGTCCATATTGTCCATATAATGAGGCCAGCAATTTCCCGTCCGACAAATGTGCGGCATGAAGGAAGAGTTTCGTCGTCCATCGCTCATGAAAATCCCTAGGAAGAAAGACTGAAGGGAACAATAATTATTTCCGACAAAAAAAAGGCCGACTGCGACAAATGAATTAAACGGTCCGCGACAACAACGGCCTATAACAACAAAAGACGACAGACAACCTCCTCTTCTAAACTAGGTCGAAACAAGACAACAGTGATGCTGACGTCTCCATACCCACATCCCGCGGTGCCTTTTTTGCATCCAAGCACAGGTCACCCCATAGCGTTCGAGTTAGGGTTCGGGTCGGGTGGTCAGCGTCTATTGTATAAGCATGCCTGGTTTCTCCTGCTGCTATCACTTCTCCTGAAAACCCACCCAAGGAACAATAATAGTGGCAACGGCAGCATCTTCAAACAAGCAAAATTCTACCCAGCAAATATCTATGTCGCGAGAGAATTTCCATACCTCCGTCCAACCTTGTATTAAATGGTAACACTAGGGACCAGTAGGACAACCCTTGCCCTGCTCTACAATAGTCACAGTGTTAGGGTTCTCAAGGCCTACTTAGCATTCAACATTGTCCTTGCTTGCAATGAGTCTTCTGAATCATTTTGAGTTCATGACTCTTTAGTACGAAGCTATAGCCGACATTTCACTCGTCCAGAGTATGGTTATGGTGCAGTGCTTGTTTAGGCCGACTTTTCATTTAACGTTCTCCCTGCTTGCAGTCTTGTGTCCTGACATGAAGAGTTAATACGCCACTTGCTATGATCAGGGGTCGAGACACTTTGTACGATCCCTGGACAGGTTTTGCCTATTATGCCGGTACTCATTGGTGCTCACGTGTGTTGTTTGCTTAGTTAAAATAATAGCAGCTTTATTCCTTTCGTGCACGCGGAGACTGGGAGCCAAGCTCGTGCCTCGCTGAGACAACCCCTGATTTTCCATCTAAGATACGCTTCCCAAGTACGACAAATTCAATCTCGGTGCCTGAACCCAGGTAATTACCGGGCTTTCAGCCTCCTTCAAAGCAGTACCATCACATTTCGTCAGGATTGTGATTATTGCGCATCGCTGCCTGAGAGGAATGTATCGTTTTACGTTGTCCTTGTTTGCAGTGAGTTTGCGTCTTGCCACGATGAGCTTTGGTTACGGAGATACTACCATCATTTTGTTCACGAGAATTGCGGAAATAAAAGCATTGATGGCTTGGGCCTTAAGTAGCATCTACATTGCCCTTGCTTGCAGTAAATGTGCGTCCTGACATGAACTTTAGGTGCGTGGCTGGTACCATAATTTTACTCGCTAGGAGCATGGCTATATTGCACCGCTCCTTGAGGCCTATTTAGCACTCCATGTTTTTCTTGCTTCCGGTGATTTGAGTCCCGACATGATGGGATAGGAGTACTGATATAAAGCCAGCTTTTTCCAGGCCAGGATTATGGTCTAAGTGCTTCGCTGCTTTAGGCCCGCTTCGCTGCTTTAGGCCTGTTTAGCAGTCAAGACCCTCCTTGCTTGCAAAGTCTTGCTTCCGGTGATTTTGAGTCCCGACGCGATGGGTTAGGAGTACTGATATAATACCAGCTTTTTCCTGGCCAGGATTATGGTCTAAGTTATTCGCTGCTTTAGGCCTGCTCCGCCGCTTTAGGTCTGTTTAGCAGTCAAGACTCTCCTTGCTTGCAATGGGTCTTCTGATAATTTTTAGTTGATGGCCTTTTCAGTCCGCAGATATTGCCGGCATTTCACTCACGAAGATTATTATCATTGTGTATTGCGTTTTATGGCCGATTCGTCATTTCACGTTCTCCCTGCTTGCAGTGAGTGTTCGTCCTTACATGAAGAGTTCTATTACGGGGGGGCATAGTAAATAGGACCAAATATTGTTAGTACAAATAGGGATATATATATATTTTTGTACGTACCGTAGGTCCTGTTTACTACTGGTCCCCCGTATTAGGTACGGAGATAGCACCAGCATTTTATTGGCCAGGATTATGGCTGCAGTGCATCGCTGCTTGGAGAGGATAATTTTCACACTTGGGATAACGTAACACTCGGATAACACTTTTCTACGTTATGGGGCCTATCACAGGAACGTGGTAACGTACCAACATAGTGTTAGCACTGGAGGAGCGATCACGGTAACGCGGTAACACAAGTGTCAATTGGAAACCCGCGAACGTGCACACGCCTTAACGTTATGTTGCTGCTCGATCTCGTCCAGCTCTGGTACAGTAACGTTATGTTATTCCGTAATCAGTCCTTGAACTAACACTATAACACAGTGTTAGGCTTTGGCCAAACTCGTACGTTATCACTCTTAACATGCTCAGATCGATGTCCGCATATCTACTACTGTAACACGATAACATAATGTTACTGTCGGCGAAGCGTTAGACGCAAACACATGTTACCCTCAGGAGGAGTGGTCCTAACACAACGTTACCATGTTCGCCAGCACTACTAACACATAGCATTACAAATAACACACTAACGTAACACAACGCAGTCGCCAGCACTATTAATACTAATAACACTTATGTTATCTGGGCCCCCCATCTGATTGCCTCAGGCTCGGATGACGTAACACTTGACGTGCGTTAGATACGTTGCAGTCTTAGCCGGCCCATACGTAACATTATGTTAGGGTGTTAGCCTAAATGCCGGAGGTGTCTGTACCGTTCTGTTGCGGTGTTACCGCCATTAAAGATATGATGGTAACATTCCGTCACCGTGTTACCATAAAAATCAATCCAGGTCTATCATTTTGTTGCTGAGTTACGGTTGGGGCCGAAGTCGTTCTAACGTCATGTTACTACGTTACCCTTTGGATCTTCCCGAGATCTAATATGTGTTACCTGTGCTAGTGGTAAAGCGGCGTGGCGGAGTAACATCCCGTAGCCGTGTTATCCAATTTCGCCGACATCCCAGTAGGGGATACCTCCAAAAATATCTCGGGGGGGGGGGGAGGATGGCATGGCATTCACGGTAAAAAAGCGCCTCCATATTTTAAAACCCCAAAACAGGGGATATTTAGGAGGGATTCCTGCAAAAAAACGCCTTAGTTTTTCTGAAAACCCCGCCAGTACGTTGTCCATCTATATCGTGATGTGCACACTCGCACGTACGAGCTAACACGGCAGTAACATATTGTTGATGTTAGATTGGGGGTGTACGTCATCTGCTAACTTGTGTTCCTACATACATTGCGTACGGTGCCGTCGTCCCCGGTGGCTTGGTAGGTGGTCCGCGTGCCTATCAAGATCAATTTCGTGGGTTCGAGTCTCACCGAGTGCATGCTCCTAGGGGCTTTTTCTTGCATAAAAAAATGAATAGCGGAAAGCGCGAGATCGTGAGATAGCTACATTGGATGAAAATCGACCAGAAGTGGGAACGCTGAACCCTATGCGCGATAAAAATGAAAGCACGTAACGGGGGGGAGAAGGGACGACACCTGTGACCGCGGCTTGTCCAGAAGATAGCTGAGGGTAAAACCTCCTACGAATTAGGCTGGAAAGTAAAAGTGATGATTGAAAAAAAAAAAAAACGAGCTAACACATCAACATAGTGCTACTGTAGTGTTTTATCGATCATATAAGTTATCCGTTCGACGTATGTTATGGTAGCAAGACTTTCGTTAACACCCTCACATAACGTCGCTCGATACGGACTGCTGCTGCGGCTGATACGGTAACATACTGTTAACGTTATATTGACCATATACGTAATCCCTCTAATGTGTTACAATAGCTACTAGGAATTTCACTAACACACGAACATAGTAGTGATATTGTACGCGTTTACTTTGTACGTTATCCGTCTAAAGGGTGTTACGGTAGCAAGTAAGAATCCCGCTGACACACTAACATAACGTTACTCGCTACGGGCTTGTGTCGCTAACACGGCAACATAATGCTAACGTTTAACTGACCATGTACAATATCCTGTACGTTATCCCTTCAACGTGTTTTACGATAGCCACAAGGAATTCCGCTAACACGCTTACATAGTGTTACTCGCTATGGGCTGCATACCCTAACACCGTATCACATGTACTGCGGTCAGTACGGGATCAAGGTAACACTGACTTAACGTTACGCGATCGCCCGCGAATGTCATAACCCACTAACCCCATGTTATCACAAAATCCAGAAAGTAGTTAACGTAGTAACGTGACGCTACGTTTTTTGTTCGCTGACACCTAACTTTAACATAAAACGTTGAGCGTTACGTTACCCAAGATGTGGAGGATTTTACCATTGCACGATCTGCTTGCTTGCAGTGAGTGTGCGTCCTGACATGATGAGCTTCGGGTCCGGAGATAACCCCAGCATTTCATTCACGAGGATTATGGTGATGAGGCATCACTGATTTAGGCATATATGGCATTGCACGTTCTCCTTGCTTGCGGTGGGTGTGCGTCCTGACATGATGAATTTTGTGCACGTAAATAATACCAGCATGTTGCCCGCCAGGATTATGGCTATAGTGCACCGCTCCTTCTGGCGTATTGAGCATTCCATGTGCTCCTTGCTCCCGGTGACTGTGCGTCCCGACATGACGAGTTTATAGTACTTACATAATACCAGCGTTTTCCTCGCCTGGATTATTGCTTACAGCTGCTATATCCCTATTCAGCATTCAACATTCTCCTTGCTTGCAGCGAGTCTTCTGATCGTTGGGAGCCGATTATTGTTTTGTCCAAATATAATGCTGGCATTTCACTCGTCCGGACTGTGGTTATAGCGCATCGCTGCTTCTGCCCGATTCAGCATTTTTCACGTTCTCCCTGCCAGCAGTCTACGTGCGTCCTGATATGCGAAGGGATTTGGGTACGGGGATAACCCCAGCAATTTAGTCGCCCTAAGTCGCCGTAATTATGGTTGTATTGGATCGCTGCTTAAGGATTTTTTACCATCCCATGTTTTCCTTGGTTGCAGTGAGTGTGCGTCCTGCCATGAAGTGTGTTGGAGACGGGGATAACACCAGCATTTTAGCCGCCAGTATTACGGTTGTAGTGCATCGCTGCTTCAGGACGAGTCAACATTTAACGTTCTCCCTGCTTGCCGTGAGTATTCGTCTGAACATGGAGAGTTTCGGGTACGGAGATAGCACCAGCATTTTATTCGCCAGAATTGTGGTATTATTGCATCGCTGGCCGAGAGGTCAGGACCGTTCTACGTTCTCCTATCTTGCAGTGAGTGTGCGTCCTGACGTTATGAGCTTTTGATCAGGAGATGCTGCCAGTATTTCATTCACGAGGATTATGGTAATAAGGCAACAACAGCTGATTTGGCCATCTACACATTTCTCGTTTTTCTTTGTCCTGAAATGATGAATTTGGTGTACGTAAACAATACCGGCATTTGACTATTACGGGGGACTATAGTAAATAGGACCTACGGTACCCACAAAAACCTACATGTTCACCCTATTTTTACTACCAATATTTGTTCCTATTTACTATGGTCCCCCGTAACAGCGAGGACTATGTTTATAGTGCACCTAGACTTTAGGCCGATTTAGCATTCCATGCTCTCTTTGGGTTATAATGCTGATTTTCTAAAGCACCCAAACAAATCACGCTTGGGAGATTGCCTTTATCCCTTTATTAACTTGAGCAACACATACACCAAGTCTCGACAGAATTTGTCGGGTTTTAAAGCAGATATGACGCCCACAGTATGACCCCCATTCACGTTTTTGCCTCGGGAAAACAAACCCTCGGTTTTGCGCCTTCTGGAAGGATTTTACAGGCGGGTATTAATCCTCTGATTTTCTCTAGTTTTTTTTATCATCAGATGAATCGAGAATCTTTTTATCTGCCCGCAAAGATGTAGACAAGGGGTGGGAGTCTACAGCAAGTGCAGGACACCTGTTGATAATATGAAACAATGGGGTTTACAAGAATACGAATAAGAAATTCGGGAGCCGCTATACTGAATTTAGTGTAGAGCGCATCCTCTCTCACATAAGAAACCCAGCCTGGGTTAGAATTTCTGTTTCTTATGAGGTATCCTGTACTGCTGTATCTGATCCGTCCGATGTGTGCAACAGCAGTTGCCAGTTCCTTCTTCGTCTCTCGCTTCTCACTTTTCACGTCACGCCGGCCCACCCCGATCTCCCGCTTTCTCTGACAAACCCACACGCCACGAATACCTCTCGTCCCAAGTTTTTTAACCCCCTGCCCATTGCTTTGTTTCTGTTACTCAATTGCCGGCAGATGGTGGAGTCGGAGGTGAAGGAGGACTTCGTGAAGCACATCGCAGCTACGCTTGACTGGGGGGCTCTCTGCAAAGCGGCATCCGAGGCACGTTGTTTAGGGTTGACTCATCCCACGGTAGACCGTTTCTGGCTGAATATTTTCTGTCCGGTTGAGCTCCTCAAAGTGAGCAACTAGCGGTTGGTATGATATTTCTACTATTAATAGTATATTTGTTTTAGGGCGAGCAGTAGAAGCTCCTGTGCGGAGCAGCAGCGCAGCAGTACATGTGATATCGTTTTACTCCCGACATGAAGTACAATGCAATTTTGATTTACCCTTGTGTCGCGCGTGCGGCCTTTCCACAGCAGCTGTGGATCTTGAAAGCACTCAAATGAAGCGGTTCTCCGCAAACAGATACTTTCGGATACCAGGTTGCCTTGCCCAGGCTGGGCAACAGCGTAACCGCCAAAACTTTGAAACGGTTCGATTTTGTGTAATACCTAATCCCTCCTTTGCATCGTGGATGATGGACGATCACTACGTGTATCTACTGTACTTCAAGCTGCGTATTACAATGGATACCCTTTAATTTTTTTCAGCACTTTGTTTTGCACATGACGTAAGGTATTATATGATAGCGCAGTTACTCTCTACGTAGCCCTCACCATTTCGCGAACGATAAGCGCCGTGGATCAGGCCGCGCGCCCCACCGTGACCGCGCCACACTGTTTTTTCTTGTGGGACTCGGACACAACGACAAAAACAACAACGAAGAGAAGCGCGGTCTCACCAACCGTCCCAGGATGAACTATTTTTCACCACGAGTACTTTTTTCGTCGTGTTAAGGGGGTGCTTTACAACCCACGGGGCAAGTAGAGCTTAGGACTAAATCGGCACCATGGTTGGCGTACGTTGCGTACGAAACGAAGAGAGATACTACTGTTTACGGGGGTCCATGGTTAATAGGACCTATTTATACATGAAAACCTATATATTTACCTATTTTTACTAACAATATTTGGTCCTATTTACCGTGGTCCCCCGCAATACTACTATTAAAAGTATATCCGCAACCATTGTTGATTGACACCTATTCGACACTATGGTTGACGCACGCTTTGAACGCAACGAAGATGTAGATATCCCTAAACTTTGTTGGTTAGGATAGGGTTAGGGTTGGCGTTCGATACAAAGTATTCGTCTCGTAACCCCTGCCCTCCACCGTAGTATCCGCAACCGTAGTAAATTGAGTTAGGGATTGGGTTGGGGTTAAGTCATTTTCGTCTCGAACACAGTAAACGCCCCAACTATACACAGTGTCGAATAGTTGTATTCACCCCTCCATTGTCGCCCCCTGTTTTCATGTTCCTCGATAACATTTTTTTTTTGTGGGCAGGTCGGCTTGCCGGAAGGATCACTGCCTCCAGCTTTGACTCCCGAGCTTCTGGAAGACTCCTCTTTCCTCCAGGCGTTGCACCGTGTGCTCATGGACATGCACGTTGTAGAAGGGGTGCTGATTTGCCCTGAAACGGGCCGGAGGTTTCCTATCGCTGAAGGCGTGCCAGATCTCATGTGAGATCGCGTAAGGCCTGCGCTTATTGGGATCGGGTTCTCCATGAGTGATGCCTGAGACTGAAGCTCAGTGACAGTATCTTAAATGGAAGTCTTCTTTTTTACACTACTTCAGCTGCCACGAGGTTTTGGCACCGGTGGCCCCCTGTACCTAAGGCCGCAACTAATTCTAGAAATAGGACGTTACGGTTTGGCTTTTGCTATCATAAGGCCATCGTTTGATTATTCAGGGGTACCTGGTATGAAGTATATATACGGGACCAAAAGAGAAGACGACACCACAACCGCTCCTAAAAAGGACGGAATGAAAATCAACTTTGGTTTTTGTTGGTGATGTCGAACGCTGATCGAATTCGATACGATACCCAAAAACAAAACAAAAAAACACTCTGGGCGGAAATGTGAGGACGGTTGGATATTCATAATTGTGTGTCAATGCTCCTTACAATTCCGCCCTGAGTAGTAGCTCGTTATGGCTCCCGGCCGTATAGCGCCTCTGCTGGACGGGGCCCTGATCGTTAGGGCTACCGACCGCAGAAGGTCTCTGCTGGAACGGGCCACTGTATCCGTGCTACGGTATATTAGAGCAGTTGCACTTGTAAGCCCAAACGTTTCCCCAGTGGCGGAGAGGGAGGGTCTTGAACTGATGTGTATCGCAATTTGGTTTGCATCCGATGTGTATTGCATAGTTTTTTTTTTGCAAGCCCGTCTGATCGCGTATCGGGCTTGCCTTACAAAAAAAAAAAAAAATCAGAAGTCGGTTGTTGGTTGACTTCCTACTATAAAATAGTATAGAGCCCCCTCACGTGAGGAGCCTCAGATATTTTTTTTTGTGCTACCCGTACCGCGGCTCGTGTCCGCTCTACCGACCAAAACCGTATCCCCTCTCGACGTGGACGGATGAGTGTTGGTTCTTGCGTGCTCGGTTGCCGCTGCCTGAACAAAGCTTACACCGCCTCCATCTGCTGTCCGACGCCGCCGCCGTGGACCCCGTTCACAGGTGTACCGAGACAGAAGTCCGATAGCGAACAAGTTGCAACATCTCTCCGCAGCTGATGTTGGCAATGGCTTGGCCATTCGGTGCCCATCAAGGTATCAACGGACATCTATATATATATGGATGGATGGGACAGAGGACCGTTACAGTTAACGTGTTGCTTCCAGACGGGGGGCGTGCCCGCGTGTCCCGGGGAGAATACCGTACGAGTGTCACACGTGTGATACTATTAATAAGATAACACACCCCCTGCGACAAATTTCGGAGCCGATTTTCTCTCAACACATGTGGGGCACACTCAACGAAAAGGGCGGCTCTGGAAAGGTCTCTGTCAATATGTGGCACTAGACGCGTCGCTCGGCGTTTATACTCTCTCCCTGTTGACGAGAAAAATCAGCTGTTGTCTCAGTGACATTGGCCCGGGGGTGTGTGCTATATTGAGTGTTTAACATACCTGGTCACTGGTATACAGTATGCCGTCGGATACATCAATGTATCGTACTAGGTACCAGGTATCATAGCTGTTATTTCTTGCTTGCTGGTTTTGTTGGGGGGGTTTTCGTGCCGTCTCCAAATTTTATTCTTGTGCCGCGTTCGAAAGCGCTCGCGAGTGAAGGGACGAGGGTGTACCTTCTTTTGTTGATGCAAGGAAGTAGTTCGTCGCTTTGACGGGAAAGCGCAGAAGACAGGAGGCATCATATCATACGAGCTTTTGCGGAATTGCACAGAACACAAATAAGCTTCGCCTCGTGCGTATATAGCTTTGGTGGGATTAGACCGGCATACGTTTTGGCTTCGTAGCTGTGACGCAAAAGTAGCCTGGGCTATTTTTCACGGAACATGGGCTTAGCATAAGCCTGTGATCGAATTGCACAGCACATGATAGGCTTGGTAGGTTGTGACGGGATCTCACAGCTGCAGGCTTGGTAACCATAAATAGTTTTCGTAACAGTGATGTATTTGGTTGGCTTTGAGATACGTGCACAGAACATAGGCTGCACCGATCAACATTGGGTTTGGTGGTTTTGACGGGACCGCAGAGCTGAAGGCTTCGTACTCATAGTTTTCACAGCTTGGTGGGCTTGGTCAGCTTCGAGGTGCTTGCAGAGCACAATGGCTTCGGCTTCGCACATGGCCCTAACGGAAGTATAGCCAGAACACGAGCGATATTTACTGGTACACATCTCTACCCTGCCTGGTTGAACGTGCGGGGGCAAATATTCAGGGGGCATGCTTGGGAAAGGCTCTTGGCTCGCGGGATTGCTTAAGGTCTCTCGTACGCGATTTTCGCCTAGCATGGGGTCAGGTGAGGTCTAGGCCGCAAGGCAAATATTGGTTACCATACCAAGAGTTACACCCTTCAATACCAGCCTTCGGCCTCGAGTTGGCGCCACATATGATATGATATGACATGGTCTATGGTGGATGACCACACGCTCTTTAGGAAAGCTAGGAATGTACCCAGGATGTCCCCTGACGACCACAGACAGGCGGATCTTGCGGTATACGAGGATGACGAGTGATCCTGATAAGAGTTTCGGTCGTCTCATGCCAAACGCCCCACTGTCCGAACGCAGTGAAACATGAACTATTAAGCACCAATATATATTTAGAACGACTGAAACCCTGGTCGCTGTACACCTCGGTCACCACACCTCGTTGTTTGTTGTTTCCCGTTGCATCGACGACAAATCTGGCCGGACGTACCATCTTCCACCTCTTTCGATCGCCACAACCACGCAGATATATTTATAGGACAAGCATGGCGACTGAACAAGTCGGCGTGTATTTCAGGCCAATTGGATATATTCTCGCGCATCATCAATCAGCACGCGCGGAGATTGCCCACGGCGCCACCCGCACTCTTCGTACCCTTCCGGGATTTTAAGCAAAGCGGCCTCAAAACAAACAAGTGTTATCTTATCATTAGCCTACATCGTACGGCACGAAAAGCGAGCAGCAGGACACGTATCGTGATGGTGCGAGCGTTTCGTACACCGTCCTGTGCGGCACTTCGAATACACCTCCCGGGCTGCTCAATGTAGGCGATGCTGAAAAATCGTCATTCTTGCTTTCGATGCTTTTCCCGATGCTGCAATCGTCACCTTCTCCTCAGCCAATGACGCCATGCACCGAGTTTTCCCCCCTCTAAATACCAGGTACATGTTATCGGTCACAATCCCCCCCCCCCCCCCCCCCCCCCCCCCCCCCCCCCCCCCCCCCCCCCCCCCCCCCCCCCCCCCCCCCCCCCCCCCCCCCCCGCTATGGTCATACGCCTACGGCCATGCATGATAATGGGTACTCTCTCCCCCCCCCCCCCCCGACAAGGGCGACCCGTTACATTGTCTTCCCTCACGGTAACTCCGTACAACGCGTTTTTTTTTGCCAAAGGCTGGGCTGCACAACAATGCCTCACTGAAATTACCTTAACATACCCATCTTGCGAGGCTTTAACATAACAGGTGCTATATCTAGTACCCCACAACTATGTAACTCTCGACGAACATTTTCTGCGAGGCTAGTTAGTCTAACATTTCCTACAGTACATCACCAATAAAATTAAACCAGGGCTTACTACCGACGACAGTAAGGAGGCATGCGCGCCGTCTCCCACACGCCACCCACTTCACGCAGCAGCAGCAGGCCATTATTTGTATCCACTGACGCCTGCACAACAACCTGCGGCACCCCACGCCGCAAAATCTCGCGCCCTCGTACCTGCCCCGTGGTTGAGTGTTGTGCCCATGGTTGATTCTCTGTGCGATGGGAGCTGACGACTCATCCGAGAAAATGGTTGAGGGTCACTGTGTACAAGACGAATAAAGAATTCACCCTCCGGCAATCGGACCCCATCAACCATTGGTTAGCACTGGCCCCTTACTCTTGTACAGTGTGTGCCAAACCTTTTCTCAAATAAGTGGTAGGCTCTACTGCTCTGCGCCCAATGTGATTTATCTTTTTTTGTGGACGCCCCCACGGATGTATTCCGCGAAGCATTCCGTCGCTCATCGTGGCCGAATCGCAACCCCTTTTGAGTATGTTGAAGCAGAAGTGCGTTGCGTGCCTCGCGCGGCGGCGTGGCGTTCAAGTGCAAGTCAAGGCCACGATACGTTTCTTGAGCCCACGAAATGTCAGTACACGGTGCCTCGGTACAGCGCTTCCACCTCTTCGGGTACGGTGTCAAGAGATTCCCCCTCATCCCCATCGTCTTCGGCCGGTCTTCCGGCCGGCGCACTGTCCCCGCGCACTTGCGACAGCAGTCTTTTGGTCTGCAGGGCGGAGGTGATCCGACGCAGCATGTGGCGATCAGGGGCGGGGGGGGGCGTAGTTAAATGTTGCTTGCCTCGGCCATTTTTTACCATTGACCATGCATCCCTTTCGAGACGAAGTGACGACCAGGGGGGGGCAGGGGGAGGCCGCTGGGTTTGCAAAACATAGTACTGCATAACTTGGTGTGCCAACTTTGTGACTGTATAACTTGTTTTTGCAAAACATAGTATAGCTTGAAAAACATTGGACGTACGACTTGGTTGGGAAAACAAAACATTGCGACTATTTGAACTGCGAGACAGTAGCATACTTTGGTTGGCGAAGCAAACGTTTTGTGAGTCTTTGAAAATACAGTCTGTACCGGTTGTTTTCCCTTCTTTTTGCTTTTTTCAAAGTAAGGCTCCATGCGGGGGGGGGGGGGGGGGGGGGTGATGTGCGCACGTACAGCCTAGGCCCACTAACAAGAACTAACTTGATAAGAACGCAAGCTCCGCTTTAGGGAGCACGGTACGAACAAAATCTGAACAAAATAAATCGTGCTCAGCGGCGAGCGCTACGGTTAAAACCTACCCGGTATACAGTAGCCGATGCTTAAGGTTGATGAAGGTTCTATCACAATAAGGTCTCAGGACTTTGCTCAGATTACGAGATCTTCATGGTTGCCGGACCGGTACTTCACGTGGAACGGCAGCGTAAATACCACAGATGTGGCTTTTGTATATGCGCTGTATGAGCCACGTAATCTTGTCCGTATGGAGAGCCAAGGCTCGTTTGCTTCTGTTTCGTTCCGTATTTGCTCGAGAGGGAGGCGCGCGAAAAACGTGCCAATATATACACCTGGCCGGGATTGAAATATGGCTCGTTGCGCTCATCGCTCGCGCTTTTAGGCGAACGTCAAGAACCATCAGCAGCAGAACATCCATTCGAGGGCAAACACATACCGTATCACACTGGGTGATAAGATAGCACACCCCCCTGGACGAATTTTAGACCCGGTTTCCTCTCAACCTTGGGAGACACACACAACGAAAATGGTGGCTTTGAAAGGGTTTCGTCGAGAAGGTTGCATCTAGACGCATCGCTCGGCGTACTCAGTACGCCCTCCCCGTTGGCGAGGGACCCAGCTTTGAAAGTTGTCCGAGGGGGCGTGTCATCTCGCGTGTTATACGGTATATATATATGTAGATTTAGTTCAGGCGGAAATGGATGCAGCCAGTAACCCATGTGCTCCTGTCGTATTCCCATCGGGACTACAGCAGTACCTACCGTGTGATCTGAATGACATAGCACAAATTCCCTGGGTTGCACCATCTATATCTGTGTTACGTATACAGATCTCCCACAAATCTCACAACGGGGTACAGGACCTACAGCAGATGGTATAGACGATCTACAGCAAGGTGTGATTTATCTGTCCCATGTGGGGAACTTTTTCCATCACGCGCGACATATTCTTCTACTCCCAGAGATATTGGAGCCTGTGCTGTGATCACGCACGGGGTTTTGGCGATGAGCTAATGAAAGGACAACAATACACGGACTGCCACCCGCCGCAAGCGAATGTAAGGATAACGGCACACGGACTACCACCCGTCTCGAGAAGTAGCCCATTTTGCGACGGACCCTACGTGCCGCGATTGAATCTAGAAAACATAGCCGTATTCGTTACCAGGGTATTTGGCGTGCCATGGCCCGTGACAACCCAACAGCAGTCGAGCCGCGGGTGATACTCCCCCGTTGACTTTTCACTCGACGCTTGTCATCCATATGCAAGACATTACGCGCGAAGCGCCGAAGCCCGCCTTACAAGCGGTTCTTAGCAGGTTGCAGTCTGATGAACCCCGCCCTTCGTGCGATCGTGTGCACGCATGCGACTCGCCGAACACCTCACGGCGCTTCGCGCTTGGTGCAAGCAATGCCTGCCTGGTCGGCGAAAGCCCGACGTGCTCCGTCCCGGCATTGTAGGGATGTGAGGGTCTATGGTCATACGATTACGGCCATGCATGACATGAGTACATCTCCCGCTGACTTGCGGCCGGGCACGAGTGGCTATGTAGCTCTTGGAGACGAGACCGACGATTCGTACAACTAACAAGCATTCAACCTCATGAAGCTGAATTTTCGGTGTCTACAGTACGAGCTCTTTTCTTACGAAGCTGTCTTTTCTAGTGTCGACGCACGGCAAAGCGCGGAACTCTCGGGGTGTGTGGTTACATTTCTACTGTATATCACTGTACCTCCAGAAAAGCGCGCCTGGCGCGTAAGTAGAGCGCATGAGCTCTGAATTGGTCCAAAGTTATACATATCAGGGACATTTTGAAAACAGTTCCCCGCAATACTATTAAAAGTGCAAAAACAAAAATTCAACTCAAGTTCTTGAGTACATAGGTTGTCCACTAACAAGGGAGCGCAAAAACGTTAAATAAGAAAAAAAAGCACCCGGCCATGTGACAACTGGGAGCCCGTGACCTACCTGGTATCAGACGCCCTTTCGTCCAGCCTAATATTTGGCCGAAAACCGGGAGCTACAAGATAAGCGAGGGTGGCGACAAAACCAAGCGTCGATCGAGCCACCTAAACCAAGATCGGGGCACACAATCATTCGTGAGGCTAATGTTTGAGCCCCGCCATTGGGAATCGGAAATCTACGCATCATCGTAGAAATAAGCAATAAGATGATCGACCAACGACAAAACCAAGCGTCGATAGAGCCACCTAGACTAAGACCGGGGCACACAATCATTCGTGAGGCAAATGTTTGAGCCCCGCCATTTTGGAATCGGAAATCTATGGATCATCGTAGAAATAAGCAATAGGATGATCGACCAACGTTGTACATGTGATACTGAATACTTCATCGTTTGCGGCACGCAGTAATGCTTGTAATGCAAATGCCGCTTGCACGCGCATGCGCGCGTTCTACGCCCGCCGTATCGTCACGCGAGCCACGCTGCTACTCGTACTGCTGTGAAGGCGTGGAGCCGAAAAACACGCCTGCCGGAGGTACAAAAACAGGTCAGAAGCAAACTTGACGCACTTGATCCGCGAATCCTGTCGTGGCGGTCTGCAGCGGACCTCCTCTGGAGAACAGTACCGGTCCCAGCGCGAGCAGGAAGACTACAAGAAGGACCAACAAAAGCCGCAGCATCTGCAGACCGGAGATATCGTGAGGGCGAAGACGGGCGAGAAAGCAGTGTGTTGCGTTGCCGAAAAAAAACAATTGTTGAAAATCGTTCGTGTCCCTCATGTGCGTGTCTGGATTATTCAAAAGAGGTAAGCAAAAGAGGCAACGTGATGACACACACCCTCTCGTCACAAAGTTTGGAAGCGTGCTCAACACCGAGTTACTATTAATAATAGCGGTAGTCAGGCTGGCTGCAAAATTCCAGCATTCCCCCAGCAGCCAGATGCAGATTCCTTGGCCTGCAGTATGTTGGACCAATATCTGACTCGCCCTTCTATCGCCAATCAAAAGGCGCATTGTTGCTATGGATTCGTTTTTCTGAAAACATGTTATTTTGCTCTTTTGCCATGAAAACACACTCTCTGGCATATCGCTTTCGAACGAGTGGTACAATAATCACACGACAAAGCCGACCGTGGATTAGAACAGCCCCGGGGTTTTCGATCAAGGGGAAAAAATGTTTTTTTCAGTATATCAATAATTCACGGAACTCGGGGCCAAAAAGTTGATGCTGAAGGTCGGGTCTCTCGCATTCGATAGAGATACCCAACCATTTGATTACAAAATAGATGTCGGGAAACGATTCGGGTCGTTGACCCGGTCAAGAGGGAAATTACGTAAGGTACAAACACACGGATATTTCCGGAGACGTGTCGTATTTAGTCCGAAATGACTTTTTTTGGTTCGATTTCAGCCAGACTCTCGAGTTTTTTTTGTTGCGTGTTGGAATGGATTGTCCCTCATCTACTTAACTTTCGTGCAGATATTTTTTTTCACCCTTCTCAGCATCGACCTCTCTTGTCTTTGCGGTCACGAATATATTTGTGTCATCTAAAAAAAAGCAACCATGCACGTCATTAGAAAAAATGACGTTGGATGAAACATGCGCATCGCAATTCTGTCCGAAAAAATACACAAAAACACGGCCTACTCAGGATACAAAATTTAGCCGACCAAGTATAATTCGGCTATGATGAGTCCCTCCCGCACTGTCTCGCGAAAAACATGTCTCGAAGTCACCCACGAGACTGCTACATTGTTCACCTGCGCAATAGAGCACCACGACGCCCCGTCCCGTTCCCCCTGCCGCTTCTTCCGCATGCCTTCCTCAGTTGACGAGCTGCCCAGGACCCCCCCCCTCCGCGAACTCCTCTCGCCGCTCCCGGCGTCGGGTTGTGCAGGTGGGACCGCCAAAATCACCCCCGAACTGCTAATTCCGCTGCCAAGTAGTGGCGTTGCACCCCCGTCGGCGGAAGAAGCTACAGGCGTGGCAGTGGTCGGAGCAGACGACGTCTTGGCTGCGGCTGCGGTGGCCGCGGTGCCCCCGTTGCCGGCGAACAGCTGGAGCAACGAAGACCCCGCCCGTTTGAGCAAGCCTGGGGTTCGACAGTTGGGGCGTCGCATCGTAGTGGAAAAGAGGGACGTTTGGTGTCAGTGCCCCCCAAGAGCTAAAACAATTGAGACGTCGTACGGATCACGATTTTGATCATTTACAGTAGTTCCTAACCTGCTCTATGAGGTGTTGCGCAGGACATGCATAATGCAGATCCACCCCAGGAAACATGCTCTAGATGATGCAGGTTAGGCGGCCCCCACCACACAGCATGAGTTACATCATAGACCATACCAGATCAGGAATACATCTGTCCTGAATATCTTAACCATCGAGTAGAAAGTGATTGTCTGTTCGAGGTGGAAAACAGTTCGGGAACAACTCAAAGAGATTGTAAATACCTTGAAGAAGCTGACAAAACATTTGGTACACTATTAATAGTGCGAGAAGCTTTTTCCAAGTAGTGTGTCCCGCGCGGCCTGGGTGCGGTTCTCAAAGGCGTCAACCCTTTTGGGAGACTAGGGCCAAAAAAAATCAATCGCGATACAAAACGAGGGGTACGTACTTGTCGACCGTCTACACAGCGTAAGCGCGTACGGCACGCCGCAGTGTCGACTAATGCGTGCGCTCGTAACCCCGTTAGGACTGATCTCCTCCCGGTTGTGCAGACAAAACACTCTGATACTAGAGGCATATTTAGGTGTATGTACACTGCAGTAGAGGACAAGTACCGGTGGAAATAAGAGCTCCGACAATCAAGTATCCATGTGAGGCACCGCCGTCTACTGTCGGTCTGCGTGCGGTTCAGCCCAAAAGGTATGGTGCTGCCTATGTCACGCGCAGCTCGGTGCTACGACGAGGCTGGCCACCGCATCTCTAGTTGACTGACCACTAGTGGTAGTCACAACCTAGATGGGACGAATGAAAACGTCCTTGAGGCAACTCGTCTGGGCGTTCAGGACGCCGATTTCTGATTGGTGAATTGTATTATACTCGATCGCATGGAATTACACCGAGTACGCTTTACAACGCAGGCCTCGTTCTTCACCGTTGTTGGTTTTTCGGGGTCCTAAACGTCAGCGTCTACAGTTAATAGACCCCCCTAAGCTATCGACTGTTGTTTTGGAGTGTGCCGTTGTTGTGGCTTATTTCGCTCGAGCACCCTGCGCTACGTACAGCCCTTCCAAAAACGTACAGCCTTTCAAAATGTGCAGCCTCTTTGTCGACCTCGCTCCTCCTATCAACAGGTTGCGAAGTAGTGGCAAGCTGCGCTGACTCGGTCAACCGCACTCATTATATCTCTGCTTGAGCGGGTCTACGATAGTTCCTTGAAGCAGAGTCGAGGTCCACCCCGGCCGGGCAGCATAGAGCCTCCATCCTAGCTGCGGTAAAATACCATAAAAAAAACGACATTTATAGTACAACAGGTCTTGTCCTCTCCGACCACTCAGTGCTCGTCTAAGATAGCCATGACATACACAGCGAAGCGCGCGTCTCTACACAAGGATACGGGACGTCAAGTCAATGAAGCAAGTGGGTCAAGCAAGCGAGGATATGAAACTTACCGGGTGGAGGGGGGGGCGCGCGGTTCGTTGAGAACTTGAAAATGCTCCTGGACCCGCCCGCCTCTTTTAGTACCTGGTAGACGAAAAAACAAAAAAACGGCGCGCCACGTGAACGAGGATCGAGACAAACAAGCGGGTGGGTGGCGCCCGAGAAAAGAACACACGGCTGCGCATTTCTCGAACGCGCTTCGACTCACCAACGTAGGAGGCAAGAGCCCACGCGACGCGCAGGCGTCCAGAACGCCCCTGAAACATACCAACCACTTTTCCAGGGGTCGTTGACTCTTGCGGCGTTGCCTCCACGTGCACTGAAAAAAAAATCGAGAATGTGGCTACTTTATAAGCGGCAACCGGTTGGAAAAAGACAACACCGTAGCTGGTTGGACTTTACGTCGTCGTCTGCCGCTACGCCTCCTTCAGAATGGCTACTAATCCCACGGTAAGGGTCGCACTTTGTTTTTCCTTTTGAGGCAACATATTCCCACCCGTTGAGCTCATCAGGTGAGTTACTACTAGGATACCCGCTATTACGGGGGGACCACAGTAAATAGGACCTACGGTACACGCAAAGACCTATATGTTTACCTATTTTTACTAACAATATTTGGTCCTATTTACTATGATCCCCCGTAATAGTATGATGCGATTTACGATTATCCAAGGCCTTTGCTTTAGAACTTATCTACGTAGAGCATGTAGAGCATGGAAATATTGGTCGGGGTTGCGCGAAACAAACGTTCTTCGAAAACCACGTTTTGGGGTGAGAGATATTGAGCTGCCTCAGAATTTAAGGCACCGCCTCTCTACCGTCCGTGGCATTGCTTGTTCCACCAAAAGAAATTCGACAGAGTTTTGTTTTTTTTATCATCACTTCTACCTCCCAGCTCAACTCGTAGAAGATTTCACCCTCAGCGATCTTCTAGACGAGCCGGGTCACAGCTGTCGGCAATTAATAACGGGCAACCGGCTGAAAACACCAATAGTTGGCTCACTTCACGTCGCCGACTGCCGTTAAGACTTGTTTCATGATAACGCAATACCCGACGCCCGAGGCCCCACGCCCCCTCGCGGGCGCGGAAGGGCCCATATTTGTGCCCGTCTCTAAAAGCGTCGCACCTTGTGGATGTCAACGTCCACCACATCGTTCAGCTGGCGCAGAGCAACGCGGGATAGGGTCGGGAACGAGGCAAAGTCGAAGGCTTCCAGGTTTATTCTGAGGGCGTCAGCGTCTGGCATGTCCGCGTGGTGCAGCCCGTGCTTCGCTCGTACCTGGCAAGCCCGACAAACGTGAGAGCGCGGCTCAAGAGTCAAAGAGCGTAGGTAGGTGTAAAATCTTCCGTCAGCTGCAATGGAAACGATAGGAATAGGTAAAGGAACAGATCTACCGTCAACTGCATTCTTGATGATGGAACCGCGCGGGGGTTGGGGGCGAGTACTCGAGTATAACCCCGGGTATGACCAACATATCCAGGATTGGTACCCAGGTATACCAGAATACCGAAAAAAAGGAGCCAAGCTCAGACAGGGGTGCGATCGTTTTTCAGCGTTCGCTTTTTCCGGAACGGGAAGGTTGCCAGAACCGAACGACCATGGTGCTTTTCGGAAAAGATCTGGTCGAGAGAGAGAGCCTTCCGAAAACAAAATGGTCGACTTTTAGCACCCTTACCTCACCCTCGTAAAGAGAAAAATGAGCGCTGAAAAGCGATCGCACCGCAGTGTGCGAATTCAGCGCTCTTTACGATATGTGCCCTACCCAGCACACCCTCGAGATTTCGAAGCGTGCCCAGGAAATATACAGGAGGTCGGACGGACCACCAGGGACCGCGCGGAGCAAATACGCACACATGCCGTGAGCAAGCGTGAGACGCTCGCAACACGAGAAAAAAAAAAAAAACGCTTGAATTTTTCATTCGAGTAGACGTAAAGTATACCACGGAACCTGATATTGTGTTGATGAAACGAAGAGATACCGTACACTCGCAAGACACGCCAGCTGCACGTCAAGGTGTTGGCGCTGGCCTTGTTACCTCTCACAAAACGCGCACCACACCTAGGGAGGCCTGTGATTTCCTGGCGCAGCTCGAGATACCATGGCACGCCCTGCGATGCATCGCGCCACTACAAAAAAATAGGACACAGCTGAAGCGATCAACATGTACGGACTAAGCGTATCTCGTGAGCCAAAAACAAAAAACTGTTCGGCGCTTTAGCCGTGCGTACGTACCGTTTCTAGGACGCCTTCCATGTTCTTCAAGAGATACTCGCGTCGACTGGCTCGGAAGAACATCCAAGGCGTCTGATCGCTTAGATAGCTGTCCACGCGGAGAAAAGACGTCAAAGAAGAAAGTCAGGATCTTGTCTCGTATGATAGCCGAATACGAACGCTAGTATTTTACATCACTAAACGAAACACACGGGGCGAGCACAGATCTTGAGGCAGCCCAGGTTTCCGCGCCAACACCACGACCCAACCGCCCAGAGCCTATCCCGCTCACGAACAGCACAACTCTCTCTCCGACTTTGACCTTTCGAGGCCTCTCTCTCCGACCCCAACCCCGAGGTGACTTTATCCCGAATCCCCCCGTCCCCCCTAGCCATCCCCCCCCCATGGCCAAACAGGAAGGGGATGAGACTAGCAAATAGTTTCTATGTAATATACGGAAACAACGCAACGAGCACCCAATTGTTGGAAGTGTCTCTACTAGGAGTAGGAACGGTGCTCCGTCTCGAAAGGGATGCGTGGTCAATGGTCAAATGACTAAGGCAAGCAACAAATGAGTACCCCCCCCCCCCCCCCCCCCTAGCCAGCCCCGTCCCCCCGCAACCCACACAATATGCACCTCTCGGTTCACAGTGCTTAGCTATCACGGTGCAGCTATCAATGGTAATTATAACCCTTTATGACGTGTAAACGCAGGGGGGGTATATCGTTTTTGGGTCCATCCAGGGTTGTGAATATCAAGATGCCCCTCGTATTTGGCGACCGAGCGAGGAGCAATGGCCCGCTTCCTCGCCGACGGCGTGGTCAACACTTGGAACCTCGCTGCTCTCGAACCGACAGTAAAATGCACCGCACACTGCCACGGCAGCAGCAGCAGCAACACCAGCAGCAGCAACACCAGCAGCAGCAGCAACAGCAACAGCAGCAACAGCAACAGCAGCAGCAGCAGCAGCAGCAGCAGCAGCAGCGGTCGGCCATCGATGCCTGGTGCGATGGGGGGTACAAAGCAAGCTATTTTTTCCTGAGGCGGGTCGCCACATGTACACGCCTCACCCAGAAACAAAGCTTTGAGAAAACATATCTGTGCGTTCTTCACAGTAAACCGTTCATTCTATGTTGCCATTCGCCATCCCAACACACCCAGTGTCCGTGTGCCGATTCTTCATCCTAGTGAGATACAAGCTCAATGGTCATAAAAGTCACGACACAGAGATAGTACGCACTTTGCAATGCAGTGAGCAGAATGGGCAACGCAATACAATGCCATGTCACGGTACTGGATACGAGTGCAATTCCCCGGCTGCTCAGGGATACTTCAAGGCGATAGACGCATACGATAGAGGTGGGTAGCACTTTTTGGCTGAAATATTCATGACGGACAGAAGACCTTCTCAACCATTGCAACCGCGGAACATTCATACACCCAAAATCGTTGGGGTCCCGTTATTATTATTATTATTTTTTTTTTGCAGCAGCAGCAGCAGCAGAAGTTTACGTTTTGGTAACACCTAGGAGGCCATTCTAATTTTCCATCGGGTTTCGCGTACGAAGCAGCCGTTTCGTAGTTCTTACGTGTGTGTGATTTATTTGTAAAAGAAGTAGCATACCGACAACCTTCCACGTAAAAAGGTAACGATTAATAATTTACGGGTCTTTTCAAGCCGATCGCCAGCGAAAAAAAACAGTACCACCAACAGATCTCCAGTCGGGAAGTACACTTTTCGACATTATTGAGCTTCGACATTATTGAGCCACCCAGATGCATGTAGCTGCATCACCACAATCGCGGCGATGGCATCCCACCAAGCTGCACACGGTATGATCCAAAAAATGCAAAATGCGCACACACACACCGGTGATTTGCAAGTCGAAGTACTTGTTCATGTCGAACTATCGCGTGCTCGAGCTCACTCGCTCAAAGTGACACGGAAAAAAAAGCGACCGAGGATATTCGTGATTTCGTGTCCACCCCGACAAATTCACTTGACAATTTTGCAGGGATTTTTTTTGGCAACGACAAGCGTTTTTTTATCCTTTCCTTGTGTTTCGCGTGCGCGCAGACTGCGTCGAGAGCCCGCACGATGTCACGCAGCAACCACAATCCGAGCGCGTTCCCACGGTTCGACGGTGACTGCCTGTTCCTGTTAAGCTTGCTCACCTTAACACGAAGGCGTGAGCACGGACGAGCTTGGTTCGCTTAATGACCTGATCCATCTTTCGGATCGCCGAGAGCCGGGGCAGGTCCGTGAGCTCTCGTGTCAGGGATTCCTCGTCCGCCTTGAAGAGCCCCTGGTGCGCCTGTTGGGAATTGAAAAAAGAGGGTGGTCTGTTCAAGGTGCGATCGGTCTGGTTCCCGTTCCGGCCCTCGCCGGCACGAGCGAGGGGTTGTTTGTGTTGGTGCACGTGCTATCACAAGTATCGCTCCTGGGCTCCTGGCCTGACGACTTACAAACCTTGGGCGGCTGAAATGATGATCAAAAGTGACGGTTACAGGAACGGCCCACTGCGTGACTGGGGCACGATACAATCGTTGGTGTCCGAGTTACAATGGTTGATGCAAGGAGTCCGTATGGCACGGGCGCAGCATGATCCTACAAGTAGGCTACATCTTCCTTCCGTTTTTTCGGAGATTTCTAGGCTAGGTTTCTGAAAGTGTGCTTTCTTACGAGAGGGCCGATACTGTACTATTCAGAACCAAATATGGTACGTGAACTTACAGGTTTTTTGGGTCCATCGTTGGTTCTGATTACTCTATACATCTTGACCCTTGGAAAGTTGATATAGCCACGACAATGCAAAAAAAAATATATGGCTCGGGTGTAGCATGATACCACGTACACCTCGTCCCGCTCATACACTCTTATTACTCGGTTGCAGGTTGGCAATCAAATATCTTAAGGCCGTTTTTGTGCGCGAGACTTACTTTTTTAGATTTCAAAACAGCGTTTTTTTTCTTTCTTCATTCTCAACTTACACTCGCTGTCTACAGGAAAAGGGGTAGTAAATCTCCCCCGTTCTTGCTAGGCGAGAATAAGGATCTACCTTACAGCCGGATTTCAGTTTTCTTACGAAAAGGCCGCTACTGAATACAACACGAGCGGGAAGAGGTACAGCCAGTATATAGCACGCTGCGCCCCGTCTTGTGCGGTTCGTTTTTTTTCATTTTTTGTGGTTCGGGTACCGCAGTAAATCTATCATCGCCCAACCCAAGGAAGATGGGCCCCACGCTGCAAGCGTTAGCGTTTGGTCGGCAATTATTCCCCGGGAAGCTCCGAAAGGGTCTCAAAAACTAGTACTGTAATGTGCAAGGGTTTCCCACGTCGGACAGACACTGATCTATATATCTATCTATCTACAGATCATCAAAATCATCTAGATCCTAACCTGCCGTCATGAGGATCTGCATAGTACACACAAAATCCAGAGAACGTCATGCCCTATAGATGATGCAAGTTGTACGTGTCCCCACGCGGCAACATGAGCTACTCCGGGGGACCATAGTTAACACGACTTATGATACACACAAAAACCTATATATTTACCTATTTTTACGACCCATATTTGGTCCTAATTCACTATGGTCCCCCGCAATAGATCCTACAGATCAGGAAGATATCAGCCCTGAAAAATCTAGACCAGGAAGTAGGAACCGAGGATTTGTCCGAGGGGTGCAGAGGTGTCAGGAGACTGACAGCCCTTCTCATCCTTCGACAGACCGCAATTTTTCGCCTCAGTCTGGCTTGACTGACACCGAGATGCTGGATTTTAGTGTGGACCACTCGGTCGCACACCCTTGACAGCGCAGTTTTCCCGTGTGCTTGGCATGTCTCGTCTCCTGACATTTTTTTTTTTTTTTTTGTGCGCAAGGGTTTTGAAGCAATTGTGCTGTAAAACAGGACCCCCATCAAAAGCTCGCACCGGGTATATTTACAAAGATTAAAAACAACAGCTGTGAGATCGAGCATTTCGTCGAATCCCGCATCTTGGAAGCTGTCGTGCCATACTTCGATCGCGCGTACTACGGGTTTTATACAAGTATGGCCTCAAGCAAGAGGGGCATCCCGTACATGAGGAGGACCAAATCTGAAGCTGCATATAGAATTTCGGGAATATATGTACAGCGCGCAACAATGATATGATACACGTCGATCATAGGGCAACCCGTAAAGCCTACACCAGATACAACGCACAATAATGGCATGTATCAGGTACAGTAGAGGGGATGGGGGAGGAGAGCCTGCTATGTGACTACGAATCTGAGCCACGACTAAGGGGAGAGAGAAAAGAAGGGCGAAAAAAATAAATGGGAAGCGAAATAAAAAGGGTACCTTGCCGGGATTCGGCGACGATCAACTCACGGTGTGCTTGAGCGGCTTCTCCCAGAAGCTGCCGATGTACACGCGGATCACCTCGGGAGTGTCGAACACCTTCCCCATCGACCACATCAAGGCCCCGTACACCTGCAGGTTTGCAGCGAGACCCATGCAGCCGAACCAAAAATATCAGCATCGACAGCGGCAAGACGCGACACATGCACGCGGGCAGCAACGGCAACACCAACAACATCACCAGCAGCAGAAAAAAGAGCGGCACCAACACAAACTCTTCAACAACGACATCATCGACAATCTATGCCCGACACCGGCCCCGACACCCACAGAAGCAGCAAAAACAGCGACACCAACAACAACAGGGACAGCGAGAACAACACCAACACCAACACCAACACCAACACCAACACCACCAACAACCGCGACATCGCGTGTACAGCAGCTCGTCAACTTCTTCCGTTAGGTTTCCGGAAGCCCCAAGAGGGTTGCAATAAATAACCAGGGCTGTTCACGGGTGGCGTCAAACCTCGCGCGCCAGGTCGGATCGAGACGGGTAAGGGTGACCCGATGCAACCCGTGAGAGTAAAAACAAACGCCTGGCCCGATCCGACCCGACCCGGCCCGGTCCGACCCGGTCCGGTCCGTGAAGCTAAAAACTTCTTGACCCGACTAGCGACTCGGGTCATGACCCGCGAAGAGCCCTGGTTATAACTTCTGCCGCGTACTGTCGGTCGGCGCAGCATGCATCTCTGGCGGCGGCGAGGCAAGCAGATGACTGGCCCCCACCCCACCCACCTTTCGGAGCTTGGCCTTGTCGACTTGGTCAGCTTTGTTGAGGACGACCCTGATCATTTTCTGGTGGTCCTTCAGCCGCATCAGAATCTAGGACACGGGGGGGGCGCGGAATGAAATGTTGGGGGAAGACTTCGATCCGTCAATCAGAGGAGCCCAAGAACTTGCACAAGAGTAATACTTCGTTACATGCAAAAATACCAGGGTCTATATCATACAGTAGTCTACATATGTCCATTTTCACAAACCCATGCTGTATTTTCGGGACATATCGATAGACAACCATCGTTGCGTTGGCTGTTTCTATTGGCATTGGTATGGTTCTGCTGTAGCGGAAGCAATAACGCCTTGAAACAACAAAAACGAAAATCTCAAACATGTTTTCAGGCGGACCAAGGATGCAAACACGAAGAACGCAACATGGCGCCAAATTCAGAGGAATTCACCATGACTGCATCAACCTAGCGGCCGCCACAAGGACAATAGAAAAAGGGGTCGAAATCCATCATCGAGGAGCGGCACGCGACAGCAACAAATCTCGCACGAGAGCTCCCCAGCAAACTTCGGCGAATGTAGACGGGCTCGAAGAGGAATGGAAACACAAACATTACACGAAAACCCAGTGAATGGCAAACGCGCAGAATGCCATTGGATTCGCGTGATCCGTCGCCCACTGCGGGAAACATTGATACATACCTGGTAGCAGTAACGGGATCGCCTTGACGCTTTTACCACTGCCGTCACCGCCACCAGATAAGCGATCGCACACAGTCAATTTTTACTGCAGGCCACTTCGGGCAAATGAACGCACCCAACTGCGCGCAGAACCCCGCGAGCTTTCTAGCATCGACCGCGCTGTGGCATGCAATGCGCTACTCCTGCTAGACCACAACTTGAGACCACATTTTCTCGCGCCTCCCTCCCTAGCCCTCAGGAGTATCAAGGGCTGCTAGGCGACGGCGACGGCCCGACACCTCCGCCCCGGTTTCAGCGACTTACCTCCATCAGCTCGTCGCTGACGTCCAACCGATGAGCGTCGAACAGCAACAGGATCATGTCCGACCTATCCGCGAACCATCGGGCCACCTGCACCGAAAAAAACAGCAGCCACCGAGAGAGAGGGCAATAGTGTTCGTGTGGGCCAGGGATATCTTCATAGCGCCTATGATGGGGTAGGATGGGGTGAGATGTAGGGAGAGACCTTGGCGGCGAGAGCATGCTTCAATTCGGTTAAAAGCTTGCGCCATTTCTACGAGTACAAAACGTGCGACAATGGATAGACAGCGTTGATTTGGATTAAGGGGAGAGGTTGACCACACCACAAGCCTCAGACGGTCAAGGCTCACGTCGGCGAAGTTGTAAGCGCGCTGGTGCATCTGCATCTCTCCCGAAAGCACGCCGGGCGTGTCCACGAGGGTGATGTTCTGAAGGAATGGGGAAGTGGAGATAGCCGCGTCCAGCTTGTTCAGGAGCCTTTGAAAGGGTGTAGCCGGCAGCAGCGTTATTAGACGAGAAAAGAAGACGGTCAACAGCAGCAGCAGCAGCAGCGTTAGACGGTGTAATATCGGAGGGATAGACGGCATGGCGCTGACAGCCCTGCTTAGAGGTTGAAGGGGCTCACCAAGAAACAAACAGGAAGCACCTCGACAGGCGGCCCGTTCGTTGACACACAGGAACGCGAGCGGTCGGACGAGGAACGAACAGCACCACGGTAAAAAAACGTGTTAAAAAAATGCACGAACGTCGACAGCAGCAGCTCCAGCAGCAGCAGCAGCAGACGTACATGACGAGTTTGGCCGCCGACGGCGGAGCTTGACGCGCTCCAAGTGTTTGGCCGACGTAGTGTTCGACAGCGACACATGGCTCTAATGCCCAACAGGTGTGCACGGGGACATCGCACGTGGCGTCCGCCCGCCCGATGCTTGGCCGCTCGCCGGAGCCACTGCAGCTCTACAAGAGTTATATCGGTTCTACCGCGCAAGTTGCCATAACTTAAAAATTGAGGTTGGTGTCGTGTGATCGTCTCTTTTCGAAAGCTCATAGGGAGATGCCGGCAAAGAGGAGACAAGGGTCAGAGTGAACTCTAATAAAACCCGCAAAGCGACGCGTGGGATGGGCGACAAAGCTTTCGTAGCTCTAGTCAGAAGCCCTTTATCCCTAAACTACTCAACCGATGGCACCACGATGTGATAAAACACACACTACCATCACCCCGAGACACCGGGAAAAAAACGACCAATCATTAGCTACACCCCTGTGCAACACGGGTGCTCATTATACCCCCCTTTACAATCGCACCCCACATTTAGGTACAAACGGCTTGGAAATAGAGTTGGGGTCAGGTTTTCAGAGGTAAGAGGGGTAAGGGCGTATCGTGCTCGCGCCCGTGGGGCTAAGGTTAAAGTTAGGGTTGGAGCGGGCAAAAAAAACATTTAGCGGGCGGGGGTTCAGCTATACTAGCCACGCGGCGCCTGCCAGCTGCCGCGTTTCGTATGCTAGATTAGGATTTTACAGGCCGTTTGCGCACCCGGTTCCGAAGCGTGTCAGGCCCTCGTACGGGAGTTCCTTGATGACGGCGAGGCTGTTCCCTTCCACGGGTCGATCCTCTTCCCCGTGGATCACCACCGTGAACTTGTCCGATGTCGGCTCTTGTCTCGTTTTCAAGCGGTCGGATCAACAAGCACCGCCGGTCGAGCGCAAACGAAAAGCGAAACGTTAGCTTTTGCAAGCAGTCGTACCAAGCAGCACGCAGCTATCAATATCTGTCTGCTCGCTCGAATAAACGAAGCGAAAATTAAATAATACTGGTGGGCTCGAATAGTTGTTGGATTCAGGGTTGGGATTATACACGCCGAAAAAACTCGACGAACGCGTCTCTGTGGTGCGAATAAGCGCCATGCGCAGCGTCGCGAGAAGCAGGGGGAGAGATCGGGAAGACAAGTTGAAATCACATGTTAAAACCATTGTTGTACGATTAGGACAAGCAAACAAGAGCTTGATTATCCCTGTTTTCGCCTACACTTCTGCACCCATACCATGCATTTTCTTCTTGCGGCACTGACGGTTCTTATTCCCCCTCTATAACCCATGTAAAGGCGCCCATAGCCTGCTATCCGGGAGACAACAAGCCTCCTTCTCCCCACACCCGCCCACCACCCTGGTTGGGCAACCAAAGCGCCTGCTTGCACTGCACTGCGTACACTGCGCTGCACGGAATCAATCGCTGCGGCAGCCAGCCACCCCCCCCCCCTCGACGGCAAAACTCGTACCGTGTTCTGCCCCCGACTGAAGTCGACATTTATACGTCATCCTGTCTCCACTGCAAAAACAGCCTACTTCTATTTCCAAGCACTTCTTCGTCTCCGAAAAGCGGCGTGCAGTCTTGAAGGGGAGATACAACCCTCCTGGTACTGCAACGAAAAAAAAAAATCCCGTCTCTGATCAGGGGTGCACGCATGCATACTAAACAAAATCCGTCGTCCGGCTATTTACGGGGGAACATGGTTACCAGGACCAGATATGCTTCGTTTAAATACCGAAATATAGAGTTTTTTGTGTATATGATGGGCCCTGATCAGTGTTAATATGGCCTTCCGTACGATACCCCCTGATACTCATTTTCGAGACCCAGCTGACCCAGGCAGGTGGGGGATGTATGTACTACATAAACATAACAAGTCCGCAAAACAGAAACAAAACGCTTTTCGTAAGCTTCGTCCAGAAAATTCCCCACCCCATTGGTTTATGTTTCGGTGTTGTTGACCTGGTTAGAGGCATTTCTAACGACACATATTTGGCAAGTTTCTTGCCAAAATGCAAGCTTATGGAAATTTGGACTCGCCAAACTAGCCAAAAAAACTTTCCTAAATGTTTTGGGATATGTCCGTTCTGTTTCGTTGGCAAGTTTATGGAAAGCGACATGTGCTGTTTTTAGCCCAACAACACCAAGGCAACGTAGTACACAGCAGACCACCCCACCACACCCCACGCTAGACTCGCTCTAACTTCTGTAATAGAGGGAGATACGGAGGATACACGGTGGCATTGACAACAGCGATGATAGGGCTGGCGACACTGACCATGAGCCCCGGTGGATGCGACATGGGTGCCATTTTGTGCGGGTGCTAAAAAAATCACAAACAGCTGCCGCCCCAGCCTTTTCCAGGGGATTTTGGCCGGGCTGGAATAACTGCCGACCTCTGAGGTACATGGGCTGTGGCTGGAGTCCTTTCTGCGGCAGCATTTACTCTAGAGAGAGCGTCGGCGTGCCGTCGGCTACCTGCTGCTGCTGCTGTAAGGGGTTTGAATAAAATCTGAGGGCGTTATGATGCGAACATTTGCCAACTACTGCCAACAATGCAGCGTTTCACGATAGAAGTTTTTGGCAAACGTTTTGGCTAGTTCTGGGTTTGTTTTACTCGCCAAAATAGCAAAAAACTTGCGATTTTCATTCGGTCTTTAGAAACGACCCTCAGGACTGGGCTGTGGATTTGTCTTTTGGTCGTGGACGCCTGCTCAAAAAAATCCAAATAGATTCACACCTCGGACAAACAGATCAGATATATCATCTACAGATAGATCAGATAGATCATTTACATATACATAAGGTAGATTATCTACATATACATCATAAAGACCATCTACACGTAGATCAGATGGATCACCTACAGATAGATCAGATAGATCACGATCAATCTGCAGTAGATCATCTAGTTCCTCACCTGCCGTTGTGAGAGGTTGCGCAGGGTCTATCTGCCTTATAGGGCAGATACTGCCCAGGAAACACGTGCTAGACCATGCAGAATAATATGGCTCCCACCCGGGAACATGAGCTAGATCATACAGATCACACAAGGTCGGGAATAGATCTGCCTTGCAAGATCTAGACCATGAAGTGAGAATGATCTGCAGATGACCCGACAAAGGTGTGGAGTAGTTTGATGCCGAAACGTGGGCGCAGTTAACTCTCATTGCTGCCGAGTGCTCCTACTACGGGAGGGGGCATAGTGGTCAGAGCCCACGATGAACACCAGAGAACATGTTTCCCTCCATATTTAATTAAACACCGTACGTATTTGGTTCTGATTTCAACGTTTCTCCTGTAAATTGTCCTCGACGACAACACTCCAAACGGCCTCCTAAAACGAACAAGGCGCGTCTTGTCGCAGGGCAGACCGAGCCCCCACCCTCCTGTGTTCGCTCTCTCACCTGGACCTATGTTCATATTGGGGAAGTCCGTCCCGAGCAAGTGGCGGATGAACTGCCCAAGGAACGCGAGAAAGGCGAAAGAGAGGCGAGAAGACGCCGAGATTGACGGACGTATGTACGCATGTAAGCATAAGCATGTGATGGGAGTCGGCTGCTGCGAACCCGTCAATCGAGAAGAGCACACGCCGTGGATATCTGATAGGAAAAAAATCTGCGAAATAAACTAGCCTGGGACGCATGCCGTGATGAACATCTGATATCATCTTGCGGCAAGTAGGAACATTGCTCAAAAAGCAAATGTGTCATTTTAACCAAATAGGGTGCGTGAACACAGGGGGATACATATTTTTAAGGGTCCACGGTGGGCTCTGATTACCATGGCCCCCACCCGTAATATACAGGAGGCTGGTCTTTTTGGGTGCGGCTAGGTCTTTCTTCCCCTTACTATGCTGGTTTTAGTGTAGGGGCGGTCAGTCAAGGGGTCAAACCGCGGTCTCCTAGTACCTTATGCTGGTTGAAGTGCAGGGGGCGGCCAGTCAAAAGAGGTCAAAGCCGCGGTCTCCTAGTATCTTACGCTGGTTTTAGTGTAGGGGCGGTCAGTCAAAAGAGGTCAAACCGCGGTCTCCTAGCATATTATGCTGAGCTTAGTGTAGGGGGGAGGTCAGTCAAAAGGGCTCATACCGCGGTCTCCCAACTTCTTGGAAGAGTGACGTATGATAGAAATCTCTTGCAGGCAGATCGCTTGACGTGCACGCCGTACGTAACGTCTGACACAACACTGCTGAAAAAACACTTGAACCCTCTTAGTGCTGCAGTGTACATAAACCTAAATCTTACTCTAATTCCAAGTAATTTTTCGTCACAACGGGAGTGCACTCCTAATGGGGCGAAGATGGATGCAGTGACAAATCTGTCAGAATGCCCTCGCGAGGACGCGCGGATTAGGATGTACTCTCATGCGCAGGGCGGGCACCAACAGCCAAACGTCGAGCGAGAAGGCGCCGCTGGCCAAGGGGGCAGTGCCGGCCGATTGCGGACAAAATACTGCGCCATTGCTGCAGTGCAATTACGTCTCACGCGCAAATGCGACAGTTTTTTTTATCAGTGTTGCTTTTAGTTGAGGTAACAACAGCCGAACACCCTTACGAAATATAAAACACGCAAGCATCAGTAATGGCAACATCAGGCCATCACCAGCAGCAACAGCAGCAGCAGCAGCAGCAGCAGAAGCACTAGGCGCGCCGGAACATACATGCGACACTCGAAACCACAGCGGTACTTTTCGCACAAGCTCGTATATGGTCGAGGAGGCACGACTCTCGCCCTTATCTATATACTGCCACCGCTGGACGGGTAGCTCGACAGAAGGACGGTGCCCTAGGCTGGGAAAAGGCACAACACCGCACCGTCGTCTTTCCCGTTGAGTACTGCCCGATCACCAAGACCTGGCTCTTGGCCTCTAGCTCCGTGTCCGTAATGGCGTCATGGTGAAACCGCCCGAACGAAAACGCCTCCTCCACCGGACGGAGCTTTTTCCTGGGGCGATAATTATCGGATGGGGGAGTGAGGGAGGCTGGGTTCAAGGCAAGGGTGGTGTAGCTTGCATCGGCAATAGACTGGCTGCGCAGCAGCAGCAGCAGCAGCAGCAGCAGTAGCAGCAGTAGCAGGTCGTCACCAAACCAACTTCCACCACGTCTTGTGAGCAACAGAAATATCACCAACCTTCTCCGCCTCGCCCTTCGTTCGTGCTCTCTTCCTCTGACTCTCACTGAAGTACGGTCCAGGAAGGAGTGGAAACGCTCGACACCGATTCGCCCAAAACGTAACGCAAAACAACGAAAAAAAAAAAACGCCTGTGAAAGTAATGGAACCCGTCGAAGCCGATTAGGTATATCGCCACTTACGAAGACGCGGACAACACACGTTCTTCACACTAATGATACTGCGGTGTGTTGCAATGTTGCAATGTCTAGCTCCCAGCGCAAGATCAGTTGTTGGGAGCACGTTCACCCTTCGCACATCACGGCTACCGAACCAGTTCTCACCTGTAGAGGGCTTGAAGCGCCTTTATCACCCGCTGGGAAGCCTCGTCTCGCGGCGGAACATGGAAGCGAGCTTCCCCCGGTTCCTCCCCTGCCGCCCGACAAGCAACCGATAAACCGGATCGAGAGACCGTTGAATTAAACACCATCAAAAACAGGTACCCGATACGTAAATACACGTCGGTTTCTTTCAGAACTGCAGCCCCCTGTTTTGGGAACAAACCAGTCAAAATCCAAGTAACTTGTCCCAAAACGGGACTGCGGTAGTGAAAGGGCCAAGGCCATGGTAGAGATAGATAAAACCAGGAAAATCGGCTTGTCACGAGGAAACACACCACTCAGAAATAGTGTGGGATCATTTTTCAGTAGAAAAAAAAGATAATACCATATTTAGAGACAAGACCACCTTCTGGATCGGCTTGTCACGAGAAAGCACTACTCAGAATTAGCGTGGGATCATTTTTCAGTAGTAAAAAGACAAGACCATATTAGAGACAAGACCACCTTTTGGAGCTTGCCACGGGGTGGTATTAAAATGGGCACACCACTGTTGTACATTTTTTACGAATACTCTGTGCATACTCATCAATACTCAAATACTCGAACCAACAACAAACAACGAACAAAATTAACCAAAAACCAAAGAAATTCGACGCGAGTCGACGAGGGAAGAAATGGCTGAAATTTGCCTTCTCGAGAAAAAAACGAGTGCACGAACCGTAGTGAGTGGAGTGGAGGGGGGGGGGGGGGGGGGGGGGGGCTGCTATGTAACCCCCGGATCTGAGTTACGACTAGGAAGGAGAAAGAAAAGAAGGGCGGGGATAATGAATGGGAGGAGAAAAAAAAAAAAAAAAAAAAGAAAAAAAAGTTCTGAACTCCTTTAGGCCTTAAGGACTGCACTCCCATTTTGGGGACAAACTGCTTGAAAGTAGACTTAGATGCATGCTTCTGTAGAGCGCAGAAGTTGCGAAAGAAGTAATGGTACCTGGTAGGGTTGGACGCCCATACACAGGTGGCTTCTGCCCAAGTGCCACAGGACACACTGCCGGTACGCATACCGTGACGGGTGCTTCTGTTGGCACCCGTAGGTACTACTAACAGCACCATTACAATATATAGCCGCTGACGACGCCGCGTCTTTCCGCGTTTCGTAGCGAGAAGACGTGGACGGCTATATAAGTACTCGCGGCCTTTCAGAGCTGTGGGTTGCACGGTCCGTTGACAACATCCTATATACGAAGCGCCTTGGCCGTTGCCCGTAAAAGTAGGCGCCACAGGTGGCAATACTGTAGCATACATATTACGGGGGTCCATAGTTAATGGGACCGAATTTTGTTAGTAAAATAGGTAAATATATAGGTTTTTATGTATAACAACATAGGTCCCATTAACTATGAACCCCCGTAATAGCTCGGCAACAGGCAGCCGCCACCGCTGAGAACCCCCCTAACGAAACAAACGTGATGTCATATATTCAATTTCGGTTTCCAATATAAGGAATCGGACGCGGCTTTCGAGAGAGGCCGAAACATTGGAACAAGACATAGTAGTACTGAAGGTATACGTAGAAGGCTCTCCTCACCCCCGCAGTCTGTTTGGAGCAAAGCCTTAAATAATCTACGACCAGGTAAAGTGGAGAAGTACACAGCGGGCAATACATGGCAATCGTTCCAAGGGCGCTCTGCAAAAAGAGAAAAACGACACACACTCCTTCCCAGTGTCGAAATGAAAAACAAACCTGTGCGATGGAATTTATGGACAACAGTACGAAAATCGAGTTTTTCATATTTGCATTTCACTTGGTTTTAGTAAATCCCCCCTGTCTGGATCTCGAAAACGGGTATTACGGGGGTCTATAGTTAACAGGACCTATGGCATACATGAAAACTTATATATTTAGGTATTTTTACTAACAATATTTGATCCTGTTTACTATGGTCCCCCGTAATAGTGGGGTGTCGGGAGTTTTTTTTCCGTGGACCCCTGGTCGCTCACCCAGGTTGTTACCCTCACACGGGCATCTACTGTGGCACGATGCTCGCAGGAGGGTGATCATCCGGGACGAGTGTCCCCAGCAACGGCTGGAGGCCTCATTCCAACCCAACACTTACATAATAATGGCAGAAGACAGTAGAAACCGCGGTTTGACCCCTTGACTGGCCGCCGCCTGCAACAAAGCTATTAATTGAATGTTGACCCTTTTTCCCACTGCAAGAAATTCCCGTGATACCTCTAACTACCGCACAAAGAGCGTTAAGGTCACACAGAGGTGTGGTCGTTGTTCTGCGCTCGATTTTTCCCAGAACGGGAAGGAAGGCTCCCAATACCGAACAAAGGAGGCGTTTTCGGAAAGACCTGGTCGGGAGCCTTCTGAAAATACGATGCTCGACTCTACCCTTTTAGGACTGCATGCCCGTTTTGGGGACAAACCACTTAAAATTTGAGCGGTTTGTTCCCGAAACGAAATTGCTTTGCTAAAAGGGATAATAATCCCTTACCGTTGTCGACGAAACGAGCGCTGAAAGACGATCGCACCCCTGTGCGGACTGAACGCTCTTTTTACGGTACAAGTAGTCCCCGAAACGTGGGTGGGGTTTCCAAAGAGGCCTACGCGATCGAACAGTGAAAAAAACGGTCTCCTGATACACGTATCATAGCAGTTGTGGACATCTGCCGATGGTGAATCTTCCTATTAACAGGGTAGCTATTTGCGCACTCTGGTTGGCTACGGGGTATACCGGACGCGGCTCAATCAACCTAGATTTTTTCGAAGCCACACCATCCCGAGCGGGCCGATATCAACCTAGAGTTTCTCCAAGCACAGTATCCAAGTCGACCGAATCAGCCTAGAGTCCTGCGAAATCCAGCATCCCAGCACTGACTACTGGCACAGGGTTCGGGGGGTAGGGTTCGGGTACGAGGGTCGGCTTTAGGTGCCAAGCACAAAACCTCCGTAAATATTCACTATCATCATGTGTCCACGCCTCTATCATACGTAGCATCTTCGGTTGGCTCCAAATGGAGCTTCAGCTGTCCGTACGTACGTGTAGCAACTCAAAACCGCCGGAAAGGGCCCGGGTCGGACGGTCGGCTTTAGACGCCAAGCACAAAACATCCGAAAAATGTTCACTATCATATCATCAGGTGTCCACGCCTCGCGGGGGGGGGGGGGTAATCATGTTGATGTTCCCTGTGATGGCAGCCGACAAAATCCTGAGCTGTGCGTTGCCGTGGGTCCGCAGACGGCAGCCGCTGCCGGGGCGACCGCTTAGCAGGCGTTCGCTTGCTCTTAGACCAAATACCCACGTGCGACCGGCGAAAAAGCGCACACCACGGACAGATCATCTACAGATAGATGAGACACATAATTTACTTCCCATCTTGCCGCTACATAGGTGCCGTGCAGGATCTGTACAGTACAGATCCAACCCAGGAAACGCGTCTTATTAGACCATGCAGATTATACGGCTCCCACCGGGCGACATGAGCTACTACCAACTGTAGATCCTACAGATCAGGAATAGGTATATCTGCCATGAGAGATTTAGATCATGATCTATAGATGATCTGTAGATGATCTGTCCGAGCAAGGCGTGAAAAAGTGGAAAGCTAACCCACATCCGCAGGGGCCTTCTCAGTGAGCACAGGACCCGAGGAAGGAGATGTATACCTGCAGTCGATACCCAGCGAGAAACGGCACGCGCACTTCGTCTTGGGAAGTGTACGTGATGTCCTCTCGCCGAGCAGACAGACATCACAACATGGCAATGGTTCACACCTCGGACAGATCAGCTCGCGTTAGCTCGAGCTAGCTCTTTAAGGAGCTAGCTCACCGGTGAGCTACGTGAACTACATGAGCTGCGCATGTTTTCCTGGCTGGAGCTATAGGAGGGTAGCTCATCTACGCATGTTTTCAAAGCTTGAGCTATAGGCGATAGCTCATATGCACATGTTTTCAAGGCTTGAGCTATACGGGATAGATGAGCTAGCTCATGAACTGTACAAGTGATCAATACACGTACGCAAAATAGAACGACATCAACACAAACATCCATATATTTGTTGTACGTACCAGGTCCATTATATTGCAGTAGATCGGATCTGGTCGACACCCGGCAGAATTTGATTTTTTCGCTTTTCGACCACAACAGCCACACAGCGGCTGTCAGCTGAAACCACGCACACCACAAGAGACAAGAGGCGCTTGCACTAAACACAACAACGGCACAACACAGCAACACCCCCAGTGTGCCCACGACCCGGGGGTAGCAGCTCTAGCGGCGCGTCGGCCGTAGACCAGGCTTGCGCGGGGCAGCAAGCGGATCCATCGATGGATCTGGATCCCACCAATAACGCCATCGGTGTGGATGAGGACAACGGTCAAACAGCAAACCCAGGCCGAAAGCAAGGTGCGTTGTTTCGGAGGTCGTGTGATTTTGCCCACCTAGACCATGATGCTGCCATTCGAGCTACATCATCCAATCTGTGTGCTTCTCTGGAGTAGTTGAAGGGTAGGGGACTGTACTACTGTAGTCGCAAGGTGGATGTACACGTATCTATGAAGCGAGTTGTACTCGTAGCTGTAGCTGTGTGGGGTTTCATTTTTCGTCAAGGTGTTTAGTGCTTATTAACCGTACTCGCACGAACACAGCAGCAACGATGACCGTACAGCAGTTTGTCGTTTGTTGTCGGCGGCTGATGTATTATGCTTCTTTCATTTTTCAAATAATACAGCAGTACCGTGCATGACGTGTGTTCGAGATGCCTCGCTTGTTTAGCGCTTACAAGTCCTGTGCACTTTCTCACGCTGCGCTTACCGACAGGAGACCAAGGGGACAGCCATTTGTGACATACCACCACCAAGCGGGTTTAGGCGGTGTATACCGTACCCGGGAAAATCAGTTACCCGGTCTGACGAGGATGTCTTCGACGAGCACGAAGAAAGCTCAAGCTTCACGTAGATGCCTTAGGGATAAACTGAGGCAACAGCGGATCTGCTGTGTTTTGTCTTGTGATGTCCCTCACAGCAGTTCATCTGTTTGCGTGTTTTTTTGGCGATGTACTATTATTAATAGTAGATAGTTTTTCGTGTCTGCCTCTCTGTCTCGTCTTGGCACCTTGTGGTAGGCCCCAGCCACGGAAGTGGTGTTCAAGGAACGGTGTGTCCGGGATTTAGATGATGCTGCGATTCAATATAGCCTTATGAATGGGTGGTGGGTGGATGGGTTGGCGGATTGGTTTTTCGCTGGCGTTGCAGCGCACCATTAGCAGCAGCCATACTAATCACGTTCATGTTATTCTATACATGAGTCTACTGCTGTAGTATGAGTTGCCAAGAGTAACATCGATATTGACTGCCGCTCGTACCGTCATTGAAATTGAATATGCATGGTAAGCTGCACAGCCCATATTATTCCAATACATTCGCACTTGTCCCTGAGGGTGGGCTTTTTCAGCTACTTATCTTACACGCATGTGTTGCCGAGAAAGAGCTACAATGAGCTGCGTACATGAGCTATGATTACGTTCTCCGGGTGAGCTATAGGCGATAGCTCATCTGCACATCCTTTTCCTGCTTGAGCTATAGGTGGTAGCTCATCTGCGCATGTTTTGAAGGCTTGAGCTATAGGGGATAGCTCAGCTACAAATATTTTCCTAGACTGAGCTATAGGAGCTACATGAGCTAGCTCATCTACCTCCGACATGAGCTATAGGAGCTACATGAGCTACACATGTTTCTCTTTGCTTGAGCTATACCGGTAGGTGGTAGCTCATCTGCACATGTTTTCGAAGCTTGAGCTATACACGATAGCTCATCTACACACATTTGCCCAGGCTGAGCTATAGGAGCTGCATGAGCTAGCTCATCTGCCCCCGAGATGAGCTATGGGAGCTACATGAGCTACGCATGTTTCCCCCGGCTTGAGCTATAGGCGGTAGCTCATTTGCACATGTTTTCGAAGCTTGCGCTATACACGATAGATGAGCTAGCTCATGAGCTGTCCGGGGTGTGCAATGGTTCATAACGGCGACGTACTGGTATGGTATACCACTCTGATCGGAAATATAAGGAACTTTAGTACCTAATGTTGATACCAAGCGGTACTTATATTTCGGGTCAGAGTGGTACCGTGTAACACGCAAGGTAACACACCGTCTGGGACGAATTTGAGATCCGTTTTCTTCAAAACATGCCTTAAGGGGGGCACACACTACTACGAAAATGGCGGCTTTTTTTTTTTTCAAGATTTCGTCGAGAAGGTTTGCATAGACGCATCGCTCGGTGTATTCAGTACGCCCTCCCGGTTGTCGAGAAACCCAGCTTTGAGAATCGTCCGAGGGGGCGTGTTATCTTATCACCCTAGTGTGATAGTCTTATATCTCGTGCGGGTATTGCTCCCGTTTGCTGCTGCAGGAAGACAAACATCTCAAGACAAACCTCAAACCTCGATGTCGAGGCACCAGGCCGTACAATTTGCGCGGGATTTCGAATCGTCGTTTGACGCCGGCACGCACGGTTTGGGCACAGAGACGGGCAACTAGGGGCGCGCTCAATGCTTCCCACAGCACGGCATGAAGGACGAATTTAGCGCAATTATGCACCAGCAGTGCCTTCATTGCTTCAGGGCGTATGATGTTGCACATTGAGAGAGGGTCTTTTCCTGACGCAATTACGGAACACTGACTTGAAGGACGACAAAATTCGACTTTGTGACATTGTGACAATGATCCGCGATCTGCTCATCTCCTATGGTGCCAACACATGCGACCGGCAGAGCTCTAACGTTGCGCATGTATAAGCCCCTCACCTTCTTTCATGCTTAACAGCACCCCTCACGCAAATCGGATCCTCGCTCACCCCGTTACCACTGCTACTACGGCTGTGTATCCTCCATCCTCGAACGATGCAAGGGCGTTCCAACATGTCAACGAGGGCGTTTTGCTTAGGGGGGGAGAAACGCTAATCACCCCCCGGTAAAAATCAAGCAACCTGCCTGCCTGCGTGCGTGCCTGCCCGCCTGCCAGCGTGTACAGTGTACAAGGCTTCCACGGGCTATGGTCAGGGCGCCCAGGGCCGAGACAGGTGAGGTGCTTCGAATATGGGTGTTTCATTATCCTAGCAGAGAGAGGCGCGCTGCACCGGGATACGCTCGCTGCTGGTGCGTTTTTTGTTGTTGTAATTTTGTCTTCTCGGAAAAAAAAAATGAATCCAGAAAACAAAACCAGAATATTTGGAACATGGTCAGTGGTGTTGTGTACGCCCAGCTGTCTCAAGTCGAAGGGATACCGTCGTAGGGTAGACTCGCTGATCTCGTCGTTTCTTCCACGAAATCGATGGTAAGTAGAGGGACTTGCCTCGGACTTGCACTTATCCTCGTGGGATGCTTCATCCCAACCGCCAAATGGCATTCGAGATACACTGCTGACTGCTGACCTTCCAACGTTTCATACTATATGAATATGTACAAGAGTAGTAGTACCACAGGTATGACTGGATCCCCTTCGTAAAATATCAACATCCGGTAAAATCCCGTTTCGATCTGGTGGTGCGTATAGCTGATAGAGCCCGCACTTGGAGATTGGATTATTCGACAGAGGTCTCCTGCTGTTGCTGCTGCTGCTGCTGCGGTTTCTGCTCTAGGCTGTTTGTTTGACACTAACAGCAGCGCACTCTCTGGTAGTTATATCCCACTCGTATCATTCAGAGTACACGACAGCAGTCGATTTCAAACTCAAACTCGTAAAGTGGAACCTGTGAAAGGTTGTGATGAGACTGCCACTGTGGCTGTCCCTTTGCGCCAGAGCGATCGGCTGAGAGCACTCGTAGGCACCCGGTGCAGTGATACCGTTGCGTCGGCGACACCCCGCCACTGAAAAGCGAGCGCTGCGTGCGGGCCATGAGCCATCGGTAGAACTCTGTTTGAACGATTAATCGTACTCGGCACTGCTGTGTACCAGTCGGTACTGCTTTTGGCACCGCCTTGTCTCTCTCCGTCCCCCCCTCCTTGTCTCCATCTCTTTCGGGCGGGTTCCCACGCACACTCTGCTCAAAGCTAAGCAGTACGCCGCAGAGACCGCAAAAACGTTAAGCATGCAGCAGCAGCAGCAGCAGCCTGTGCATTCGCTCCTGTCTTTCACGTAGCCACTCTTGCTACTTGAGTACCAGATATACAGTTTAAAGCCTGCCAGGCAATGCTGAATGTCGCTTCACCCCCACCCCCGGTTTTTGCATGCAATTGAATACCGACACGTTTCTTCTTCTTTTCTTCCTTCCGCGCTGTTTCCCACCATTGTTCGCCTTTTCACGGACGTCCCCGACGTACCCATACCCTGCACGCCTTCGCGCTAAAATAACCCACGACGACTAAAGGCGCCTCTCCATAACAGCCCAGCCATTAAATAAAAAACGAAACGGCAGCAGAAAATGAGCGAAATCGATTTCGTGGGAGTGGATGCAGCGACCGCGGCAACTACCGCAGTAACCGCGGCAACCGTGGTAACCGATGAGGATCGCCGCCGACACCGCCGCCGACACCGCCGCAACCAGTGCCCTTCTGGCACCAACGACAGCAGCAACCACCTCGATAACGACAGCGACAGCAACGACGACATCGACAATGACGACAACGCCAACATCACCTTCAACGGCACTGTCAACGACAATGTCGACGACAATAGCGACGACGCCGGCAACGACACCAAAAACGACGACGGCAACGTCAACAGCATCGAAGTCGGCGATGGAGTCACCGCTCATCAGCGGCTGTCGGCGTCGTCGTCGTTTTCGTCGCCACCGCCGCCGCCGAGCGTCCACGTCGGCATGCCCCCCCCCCCCCCCGAGCCCCGCGCCGGCTCCGTCCAGCGGCTGCTGGAGAAAGAGGGGCACGACGCGCGAAACGTGGTGAGCTGGCTCGTCCCGAACCGCACGGGAGGCGGCGCCGGCAGTGGCGGCAGCGGCGGTGGAGGGGTGGCGGGGACCGGGGGAGCGATGCTTGACGCGAGGGCGGCAGGTAGTGGCGGGCACGGTAGGGGGCAGAGGGGCGAACGGCAACAACGGCGCGAGGGGTCGACCGAGCGAGACCACGGCAGGTGAGAGGAAACAAAGGAATTGAGCGGGTGGGGGGAGGGGGGTAGAAATGTCATTTATTTAGTTCCGGGTCGCTTTTGATGGCGTGCTGACTGTTTTTTGGCAAGATCTAAACGAGCGTTGTGGCGCCACCTTCTGACACCGCCTTCTGATATAGTCTTTTAAGACCGTCTTTAGACAGCCACCGCCCGTGGGATGGTGCTTGATTCGTGTTTCGTGACGCAGCTGGTGTACTCGTAGGCACCAATAAGTCTTCATAGCGATTGTAGTGTATTCGACGTTTCGCTGCGTGGGTCGTGCTCATCAGGCGCGACGAGCGCTATCTACTCATTGCCCATATATGTGCGATTTTTTTGCACAGTGGCTTGAAGCTTCAGCGTGCTCTTCGGCCGCCCAACGTACGGACGGGCTTCATCCCCTTTTGAGATGCACCCACTTTTCGGGCACAACTTGGATGAAATTAGAGAGTGAGGTTAGCGTAGTCTTTACCCGGGTGACGTATGGGCGAGACCCAGACAGTTTCCTCCGGCGCGACTCGTCTGTCTCAGAGAGGTATGGGTGGGGTCTGGGATAGTCTATCGCGGTCGCGATCCGGTGCAAGCGAAGCCTCAGCCTCGCCTCTCGACAGGGTTGCTGCTGCCGTGTTTTTCAGCGCCGGAGCTGTTTACCGTAGATAGCGGTGACCATCATATAATCCCGCCTCCCGATGGGACTCAGTGAAAGTCTTCGATCGCTGCACCGACGACAAGTTTAACGATAACGTCTATTAATACCTGGTATACCTTGTTTGGTACGCTGCTTTACGTCGTTTTTGCGCCCTCAAGAGCGCGCTCAGCCGCGAGAGAGTTGTGGTTGTTGCTGCTGTGGCCGCTGCTGGTCTTGCGGTTGTAGTGTTCAAGCGACGATCGTTTCAACGTATAAAAACGGCCCCAAACACTCGACGCCTCCCCCCTGTTTCCACCTCGACCGCGGCTATGGCTGTTGTTTTGTTGATGATGTTGTTGCTTGCGGTTGTAGTGTTGCTGTCAGTGTTGTCTCGCAGATATATTTCGGCTCGTCAAGTATTAAGGCTAGAGCACCCCACGCCCCCCCAAGCCCCTCGTCTTGACCATTGCTGCCTCGGCGTCTGCCGACGGGTACGGTTATTCGGCTCCAAAGACCTCTACCTCGAGTAGTATAGTACTTGCCCGCAAGGCTGCGCTGCGCTTTCCGCTCGTCTGGCAGTAGTTCTCTGCTTCTTACGCCTGCGCAGCACGGCCGAGTAAATCAACCCAACAAAGATGAGCCTCGGCAGCGGTGAGGAGACTCGAGAGCGAAAGCCGTCGCGGTGTAACCGATGTCGTTGGTTGGACCACCTTGACGGTTTTGTGGTTTGTACATTGCCCTTGCGGTCTGTTGCCGTTTTCATTTTCGTTATGGGTTAGTAAGTTCCTTGGCCCGTGAAAGTAGCCTTAAGGTCAGCACACACGCGCCCCAGCCCTTCTCAAGAGCGACCTGGTATAGCGTTGATTTGACGTGCGAACTCGCCTCGTTTTGTTTCTGCTGCTGTTGCTGCTGCTTTCGACAGGCGGAAGAGTCCGATGACGAGCCCGTTCAAGGGCTCGACCGGTAGCCTGTCTTCCAAAGGCACCTCCAGCTGGCCAGGGCGCAGCGTGAGCGGCAGCGACTCGACGGCGCATGGATTCAACCAGCGCCTGTGGGGATACCTCTTTCGCAACGTTAACAGGTGAGGTTAATTGAAACAGCAGATGCAGCCAGCGACGATCAACCATTTAATCAATAGCTGTGCAGTCAACGACGGCCGATCATTTCGCCAACATCCGCGCAGTCAACGACGATCGATCGTTGTGTCAAGCTTCAGTTGCAGTGCAGCAGTGCTGGTGAGAAGTGATACTATCAGCTGAGGCGGTCAACGGCGTTCGATCACGGCTGCGTCAAGCCTAGTTTGCAGCCCAGCAGTAGTGTTGGTGTGAGAGGTGAAAACGAAGAGCCGGCCGTCGACGATCGATCATGTTGCCAACGTGATCAACATCAAAGACTGCGAACGACCATTGATCATGGCGGCAACATGATCTATGGTCTATTTCAGGTGGACACGGGGGACAAAGCAACCAGAACCAAATCAGGTGTGCAGACATACGGGAAGACCTGATTTTCAGGTCCATCGTGGGTTCTGATTCTTACTACATTAGCCCCCCCCGTAACAGTTCAGTCCATATTGGCGAGAGGTGGAACGACAGAGGAAGCACACAACAACCGATGACGCTTGTTGCCGAAAATATCTATTTATGGTTCAGCAGCCGTGGACAGCAGTACCCGTATAGACAGCGGGAACGAAACGCCTAAACGGTACCGGGGGTGCTTCTTTCCCACGACGCAGGGCCGTGGACGAGCTGTACTACCTGTGCGAGGCCGAGGGCAGCGCCACGCACTGCACGGAAGCGGCGGAACTGCTGGAAGGGTGAGAGCTGTCGCCCCTTTTAACTTTTTTTCGGGGGAACATAGTAATTATAATCAAACATAGGGCTGGCTGAAAACGTGGGGAGCGCACGTTTGTTGGGTTGTATCGTGGGTTCTCATTACTATAGCCTTCCGTAGTAGTTTGGTACCGATGAGCTAGTTACCGATGGGCTTACGGGGTATATAGGTGTTGCCGTTGTTTTGTCCCCTTGGAGAAGTGCGCGCCGGTTCGGCCGGATCCCATGCGTCGTGCCTTGTGCGGCGATGGTAGGCGATGGGTGTATAGACGAATCGCCTGAACAAAGGGGGCGAGAGCTTCTGCATGAGCAAGGGCGTTAGGGCAAGGGCAAGCGGACGCTTCCGAGGTCGCTAGCCTCCTCTTCGGTTGGACGAGCTCGGCGGAAAGCGTCCGGCTGCAGCATGTGGTTGCTGTTTTGATTGTCGTGATAACACGTTTTTTCCATGATCCATAGAGCATGCTGCATTTGCTATTATGTACATGTTGTCCGTTTTCTAAGCGCACCCACGCTTTAGGAAAGCAACACAATCTACTTGGAAACTAGAGCTGGAATATATTTTGCAGCGGTAGAAAATATTTCAAGATAACACGCCGTCAATCAACGGCCGCAGTGCGGTCGACCAGGTCACATTTGTTTTTTACTTTGGGTCTTTCGCCGCTCTCGACAAAGGACAAAAAGCGCGCACACACACCATATATATATATATATATATATACGTATCCTCGTTCCACACTACACCGGAGTAAAATCAGGGAGAAGTCGTGCAGGAACGCTCCTAAGAACCGAACCCGCAAAAGCCATGGACCAAGCGCGGAGAAAATCCCATCGTGTGCGGCAGGTGCGGACGGGATTTCGCGAAGCTTGTCGAGCGTATCGCGGACCAGAGGCGCTTCGAGGACGAACAACGCGCTGCCCGGGCGGCGGAGAAGGCGTACGATGAGGGGGGGGGGGGGGGGGGGGGGGGGGGGGGGGGGGGGGGGGGGGGGGGGGGGGAGACTCCGCGGCGGAGGCTGGCAATCGCAAGCCGAAGGGGCTTGTGTGGGAGGTACGTAGTGCGCGAAGCGCCAAACGCGATGCGTCGAGCGCGAGGCGTCCAGTGCTATGCGTGAAACGCGATGCGTCAACCGCGATGTGTCAAAAGCGCGACGCGAAAAGCGTAGGGCGTGAAGTGCAATTTGCGTGGAGCGTTATTCGTGCAGCGCGCTTCGATTGAGATGTATGTACGAGTACCAATACGTTTTGATTTTTCCGTGGTAGTCGTCGGCGGCGGTGAGAACGTGGCAAGTCGGTGCTGCAGTATTGAACGTTCTTTTTTTTTCGTACGAGCATGCCTTCCCTTTTTATGTTTAGCTTTGCTCTGAAGGTTTCATGCTCACGTGATGGAATCAAATTAGCGTTGCCCCCGCTGGGGATTCGAAACCCTCAACGTCTGAGACACATGCTCTTGCGATGCAGCATGGCGAGGGCAATGACGTTGTTCTGTATACTTCGCGTTCCCTGTAAATCGGGGCCTTCGGTCTCTACCCGGTAGATCGGCCGCCCGCGATTCAGAAAAGCCTGCCAGGTACCTGGTACCTGGTATGCTTTTTTTGTACCATGTATACTATCACGGGGGGCATGCTCAACCATGGTGATCAGAACGCCACCATGGACCCTGAAACCATGTATTCCCCTATGTCGACACACCCTATTTTGGTTGTGATTACTACGGTCTCCCGTAGTGCAACGCTTCGCGAGAGCGTGGTGTGACCGATTGCAATTTGTTCCGTTTTCTTCAGGTGCGCAAGACCACATCCGCGTCGAGCACGAGCGTAATGGTGAAAAACGCCATCGAGCGCATGGAGAGCCACGCTTCCCCGCAGGAGTCCCACCCGGGAGTGGGGGGGCGCATTCGCGCTGTCACACCCTCATCTGCCGCCACCGCCCCCGCCACCGCTGCCGCGGAGACAGCATCCACGCCGCCCCCCCTCGTCGGCCGAAGCCGTAACTGTACCGCAACCTCAATCTTCCCGCCCGACTCCTCGGAGTCGCCGGAATCTCAACCGGCTGGGAATCGCGACGAACTCGGTGCGGCAACAGCGTTGGGCGTGTCGAACGGAGGTCATGGGCGGCGACGACGGGAACGGGCGCGCGAGGAGCGCTCGCTTTCCGACGCGGCTGCCACTTCTTCGCTCGAGTGTCTAGCGGGCTGCGCTGCGGCCGGAGGGGGCGGGAAGGGGAGCGGGGATACGCCTGCTTCGAGCAAGGCGGCGGAGGTCGCCGGGACAACGGCGGCGGCGGCGGGGAGGGCAATGCGTTCGCCCGCGTCTGGGGCACCCTCTAAGACAAGGGGCTCTCTTGTACAAATGGAGGGGGCGTTTCTCCAGAGGGATTCAGTGCCGTGTATGAAGAGGAGCGACGCGTTGTGCCTGGCCAAGGAGGCGGAGAAGGAGGAAAAGGAGGAAGGGCGGTCAGCGAGGGGAGCGGGGTCGTTGCGGAGGAGGAGAAAGACCCGGCCGGAGACGCAGCAGAAGGAGGAAAAGCTGCTGGGCGCCAGCCGAAACCGATTGGGGTTGTAGACGGATCCCGCCATGATGATCCAGAAGGCAATCGGCGCGAGAGTAATATTGTTCCTCCCGCGGTTGCTGGCTCCCCTAGCAGCGAACGAAGCCCCCACACCGAAACCGCCGCAACTGCTGGAGCCAGGGATGCGGAACAATACGCCACCGGTGCCACCGACTCTGCAGCCGCAGGGGCACTAGGTTTACCGGCGGCACCATGTCCGGTCCCCGCGTGCCGGATAACCTCTCGGCTGAACCCTCAAGCTGCACCGTTTACCTTCAACCCTGGGGCAGGCTCCGATTTGACAGTTTCTGCATCGTCCGCTCATGCTCTCCTCGGTGTGAACATTAAGAAACCTGCCGGGGAAAATCCCCTTGCTCCCGCCGCTACGGGTGCGCCGATGGTGCCCGTACCGACTGCTCCTGCGGCAGCTGTACCTTCAACACCTTCCACTCGGACGGGTTTATCTCTCGCTTGTTCACCTTCGCCGGTGCCGCCTGCTTGCGGCGGCAGCGGCGGCGATAAAAAGGGGGACGGCGACAACAGCGACAGGGGAGACAGGGCCACGGGAGCAGCGGTCTCCGTTCCCGGGGAAGATCGCACCGCGCCGCGGGCACAATCGTCTGGCGCTCCCGCGGTGACTAGACGACCGCCTGAGGACGGCGTTGTGTCTAAGGCGGAGGTGGTCGCGAGAGGGCGCGAAAACATGGATGGCGGGCTCGCGGCGACCCCCATGGTGGCCGATGCTAATGGTGCTGTTATTGGTGGTTTTGTGGGTATTGGTGGTGGGGATAGAGGAGTGGATGGTGGTGGCAGTCGGGGTGGTAGTGGTGGCGGTTGCGGTTGTGGAAGTGACACTACGGGTGGTGGAGGTGGCGGTAGTGGTGGTGGTGGTGATGGTGTTAAAGGCGGTCGGGAGATGAAGGCGAAGAAGGCGGAAGAGCTCAAGAGGCATGACTCGGATAAGGCGGTTGGAGCAACATCCGCGCACTTGCCGGTGAGAGAACGGAGACTGAGCCCATCTACAGGTTTCTATCGCTTGCCATCGCGACCGCTCTCTACGTGCGATCGGCGGTCGAACCGAAAATCGATTTGTGTGCCCGGAGTTGAATTTTCTCGCTTAAGGTACCTACACCCCACCCCCCCCCCCCGTCTATACATCGCCGTTTTTTTGCCTATTCGATTATTTTTGCTCCGACATACGGAAGCGTACCCAGAAATGATGAATGGTGTTCCTTGCCTCGACCGCTCGGGGTTGCGGCGCCACCGTCGCCCTTACCGCGACACGTGTGTAACAGCACCCCTTTCGCCGGCTCTCCAACCCCTTGTGTTGCATGTGCCGCAAGCCCGACAGCAAGTGGTCTAAACGCCCGAGGCTCACGCAGGATAAACCCCAGAACGGCAAAGCTTCCGACGGGCCTGGTAACCCCGCACCCCTCCCCAGAAGGCTCGCCTCCTCGACCGGGAACGATCTGGGTCGGTCCCCGCGGACAAGGGAAGGGGCTTGCCGGAACAACCGCGTGCTCTCGATGGCACCGGGCGGGCGTGCCGTCACGACGGGGAGGGGGGACAGAGCGAGCACCGGCATGGGCTTGGCGCCGCCGCATTCGCGCGAGGTTAGGGCCAAGACCTCCGAAAAACGCGCGGCGACCGACGATTATTTTGCTGTGGTCGGAGGGCGACGGAGAAATGGCCACCGGCTTCCCCCCTCGGCCGGCGGCTTGTGCGCAGCAGAACGCGGCCCTAAGGGAAAGACCGACGAAAATGCCTCCGGACACGCCAGGGATCGTCCGGGCAGAGGCGCTCCTTCTCCTCGCCGGAAGGGTGGCCGCGGGGGCCGGGGGGGGGGGGGGGCGGGGGGGGGGGGGGGGGGTGGTGAGCGGCGTGGGCAGCGGGGCGGGGCGGAGTATACCGCATTGGACGGTGCCAAGAGTCAGCAGAGCGGCGAAAACTGGGGTGAACCGGACGACGACGCGGGAGAGGAGAACGATTGCGAGGACCCCGACACCGCGTATGTTGACGCGATGGAACAGATTTGGGCCGAGGCGGAGGCTTGGGTGGACGCTGAAGCTCAGGTATGCGGCACGCGGGTTCGCTTCGGAAGGCGGGCGCTGGGTCGTATATATGTAGGGAGAGAGAGAGGCGATTGTTTAGTTTCTCCCTCCTCCACCCCTTGCGCAAGGGAGGAGGCGGAGGTGGCGTTGCTCGCCTCCGGAGTAGGTTGCCTTTGAGGTCGGACGTGCGTCTTACTTGAGAGCATGGACGATGGTCCATGCGTAAGTTATGGCGTTGTCCTCGTGTCATACCCAACTCCCCCGCCCCCGTCATCGAGGGGTTGTGTGGTTTTGCCGCTGTGTCGTTCGCGTTCGGAGGTTACGCCCGAGCACGGGACACGCTCGAAACGTCGCGAGCGTATACCTTATCATCAAGTTTTCTCCCCCCCCCCCCCCCCCCCCGCGGCTGTCTAGTTAGATCATTTGTGCGAAGTAAAGAACCTTGCTCTGCACAATGGGATTGATCGTATCACGTAGTGTTCAAGGTAAGGCACCCAAGAGGCAGTTACATAGTACTCCCATTGCTGTCTCTGGAAGTGGCCACACGGAAATTAAACTAAGTCATTGAAGCTGTCATCCATATGCAAGTCCGCTTCACAAGCGGTTCTTAGTAGGATGCAGCTCACCCTTCATGCGACTCGCCGGACACCTCACGGCGCTTCGCGCTTGGTGCAAACAATGTCTGCCTGGTCGGTGAAAACCCGACATGCTCCGTCCCGGCATTATAGTGATGCGAGGGTCTATGGTCATACGACTACGGCCATGCATGAGATCGAGTACATCTCTCCTATCGAGTGCCCCCCCCCCCCCCCCCCCCCGCGGCTGTCGCCTCTCGGCGGCGATTGTTCGTTTTTGTGTGTGGTGTGCGGCAGAAAGCCGCGTGCCTTTGTTTTTCGGCGCAAACCAACTACACGGAGTGCGGGATACGTGCACTCGTTGGTGTTCGTGAGCTGCCGAATGAGGGGTGCACCATGTGCCTCGATAAGGATGCAGTGGTTTCACGCGATTTCCACGGGTTCAAGACGATGCGCTTCTGCTTACTGTACACGAGGCGCACCAAGAGAGTGGCTTTGGGAATGTTGGAATGGACATGCACCTTCGCTTGTACACCGCTTATTTTTCAACTTTTTTTTTAAAGATTTTTTTGCATGATTGCAGCCCCGTTCGTCGTTGTGTAGGCGAGTTTGCCGCAGGCGCTCAGCATCTAATATAGTGTGCGTAGTGTCCAGCATCGAGTGTACAGCGTCCGGTGCACAGCGATGGCGGCCTTTTGACCGAATCCCTCCGAAAAACGTTGACACTTGGAAACCCCCTTTTTGTACAGGCGGAAGAAGAAGCGTGGGCCCGACTCCCGACAGACCTCCCGTGTCCCTCGGAATGGGAGGGAGTTTTATCCGACATCGACGAGGCACGCCTACCGCACGCGGGGGCGGGGTTGGCAGCGCGGGATGGGGATGGAAGAGGTTCCCCGTCAGGTGGAGAAAACGCGCTCCACTCTGACTTGGAGATAGAGATACCTCTTGTCGGAGAGCTTGGAGTGGGGGACGGCGACGAGGTCTTCGCAGAAGAGGAGGGCGGAGAGGCGTTAGTTCGACGGGAGGAGATGCTGGGGCCAGAGGGTGAAGGTGGGGGGGGGAGGGGTGGGGTGTGTGTGCTCGTGTCATGCATGGCCGTAGTCGTATGACCATAGACCCTCGCATCCGCACAATGCCGGGGCGGAGCACGTCAGGTTTCCACCGTTGCTTACACAAAACGAGAAGCGAAAGATGAGGGGTTTGGAGGGGCTGGGGTTTTGGGGGGGGGGGGGTTAGGACGCGTGGGCCAGGTCTGTGGACTCAGTTGTGCGTTGCTATTTAGAATAGCCGTACCATATGTCCAAGTTATGGAGGCAGGGGGCGGTGAGGATGTGGGGGTTATTTTGAGTTGTGGGGCAAGTCTATGGGCTCGTTTTCACTAAGTTACAATTTGGAGAAGCCGGTATGTTTTCCCTGTTTCAAATTTTGCCGAGGCATCGGGTGCGGTCGATGCGCACGGTGCGCTTCGCACGTACATTGTTTGAGCGGCGTTTTTCACTGGGCGTCGTAGCCTACGCGTGATCTCCCATATAGCTTCAGGCTTAGCTTTCGAGTTGCAACGGGCCTACGTACAGAATCCGTTGTTGTTTGTAGTTGTTCTCACATTATCTCATGTCCAAAAGTATTGAGTCCGTGGTCACAGGAAAGGCTCCATAGCCCAGGGAAAAAATGTTGCCAAATGAACAAACACAAAAAACAGCCAGATACACATCATGAACGATTTTGTTGTTCCAATGTTTCTCGCTTTCGGACGTACGGTATGCAATCGGCCGGTGATACATAGGTGGGGCAGGTAGCACAAAACGTCCCTCCTTTCGGCGAAGCACCGGACGTTGTTAACTCGGGCTGTGAAAAGTTGGACTACCACCGGCTGGGTAGATATCGATTCACGAGCGCAAAATGCCTCATTATTGTTCCCTCCGCCCACACCCCTCGGACCTGCCCCCGTGCTGAAACATTTTTCACCTCATGCCTCATGTGCGTTTGTGCTTGTGCGTTTCAGGGGTGGACGGAGGTTCGCTGGATTCTTGGTACCGCGCGGGCGACCTCCGCACTTCGGACTACGAGGAAGACGAAGACGACGACGAGGAAGAGGAAGAGGAAGAGGAAGAGGTGACGCCCCCCCCTTCCACGGTCAGGGTGCATAGCAGGGCATTCATTTGCTGTTGCGCTTTTGCGCTGGCGCTGTTGCATTGACGCAACAATTCGGTTGACACGGCTGTTTCCCGCATTACTCGCCGATGGCGATGTGCGGCTTGCCGAAAACACGGCTTTTGACGCCGCATCTTTCCTCCGTCGCGGGCGGCGTGTGGTTCGCGGAAGGCGAAACGAAAAAAATGGGTCCTGTTTTGTCTGCGCCGTATTAACTGTGTTGGTACGTACTGGTAGCACATAATTGTTCTGAGGCTCCACTCCATACCCTCCCCCGAAACAACCAACCTTGAGCATAATGGTAAGCTGGGCCCGATACAACACTCCATAGTAATCAGGACCGATCATAGGCACCAGAGCCTAAATATTCCAGATACACAGCCCAGAGTAATCAGGGCTCATCATAGGCACCAAAACCCATGTATTCCAGTATTTTTACTCGGCTTATTTGATCCTGATCACGATGTATGTTCCCTCGCAATGGTAGATATGTAGCGGATACCACGGTAAGCTATGTACGCAGGCAACTATGTACACAACAACAGCAACACAAAAAATGGCGACAGTATAGACAACGACAACTACAACAACAGCACCAGCACCAGCAACAAAGATGGTTGGCCAGCAACGGAGGGACGCAATTTTTTGTTGTCGTCGCGGACGTATACATAATACGTTGAGTTGTCACTTGCGGCAGATACAACCAGTGCTCCCTCCCACCCGGCCTCCCATGCCCCCCCCCCCCACCCCCATATAGGTTGGTTTGGCGTCGGTTGGCAACGATGCTGTAAAACATGCCGCTCACTATGCGAGCTAGGCAACCAGGGTACCGTTTTTTTTTTTTCTGGCGGTCGGTCACAGCTGGCAGTCGAGTTATAGATAATTTGTGCGGGGTGCAGAACATTTACTCCGCACAAGGGAAATGATCGCATCACGTACCAGTAGTGTTTTTGGTAAGGCCCTCACGAGGCAGTTACGTAGTACCCCCATTTCTGTCTCTGGAAGTGGCCACACCGGAAAATGAATCAACTCATTGAAGCTGTCATCCATGTGCAAGTCCGCCTCACAAGCGGTTGTTAGTATCAATAGGATGCGGCTCACCCATTATTCGACTCGCCGAACACCTCGTGGCGCCTCGCGCTTGGTGCAAGAAATGTCTGCCTTGTCGGTGAAAACCCGACGTGCTCCGTCCCGGCATTGTAGGGAAGCGAGGGTCTAGGGTCATACGCCTGCGGCCATGCATGATATCGAGTACCCCCCCCCCCCCCCTCGGGTGCTCCGCCGCGAAAGGGATGCGTAATCAATGGTCAACTGCCTAAGGCAAGTAACAAATTAATACACCCCTTCTGAGTACCCCCCGCCCCGCCCCCGTCCTACTCTTCCCCTCCCGCCTTCCCGAAACCCTAGACTGGAAAGAAGTCTTGTTCTGCCGCGCGGGGTAATTCGCGGGGGAGGGATCCGACTCGCCGTCGTTGGCCCTCCTGCAAGTCCTCGGAATCTCCCGCCACCGGCCTTGTCCGCAAAGGTTCGCTGGGGAACGGTAACCCCCTTCCGTCCGAGAGCGACAGCGCCGTGTCATACTTCGGGAACGAGCGCGGCTCGCGCGACACGTTCGACGAAGGTGATGCCGGCCGGGTACCGCTGCCTTTTGGTGTCGTGCTTGTTACTGCTTGCAGGAGAGGGTGTACGTATACGTCATACCATGTGTGGATGTTTTCCCTGGTATTTATTTGGGTTGAAAGCGCTATGCGACGGTATATCCGTGGCCCGTATCGTGGCACGGCACCGTTCGTTCCGATCCGTACTGGTACTGTGGTTCACGTATTGCTCTGGGCTTGTTTCTGGTCCATCTAGACGTTTGTTTTTTTTTCGTTGGCCCGTTTTGTGTGGATACCTCGGGGCTAGATTTCGGGGAAAGTGGCTAGGGTGAGGAGAACATCACCACGCCATCAGAGTGGATAGTTATTGGGCCCGAATATTTGTGACTGGCGGGATGGGATGGCTTTCGTGAGGGGCAACCCACTGCTTTTTTCCTGGCCGCCGGGACTCTGTTCTTCGAGTCGCGCTAACATTTTTTTCTCGAAAATCATTTTTGCGCGAGGTATATATGGAGCTAGTCGTGTTGGAGTTGTGGGAACTTTTCTTTTGTTTCGTTTGTCCATCCCTATTATTTTCGTCGCCCTTCTTTTCTGTCCCTCCTATTACTAATCGTAGCTCAAATCCGGAGTCGCACGGCAGACTCCTTCCCCCCCCCCCCCCCCCCCCACTACTTACTACGGTTCGTGCCTTGCGTTTTGCAAATGCGAAAAAAAAAAATCAGCCCTTGCTTCCCTGGTCATTTCGCGTCGAATTGCGCCTATCCACGCTATTATGCGTTCTCTCAGCAGTCCATTCCTTTTTATTTTTACAACATATATTCAAAGTCTCACCACGGTGGTGTATTCGATTGTTCCATAGATTAAGTCGCCGAGGGGTAATGAAAAGGTTGCGATTAACGCGCCCGGTGGCAAATGTTGGGTGAAAAATCAAAGCCCTACCCGTTACGGTGCCTACTTTCTAGGGCTGCTGTAGGCCACCGGCGGTGCAAGTGCCAATGACTTCCAGCAGGCTTTCTTCCACTCCGGGGGTTACCCTTATTCCGTCTCCGGCTTTTTATTCAAAATTAAGAGAGGGGGCAAAGTGAAAAAATAGTAAAACGAAACTTTACGTTTTTCTGCGTCGCCCACACAAAAAAATAGCTCGGCTGCTTGAGTTTGTCGTCGGCGGTGTATGTATATATATGTATATATACCACTCTTTCCGGAAAATAAAAAAACACCGTTTTGGGTGTTCACACTATTGCGGGGGACCATAGTAAATAGGACCAAATATTGTTAGTAAAAACAGGCGAATATATAGGTTTTTATCTATGCCATAGGTCCTATTAACTATGGACCCCCGTAATATGTAGTTTACCCTACGGGCCTTACAGCTTACAGTTCCGGACAGAGCGGGCATGTAAAATAAAGAATTTCGGCCTGCAATGCTTGTGGTGCTGGCATAGTGGTGCTGGCATGGTGCTGACCTTGTGTGCTGGGCCTGGAATGCAAAGGAGGCGTGTCTTGCGATAGGGGCAGCGTAAGTGCTCTGGGCTTGTTTGACGTATGTACGAGACATACATTTTATATTCTAATACCTGGTACATATTTAGAAAATTAAAAACAAGAGCTGTGAGATAAGGATTTCATCCAAACTCATCTTCGCAAGCTGCGTGTCATACTATACTATTACGGGGGTCCATAGTTAACAGGACCTATGGTATACATACAAACCTATATATTTACTTATTTTTACTGTCAATATTTGGTCCTATTAACTATGGTCCCCCGTAACAGTGATACTTCCACGGCGCGTACTACGAGTTTATATATATATATACTATATAAATATTGTATACTTTTTGTATATACAATCTATATAGAGTTATCCTTCCACTAAGGAAGAGCTGCCCCATGAAATCACTGCTCCCCTTTTTTGTTTTTTACATTACTGTGCCATTTAATATTTCGAACAACATCCTGCGATGTATACATACAGGCCGAGAATTTAATAGTCGTCCCATTTTTTGTGTTTTCTTCTCTCAACAGCTTTGTCTGGGGGGGGAGATGCACATACTGTAGAGCTCTCGTCGAGGGAGGGAGGAGGAGCCTCAGAAACAATTATGTCCCAAAATATAGGAACCATTTACATACTAATATTATTTACATAAGTTCTTTATATTTAAGGACAGAGTGGTAGGTGCTATCCCTACCTACCGGAGCCCGCGTCCACGGGAAGGGGTTGTAGGAGCCGCCCGCACCATGGCGCTTGTCGTACTGATGCACGCTCACTCTCGAGTGGAGGCGTTGGTAAAGCCGGGCTTGTCATTTTGTGTTGCATTTTGCCGTGCGTTTGCGTCCCGCACGGTTGCAACACGTCGGAGAAGATCACGATAAACTATGAATAGTGTAGATCGTGATCGTATCTAACCCGCCATTGTGTGCTGTTTTCGTGCAGGATCTGTGTAAGATAGTGGTGCAGGTCCGACCCAGAAAACTTGCCCTCTAGGTGTAAGCTGTACGGCTCCCATCCGGCAGCACGGGCTACAAGTAGAGTAGTACAGATACATATGGATTCGCCCTGGAAGGTCTAGACCATGAAGTAGGAACCGATGATCTGTACCAGGGATGAAACGTTCACTATATGTAGGAGCAAGGTATCGAGGTAGTCAATCGAGGAAGAGTAGTGTGCCCGAGAGGGTGACCCTCCTCTCGCGTAGTGTACCCTTGGCTGGCCGGGATCACGCCCTTTCCCCCCCCCCCCCCCCCCCCCCCTACTCCCACGCACGTGCATCTTTTCCCAAGCAAGGTTTAGTGCAGTCGTGTTTTCGCCCACGGCTCTGATGCACCGCCCGACTCCTCCTCGCTGTTGGCCGCCGTACCTTTCCCCTTCGCTGCGGTTAACTGCGAAGCAAGGTTTAGTTGGGTCTTTTGACTTTTTTTGCGCGGCTCTGATGCACCGCTCGCCTCCATCCCCGCTCTTTGGCCGCTGTATTTTTTTTCCGTTCGCTGGTCAGGTGGGGTGATTTTTTTCGCACCACGAGCTTCAGAAGAAGCTGTCTTCGCCGCAAAGGAAGCCTCAGAGGAAGATCTTGACTCCTGCCGAGGCGAAGCTTCGCCAAGAAAGGTGTGCGACTGCGACGTGTGAAGGGAGGGGGGCAGGTGTACTCATGTCATGCGTGGTCGTAGTCGTATGGGACGGGGGGGGGGTGGGGGAGGGGGGCGTACGCGCTTACTGTTTGCCTTAGTCATTGGACCATTGCCCATGCATTCCTTTCGAGAGACGGAGCACCGTTCCTGCTCCTAATGGAGACATTTGGTAGCCATGTTTTTTGCATGTATTACATATAAAAACGATGCTGTTCTCATCCCTTTATCGTTTTTCGCCGCCTGTGGCCACCATCTATCTCCTAGGATAGCGATCTTTTTCTCGCTACTACCTTGGTGTACCAAACTTCTCCGTACGATATTCGTCTATTTTTCCTGGGGTAGGGAACGGGACCCTCTTGATTAAAGTCGTCCACTTTGATTGGGTCGCTGAGCGATCTGCGATTGCTTTCGTGTTGTCGTGCATGGATTAGCCGATTGCTCGTGCGTTCGCCGAACGTGCGTGGGTTGGCCGGTTGCTCGTTTGCGGTGGTGCTTAGATCGACAGATTGATTGATTTGCTCGTGCGCTACTCGTGCTTGGATTGACCGTCGGGCTTCTTGCTAAAGGTGCTGTATGCCGTGCTGTGATAGGAACGTGTCGGTATCGCTCCATTGCTCGTATTTTGGCATGAGACCGTCCGTCCGTCCATCCGTGCGTGCGGTGCTGTACGTAGCCACGTTTGTGGCATCGGGGTGTCATGGCAAACGCATATATAAATATACCTATCTTAATCCTCAGCCTGACCTGATCCGTTTTGGGTCGGCTGATCTCTCCCGCCTCTGACCGTCTTTCCGCGCGGTGTCTTCGCCGGGGCGTGTCCCCTCCACGCCTGAAACGCCCGGCGTCGGAGGATCCGCCCCCTCAGCGCCGTAGCACCTGCGCGAAGCCTTGACGTTGAGATCTACGAAGGAATCTCCGAAAATCCCTGCCCTGTCAGTGTTTTGGCCCATGGTCTCTCGACAGAGTGTGTGCATTCGCGTGGTTCTTTCCGGCTCGTCCTCTCCGACCTCCGACCCATGGAGAGGGTCAACTACCCGGCCGGCGTCGTCATTGTGGGGGCCTGCGTGGGTGGTTGTATCTTGGTCATCGATGGAACGCCCCGATAGCACATGCCACTCAGGCTTAGTTGAGAACTGCCATGCACCAAAAATTATGCCGGGATATATGAGAGAGATCGCATGTCACCTACAGCCAGCAGCACTTGTGACGGCCAGCAGGACTTTTGGTGTGTACGCTATCGTACAGCGGCAGCTGCGGTGGAGCTGTACTGCGTGGCTGCGGAGATGTACAGCTGCAGCAGTACTGCTACATCAGCTGCCGTGACGGCACCTTTCTACGGAGCCTCGCTGTCGGCCATCGCGTACTCCCTGAGTTAGAAGTTAGTTACACCGCCTTCTAGGATTCCACTGCTTTTCGGTTAATCGGCAAGCAATCGTTGACATTCTGCCGCCTTTTCATTTCTGAATTCGCTGTTATTATGAAGACCTACAAGGACTTCATCTCACACTTCTCAGAGTGGAGTGTGGAGCGCACGCTCTCAATCTCTTGGCACCGAGTCCTCGGCCTCCTCCTCCTCGACATTGTACGCCCACCACGCAAGTGCGCGACCGGCGGCCGTTAAATACGCTGGCGGCCTGGACGGCCCGTCGGTCGCACACTTGCGTGATGGGCGTACAATGTAGTGGAGTAGGTGGAGGAGGCCGAGACTCGATGCCAAGGGGTTGAGAGCGTGCGCTCAACACTCCATGAACGTTGGAAAAGGCGGCAGAATGCTGACGAATACTTGCGGGTTAACCGAAAAGCGGCGAAACGCTAGAAGGCGGTGTAACTAACTTCTAACTCGGGGAGTGCACGATGACCGCCAACGCAGCTCCGTAGAAAGGTGCCGTCACAGCAGCTGCTGTAGCAGTACTGCTGCAGCTGTACACCTCCGCATTCACGTGAAACAGCTCCACTGAAGCTGCCGCTGTACGATTGCGTACACACCAAAAGTCCTGCTGGCCGTCATAAGTGCTGCTGGCTGTAGGTGACGTGCGATCTCTCTAATATATCCCGGCATAATTTTTTTATGGATGGCAGTTCTCAACTAAGCCTGAGTGGCATGTGCTATCGGGGCGTTCCATCGATGAATCAGACACAACCACCCACGCAGGTCTCTACAATGGCAACGCCAGCCGGGTAGTTGACCCTCTCCATGGGTCGGAGGTCGGAGAGGACGAGCCGGAAAGAACCACGCGAATGCACACACTCTGTCGAAAGACCATGGGCCAAAACACTGACAGGGCAGGGATTTTCGGAGATTCCTTCATAGATCTCAACGTCAAGGCTTCGGGCGGGCGCTACCGCGCTGAGGGGGGCGGATCCTCCGACGCCGGGCGTTTCAGGCGTGGAGGGGGCACACCCCGGCGAAGAAACCGCGCGGAAAGACGGTCAGAGGCGGAGAGACCAGCTGACCCAAAACGGATTGGATCAGACTGAGGATCATCATAGGTATATTTATATGCATGCTGCGGTAAAGGGGTGCCACCTACTTGTTCTTGGGTTCCTCACTTATGGAGCTCCATAGAATATACTTGTAATACCCCTTAGGAACCCCCCGAGATTCGTCGTGGCAACATGTTTAAAAAAAAAAAAAGGTCTAGTGTTGATCAACCGTTTATGTACGACCGAGTGAGCGAGTGCCCAGCAGTTCTTGCAGAGAATTATGTTGCGCTTGTGCCGTACGACTCCCTTTGCCTTTGCCTTCTTTTTTTTTTTTCCTTTTTTTTTCACTCAAGACACGATGTTTTTTGCATCGCACCCCCCAATCAAAGCAGTGGCCGTTTTTCGTAATCGGCGTTTTGTTTCGCCGTCATTTATCCCCTCTGAATTCCGAAGAGAGTTTTTGACGCGATAAAAAGTTCCATGGCCTAGGTTTACACCGAATAATAATACAAAACATAAATGGAATCCCAGTGACATTATGGAACTCCGTAATTACTCAGTAAGGAAGACCCGTCTCTCATATGAATAATTTAGACAGACGACGTGTCGGCATGTGGGGCGTCTTGTAAAGCATTTTGTAACACATCGATGCAAAATGAAATCAAAGAGAGGGAGGGGCCGGGTCGAGCGACCGGGGGTACTGTAGTAGTTCTACACGCGGACGGGCCTTCGATTGCAGCGCCGCATCCCCCCCCCCCCCCCCCCCCCCCCGCTCTGCTGTTGCCGAGTGGCACCGTGTGAACACAATATAGCGACTACGCAGCTTGATATGTCATCATAGCGACGACGCAGCTGTAATGCATGCAATGGTGTGGTCCACCGAGAGGGGGTCTCCGGGGATGCAACACGACGCCCTTCTCCCCCTCTCCGCTTGTGGCTTGACGCCTTGTGCGATAAAACGTTGCACGCGTTGGACAGACCACGGCCTAGTGTAGATGAAATAGGCTCTAATCAAACTTTATGAGAGGTTGGGCAGGATCTGTGTAGTACAGATCCAACCCAGGACACATGTCCTAGATCATGCAGCAGATGATGCGACTCCCATCCGGGAAAATTAGCTATGTATACTAGTCTTGTCCCATAGTATAAGAACCGTTTGGATTCAATACTATATTAAAAACGGTTGTTCTGTTCCGGGACAGAGTGATCATGCAGACCGAGAATCTATCTTCCCTGAAAGGTCTAGATCATGAGGTAGAGGTTGGTTGATCTATCTGTCTTTTTGTTTGATTTTTTTTGTCGCCGTTTCTTATGCCCCTCTCTCTGCTGCACGGTCGGCCTTTTTGTTGTCGCCACGACTTTCAGGCGCCAGATGGCGGCTGAGATGAACCGCGCGCAGCTGGCGAGCGGGATGGCGGAAAAACTCAAGCAGCACGAAGAGCGGGCCAGGTGCGAAACGGCGCCGAAAGAGTTCGCTTGTTGCACGTGATGGTGTGGCCGGTACGGGCCCCCGGGCCGTGTGAGAAGGCGCCAGTTTGGTGCTCTACCTAGGGGCGGTCTGCACGTCGATCTTTGACGAAAGCGTTCAGGGGGGATTTTTGTTGTTTTCAGGACTGTTTACGGGTCGGGACAAAACTCGCGGGTCGGGTTCGTCGGACAGGGCCACCTAACCCGGCCCGACCCCACTTGATCCGACCCGTGAGATGCCGAGTGCCTCCTGACCCGACCCGATCCGGCCCGTGAGTCATGAACAGTCCAATTTTTTTTTTTCCTCTTTTATTTGTTCATTCTTTTGGTCCTACGGTGCCGTACTCTGACCCGAGCAGAATGGTCGGGTCCTACTCCAGGTAGTCACCGCCTCCTAACGCTCATCGTCTGTCGTCGAGTCGTGCTTCCCTAGACTGGTGTAAGGTTTTCCGCGCACTTTCTCTCGAAGTTGTTATGTACTTGATGCAGCCTTAGAAGAGACGCGCGACATGTGCATAAAACAACATAATACCAATACCGCTGCACTTTGTTTTTCGGAGGTAGTCGAATGAACTCCATTACCCAACCGCTGAAATTGCTACCTGGTACTCTTCTATTATAGACTGCAAACCGTGAAGAAGAGCGTTGAGTTCGCACAGAGGTGAAGCGATCGTTTTTCAGCGCTCGAGTTTTCCAGAACGGCCAAGAATGGTCGCCATTACCGAACAACAACTATGGTGTTTTTCGGAAATATCTGGTCGAGAGAGAGCCTCCCGGAAATAAAACGTACCTGGTACGACTTTAGCAACCCTGCCGCTGTTGACCAGCCCTGAACAAAACGATCGCACCCATGTGCGAACTCAACGCTCGTTTCGAGGAGGTTGCCAATACCGAGCAAAGGAGGCGTTTTTCGGAATATCTGATCGAGAGAGAGCCTCCCGGAAATAAAACGTACCTGGTACGACGTGGGCACCCCTACCGCTGTTACCCAGCGCTGAAAAAACGATGGCACCTCTGTGCGAACTCATCGCTCTTTTGACGGTACCTTAGGGGTTCAAAGGGTAAAAGTGTCGATCACACATGACGATTTCGGCATCGCCCACACCTGGCAGCCAGCCCGGGCTTGCGGGGGGGTAGAGGGGATAGGGGATAGTGTCCAAATACAACATGGTGTATCTAGGGAGGCGTGTGCGACGCGTTCACAGCACGATGACGCAGCATCAGGTAGATGGGTACTGCTGCACACGGCTCTCTTGCTCTTCTTCTATTGCGAAGGGACATACCAGGTGGCAGTCAGAACCAAATATGACCTGTAAACAGTAGGGAAATGCGTGGTTTTTCGGGTACAACGTGGGTTCTGACCACTCTGCCCCTACCCCACCCCCACTATTACGGGGGACCACAGTAAATAGGACCAAATGTTGTTGGTAAAAATAGGTAAACATATAGGTTTTTGTGTGTACCGTAGGTCCTATTTACTATGTTCCCCCGCAAAAGTTGGCTGATAAGACCGCGCTTGTCGCTTTTTTGGGTGGCTATACCGGGGTCTCAAAAGGTTAACCCTTGTATTACTGCACTGTACGTGAACCTACACCTGGCTCTAACTCCGTGTGTTTTTTCCCCCACAATGGGAATGCAGTCCTAAAAGGTTGCCTGGAGGCGGTGGTGGCTGATACATCTGGGGGGGGGGGGGCGGTAGGGTTAGCCGCGAAAACAACGATGGTCGATATTTTGTGTGCTGTCTTGACGTTATTAAACCGCTCTTTCTACCCAATGACACCCAGTGGCCATCCCTGATTTTCATCCTAGAGAGATGCAAATGATGTGGACACAGACACTGTGAGACAGAGACGCTCAAGATAATCGAATACGAGTCAACACATGCAAATGAAATGCCAACGTACGGGGTACGAGAGCATAACAAAAATAAGCCAAACAAGAAAACAAGAACTTGAAAAACAAACATATTGTGTAGGCGTTGATGGAGCGCAGTCTGTGACGAGTACGGCTGATCGTGTGCCTTCGCAGGGGCGTGCGCTTTCGGAAGGAGGAGCAGCTGGCCAGGGCAGAAGAGGAGGCGAGGAAAAGGATGGAGGGGGCCGACGCCCGCAGACAGGAGCATCGCCGAGGGATCGTGCGGAAAGCGAACGACGCCAACTCAAAGGTGAAATATGGTTTGCATGTCTTCGTGGGTGTTCCCGGTTGCTTTGTTACGTAGTCTATTAGTAGTGTTGCCGACGATGGTGATGATGATGGAAAGATGAGGATGACGGTGATAATGGTGATGATGATGTCGATCATGGTGACGAGGATGATGAAGATGAGAACGAAGGCGACGACGACTACGATGATGATGATGACGACGATAAGGATTTTCCCACGCTAGCTCTATCGCCTGAAGTATAGCCCGTGGCCACCAAAAACATACCAGGCACCAGGTATCCTGCCCAGTTTTTTTCTTCTCCCCGTTTTCTTCGCCCTTAGTTTCTCTCTCCATCCTCCCTAGTCGTAACTCAGTTCCGAGGTGTCAGTAGGCTCTCCTCCCCCCTCCCCACAATGGTTATATCGTACTGTATCACACGGGTGATGGGATAGCACACACCCCACTCGGACGATTGTCCAGGCAGATTTCCTCTCGACCACGGGGAGAGCGCAAACGCCGAGAAAAATGCGTCTAAATGGAAATATGCGCACGAGGTATTTCCCGAGCCACCCTTATCCTTGTGTGTATCCTTGTGTGCCTCCCTTCAGGCATGGTTCGGAGAAAATTGGCGTGGGGATTCACAAGGGGGAGTGTGTTGTCTTGCGTGTTATACATACCGTAGCGCACTACTAATACACGAAAATGTGTTTGAGACCGGCTTTGGTATGAGCGATGCGCTCAAGGACAGCGCCATGGAAGAACGCCCTTTTTTTCCCTACGAGGCCGGCTAATGCGCGGAATTTTCTGCTCGGAAACCCGCTGGTACGTGTACTGCTGCTATTAATTTATGGTGGGCTGATCGGCTCGGTTGTTGAAGGAAGCGTGATTTTGTGTCTCGGTTTTTTTAATTGCGGACCGTTTGACTATTTAGGAGGTTGGTGAGTGAACTGCTTAACTGGCGTGTGCGAACATATTTTTGATAGCTGAACGTGATGACTGGCCGGCCATTGGCCTACCAGTGCCTGAGGCCGACCAGCCCCTGAGACCCTGGTTCCAAATATACTCGACCGACTGGTGTTAACATATTTTTTTGGGTGTAACGAGCGCTCGCCGATGTAGATACGCTGTTGCTGCTCCAGCTGTCTCGCCTACGTTTTTATGCACTCTGGCATGCAGGCAACTTCAACAGTCTCGTGTCGTACATGCTAAAATGCAGGCTTGCTGTCGATTGAGAAGAAAGCGCCGCAAAGAACCCCACAACTCGTTTCGGCAATAATTTCCGACCCCCTTTTTTACGGAGGGGACCTTGGCCCTTACAGAACGGCCGAAGTTACGCCGCACTGATACCGAGCACAGCGGAATGACTCCAACAAGGTAGGTGCGTGTACGAACCGAGTAAGTACCCTGTTATGAATGGCATTCGATGAAGTGAGTGCCGCGTGAATTATAATGTGTAAGGCTGTTTTCTCTGCGGTTCGATTTCGAGCTTCAGATTTGTATTTGTCGATCCCAAAAATGAACGCATCTGCTTATGCAGTCCGATAATGCAAAATACGATCGGATTTTTCTCGATTTGAGAATCCGATGGCCCAAGTCGGGCCAACATCCGACGACTTGGGCTGCCAGATTTTCAAATCGAAAAATGGCGTGGTATGAAGCTCAAAATCTGAACCGCATAGGAAACAGCGTAAGTGTTGGGTTATCCGACGACGGCCGTGAAAGGCAACTCACAAGTACAGGTACGGAGCGGTCGATCGATCCGAGCTACTAACCAGCTGCCCCCTTTCCCACCCCACGAACCCACCCACCCATCCACCTACGCACCCACCCCACCCACCTACCCACCACCGCACCACCCCCCCCACACCCCACCCACCCATCCACCCACCCGCCCGCCCACCCGCCCGCCCCCATCGCACACTACAACCCGACTACGTACACGCACTACTGTCGGACCAAAAAAGGTGGAGGAGGTGCTGTTCATGAACAAGCTCACCGTCGAAGACCTGAAGATCACGCTTCAGATGAAGCTCGCCGAGGTGGACCGGAGGATTCAATCGGGCAGGCGAGCAAACCTCAGATATGACCCCTTTTTGAGACCCTAAAGCGCAGACTAAACACTCCAGATAGACACGCCCCTGGAAAAAAAACGTCCAGGTGAAGGAATGTCCTCTGCAGTATCAATACGGGTGAACGGGTTAACTGAACCATCGAACCGATCCCTATACTTCCTTGACAGGGCGCGTCGGCAGCAACTGCTCGCGGGTATCTCGGACCGCCAGCGGAAACGCACGAGGGACAAGGCGGCGCAGATGAGCGAGCGGCGACTAGAGCAGCAGAATCTGTGAGTTGTAGGGAGCTGCGGAGGCGGTGGTTGGTGGTATCGTCGACGACGGTGGCGAGTGGCGGCAGTCTGTTTCGTCGAGCCCTGGACACGCCATTGGTTGATCGCTTTGCTTGGCGTTATTGCCATAGGGTGATTGTGTTGGCCACTCAATCATGCTTGTCAGGCCCGCCGCGCCTCACACTGTCAGTGGGCATGTTCAGCAGAAAGTGGCGGGTTCCCCCCGAAACGCTTGAAGGCGGGCAGGAGGAGAAAACAAGAACAAAGAATTTTCGAATTTATTTGTTGAACAAATCAAACTTGAAACGTTGGCAAGGGGAGCAAGCGTGCGCTCGAGCAAGCAAGTTGACCTCCGAGAGGTGGTTCAAGGCCGATGTATGTGTATAGAGTCCAGCTCGTTTCGCAGCAGCATATATTCAGTGCCAAAAACATGTGCCATCACCGCTCTGGAGGGCGTTGCGATTCCCGCCAAGATCGCTTGCCCATGCATTTGGCAGAGTGAAGCAGCCTCCTGTCATACCGTCTCTCGTAGCGACAGGCGTGTACTCTACTCCCGAAAATCGGCCGACATGTCGCCAGCCCAAATATCAGGGTTCCTTTTCGAAATTTTCACATTGTTGTTGGCTCGAGCGGCTCCTTTTTACTCGCTACCCTCGTTGGGCACTACATCGAAGCTCTCTGTGGATGTCATGTTCAATCGAGGAGCCACCTGGAGTGGCGAGTCCGTAGTAGCCCCCGCTCGACGAAGACTGATCATTCACGAGGCCTATATACGCTTCGCCTCAGCCGCCCCCACAAGAGCGGCGGCGTCCGGATCCACAAGTCCACTACCGGAACCACCCCCCCCCCCCCCCCCCCCCCCCCACACACACACACACACACATCACCTTCACCTCGCTCTGAAAATCAGCCCTAAATATCTCCGTGAATGCACGCGGCGCCGGCCCTTGCACGCGCGTGGTCCGCGTTGCCGCGTCCACCATCAGGCGGCCGCCATGCGGTGGGAAGCGCTGCAGAAGAGGTTGGAGGCGGTGCAAGAGAGGCGCCGAGACCGCGAGAAGGAGACGAGCCGGCGGATGCAGGCGGCCGACCGGCACAATCAGGCCCGCGAGCGGAGAAAGGTGACTACTTCCTTGCCTTCCTGGTGCTCTTGTTTTTGGTTTGGTTTGGTTTGGTTTGGTTTTTGGTTATTTTTTTGTTTTGCGTAATTTGATGATGGGCGCGTGCAGCGAACGAGGTTTTGACAATTTTATGAGAAGTCGGGTTGAATGTTTTTGTCTTGGTTGCCGTCAAAACCGATGAGACAGAAGATATGGGCGATGTTACTCGACTGGCTCTTGTGAGTGGGGGCAGGCCAATGTTGAACTCGCACGTCAAGTAAGTTGACTCCTTGCGTTCGGAAAGTTTCGTGTTATGCAAACGAGACGAAATATAGATGCCCCAATCTTGCAAATGATGGGCGCCAGCCGCTTCTGTTGGCATTGTTTTCGTCCGTGGGTTCCTGACATTGCCATGGTTGTGTGTTTGATCTCTGCTGGTACACGTATTCAAGACGAGTTTTGTAGTGCAACCATTGGAAGGGTGCCGTCGAGGGTGACCCAATGCCCCACAACATGCCGCTTTGTCCTTTTTAGGTTTTTCGGCAGCAGCGTGAGTACTTCCTTCCATCTTGTTGCAAAGGGCAACAGTCGGGTTCTGTTTTGGTCAGAATTACCGCCGCAGCAGTATTTTCTTCCGAGTTGCAGCTTATCGCCGCGCGGTTTATGAGAGCGTATGGCGAAGTACCGTCAACACACTTTGCTCGTAATATCAGAGCAAGTCTCGGTCAGGTTTGCCCTCCCGGTAGGTCACGCTTTGGTTTCGGTACCTCATACTTCACACTGCAGTTCGATTTTCGGCAAAAAGCGGGGCTCTCGGGCTTACGGCGAACCGTTACCGACGCGTAATTGCTACCACTCTCGCCGTTAGCACCATCCCCGCTTACACATCAGAGTCTTAATTGTGTTTATGCTACTGCCCATCGTGGTGATGATAGTATAATTATTCACCAACGTTAGGTGATTAAGTCGTCGCGTAAAATTCAGACCCCTCTCACACGCGCGCAAACGACATCAGTTTTTTTTTTCCCTTTCCTTGAACCTATCTTTTGATGGTCGTTATTCTCACACGGGGCTTTCGTATTCGACGGGCCCAGTCGTCCTGCCTCTCGCCGCCATCTCTTTACGCCCGTTCCCTGAAAAACGAACTCGATACGCGACCGAGCCTAAGCCCGGGTCACCCCCCCCGCCTCCCCCGCCGCCCAATCCCCCGTATCAGGCAATGACGCAGCGATTGGTAAGAGGTAAGACCGTGGTAAAGACCGCGGTCAAACCGAGAGAGCGGATGGGCGCAGCCAGCGGATGCCACGGGATAACAGTACTCCGGGTCACACCCACCATGCGGAACGGGCGAATGCCCCTGAGCAGCGACATATGGAATCCGCCGCCAAAGGTTCTCAACGGCGGCTGCCAGAGGAGGTCAAGGTGCGGGTGTTGCACGACCTTCGTCTTGAGGGTGCTGCTCAGCACTGGATGCTTTGAAATTTTCCCGAAACTGCCTGACCTGTAGGGGCCGGAGGGGATATCATAGGATTGTTTTGGGGTCTGGGTTTGTTTCATGTGGCTTGATCATCTTTTGTCGGTGGTTCCGTGTGAGCGCGACACATTGTGCTGTGTCCTCGGGGGGTGTACGAGTATTAGTGTCGCTCGAGGCGACTGCCATTGATGCCCCCCCCCCAGTGCCCTACCGACGCCTATGTTTCGCTCCGCTGGGCATATGTCCCTCAACGCCGTGCAGCGATCTCTTGCCGCCTCGGAGCCCGTTTAGCCCAACATGCACACCTCCTCTCGTGCCTACCTCCGCATCTTGATCGCCACGCCCAACCCCTTTCCACAGGCCAACAGGTCCCGAGATGTGGTGCTAGTGGGGAAAATCAGCAGGGACGCACCAGCCGATGGTTCGGCACCAGCCGTCGACGGCAATGAGGATCGACGGCAGTTGAAAGGAGGCGACAAGCAGAATGGGGACAGCAGCAACGGCGACCGTGGAAGCGGAGCCCCAAGTGACTCACTTTTGCCGCCGCCTGCTGCTCGCGCTTTGCCCCTAGAAGGTGACAAGACTGCTGTGACGCCAGCGGCCACCCGACAGAAGCAGGGCCGCGCGCAGAAGAAAAGGGCGCGAAAGGTCAAAGAGAAGATGCGACAATTCTGCATCGAGGTGGCAGCCGCCGCGGCCACCGCCGCCGCTGCTGCTACTGCTGTTGATGTCGCTTCTGGTGATACTGGTACGGGTACAGGTACCGCTGCTGCTTCTGGTGCTGATGCGGATGCTGCTGCTGATACGGATGCTACTGCTGCTGCTGTTGCTGCTGCTCCTGGCGCCGGCGTTTCAGCTGTCTCCGCCAAGAAATCAGGCTTAAGCTCAGTCCGAGCGGCCAGTCCTGATCGGGTGGCGGCGGAACGCCCGGTGTCTGTTCAGGCGGCGGTGGCGATAGATGCCAAGGGACGGACCACCTCTCTCCGCGAGTGAAGCCGTGGCCGAGGCTTGAAATCGTGGCAAGAGACCTGGCCGCTCTGGCCTGGTCGAGAGCACAGCAGCACCGCACGATGGGGGCAGGATCCCCTCCCGAGGACCACTCGACTGCGAAGAAGCTGTTCGCAGAGCCGGGGGATGCCACAAGCCTGGTGCCTGTAGCAACGATCCCGGATGCGAACGATACTGCCGTGAGGTCCTTGAGGGATAATCCGGCCGTGGAAGCGGAACAAGCTGGTAGCGCGGGCAAGGTAGAAGAAACCACTACCGCCCCTTCTTCGCCCTCTTGGCAAACCGCGCCTTCTGTCGGATGTAAAGTCGTTCAATTAGGTGTGAACAAAGGAGGTGCAGAGGGAACAACCGCGGTGACAGCGGCCCGGATGAAGGACGACGCCCTTCACGAGTCTGCCAAACCCCCAGGCGGGTGTGACACCGCTGAATGTGACGCTGTCAGCCCATCAGGTTCGCCAGCTCCGTCTACAGTCGCTGACGCTAGCGCCCAACCCGCTAGTAGTTTTGGAGTGGCGGGCGCACCGCGGGAGAATGCGGGAGGGAACGACAACGAGCAAGCCCCAGCTGACACCGATGCGGGAAAGGTCGGGGGCGAGGTGGCGTCATCCACTAGCGATGTCGCAACAAACGGCATCAGCGGCGCATTTGACAGTCCCGATCAAGCTGCCGCTGCAGAAGCGGTCGTGAGCCATCGGAAGACTCGCCGAGGGAAGCGCGCGGGGGGTGCCATCAACAAACGGAGAGGCGCAAAGGAGAGAGGGGCTTTGCCCGCTTCCTATGAGGGCGCTACATGTTCCAATGGCGAGGGCCTGCTACGAGAGGCTGTCGCCGCCGTGGAGAGCGGCTCAGTCCAAGAGTCGCTTGCAGCAGTTCCGGCGGGATTAGAACACCGTGTGTGCGAAGCGTTGGCGGAGAAGGTGGCGCAACAACGAGCCCCGGCGGATGGCGTCCAAGTCGGTAGGGATGGCGGTAAAGCTGGGTTTGAGGGCGTCAGCACAGGAGGTAGCGATGGAGGAAGCTATGGTGGTGGCCACGGTATGGTGAAAGGCGCCAGCGTTTGGGATCCCTCAAGGTTTGAGCCTTCGTGTGCGGACGTCGCGACTCTGGAGTGCGCGGCGAAAAGATCCCTCCGCGAGCTGCGGTTCATGTCCTCCGCTACCTCGGTCGGTGCATCCTCAGCGGAGAAGCTCGCACTCGGCCTAGCCCCCCGTTCAGCCTCTACCGCCGCCGCCGGGAAGGCTCGGCTGCTGGCGCAGATGAGGGCGCGCGGGGTGCTTGAATCCCTTGTCGCTCTGTGCGCACCGTTCCCGTGGGTGCCGGTGCCGATGCCGCTTGCCGTGGTGCACGGCAGCAACGGTCGTTCGTTTCCGTTCGGCGGCCAGCCTCGGCCACGCCCCTCGTCAGCTGCGGATGACCGCACTCCGCATGCTGCGGACCAAAAGGTGGCAATGGTGAGAGGGACAGAAAACTCGACTGCCCTTTCCAACTTGGGAGGCGCAATAGCCTCCAGCCCTGTGGCTCCCGCGGAAAAGGCAGCGACTAGCAGCGGTAAATGTGACGAACCTAGTGTCCCGCGAGCGCGCAGTAAAGACGGCCCTGGGCCGGAGAGTTCGGCGGCGTCGAACGAGAACAAGAAGGCAGGGATAAAGGCGGCCGGCGGTATGGACAGCGGCAGCGGCGGCGGCGACCGGGAAGCGCTGACGGAGTGCGCATTGGATGCGCTGCTCGCTGCGCTGTCGGAGCCAAGGAATTGCGAGCACGTGCTGAGGGTCGACGGGGCCGCTCCTATCGTGAGAGTCTTGACGTGGCGCGCGCTGCTGCTTGGGTCGGAGAAGGACGTTTTTTTTTTTGCGTTTTTGTTGTTGTCGGTCATAGTGAAACATTCCTTCTGCCCCGGCCAGGCAAGCCCCGTTTTTTTTCCCCGGGTTGGGGTTGGGTCAAGGTCCGTCCAGTGTTGTCCTGCCTGACGAATGATGCTCGCTTTCCGAAAAAACTCAGCAGAACCGTTTGTTGCGTTCGAGCGCGCCCAATGATGGGTACACCGTGATCGCGCATGCGCAGCGTTCTTCCGATGGAGGGCATTAAATTCACAGAATAAGACAGATATATATACATACTATGGTATCTGTGAGCGTTGTAACCGCGAGGAATTGAGACTGCATGCCTGCCACGCTTTTGAATCGACGCACCGTCTGCATGATCTGCCCTTGCTGCTGAATCTACCGCCCTTCCCACCCCATGGTAAACACGATTTTACTCAACGTGAGCTCGCGGTTTTATGATTCTCGGCCGGCAGCTCTCGGCTCGCTGGTGCACGGCGAGCGCGTCAGCGCGGCGGTTACCGACGACCCTGCATGCGCCCTGGTCGTACAATTTTCGAAGCTTTACTTTGCGACCCCCCCCAATGCTCTCAGGTGGAGTGCCTTTTCCGGCTCCTGGAGCAGGCGACCGCAAAAAAGGATGCGACGAAACACCCGCCCTTCCGCTCCGTTTCCTCCGACTTCGACGTGCGAACCGCGATGGCCGTATATCACCCAACAAGTCTCCGAGGGAAATGCCGCGCGGCGAAGTTAGAAACCCACGTCTTAAGCCGTCGTCCGGTGTTGGACTTGGGAGTTCAAAGGCACAGGGTGGCAAGGGCGATGGAAAGCCGCTTGGGCCTCCCGCGCGTTTAGAAGCGTCCTGCGGGTCTCCCGTGGGGATCGAAGGCGTGGTGGTAGAGGGGGCGCTGTTGACGGCGCTTGAGGTGGTGTCGTTGCTGGTTCGTCACGAGCCCTTGGACGACGCCTGTTTAAGGTGAGGCGCACGTTACAAGTTTTGTGGTGGGGGTGGAGGTTGCAACTTTTGTTCTTTTTTTTTCGCTTTTTGATTAGTCGATAGAAAAAAGGCGTGCGCGAGATGGTGGGTTTTGTCGTGAGAGGGCGACGCTTGTTGCCTTGACGCTACGACTCACTACACTACCATATACCAGGTGTGAAATGGGGAGTTTTCTTGCGAATGTTCGCTGCCGTGGGACCATTTTCAGCAAGTGATTACTACATGGCTTCTGCTGAAGGATTGATATGAACGATGCGGGGGGGTTCCTCAAAATTGAGCTCATGCTGGTATTCTGCCGCGCCGAAGATTTTTGGGCCGCAGCAGTATAGTCTGCCATACTGTACGGCTTGTGTTTTCGCTTCTGAGAAACAACTCAACGATAACATACCGGAGAAAAAACACTGTGACGCCGCGGCTTGATCAGTTGTCATTTCCGTGCATGCTGTGCGGTGGCGTTTGTGTTACAGTAGGTCCGCTGTCGGTGCGTCTTGGTGCCCGCGTTTCGGTTGATATCAGGCTGGTGTCTGTTTTTTTTTCCAGCGCCACGGCATTATAGGGCATTATTGCTCCGCAACTCCTATCCATCGCGGAATATCACCCCAGAAAGTCCGCCTCACAAGCGGTCCTTAGTAGGATGCAGCTCACCCTTCATGCGACTCACCGAATGCCTCACGGCGCTTCGCGCTTGGTGCTCGCGATGTCAGCCTGGCCGGTGAAACCCCGACATGCTCCGTCCCGGCATTGTACGGATGCGAGGGCGTATGGCCATACGACTACGATCATACATGATAATGGGCACCCCCTCCCCCCCCCCCCCCCACCATCTGATGGCAGCCCTTAATCCCTCATCCACCACCCCGCTTTTGTTCGGTTTTGTTTTGTTTTGCAGGATTCAGCAGGAGCTCGTGCGCTACCTTATGGCAAAACGCCTCCTGTCCGATCTCTCAGTTTTTGTGTGCCAGCTGCAGCCTTTTTGCAATTCCTCCACGGTCGCGGTCGCGGGAAGCACTCACAACAGAAACAGGGCGTCCTCCTCCTCCTCCTCCTCTCCCCCGCCCTCCTCCTCCTCCTCCTTCGCCCCGTCGTCCCCCTTGAGCCCACCCACGCGTTCGGGGGGAGGTTCCGCGGCGGCGACAAACGTGAAGCGCCCGTCTCGGTCTCGGTCTCCATCCCCGCTGTTGCTGCTAGTCCGTCGCAGGGAAGATACCTCGCAAGCAGCGGCAAAGGCGCTGTCGTTACCGCCGCAGCCCCTGCCGCTCCCACTCCCGCACCTGGTCGGGCGTATCGCCGCGCTCGTCGAAGCCGTCGCGTCGCACCCGCTCCGCTGCCGACCGAGGCCGCCGCCGCCGCCAACAGCAACGACGACGTCGAAACCTCCACTTCCAAGTGCCGAGGTAGCCGCGGCCCCTATCGGGGTTTCCTCGCTAAATAACGATTCTCCAGCCGGGGATAACGCCGAAAAATCCCCTCCCCCGGTCAAGACCGGGCAGCAGGGGTGCGGTGAACACGACGATGGTGGTAGTTGTGGTGGTGGTGGTGGTGGTGGTGATGGTGGCGGGGGTGGAGGCGAGCGTGTTGCCGGACGCGACGGAGGGGGTGTCCGAGCCGAGCGGATCGAGGGCTTGCGTGATGGCGGTCTTGCTCCTTGCCCGGCGGGCGTGGACGTGGTAACTGGGGCGTCTGGAGCGGCGAGGGTGGTGGGCTCGCTATTTTCGCTCTTGGCGGCCATGGTGGGAGCGGAGAGGCGGTGCACGTGAGTGACCCGGTGCTGCGACAGTTTTTGGGCGGGTCGTCGCACGGCAGACGCGGCGTTTTTTTCTTTAGCTTCGCGGGTTTTGTGCTGTTTTTTTTTGTTGGGGGCAGTCCGTCGGCTTGCTTCTTTTCATGCCCCACGATTTTGTTTCGTGTATGTACCCTACCAGCACGCATGTTGGCTAGCACAAACGACGCCGTGTATAGGTCTATACAGCCACTGCTGCCGGGGTTCGATTCGCGCCCCTCGTTGGTGACTTCGCGTGTTTTCACTTCACCGAGCGATCGGCAGTCGTCTCCCGCTATAGGCGCGCTCGCCGCCAAGCATGACAACCGCACGCTTGCTACGATAGGGGTTGCAATTAGGGATAGTAGCGCGTTTTGGCTCATTTTTTTTTCGTTTTTTTCTGACCCGCTCCTTGACCCAATATCGTTGAAATAATACCTTTTGATGTTTTTTTTTTTAATGTTTTATTCGTGATGATTGCTAGCGTAGGCTTTGGGATTGTTGGTCCATCGGTTTTTTGTTGCACTTTCAGCTTTTTATAACTAAATCAGTTTTTACGTACGATTTGTATAGAGCTCCCCTCAAGTGAGCAGTCTCACCAGATTTTTTGTTCCACGCGACAACCCCCTATGGTTTTTGTTATTTCTTGGCAGGAGCAAGAAAGGTGCCGAGCACGGAGGAAGCACCGCCGGGCAGGGCAGCCAGAACGCGAACTTAACAGGTTCTCGCGAGGCAGTTCCCGCCCTGTCGGACGGCCTCCTGCAACTGGCCTCGGTGGTAATCCGAGCCGCGAACCAGGCTTGCTTGCTCGACCTCGTCCCCATGCAGGTGCAGTGTGTTCACGCGCAACTGGCGAAAGCTTCAAGTTCCCCCCCCCCATGACATTCTCCAAAAGCCTTTTCCCGCATTTGTTCGTTCGAGCTTCACTTGAACCTGAGCCGCGCTGCTTCGCCTTCACCGTGTCAGGGCACCGTTTCGGCTGCACGTTTTTTTGTTTAATGTCGGCGAATTGTCGCGGCGGACCCTCGACCGCGCCCCACCTTTTTTTTTTCGTGGTGGTGGTTTTGGTCGCGTGCAGTTGCATCCCTCACAATTGTGGGATTAAACGTCGATTGTGGCGGCAAGCGTACCAAAACAAGTTCACCCGAGCGGTTGCCTGCTTTGGCGGTAAGCGGTAAGGATTCCCCCCCCCCCCCCCACCCTAGCCTATGCTGGTGTCCCATAAAAGCCATATGTGTGACACTACCCGTGACCGTTTCACGCTTTTTACAGGAGTCACTTTCCGTGGAAGGAGTCCAGCCGGAGTTTTCCTTCCTGTGCAATCAGCTTCTGGCGTCTCTCATCGACAAGGTCGAAGCCCAGGTGCGCAAAATGGATGCTTCGACTGAAACTCGAGGTATCCCGAGGGTAGCCGTGAAAAGCGCTGAGTTCGCACTCCTGGGGTGTGATCGTTTCTCGGTGCTCGTTTTATCGACAGCGGTACGTGGGGGTGCTACAAAGTCATTTTTTTTGTTTTTGTTTTCGGAAGGCTCTCTCTCGACCAGATTTTTTTTTCCCCGAAAACGCCCTCGGTTCGACATTTTGCCCCCCCCCCCCCCCCCCCCCCCCCCCCCCCCCCCCCCCCCCCCCCCTAGTAGGAACGGTGCTCCGTCTCGAAAGGGATGCGTGGTCCATGGTCAAATGACTAAGGCAAGCAACAAATGAGTACGCCCCCCCCCCCCCCCCCCCCCCCCCCCCCTCCCCCGTTCTGGAAACACTCGAGAGCTGAAAAACTATCGCACTCCTGTGCCAGCTCAGCGCTCGTTAAGGTAGTTTTTTTTCAACGGTGTTACCCGTTTTTTTTTTCGCGGCGCCGCTGCTTGTCTGCAGCCCGGCTGCTTATCCCCCTTTTAGTTGACTCGTAAATAAGTCCAAGCGAATTATTCCCGCAACGGGAGCGCAGTCCTAGAGGGGTTCAAAGGATATTTTGTTTCACGCCACCCGTTTCAGCATTTTGAAGCCCGGCTGTTCGAAAAAGAGGTGTTCTGTTTTTCGGGTTTCAGGGGCGCTACAGTACGTAGTGATGGGGAGGGCCCGCCGTCCCGCTTTGTAGCTTCCGATGTCTGCTGAATTTCGGTGTGATAGCTTGGCGTGTCGATGGGAAGGCTTGGGATCCCTGTCTTCTATAGAGACATTATCGAGTTTTTTTCATTCTTTTTTTTTGTCCCTGGACGCGCTCTGATGTGGTAGTGTGAAGCGACTGCTCTACGTATATGTTTTAGTTTTCCGAGTACGGCAGTACTCCGGCGAGAAAAGGGGCTATTACGGGGGACCATAGTGAATAGGACCAAATCTTGTCAGTAAAAATAGGTGAATGTATAGGTTTTTGTGTGTACCGTAGGTCCTATTTACTATGGCCCCCGTAATCTGCTGGTAAAATAAATCGTGGGTATTACTTCGTATCAGAATTATTGTTGTTTCTTTTTGAGAGCAATACCACGGCATAATATTGGGGTGGCGGCTTATTCTCTGAGCTCCTTCTCTGCGGCTTATTCTTTGAGCTCCTTCTCTGAGCTGAGGAACTCAATATCTCACCCGAAACATGACCTCGAAGAAGGGTTAGTTCGCGCAAGGCGAGCAACATTTCTATATGCTATCATTGTCCTAAAACGAATACGGGGCATGCTACTTATGGCCTCTGCCAGATGATATCAGCAAGAGGGCTTCCAGCGAGGGACTCCACCAGTCTCGCTGGCCTCGCACTCAGTAAGTCTTGTTCTTAGAGCTTGTATTATCACGGAGTGATCCTCATCGGACCACGAGCCAGGTGGCTAGGGGACATCACACAGGATCCCCGGCCACTGCTCCACTCACACATGCGATTACACTGAAACCTCCACGGCTTGGTATCTTTTGGCTACAGCACCCCCAAAGCGAGTTCACTCGACACGAACGAGCTTGACAAAACCAAAAAACCAAGACGAAATCGCATGCGGCAAATCACAAATCAATGCTGAACTCTGAAGCAATTTTAATCTTGAGCGCACGGGTCATCCGTAATTTGCGCAATTCCTTCACGACGAATTCAGGCGCAGCAGAATAAATCGACCGCAAAGACTCCCACGTGCGCTCCTCTGCTTCGAAACCATCCCAATCGACCAAGACAATCACCTCGTTGGCATCATCTTCGGCCACATGCACCACAGCATTCATGCGGCATTCACCCTGCGCAAAGGAATGTTGGAAAACATCCTTCAGATCAGCGGTGACGTTCAACGTCGCATCCGCATAAAATCGTAAACGAGCCACGTGAGCTTGATGCACCTTCCCAGAAACGATGTTCTGAACTGAGTACACATGATCATGATCAGCTGCTACCACACGCCACGGACCAGTCCATGTGGACAACAATTTCGGTGTGACACCCTGCCGACGAACACGAGCATACAACACGAAATCACCAACCGCAAATTTTGGCAACACCACCTGGCCCTGAGCCTGTTTACGTTTGTTGTCGCGAGACACGGCAACAGCTGCGCGAATATCGGCGCAAAATCTCTCCTGCTCTGCAACGACTTCACGGACGTTCGCACGCAACAAGTCAGCATTCATCACGTCAACATTCCACCTGCCATCAGACTCAGAAACGAGCGCCGAGAAATCGGTACGCGGAGCACGCCCAAACATCACGCTGTACGGAGTGCTTCGGTAACGTTCACGAAACGAAGTGTTCAAGGCCCACTGAGCGGCCGGCAAAACATCAACCCACTCCGAAACCTGACGACGCTGTTCTGACAGAATGGAACGCAGAGCACGTACCACCTCTTTTACCATGCGTTCACACGTACCGTTCGACCACGGCGTGTAAGCGACAGCAAAACGATGTTCGATGTGCAACGCGTCGCTCAACAAAGCAAGCACCCTGTTCTTGAAATGCGTGGCGGTATCACTCACCCACACACGCGGCACCCCCAAAGTCTTACACCAGGCTAGCAAATGCTTCGCTGTGACCTCGGCTGTACAAGCCTCGGCCGGTTCCAACGCCACGTAGTTGGACAAATCATCCATGATGACCAAAACATATCGGAAACCATCCTCATCAGGCAGGCCATCGCTACCTTCGGGCCCGCTGTGGCCAACATACAAAAAATCAAAGTGCACCACTTCTCCCGGAGCGGTACCATGCACCGTGTCTCCGTAGGGACGAGGAATGAGTGCACCTGCACGCGTGTCTACACAGTGCAAACACTGGCGAACGAATTCGCGAACCTGAGAATCCATGTGAGGCCAAACACAATATTCCTTCAGGCGAAACAAAGTCGGCGCCACACCACGGTGACCAGCCGAGCGCATGTGCGCGCACACCATCAAACGAGTTTGAAGAGCAAGATCATCCGGCGGAATCCACAAGACGTCACGCACCCCAACACGCACACGAAACAAACCATCATCGGCCAAGGTAGCTTGACCGAAGGTTGTCGAAAATTCATGAACACCAACGCCGATACGAGCGACAGACCTTTGTTGCGAGGCACGAATCACATCCAATGCGGGAAGCGAATCGTCAGCATTACATGGGCTGTGCACGGCAACCGAACGAACAGGCACCGTAGGAACTTTGACCCAACGAGACAACAGATCCCCCCAACAGTTTCGATCGCCAGGGATGTGTTCGATTGCATAGCGGTATTGTCCTAAAACACCCTTCCAATTCTCTAGGCGTTGTGCCATGGTCTTTGTGACCGTCGTGACACACTTCTCCGGATTGAAAATGTACTGCAAGTTTCGATGATCAGTAAAGATATGAACACCACCCCAAAGCAGGTATTCGAGCCTCCGGAACGTATTAACGATCGCAAAACCTTCTTTGTCGACAGTCGCCCAGCGCAACTGCGAACCTGTGAACGAACCACTCAGAAATCCGAGAGGCTCGTGAGACATGCTTTCCAACGCCAATCCACTGCGAAATTCGTGTTCAGGCACTTGGGTGAGAAAACTACCCCAATGGAAATCAGAAGCGTCAGGAAACATCAAAACAACGCACCCGGACGAGGATGATGAAGCGGCACTGCTTGCGCCACCAAACCCCGTGCGGCATTCCACGCCCGCACCCGATCCTCCGTCCACGCGGTATCCTTGATGACACGATTGCGCGCCACTCGCTTAGTCCGACGTGTAGCCCCAACAAGGAGCTCCTCCAAAAAATCACGTAACGGTGCTACCGTTTCCGCTAAACGTGGTAACGATGTACGCAACCAGTTGACAGCCTGCAAGAATTGCATTAGTTCTCCAGCGTTTTCGGGACGACGCATTTCACTTAAACCTTGCACTCGAGCGGGGTCATGGGACACGACACCATTGGAATACACCTTACCACACCAGACCAGTTCACGAGAGAAGAAGGTACACTTGTGGGCGGCGACAAACAGTCCAACATTCTCCAGGCGTTCAAGAATGTCATCAAGCAGCTGCAGAAGAGCTTCTTCGGTGTCTGCGAAAAAGAAAACGTCATCGACCCAAACTTTGCAATCCAAACCACGCAACACTTCAGTCATGACACCTTGGAAATAAGAAGTCGCATTCAAAACACCTTGGGAACACGGGTAGGCGTGAACAAACCGTCGCTTGTCGCCATGGTGAAGACGTCTTGCGCCTCCGGAGCCAAAGGCATCTGCCAGTACCCTTGAAGTAGGTCCAGCTTGCCGAAAGAAACGCGCCCCCAGCAGATCTCCCATGTCTTCATGGTTGGGCATGACGCCCGGGGACTTCTCCACCTGTGCGTTCACCGCCGAGTAGTCGCTCACCAAACGGAAAGAGTCCTTCTTGGGCACCGCCATCGCCGGACTCGCCCACACCGCCTGGATGTTGTGGTAGACAAAGCCAAAAAACACCAAAGCAGCAATGCACTTCGAGAGCCAGTCCCTTTTTGTCGGTTCGTACCGACGTGGCGTTGCCTTGACAGGCTTCGCCTGTTGCTTCAGCTGCACTCGCATCGGCTCCACTTGCGCTGGCGGATCACCACACAGCGCACGGCGAAAAGCACCCACGCGACGAGCCAAAATTTCGCGCAAACGGGTTGCTCCGCCGACGCTTAATCCACTCTGCTCTGCCTGCTGCACGCTGTCCTCCAACGCCCGTTCTCGGGCCGTCCGCTCCGCCTCCGGATCCATGAACATGTCTGGCCCCCGGTCGACCAAATGTTCCACCGCCTTGTCCTCCGGAGCATCCACCGTAGCCTCGGTCTGAAAAGCACGCACGGAAACCGTCACTCTGCGCGCCGCAAGGTAACTCGGAGTCTCCACACCGGTCGATACCGGCACTGCGCGAGGGCGAAGCTTCTCCAGAGCTTCACGGTAGACGTCGATGCCAAGAGCTTTCATGGTAGCCATGCCAAACAGAACGACGTTATCTGTACCAGGCATGACCGCGAAAGTGATGGGCTCCAATTTCACCGCTCCCCACGGCGTCCGTACACTCACGGCAATCGGCACCGTTTTGTGCGTGACCATCACTGAAACACCCGTAGCGGTTTTCGCCTGCTGCGGGCCATTTTCGAACGGAATTTGCAGATCGGCGCCGCCGAAATGCGAAGACAGCTGCTGAAGTAAGCCGACACCGATGGACGTGAGCGCCGACCCCGAATCAAGGATCACACGCGCCATCAGCGAACCAACCGACCCTGGCAAAGAGAGATCAGCGCGTAAACACTCAGCGCTGCGATCGACAGGCACTTCACCTGCCGTTGAACTCTGGTCGGTACCAAGAGTCACCTGACGCCATGGCTGCCCTCCTACAGCCGGCGCCGAAGAAATAGAATCGGCGGTCCACCCCGACCAAGACGTCGAATATACAGACGGTTCCGGCGCTACCGCCCCTGCAGCAGCACCAGACACTGACTCCGCCCCGCTCGGTGGATGGCGAAGTTCTCGCTCCAGCAGCACCCACCGATGTTCCAGCTCCTCCAACGTATACAGCTCGGCCGGCAACAGACGAACCAGATCCCGACCCAGCGGCTCCTGCCGCTGGCGCACCAGAAGTTGAAGAAGCAACAGCAGAAGTTCCACCGCCCGCTGTCAATTGATTGCCACCACGGCCACCGCGCCCGCGTCCATGGTTGAATCTGCCCCGGCCGCCATTGCGGCCCCCGCGATACCCTGACGACCCGCGCCCACCACTGCTGGGAGCTGTGCCGCCACCGCGAGCTTTTGGGCAATCAGAAACATAATGGTTGGGATCACCACACTCGAAACAGACGCGAACAAACGACTTTTTCGCGGACTGCTGCTGTTTCGGTTTCTGCTGCTGTTGGCGTCGCGGTTCAGCTGCCCCTGCAGCATCTTTCCGACCATACGCCTCGATGAATTTCCACTGTTCTGCAGCAGAAAAAATTTGGTCCATGACCAATGCCGGGTCCTTCTTCCACCCTGCAGCGTACGTTAGCTGACCTTTTTACGTACTTTTTGAACTCGGACGGCCATAAGCCATCCACCAACGCCATGCTCACAAATTCCGCCGGTCCGGGCAACCACGAACGGTCCTGCGCGCGGTACATGGCATGCACCGCGTGATTCTCCGCAAAATACTTTTCCATAGCGGAGTTTACCATCATCGCGCGGTCTTTGACGGATGTTTCACCGCCCTGCTTTTCATCGCGCCTCATTGAGAGAACGCGACGCAAGTCCGCTGCCGCCCGCGAGGTGTCAAATCTGTTGCTGGTGGTTGTGTAACCAGCGTGCTGCCTAACAGCGTCCAACAACTCCGAGGCGGTCATCGTAGTCTGATGCTTGTAAAATCCCTCAAAACACCGATGAATGTAATTGGGGATAAGCTGGCCCATGCTCACTTTGGAGTGCTGAACCACCCCCTGAGCGTTGGCGAGCTGCAGCCGTTCCTCATAATCGAGGTACGCTGCGTAAAAAACACGAGAGGCCTGCTCGGTCCACACCTCTCCGTATTTCGGTGGAGTCAGAGACTCCCCTACCACCAGCGGCGTGCTTGCCGTGTGCGCCATAATCCACAGCAGTCCACCTGGACTCTACTGTAATAACGGAGAAACTGCCGCCTGACCTGTGCGTCCTCCAGCTCCCGGAGCGTCCTCCCCTGCTGTGCGCTTCAAGCCGTTTCGATCCGTCCAACGGGCCAACTGCCTTCCCAGCTGTGACCCAATACTCCGCAGCCGAAAACTCCTCCAACAGAAGTTCCGCGAATATCTAGATATTATGGCCTCTGCCAGATGATATCAGCAAGAGGGCTTCCAGCGAGGGACTCCACCAGTCTCGCTGGCCTCGCACTCAGTAAGTCTTGTTCTTAGAGCTTGTATTATCACGGAGTGATCCTCATCGGACCATGAGCCAGGTGGCTAGGGGACATCACACAGGATCCCCGGCCACTGCTCCACTCACACATGCGATTACACTGAAACCTCCACGGCTTGGTATCTTTTGGCTACATACTACAGTTAAAAAAAAATGTCATGTTACGTAGTATCATAGACAGTTGCTCACTTGAGGAGCTCAGTCGGTGATGTAACGTATGGAGCCAAAAAAATACACGCCCTACCACGGAATGAATCTTGAACCTTACGGATAGCGTGAAACACTGGTGCTTTACTTTTGCGCGTGTCTAATAGCGTGAAGTTCGCGTGTAAAATGTTTTCTAGTGAACACCTTTCATTCGGTTGGACCAATCTCTTGCCACCCTGCAGGAGGTGACATCTCCGAACCCGAAACCGTCGGAGTTGGAGAGGTGGCTGGAAGGCGTTGTTCGCCTGTTGGGCTTCTTCTGCCTCAACAATCGAAAACATCAGGAGGTCCTGCAATGGGGATCGCCGCCGACGGTGCTGGTTCGGCTGTGCAACCTGCCTTTCCGGCGAGTAGTAGAGAGCGTATCGCGCGGACCGTTGCGCGAGTCGTGCCTTTTTCGCCGCGTCTGTTTTTTTTTTTTTTTCATGGAGGTGTTTTCGTTGTAGGCAAGGCGTGAGTGTGTGAGTCTGTTTGCCTCTTTTTTTTTGTTTTGTTTCGTCCTTGTTTGTTCTGTGCGTTGGTCAGTCAGTGGTGGAATAGTTCTGCTTACGGCACACTATACATTGTAGGGCGCTGGGGTATGCATATAACCTGGTAGGCGTTGATGACGTCCGATGTGCCATGCATTCGTTTCTTGCTCCTTGGCACGGAGGCGCGTCCGTGACTCGTTGTCATCCTTTAGGGTATTATTTTGAAGCAAAGGGAGGAGTTGCACGATTTGCAAGAAAAGGGCGGGTTGGTGATGCGAATGACTTACATAGGTGACGTCCCCCAGGCTCCACTTCCTCGTGACGCGCATGCATGGTCAATGACCCCTCGGGGGGGTCGCATCCGTGCTGTTGGTCACTTTTGCCCATCCAAGCCCCGCTACTTGTGCCAAACCCCGATCGGATAGGGCTTGCCTTGGACACTGCCGTCCTTCAGCGATGATGTTCCGTTAGCCACGACAAATAATTCATCGCAAACACGTTGTAAGGGTGGCGTCAGTTTCCACGGCCAATTGCGAGATTTCCTTTTTCCCTCCCCCGAAAGGTGACGTAAAGATCCTGTGGATGATGACACCTGTAGGCGAGGTATTTCCCACCATTTACGGCAGAAGTTTCCTGTAAAAAAGCATGACCAGTAGAAAAATTACGGCCACGATATAGATCTTTACGAGGGGAACCGTGTGGGATGTGCTACAGACTACAGCCCCGGGGTTGTCCTATTGTCAGATACACACCATAACCGCTGAACTAACAGTCAGCGCTGGCTTTCATGGTTGTGGTGTATAATCCCTTTGCACCATCGCGTAGTCCCTCTTTTGCTAAATTAATTAATTACAACCCCCCCCCCCCACCTATGTATCTGTCCAACCTCGCTACCCGTCAACTCGTTGATTTGTTCGTGAGCAACTCGTCGATTCGTTCGTGAGGGTGGGCGCCAGCGTGTCGTGAGTGTGTGCCAAACTGATGTGGGCCTCATCGCGTATCTCTGCTTGTTCTACGTAAACTTGTTGACACTTCGTTTTCAGGTATTTTTCCGAGCCGAGACACCGAGCGGTGTTGTTCCCGACGCTTATCAGCATCTGCTACCAGAACGCGAGGAATCGGTGAGCACGCGGGACCTGCGATGTGCGCTCTTTCACCTTTGGCAACAGTTCTCGATAGCTGCCTTGTATTGCGCGGGTCATTCTCGTACCATCGCGCGCGCGCGACGCTGGCGTTGGGAGCTCGGCAGCAGCACTTGAACTGTCCCACACCTCGAAACAGATCATGACCTAGATCCTCTAAGTTCCTCACCTGCCGTTGTGATAGATTGTAGTGCAGGATGTGCATGGTACAGACCCACCCCAGGAAGCACGTGCTATTCTTAGGTCATGCAGACTATACAGCTCCCACGCGGCAACGTGAGCTAGATCATACAGACCATACAGGTCAGGAATAGATGATCCATCTGCCCTGATCTGTCCGGGGTGTGGAAACTGTTCGGCACACATGTGCTCACCTTTGTTTTTATACCTGGTTAACGCTGGTGCTGCTGGTTCATTTGTACTCGTTTCTGGACGGTACCCGCGCGACTTTTAACGGTAGTCTGACGGCGTCTAATCACATCTTTATGTCATGAAGTGCCATTCGCGAGGTGTATACATGGCCTGCTTTGAGGGGGAACGGTGGCACCGAGCCGTGATAGCAACGTCGCCGGCGGTACCGCTGCTCGGTTGACGCCCGTGACCCGTGCTACCCTTACAGGGGTAGCGCCTGGGGGTGTCGCCTAAAGTTTCTCAGGCTCCTCACTCGAGCTCTATTACCACTCTGTCCCGAAATAGACGGACCGTTTGAAGGATGACATCGAGCAAAAACGGTCTTCATGTGTAGGGAGAGAGGGGTGCGTCACCCCCCATCAACCGATTCTGTTGAAAATGGAAGTCTACTCCCCGACACGCAACTAACTAGCAGCGTGAGTTAGCTACATTGAATTCGATGAAAATCGACGAGCAGCCACTGCCTGGGTGTTTAACGAATATTTATGGAAGAGACAACTGGGGTTCCAATATATATGTATATTTATATGAATAAGATGCACCTTTTTTTGTTAGGCATGCTGCTCTCCGACGACCGAGGATTCCTTCGCGCACTTTCGGCTGCGGGGTAAGCAAGGGGACCGTGGGTACATATTACAACGCATGTCTGGATGCCGACCGAGCACCGTGGCGGCCCTCTCGGGGCATTGAACGTCGCTGAGTTGGCCCTGAAAAACAAGGGATTGATTTCCGTCTCGGCGAGCCGAGTAGGTGACATGGGAAACCCCACCTTTTTTTTTGTTTTTTCGTAAATAGCCCGCCACCTTCGAACACTCTCTCTGCTGTACCAGGTACATATGTTTTCAACCCCAGAAGTAGCAGCAGCCGCAGTAGCAAACATGCAGTAGCAACAGCAGTACACATATGTCGGATGTCGTATCTATTGCACCAAGCCCTTTTACGGGTAGTGTACGCCCAAAACCGAGCACGTTCGTGACCACAACGGTCCGTCTACCTGGGGGAATTTTTGGTGCCAGGTATTGGTGTCATACCTAGCTAGTCATACCTAGCTAGTCGTCCAGTCGCACGCTCTAAGCAGCAGGTAATCGCAACGGGCAAAAGCCGCCGGGCCAGGTCCATGCTGCCTCTCGTCTCGCTGTACTGCCTCGGTGTGTGGCACCGGGCATGGCCCACACTGCCCGAATAGCTGGATATCCTATTTGTACTATAATTCCCGTATGATACGACGAGCTGTGTGCACTTTCAACAACAAAGAATTTTCTCCGCTGGATTTTCTCTGCGTTGAAAATATCAACAATTTTTGAAATTGCTTGCTTGTCCAGTTTTGCTTTTTAGCAACCTCAGCAGCAGCAGTAGATACAGCAGCAGTAGATACAGCAGCAGTAAACGTCTGTCGAGCGTCATTTATGATTCACCTAGCCCTTTGACGTACACCACACACCTCACACCGAGCACGTACGTGACCACAAAAACTGGCTCCCTCGGCCCGTCTACCTGGGGGAGCTTGGTAGCAGGTATCTACTGTATGTGTAGGTATTAATAACCATACTACTAAGTACTACTGCTAGAGCACGACCAATCGCTCATACGATACAGACAACCTCATGGCAAACAGAGAGGTCAAGTAACCACGCGGTACCATGGGTTGGGGCATGACTACTATACTGTTACACTATACACCACTGCCAGTACTACGTAGACGCAGTACACGTAGAACCAGCATGAATAAATACTACACTAGTGCCTATTAATACTACATTGTACTATTAATATTTATAAATGTACAGGCTACATATTATATACGGTTGAGGGCATCTACTGCTATTGGCCAGGTAGAAGAACAGCATGCAGACGGCAACAACAGCAACAGTAATAGCGGACACCGCAACGACTACGACTATTGCTACTACTTATGGTACAGGTAGTACTCCTGATATTGGACAGGCATTTGTAGAAGCAGCATACCTGGTAGCAGCATGCACTCGGTGCCATGGGCTGTTACGGGGTCCGTAGTTAATAGGACCTATGGTATACATAAAAACCTATATATTTACCTATTTTTTCTAACAATATTTGGTCCTGTTAACTATGGACCCCCGTAATACTATTACGGGGAACCATTGTAAATGGGACCAAAATTGTTGGTAAAAATAGGGAAACATTTATGTGTACCTTAGGTCGTATTTACTATGGTCCCGCGTACTATTACGGGGGTCCATAGTTAACAGGACCAAATATTGTTGGTAAAAATACCTAAATATATAGGTTTTTATGTATGCCATAGGTCCTGTTAACTATAGACCCCCGTAATAGTAGGTAGCAGTCGTAGTAGTAGTGTACCAGGCAGTATTTTGTAGAGTGCAGGCTGCTTCTACCTGTACTACATCTGCGTAGTTGTGGTGGTAGTGCTGTATAGTACCAGTATATTAGTCAACCCATGGTACCGCGTGCATCTAATGTAGTAATTACCACAGAAAGAGTAGTACTATTTTCCTGCTGACTACCAGTACTATTACTCTTTCCTTCGAGCAATACGCTGACCCAAGGCTCACGTTTCCGCCAAGAACAGCTATCCGTGTGTTACCTGTGACTCCCTTTTGGCCTTGCGACGCCCCCGGGATTTCACGTTACCTACATCCCGAAGGGAGACCTTGTATTATATAAGTCTATTATTGGGCGTTCGGCATAAGTCTATTATTGGGTTTTCGTCAGTTGAGGAGCATCCCGTGAGACAGTTTACATTTCCCCGCCCGAAAAGCGCTAAACCCCTACCTATCGTAGTGCGCATACACTTTGCTCCCGCTCTTTTGGTCGGTTGTCGCATACCGTTGGGCGCGCGCGGTGCCCTGTCCGAATGGCTGAAAAATAAGAAGCGGGAAACAGGTTCAGATAGCAAAACACAAACAGCTCCTGGATATATATTCCACTCTGGCCGAAAATATAACATCCATTTGTAGTCTGAGACCGATATCAAACGTTTTTTATGTTTCCGGTCAAAGTGGTATCTGATTTGTGTCGGTAAATAGTGGCAGTGAAGCCCTGACTCGATGTTACACACCCGGCTCTTTGGATGTCTGAGCGTATCGAAAAAAAATAACGGTGGGGCCTGTCTTGACTCGGACTCGATGAACACACCCAGCTCTTGCGTCTCTGAGTCTATCCGTTCAGAGCAAGCCTGGCTTGACGCTCCCGATTGTCATTCAGGGTTCATACGATACCCGTTTGGGCTATCAAGTAGATGGTGTGATAGTTGGTAGTGAAGCTGATGCGGTTCTGGAGCGATTTTCCCTGTTTGGCGCGCACGCCGTCATTCTTTATAAAAGCTAACCCTACCCTAGCCCTATGCTTACGGCATCGCCCCGACCGCCCCTGCCGCCCTGGCGCACACGCCGTCATTCTCTGTAAACTTAACCCTACCCTAACCGTATCGTTACGGCACCGTCCCGACCGCCCCTGCCGCCCCTTATCTTTCACAGCGATGTCGTGGAGAAAGACCTCTCCACGGACCTCTTGGTTGAATTCTTAGAGGACAACTGGAAGGCTTACCAGGCGAACGGCTCATCTGTTGAGGTGAGAACATTAAGCCACTGTATATAGGCCCAAGATACAAGAAACCACCTACAGTGATCAGAACTTGAGAGGCTCTCGTTTTAGAGGACGCTATAGCAAAATGGAAAATGGAATATGGAAAAAGGAAAAAGTATATCGTACTCAGCGGCGAGCGCTACACATGACTCTCTTGGGAGCTTCTAAGGGGGAAATTAGCGATAAAGAGTGACGGTTACGGCAACCATCGTGGCCATTGCGTGATTGGAGGATAATAACATTGTTGGTGTCGGAGTTACACTGGTTGGTGCAAGGAGTCATACGGCACGGGTGCGACATGGCCGTACCCGTGCTTCTTGGTCCTCACGCTCTGCTCGTAAAACGGTTGACAGCACTGGAAGTTATCATTGTTTGAGTCGCTGCTCTCGGGGGGCCAAAAGGGGTTGGCCGGGTATGCTAGTAGCCTATGCTTTATGTTGGTCTAAGGATGGTGTCAAGATGAGGGTCTACCGTAAGGCTTGATCGTATTGGCTGTTTTTGTTGGCAAGCCCGTAACTGTAGTCCCTGGGATGAGAGAGAGGCGAGAGGGCGAGCACGGCAGTCTTACTGAACGGGCGCCTGCGTGTGCGCGCGTTGCACACCTTGGGACAGATCATCGATTCCCGCTTTTGATGGTCCAGTTTTCCAAGGCAAATGTAGATGTACGTATTCCCAATCTTGTATATATGATCCACTCTACCTCATGTTGCCGGGTGGGACCTGTGTGATCTGCAAGATCTAGCGTATGTTTCCTGGGTCGGACCTGAACTATATATGCTAATCCTGCGTTGTAGTAACAGCGGCAGGTGAGGTACCACTGTAGATTTTCTGTTGAATAGATGACGTTCTGCTCCGATGTGTGGAAGATTGATGTCGGCGATCTTTCTCGCTGGGTTTGTCAAGGCGTCACGCAAGAAATCCGTGGCGGAAAGACGAGGCTTGTAGCCTCGCGCGCTGTCGCCGTAGACTACGCGGGTAGTGGTTAGCTCAGGATCTCCCCCCGAGCAAGACGTGTCCTCTGCATACGTCGGGTACCACAACAATAACAGTTTCTGAGGACGTGTTATTTCGCAAGGCGCGTCCTCTGCATACGTCGGTACAATAACAACAGTTCCTGGCGTTTTATTGAATGCGGGACTATCGGAGAGAATGTGAAAGGTCACGGAAGCTTGGTGTGCTCCTTAGATGTTGTAGAGGTATGTGCCGGGCTCTCCAAGGAAGCTTTCCGTTTTTGTCACGATGTGGTGGAATCTCATGGCTACTTTTGCGGTCCGCCGACGGGTCGTTACAGTCCAGAGACACGGTGCAAGGTTTGCTGACCCAAATAATCGACTGGCCATTCGTTGCTGTTGCTTTCGTTGCCGTTGCGACTGCTGCTGCTGCTGCTGCTGCTGTTGCTAGTGCTATTCCTGTCGTACTCGCCGCTACTGTTGTTGCTGTTGTTGCTGCTACTGTTGTCGCTGTCGGGCATTCCTTGCCCTTTCTCCCGATTTTTCTTTCAGCACGATTTATCAACGTTGCGATTTTTTCGTGCGCGCCTACCCCGCGCATTCCGTGTTCCACCGCACGCGAGACAGGTGCAAAGCCGGCGCGACACCGGCTTCCGCGGAGGATGTACTGCGTCGGAGGCGTCTCCGCACGATTGGCGGATGCTTTCCCTTCGGTTCCCGCTTGGAGATTGGGAAAGGGCTATCACGTTTTTCAGACCGGTGACAGGGTGACGCATTACAGTACACGGCGGCTGCTGTAGCTGCTGCTTGCTCCTGCTGCTTGCTATGAGTGGCATGCGGTACACATCTTGCTCCTGCTGCTTGCGCACGAATGGCAAGCGTATAAAACCACTGCCTTTTCCCCTCCTTCATCGGCATATGGCGTTGTAAGCGCCCTCAGCAAGAAAGCCCCGGTACCCCTGGAGTCAGCGCGTAGGGAAAGGCTAGCCCTGTAGAGTTGCGCTTCGTAGCCGGCCGGTCGTTAGCTTGGACGTTGTCCGAAAAGCGGAACCTGTTGTGTCCTGGCGGGAGGACGATTGGTGATTCCGGGGTGTTGGGGGGGGGAGGGGCCGCGACGCGAGAGACTGGCGGTAGGCGTGTTATCATGCGTATTTTTGCCCAGCACATGTTCATATCGGAATAAGTAGGCACGGTAATCGAGGCGTACTACGATAGAAGTAACACATTTTGACCGAAATAATTCTGACTGATGGAGCTCCTCAGCTGAGGGTCTACCCGGTAATTGCCCGGTAATATATCCCGTTTGTGCTGCTCAATATTATTCATTTGTACACCTGGGCCATGGTATTGGTCATTGGGATAGCCTACACATATGTTTTCTAGAAAAAAAAAACAGTTTTGGGTGAGTTGCAGCACTTCTAAGTCAGGTGCTACACGTACCGTTGAAGTCGCGATTCGCCGTGGCGCTTGTCGATGTGCAAAGTGTGTTTACGAAGGAAGGCGACTTGCGAGCAATAGACCAGACGGGGTCCCTCTTATGCACTAGAGAACCGTTACCCGCGATTTGGCCCCGCGGGTGGATCGGGGTGTGTGTAAAGCCATGTTCATTTGTATTGTATTCCGCAGTTAGATGATCGGAGCGGACCAGGGGCGTTTTGGGCGATAGCAAAAAATGTCGTGGACCTTGGGCTGGAGAGGAGGGGCTACGACACGCTGGGTGTGCGTTTGACCCTCTCGGGACTTCAGAGAGAAAAATTGACGATCGAAATTGAAAATTACAGCAACGGCCACTGTGTGATTGGGGAATGATACTAATCGGTGTCCGAGATGCAACGAAAGGAGTCGTACGGCGCGCCGCAGCATGATCCCACCCGTATTGCTGGGCGCTCACGCGGCTCGTAGACGGTTTTGATAACGCCCAAGGTGTTGCTGTTTTGGCCGCTATCTCGGAGTCCCGAAGGGATCAACACACCAGTTGGGGGCGCCAGCACCATCGGAAACCTCCTGCGGAAGGCGAAATTCTCGGGAGATTTATTGCGCGCTTCGATGAGTTTTGACGTTGGTCTCGCCCTTTTGATGCGGGGGACCGTTTGACGGCTTGCAGCGCCTGTCCTTACGCTGAGGTGCGCTTTCGACTCTCCCACCAAATAGAGGGTGGCGGGGGTAGGCACGCAGTGAAAATTCCAGAGAGTTTGCCGGGTATCTTCTACCAGTAGGTTTCTGTCTGGTGTAAGATCTCAAACCACATTTATAGAAATCTGAAGCGGACCTGTGAGAGCGTCTTGTTTTAGGACCTCGGGGCGTTGCACCAGCCTGCTCCTACCAACGAAAGCGACAGGAGGGTTGGGGATGTGAGCGTACGAGCGTGCAGAGGATCAGGTCCGGCATTAAGCGACACTCACCATGCACCCCAACACTTCTTCCGGCCTGACGCCACCCCTGAACTTCCTCTTTGGGCTCAGCAGGAAACATTAACCGGAGTACTACAACAATTAGGCTGCCCCGCCAACACGCGCGGAAGAGGGTGGGTGACAAAAGGCGAAGGGAAACGAGATGGGACGATATGAAGCCGCGTGCCCACATGGGATAAACAGTTCACGACCTACAGCAGTAGATCATCTCGATCCAACAGTAATTTGCCATGCTGTCAGATGTCGCGAGGGGGGCATTACCGGACGGACCCCATCCGGCAAACCATGTTCGCCAGAGCCGTGTGTTGATACAGATCCCACAGCGGCGAACTGGCATCTACACCTTGCAGATGCCAAAAATCAGGAATTGTCTGCCCCGGAATATATACTTTAGGCAATGAAATGAGGACCTAATCTGTCCCATGTTGTGGAGCCATGGGCTGTGGCATCCGTCAAAGACAGCAGCAACGCCGGTTCTGAGCTTCGAGCGCCTGCCCGATTTAGTGAAGGGGCAGGGGTGGCTGGCTCCTGACTCGGCTGCGGTTCTAAGAGCGCACCACCTCCTCTCAGTTGCCGAGCACACCCACGCGACTTCCAATTTACGGAAGAGAATAAACCAAAACGCACGAAAACACACAAGGCGCGCATTTGTCAAAGCTCAAAACAAATACTCCGTGCTGCACCAAGCTTAAGGGTCTACTGACGTTTCTGCAAGCAGCACGACAAGCTTCTAAGGCTGTATCACAGCCCCACACCGCGCGCGAGGCATCGAGGTCAGGTATAAAAAGCTACGATCGCGCGCGGGGACACCCTCGAAGCACGGCACCGCCGTTTGTGCCCAAGCACCGCACTGAAAAAAGCACGCCCAACACGACGGTATCTTGTGCCTGCGCGACTCGGAACATCTCATCGCCAACACAGGTGCTAGGAGATCGCAGTTTGCTCCGTTGACTGATCGGTCGCCTACAGTTGAAACTTGTATGACGCATGCTACAGTAGAGGTGCATCATTTTGTTTCTGAGGCTCCTCACTTGAGCTCCATACTTCACTCGAAAAACTGACTTCAGCAAAAATCAAACGTATCTCTATGAAAAATCCCATGACCCAATTGTTCAAAAAACGTCATTTTTCGACGATTTGGAGTCCCCGTTATTCAGAAAACTATTCAGCGGCAAAGTGTTACCTCTTATCGTCCATGTTAACCCCTTTGCGACCCCGCGAAAGCGGCAAAATACGGTGATAACTTCGGTGTAATCAGCCGTCTGTGAGCAACGTGAGCGCCTAGCAGTAGCGGCAGGATCGTGTTGCGCCCGTGCCGGAAGACTCCTTGCATCAACCTTTGTAATTCGGACGCCGATTTTTATCATATCCTCCAATCACGCAGCAGTTAGTGGCCGTTGCTGTAGCCGTCATTTTTTTTTATCGGCAGCTTTCCTCTCTGAAGTCCCCAGAGGGGTTACGAGGCCAAACGAGGCATTTACGCCCCCAAACAAAAGCCTGACTCCTGGGAGCCTATTGCATCGCCAAGGACAACCACGAGCACACAAAACACCGCAAGCTCCCCGAAACACCGCCATTAAAAAATAGGCACACGAGAACCCACCGTCATACCTCGCGGCGTTACTCAAAACCTCTCGTCAACAAGGACACCATGCGCAAGAAAGCACATAACCCTCCACACGCCTCCCATATTCCTTTTTAAAATGTTACCCGTGCACTTTGGACACTACGTGCTCGCCTTCGCTCCTCGCCCGCCCCCTCGCGCACCCTTGCCCCCACCTCCACCCCTACCGCCACCTCCACCCCTACCCTTACCCCGACCTCCACCGCCGCCGTTGCCCCGACCATCCCCTGCCCCCCTCCCTCTTGTCTCGCCTCTTCCTCTCCCCCGGCCGCGCGGCCCCTTCCCCCCGCGCACAGCGGTACTGCTTTTAACGGCGCCCGTACCCCACGTTCGCTGCTTAGGAGCCGCGGCGCCGGTCGCCCCTTTCCATTTGCCGGAAGGTCGGGACGCGGAAGCGGGGGCCGCGGGTTTTCCGTACCCGCTCTCCTTTTGGTCACTCTGCGGTTCGTTGTCGTCGTCGCTATCATCCTCATCGGCGGCCGCGAACTCTCCAAACTCGTTTTTCCCTGAGTGCTTCCGGAGTTCCTGGTCGTACTCTTGCGGCGAGAGTTTCTTGTTCCGGAGTTTCTTGTATCTTCACCCGTCACGAGGGGGGGGGGGGGGGTGGGGGGGGGGGGGGGGGGGGGGGGGGGGGGGGGGGGGGGGGGGGGGGGGGGGGGGGGGGGGGGGGGGGGGGGGGGGGGGGGGGGGGGGGGGGGGGGGGTGGGGTGGTGGGGGGGGGGGGGGGGGGGGGTGGGGGGGGGTGGAGGGGGGGGGGGGGGGGGGGGGGGGGGGGGGGGGGGGGGGGGGGGGGGGGGGGGGGGGGGGGGGGGGGGGGGGGGGGGGGGGGGGGGGGGGGGGGGGGGGGGGGGGGGGAGGAGGGGAAGGGGGAAGGAGGAAGAACAGGAGCGGGAGGAGGGGGGGGGGGAGGAGGAGGGGGGAGGGGGGGGGGGGGGGGTAAAGAGGAGGAGGAGAGCGAACAAGAGGAGGAGAAGAGGTACAGATAAGAGGAAGAGGGGGAGGACACAGCGATGGTTAAAAGGCGCGAGTGTCATCAGTGGAGGCCGGACGTTTGGAGGGAGTTTCACAAAGACACGACGGCGTTGTAGTCTGAGATCGCTGGGTAAAGCATACTGTACAAAATACCGTTTACGATATTTCCTCGAGAGCGCGCACACGTGACTGCAAGCACTGCTTGCCTCGTTGTCGCCGCAAGCACGTCCCTGTATCATACCTACACCTTTCGGGGAAAGGGCGTAAATCACTTCCTAGGCTACCCTGGAAAACTCAACACTTTCTATTTTCCTAACTTCGCAAACATAAACATAATTAAGTAAACGTTTTTTTTTTTGCCTCGTCGAGCGTTGACACCTCTTTGGTCGTCGCGCCGAAGGCCCGGCAGAGGCGCAAGGGAAAACGCATGGATTAGAACGACCACGACACATCCACACTACCGCGGTGCCGCACCGCACCGCGCCGCCCGCTCAGTTGTACGCCAGCGTGCGAGATGAAAAAACTCACAGGCGCTCCTCATTCGCGAGGTCGTCCCACTCCTCCAAGAGCTGTTGGTGTCTTCCCTTTCGCTTCCGCCGCCCGTCCTCTTCCTTGGCGCCTGCGGACTTCTCTTTCTTTCCCGCCGCCGGCAGCTAGCACCGCCGCAGCGCGCTGGGCCTCTTGTTCCTCCTCTATCGCGCGCTGAAGGAACGGTACGAAGCGAGGGGGGGGGGGGGGGGGGGGGGGGGTACTCATGTCATGCACTGCCGTAGTCGTATGACTATGGACTCTCGCAGAGGGAGGGGGGCTGTACTCGGTATCACGCATGGCCGTAGTCGCATGACCATAGGTCTTCGCATCCCTACAATGCCGGGACGGAGCACGTCGAGTTTTGCCCGCCCGGGCAGAAAATGCTTGCATTAAGCGCGAAGCGCCGTGAGGCGTTCGGCGAGTCGCATGAAGGGTGACCTGCATCCTGGTGATACTAACAACCGCTTGTGAGGCGGACTTGCACATGGATGACAGCGTCAATGAGATGACTTATTTTCCGGTGTGGCCACTTCCAGAAGGGAGGGGGGCGGGCCGATGCGGTCGGTGTATTGGTCGGGTCGATTGATTTGGTTAATCGGTTCGTTAGGTTGATGGCTGGTTACTTTGATTGGTTCGTATATTGGTTGGTTGGTTGATTGGTTCGGCTGGTCGGTCTGGTTGATCGGTTGGTTTAGGGTTGGGTTGGTTGTTTTACTAGTTTGGGGTTAGGTTGATTGTTTTGCTGGTTGAGTAGTTGGTTGGTTGGTGTATTGGTCGGTTGTTTGGTTGTTGATTGATTGGTAGGTTTAGTTGTTGGTTGGTTGGTTGCTTTGATTGGTTTCTGAGTCACCCTAACCCTAACCCTAACCCCGAACTCTTGTATATAGCCGGCGTCTCCGGCGGCTTGGTAGATGATCCGCGTGCCTACTAAGACTAATTTTGTGGGTTCGACGCTCACCGAGTGCATACTCGTAGGGCCTTTTTCTTGAATAAAAATCGATCAGCGGAGAGCGCGAGAGCATGAGTTAGCGTCATTCCATGAAAATCGACGAGCAGCGGGAATACTGAACCTGTGACCACGGCTTGTCCAGAGGGTCGCTGAGGGTAAAACGTTCCCCATGAGTTAAGCTGGAAAGGAAAGTGATAACACAAACATATATACCGGTATATATTGGTTGGTTGATTGATTGGTTTGGTTGGTCAGTCTTGTTGATTGATTAGTAGGTGTAAAACGCTGGTTTGTGGTTAGGATCGTTGTTCTACTGGTCAGGTAGTCGATTAATTGGTCGGTGTATTGGTCGGTTGGTTTGATTGGTCGGTTGGTTGGTTTCGCTGGTCGACAAAAATCGACTACCAGGGCATAAATTAGTCAATTACTTTCAGCCGTTCGCCGCCACAGCAACAGAGCATCAGACACAAAACCCATCCTTCGTATAGCACTTTATCTAACATCTCGTGCATACTATTCAGAAGCCCTCATAATCCATTGTGCGGCCAGGACTGGAGCGACCTACCAGGCAAAGCCCGTCGCGCTTGGTATACGTCCCTGCTTTGCTCAAAAGGTGCTCTGGCATTCGATGCCCACCCAACCGTTCGCGTAGATCACCGCAAAGCATGCATCTTATCTACGAAGCAAGCTTCTTCAGGCTTGGCGAGCTTTTTTGGTCAGATCAGCATATATACAAAGCACAGCCGCTACAAAAAAAATACCTGGTGCAAGGTTATAAACAATATTCACTCAACCTAACCCATTTGGACCTTGCACAAATGAAACGAAAGCGTTTTTTTTTTCCCTCCATATTATTCGTTCCGATTATTTTCCGCCGCATATTTATAAAACGTCATCGGGGTGGGGGTCGAGGGCGGGAAGAGAGTCAGCCACCATCTTCTCCCCCACCTCATCTGCAGGAAGACAACTGATGCTCCGCTGGTTTTTGCCATCCGCGCAAATGCTCCCGAACGGGAATTCCCCCGAAACCCGAGGTAATCAACGGGACGGTCCGGGGGGGGTGGACTCATGTCATACATTGCCGTAGCTATACGACATTATACCCTAGCATCCCTACAATGCGGGGACAGAGCACGTTGGGTTTTCCCTGATCAGGCCGGCATTGCTTGCACCAAGCGCTAAGCGCCGTGAGGTGTTCGGGGAGTCGCATCAAGGGTGAGCTGCATCCTACTGAGAACCTCTTTTGTGAGGCGGACTTTTTTTTTCTTGCATATTAATGACAGCGTCGAATGAAGTGACTTCCTTTCCGGTGTGGTCGCCTCCAGAGACAGGGTTCACTACGTATCTGCCTCACAAACGCCTTACCAACTACCTGGTACACACTGCGTGATACCGGCACGATAATTCTTTTTGTGCGGAATTAAGCTTCTCCACCCGCACAAATAACCCAATTCGACCGCCAGCCACAGCCGTCGCCAAAAAAAACGGGGGGGGGGGGGGGGGGGGGGTGTACTCGATAGGAGAGATGTACTCGATCTCACGCATGGCCGTAGTCGTATGACCATAGACCCTCGCATCCCTACAATGCCGGGACGGGAGCACGTCGGGTTTTCACCGACCAGGCAGACATTGCTTGCACCAAGCGCGAAGCGCCGTGAGGTGTCCGGCGAGTCGCATGAAGGGTGAGCTGCATCCTACTAAGAACCGCTTGTGAGGCGGACTTGCATATGGACGACAGCTTCAATGAGTTAGTTTAATTTCCGGTGTGGCCACTTCCAGAGACAGCAATGGGAGTACTATGTAACTGCCCTCTTGGGTGCCGTACCTTGAACACTACGTGATGCGATCAATTCCCTTGTGCAGAGTAAAGGTTCTTTACTTCGCACAAATGATCTAACTAGACGAGCAGCTGTGGACGACCGCTAAGAAAAAAAAAAAAAAAAAAAAACGGTACCCTGGATGTCTAGCTCACGTAGTGAGCGGCATGTTTTACAGTGTCTCGTTGCCAACCGACGCCAACCCAACCCATATTTAATATATGGGGGGAGGGGGGGGTAGAAAGGGAAAAATGTGCGCGTCTTACCTGCTTGTTTTCCTCGTCTTGCTTGACCAGCTGTTTCTGCCTGGCCTTCTCGCGAAGCTTATCAGCGTACCTGTTCGGTCCAGCAGCAAAAGAAAAAGGAATGCAAAAAAAGAAGGCGAAAACAAAACACACACACAGTCGTGCAATCGGCCAAGGGTTGTTTTTTTTACGGTTTCTGCCCTTGTTGGCGTTTTCGCCTGTCTTGCGTGCAGAGAGATAGATCATGATCTACCTGTCTACTGTAGATCATCGAGTCCATCACCATCTGTTGTGAGAGAGTGTGCAGGATCTCTATATAAGTACAGATCCAACCCGAGGAAATATGTGCTACATCGTGCAGGTTATACGGCTCCCACCCGGCAGCATGAGCTAGATATATACAGTAGATCACAAAGACGAGGAGCATATCTGCTTCCAAAAGATCTACATCATGAAGTGGGAACCGATCGTCTGCTTCCAGAGTCTAGAGGCAGACGAAAACGCGGAAAACACGCCGGCCCGAGAGAGACCGAGCTCTTTATATATCGAACCTACAGCAGTCGCGGAGCGCTCTCGCTCCTTTGTCCTCTTCCTGAAAACCTATCCTCTTCAGCTAGCAGACCCCAGTTTGATCTCTTGACTGACGGCCTCCAACACTAAAACCAGTATAATACGATTCTAGAACAACGCACTTTGACGCATCGAATGGCCGCTTTTCTACACTACATACAACATAAAATACTAGGAGATTGCAGTTTGACGCCTTGACTCACCCTCCCTACATTAAAATAGTATAGTAACATGCTCCGAGACCGTTGTTTGACCCCTTGACCGACCGCCCCCTACACTAAAACAGTATAAATATGCCAGGAGACCGCGGTTTGACCCCTTGACTGACCACCCCCTACACTAAAGCCACTATAGTAAGATGCTACGAGACCGCGGTTTGACCCCTTGACTGACCGCCCCTACACAAAAAACAGTATAGTAACATGCTACGAGACAGGCGTTCGGCACACGACAGCAGTGGTCACGCGGAGGCGGAGGACAACTCAAGTTGCTTGACCGTTGTGTCCCTGCTCATAGGCATGCGCTCATGTCCATGCAGTCACGTTCACGACATGACACTCCTGGCATCATGCTCGAGGTTGCATACCATGTTCATGATATGTCATGTTATCATGTTAATATTCCCTCGGTACATGTTTCCATGCTCCTTTGTGTGATATTCGCGTGCTCATACGCCGCGCTCATGTTCCGTGATACCATGTTTTCATGGACATTGTGATACTATGTTCACGCTACCATTGTTCATGGTACCCTGTTCATGATATGAATACCATGCTCTTGATAGGTCATGTTCTTATACATTAATACTATCTATATTAAACTTTTCATAACCATCTCCAAATATCCACGTTCATGTCAGCACTTTTACTTTCCGGCCCACTCGTAGGAGGTTTTACCCTCAGCGGTCTTTCTCTGGACAAGCCGTGATCACAGGTGTCGTCCCTTCTTCCCCCCGGTACGTGCCTTCATTTTTATCGCGCATAGGGTTCAGCATTCCCACTGCTCTTCGATTTTCATCGAATGCAGCTAACTCACGCTTTCGCGATTTCCGCTAATTAACTTGTATGCAAGAAAATGTCCTTACGAGTATGCGCTCGGTGAGACTTGAACCCACGAAATTGATCTTAGTAGGCACGCGGATATCAAGCCACCGGGGACGCCGGCTGCATGTGTTGATGTTATTCGTATGCTCCTGCCACTCACTTGATAGCCGTGAAGTCGATCGTTTTATCCTTCTCGAAGCTCTGCGCTATGCTGGGGTCGCTCAGCTCGGCGATCTTTGGCAGCCGGAGGAGGCAGAACGACCGCGCCACCGCCGCAAGGTCGAGATCGTTGAATCTGAAAAACAGCAGTTTGGTGTGATTTGGGTTTGATTTTGGTTTGGTTCGGTTTGCCTTTTTTTTGTTTAGGTTTCGGTTTCGGTTTGCTGGAGGGGGACCCATTTTGGTTTGGTTTGGCTTGGTTCGGTTCGGTTTGGGTGCAGTTTGAGGGGGAACTATATAGGCTTTGGTTTGGATTTGGTTTGGTTTGGTGTGTTGTGGCTTGGTTTGGTTTGGTTTGGTTTGATTCGTTTGGTGTGATTTTGGTTCCTTTACACTTCGATTCGTTTCTTACGTTGGGTTTCTTACTTTCGTTTCGTTTCGAATCGTTTTGTTTCAATACAGTGCGGTAGACGAAGAAAGGAAGGAGGAGAGCGAGGGACATCGTGAAACACCGTCAAACGCTTCAAGGGGAGGAAAAGCAGCGACGAAGATGGCAAATCCTACATGGAGCGGCGCCAACAAGGGTTCAGGTCCGCGTTTACCCCCCCGATCGAACACAGGACTGAGTCTCGTTCGGTCTTGCTTTCTCGCCTACCTGCAGACGACTCCTTGCGCCTGTTCATGACCATGGGCTGAACACAAAAACTAAAACCAAAAAAAAAAACTACACAGCTGTGATGTCCAGTATTTTCTCCCAAGCAAAAAATGCAAAAAAGCCTACAGTAAATAGGGCAACGAGCTATAACAGGACAAAGTAATGAGGATCAAATATGCTTGGTAAAAATACTGTAAAACATACAGAATTTTTGGTTGTTGTTGCGTATATGATGGGGGGTCCTGATTATTTCGGCCCGTCGCATTAATGTGAATTCAACAACAGCAGCAGCAACAACTATAACCACACCATCGACAATAACGACCACAACTATCACGGGGGACCATAGTAAATAGGACCAAATATTGTTAGCAAAAATAGGGAAATATACAGGTTTTTGTGTCTACCGTAGGTCCTATTTACTATGGTCCCCCGTAATACGACAACAACGTCAGCCACAAAAACGGCAGCACCAAACACAACCAACACCAACACCATCGCCGCTGACACCACCACCACCACCAACACCAACACCACCAACACCAACAGCAACATGCAAGAACGAAAAAAAAAAAAAACCGGGGAGCAGCTATTACGGGGGTCCATAGTTAACAGGACCTATGGTATACATAAAAACCTATATATTTACCTAGTTTTTCTAACAATATTTGGTCCTGTTAACTATGGACCCCCGTAATAGCGGCTCGCCTGAATATGAAGCTGCACTGGTGCTCCTTGTACGCCCGTACGAAGGATATGAAGGCCCTTGTTCCCTTCTCGAGCACGTCCTGTTGCGGCAGAAGAGGCAGAGACACATTGACGGATTGGCGGCCTTTAGTCACCCACTCGGCTAATCGATCGACCGCGACCGGGTGCGCAGGCTCAAGATAACCCCCTTTCCCTCAACCATACCGCGCAACTCCTCCGTTCCGCTCACCATTTTCGTTGCGAGCGCTGCCCTTGGATTGGAGGAAATCGGCTTGAAACGGCATCCCAGGGGGGGTGTTATTGAGCGTCTGGTACCCGGGTAGGTACCCGGGTAGGTACCCGGGTAGGTACCCGGATAGATACTCGGGTAGGGCAGGTGTCCGGCTACCCCCAGAGTAAGTAACACCCTACTAAGCACGCCTCTTTCGGATATTTCATTCTTGTCTCGGTCTTGTTTCGTGTTTCTTCGCTATTTTTGAAATTTTGGTTGGTATCGGGTTTGGTTCGCTCTATCTCGGTCCATTTGTTCTGCGCTCCTTTGGCTCCTTTTCGTCCGACTTTCTCTTCCGGCAATAGTACGGGGGTTAAGCTCGGTCTCGTTTCGGTGATTTTTGTTCGTTTTTATTATTTTCGGTCGGTTCGTGTTGATCGGTTCTCCGCTTCGCTTCTTGACCGTCCGATCCCGCCGTCTTTGCTAATATGTCACCACTCTCGACGGAAACGTAAGGACCGGTGGGTCTTGACGCGACTGTATGAACGTCCCGTGTAATTCCGGACAGAGTGACGTGGGTTACAGGTTCTCGGCACGTTTCGGTCTGACTCGCTCTAATTCGAACCGCGCCTCGCTCACTCACCCTGTCCGCCTTGACCATGCCCTTCACTTCTGCCAGCAGCTTACCAGCGTCCGCGCCTTCGAAAGCACCCATCTCCTTCAAAGGCACCTGAGGTGAGGCAGAGGCAGGAGGCGCGTGGCGCCCACAGGGAGACAGATCGGCGCGCAAGCAGAAAACTCAAGTGAGATATTACATGCCGCCGAAGTTTTCGCGACAAAATACTGCTGTAGTATAACGGGGGACCACAGTAAATAGGACCTACGGCACACACGAAAACCTATATGTTTCCATTATTTTTACCATCAGTACTTGGTCTTGTTTACTATGGCCCCCCGTAATAGTGGTTTGTCGATAGAGACAACGGTAATGATCCATCACTTTCAGAGCCGCCTATCACGGGGGGGGCAAAGTAAATAGGACCTACAATACACATAAAAACCTATATATTTACCTCTTTTTCCCAACAATATTTGGTCCTATTTACTATGGTCCCCCGTAATAAAACAAGAAAAAAACGAGAGTCGCCAACAGGGAAACTGGCGAACGGCGCCGAAACAAATCTCGCGGGGCGATAACGCTACAAGCGGCGCGCTCAAAGCGGCAACCGGGTGAATGTGTACCGCATGGTAGCCGCGCAAATAACCAGAAAAAAACATGCCAAATCTGTTTCAGGAACCCCCCCCCTCCCCCCGCCCCCAACGACCGGGAAAAGCAAGCACCGCGAAAACCAGGAAACTTAGGGCGAAAAGTTAATCAGACAATATCGGCCCAGAGAACAAGAATGGCGTTCGTCTAGAGTACAGTAGCAACGGGGGCAACGCTCGTGTCACCTTCCGGTTGGACAGGAACGGGACGTAGGCATCCTCCGCCGCGCAGAGAAGAGTCAGGGATCGCCCTGAATGCGCCATACAGGACGGGAGGGAGGGAGGGGGAGGGAGGGAGGGAGGGAGGGAGGGAGGGAGGGAGGGAGGGGGAGGGAGGGAGGGAGCGAGGGAGGGAGCGAGGGAGGGAGGGAGAGAGAGGGGTGAGGCAGAGGCCTGGCTGCACGCCGTAGAGGGCGCGAAAAAGCCACCAGCAGAAAACAGTTGCCCAACAGAAAACGCCAATCCAGGCTGCAATTTGAGACGTACACTCTTTGGGAAAAAAACACACGCCACCCGACCTAAAAAGGGTCACTCCGGTTCAATGCGGTGCCAGGTACGCACGACTAGAAAAAAAACGACCATTCGAAAACAGAAGACGCCAAGTCGGGCCTATTCGATGCGCACGATAACAATAAACGACCAATCGACCAAAAAAGTAGTCACTCCGGGTCAATCCGATACTTGGTAGGCATAACTGAAAAAAGTACGCCACGACAAAAAAACCCAACCTCAGGCCAATTCGATACGCAATAGGAAACCACCCCATTTTGCCCGTCGTCGCAGTCCGCCCGACCCGGTTGAAAACGCAGACTCGGGAGGAACGGGAGTTGCTATACTATAACAGGTCGTTTTTTATTGCCACCCATCGCAACAAAACACAACTTGCCACCACAAAAAAAATGCCACCGCATGAAACACCACCACAAAACGGCACGCGGATAAAAACGCCACCAGAAAAAAAAAACGGCCTCGAAAAACAAAAAGACGCCACGCATGTATTCGTAGGGATCAGAAAAAAAACCGGCAGGGGGAAAAAAAAAAACGCCACCCACCCCAATAAACCGAAATCCGATGCACACTAGGAAAACCCAACCCACCCTTCCTGCCGGCCCTCGCGGTCCGCCCGACGCGGTGTACGAAGTAGCTCGGGTCTTGGGGTGGGTCAAACTGCACGATCCACGCCACGTCGGGTATGTCGATACCGCGGGCGGCGACATCGGTGCAGACAAGAAGTCCCCCGTCTTGCGACAAAAAACGGTCGTACACCTGTATTCATGATAGTAAGAGTACCATGGCGAATAAAACAGGTGTACCTACCAGCGCTTAGAGATGTAAATGAAGGAGAAATCGGCTTGACCGTAATTGCGAACGGGTGTGTACCTGCCAGCGCTCAGAAATGGAAATGAAGAGAAATGGGCTTGACGATGATTAGCAACGAAAAACAAGCAAACGGGTACTTACGTAACGTCGATTCCGCGGGCCGCGACCATCGGCGCAGGCGACCACCCCCCCCACCCCCCCTCTTGAGACAACAAAAACGCTCTTATACGTGTTCATACTATTTTACGCGGGAATATATCACTATAAATAGTAGTCGTAAATATTTACCTGGTACGTACGAGCTGGCCACCCATAAAAAATTCTACAAAATATGCCGGATTGACCATGCCTCCATCAATTTTACGAAATTGGACATGTTTTTTTTACGCGGTGTATGTAGTTCATGCACTGACAAACACGTATTGAGTGTCGGCCCCAGAAGTGTTTTTTTCGGGAGAGATAGATAAGACCGATCCAACCTACTTGAGAAAATACAAAAGCGAACAAAAACGGTAAAAAAAAAACAACAACAACAAAAATGATAGACCGACACTCAAATCACTTTGAATGTACGGTTCCAACACGGGGTTAAAAAATCGGTATAAAATGTTCAAAATTGAGCGGGGCGTCCCAGAAATGCCACTTTTTGTTCGTGATGGCTTCAATGAATATATTGAATCGAGTTTTGTTCACATCTCTCATCTATAGATGGGGTAGCGAATTGGGCAACGAGACTTTCATCGATATTCTCCTTGTGTCTTCAGCACTGTCTCCACCAATTTCGTCTTGTATCAAAAACGTTTTATTTTTGCGAATTCAGTATAAAAAAGGGTGTTCTGGAGTTTTCGCCGATATCTCTCCGCGAGAGAGTCGGGAAGAAAAAAGTTTATAGAATTTTCAATACACTTTTTTCTTGCACAAGCAGTGGTGCGTAGGGGTTAGTGCTCCCAAGTGTTGGTAGCCTAATTTTCAGCGGTAGTTCACGACTCTCGACCTTAAGAGGCTTTTTCTCCATCTCGAGGCTGGCCCAACTTCGATGGTGTCTCAACACAGGGGGATGTCTGGTGTTTGGGTTCATGGATTCTCTTTGCTATTCCTCCCCGTCATCCATATTACTACAGGCGGAGGGGGGGGGGGTGCTCACTATCATGCATGACCGTAGTCGTATGATCATAAACCCTCGCATCCCTACAATGCCGGGACGGAGCACGTCGGGCTTTCACCGACCAGCCAGACATTGCTTGCACCGAGCGCGAGCGCCGTGAGGTGTTGGGCAAGTCGCATGAAGGGTGAGCTGCATCCTATTAAGAACCGCTTTGAAGGCGGATTCTCTTGCATATGGATGACAGCATCAATGAATTGCTTTAATTTCTAGTGTGGTCACTTCGAGAGACAGCAATGGGAGCACTATGTAACTGCCTCGTGGGTGCCTCACCATACACACACCGCGTGATACGATTATCTCCCTTGCGTGGAGTAAAGGTTCTCTCCACACAAAAATGATCTGACTTGACCGCCAGCCGTGGTAATCGCAAAAAAAAAAAAACGGTACCCTGGCTATCTAGCTCACGCAGTGAGAGGCGTGTTTTACAGCGTCGTCGTCAACCGACGCCAACCCACCCTATATATACCAGGTATATAATAGTCAGGAGGTAGTATTATTACACAGGGGGAGCATAGCACCGTGTAACACTATCACACCAGGGTGATAAGATAACACACCCCCCCTCGGACGATTTTCAAAGCTGGGTTTCTTTCTCGACAAGTGAGTACGACGAGCGATGCGTCTGTCTATGCCTTGGGTATGTAAGTACGGCATACTCCCGGAAAGTGTTGCAGCCGGTCGGCAGAGATCCAGTCCAGGCCACCGCAGAAGCAACCACCGTGCGACTGTACGGTCAACCATCGTGAAATATCTAGAGGAACGAGAACCCGTCGGAACGGAGACGAGGACAGACTGCACGAGCACAAGACGCTACCCCAAGCTGTCAGGCTATAGCAGTCGTAGCGCTGTTTGTTTTGCACAAGCAAGCCCCCCCCCCCCCCCCCCCGCCCCCTCCCTTCTTAAACCCTTTTAGAAGCTGCAGTCCCGTTTCGAGGGACAAAACCATTGAAATTCGAAGCAGTTTGTCCCCGAAAACGGAACCGCAGATTGCCCCACAAGGCTCAACACAAAACCCCTCGTTCACCTGGAAAAGTAATACTTCGAAGTACATCAGCAGCATGGGGTTGGGTTGTACGTATGCGCCGGGGGATGAGGTGGCGTGCAGTGGGGTGTGGTGAGGTAGGGTGGGGATTGGGGACGGAGTGGGGTAGGGTAGGGTGGGGTGGGGAGGGGTGGGGGTGGTCACTCTTGATAACATTGGATATCCTCCCGCCCCGAAAAACATGCCTCCACGTGGTGACTTACCGCGGTCCGTCGCTTCTGCACCATCCTCCCGTGCAAGCCCTCCACCTTCAGCCCGAGCTCCTGGATCGCTGGCAGCTGAGACAGAACCTTGCTGAAGAAGTCCACGCTCGCGCAGGTCATGAGGAAGATGATCGTCTTCTGTCCCACCCGTCCCTGAGTCGCAAAAAATAAAACGTTAGGTGAAAAACGAAACAGAGTCATTGTATCAGTAAAAAGTAAAAGAAGCCATTCGCCAGTAACAACCAATGCCGTTTTGCCAACAAAAGAGCCGTTCACCGAATCAGTACCAGGTATATATATATATATACATTTTTTGCCACTAAATAGCTGGTCGGCACATGAGACGTTCGGTAAAAAAGAGTCGTTCGGAAAAAAGTTTATTTTGGTAAAAGGGTCGTTGGGCGAGAGAGGCCGTTCGGATATACGAGTCGTTCGGGGAAAAAAAAGGAAAAAATGGTCAGTCGGAACAAGAGCCGTTTTGCGAAAAAAAAAGAAACGTTCGACAGAGAGAGAGACGGAGAAGCAAGCAGAGGTCAGGCAACAAGGGGCAGCACAAGTATTCCACACCTCGGGCAAGCCAACGATTCCCACAGACAGTTCATGATCTAGATCATTCAGGGCAGATAGATCATCAGTTCCTGATCTGTACGATCTGTAGGATGTGGCTCATGTTGCCGGGTGGGAGCCGTATAGTCCGCACGATCTACTGCAGGACATGTTACCTGGGTGCGATTTGCCCTATAAGGAAGATCCTGCACAGCACCTCAGAACGGCAGGTGAGGAACTATACCATCTATTGCAGTAGATCATGAGCTGTCCGACGTGCGAAAGTACTTGGCACCGTCTAAGGCGACGGTCCTTGGGATCACCCACGAGAGAGCCGCAAGAGACCACCAGCCTTAAGAGAGAGAGCCCCCCCCCCCCCCCCCCCCCCCCCCCCCCCCCCCCCCCCCCCCCCCCCCCCCCCCCGCGAAAACGAGCCGGCTACGACGGAACGTGGCCAAAAGCTCCGACCAGCACCACAGCAGGCAGCATCCATCTGCAGTATAGCCACGGCGGCTCGCCGCCGCCATTGCCCACAGCAGCAACACCTTTTTCTTCCTACAGCCGAGTTGAAATAGACACAACTGCACACATGTGGGTGCGTGGTGACCTTAACCCTTCAAGTACAGCAGTGCCGTTCTGACGACAAACCAGTCAAATTCCAGGTGGCTCGTCCCCAAAATGAGACTGCATTGCTGAAAGCGTCTACGTTTTACTATTTTTCGGTGCTCTTGCGAGGGAGGTGACCCTCACCCGCAGGTCGTGACAAGAAGTTTCCGAGATCTCGCGGGGTCGGGTCGGGTCGGGAGGGTTTTCAATTTCTCTACTGATCGGGTCCGGTCACCGTTACTCGACCCTACTCACGAGGTCTGACCCGACTTGTTAACAACCCTGCTGTTTTTCAAGCTTCTCGCGGAGGATAAAACACAATTAAATCATGAGAAAATGCCAAGATGGTTTTTTGAAGTAGCCGTTCCCTCGAGATTATGTTCAGCAAGGCTTTTTTATTTATTTTTCAAGCCGCAGGCCTCAAGATTCGCGGCGAAATCCGCGCGAGGATAAAAAGCATGCTACTACTTCAGCGAAAAAACTCACAGCAATACCCTCCACCCCTCGAGCAATGCACCACTCGGTACACTGTACGCTCTCTGCTCCTCGCCCCGGGGTTACCGTTAGGTGTGGGACTAGAATTTTTTTAGACGTAGAATTTGGAAAAAAAATGTCCCATGTCGTTCTCTGGGAAAAAAATCTTTAGAAAATCAACCAATCAGCGATGGGGGGAAAGGACCCACGTCATCAACAAAAATCTATTCGTAAAGAAAAAGCTGTGCCGCTGCTGCTGCTGTGCCGCAAAAAAGTAGGAGCGTGGCCAGGTGCTGAGTGTGAAAAAAAGTTTGTGCTGCTGCTGCTGCTGCTGCTGCTGCTGCTGCGTGTTGCTGCTCGAGGTGCTGCTGCACCACACCACGCGCAGAAGCGTACACAGCGGCCAGCTTAAGAGGGTGGGCCACATCGTCTGGTAGGCCCTCCGGCACGATGGCTGACAGCAGACCAATGCATCCCGTGTCGGACACGCTCGAAGACGGAGGTGCTGACCTCTCTGCTGCTGCTGCTGCTGCTGCTGCTGGAGCTTCTGCTGCTAGAGAGGATACCCCCATCTTCGCCCATCGGATAGGCTGTGTGTTGCACATCTTGCACCTCGCCGTGACTGCGGGGTTGACGAACCCCTTCTTCATGGGCCCTCTCGGCAAGGGGAGTTGGCATGAGTGGGAGTCTGACCACTTGGTGGCGCTGCTTGGCTCTGTCTGGTACAAAGTCACTCTGTATCTCCTCCATCACCACGCCGTGCCGCTCCGCCTGTGACAGCCCGACGCCGTACTGATACTGAGGCGAGGCAGCACGAGACCCCGCACGGCACCCCATTCTTGCCCAGTCCATCCCACTCCCCATCCCCCCCCCTCGTCCATTTCGGCCATAGAACCTTCCTTTGCCTGGGCGGCTGCCAGCTTTGCGGTTTTCCGTGACACCTGGCGCATCAGTCAGAGCAGCACCAGAAAGTTAAGTACTGGTATTTTTTCATAGTCAACGCAAGTTGTTTTTTCGACCCAATTTTGTTTTCATCAAAAAGTATACTGGATACAAAGTACAAGCACACAACAACACAGAGAGAAGTCAGCAAGCGAAGTAAAGGTATATTTTCATAGCCAAATCAAGTTGTTTTTTTCGACGAAAAAAAAAAGTTCTCAATTAAGTGTACTGGATATAAAGTAGAAGGACACACCAGCACAGGCAGGGACAACAAGACGTTCCACATACGAAAAAAAAATACATTCAACCTTGCTCACCTGCTTCTTGAGGTTGACTGTCTGCGCTCTCAACTTCGCGAGCAAGGGCGCCATAATCTTCGCCTTTGTCTCAAGCCGCGACACTTTGATCCTCTCGTGGATGATGGCTTCTTGCAGCGCGTCCTCATTCCCTTTGTCGGCTTGGCCGATGCCACACGGAGTCCAGTCGCCTGCGGTCATCCCAAATTCTTCCAAGATGGTGAGGTTTTGCTGTGCCGTTGTTTTTCCTTTTTCGCGAACCTCCTCCAGCGTCTTTCCCAGCTCTACCGCGCGTGCCTCCGACGCAGCGCGCTTCACCTCTAGCTCGCGGCTAAGTTGCCGCTGTGCGTGCAGCTCGACTCGGGTCTGGGCCAAGGCTGCGTCCGACTCGTGCCTGAGGTCCTGCTCCAGGTTGAGTTTGCCCTTCTGCTCGAACAACTGATGGGAGACAGCTTGCAGTGAAGACTTTGCCTCAGCGGTCTCGGCCCGACTCTCGTCGCGCTGCTTCAAGGCCCGGTTACGGATGCCCTCGGCGGCCTCGAGACCGCCGCGCTGGATGGCAAGCGCCCGGCGTGCAGCCACGCCCGCGTCTGCGACTGTAGTCCCGGTACGCGCCAGATAAGCCTCTTGGTTCTTCTGGACAATTTTCTTTTTTTTTTCCCTTTTCGTCCGGTGCCCTCAGGTTTTTTTGAGTTTCCCATGGCTGATTGATATTTCGCGATCACTGCCAGAATGACTCAATAGGGCCAAGTTTGATCGCGAATTTCTCGTCGGCTATTTACTGGATTCAAGCACGGATTGATTTGTTGTCTCCGCCAAGTCTCGGCGAAGAGGAGGGCACGTATTGTTTTCATACTCAATTGCAGTACTTCTTCCCCATAGAGCAAGAGACGAATATAAGCATAAAACACGAGTTTTCCCGCACATTTCCGGCCAATTAGACGTAAAAATCTAATGGAAAATTCTGAATGATGTGCCTTCCCCTCCGTTTACACTGGTTACACGTGTCTGTTGAATCCCAGGATCCAACTCGTCTCCTATGTCGAGCAATTTGTCATTGCAGGTCAACCAATAATGCAGTCTAAAGCCAAGTAAATATGGTGGCGGTACATTTTTCATCTTCAATCTTTTTTCGGATTTTTAGGCGGTTTTCGTCGAATAGATGCGCCATTTTTTGGGCACTTTTCGTCGTCCAGTCCCAGCCCTAACCGTGCCTTCCCCCGACACGCAAGAAGTACACAGGGACATGAATACAGGTAGCACGATAAGGAAGGACAAAACAGATGCGGCCGATAAGCACTGTGTACGGAAAAAAAAAAACGCCCTCCCTGGCCGAGAAAACGCTTGAGAGCACAGCGACCAGCCCCGCCCATGCCCTCTTCCTTCATCGACTCCTCCCTCGCTCTCTCAATTCCCCCCCACAACCCACTCCTCGCCTGTAAACTACAAGCACCCCTCCCCTCCCCCCCCCTCGTCCCACTATATTTAGTACCTTGTCTCCGTCATGGCAACCAGCCTCGCCCCCTGCCCCGCTTCATGCAGTATCGTAGACGGTATTCTGACCCCTCCCCCCCCCCTCCCTAACGATCCCTGGTGTAAGCAACGCCGGCCTGGTCGGTGAAAACCCGACGAGCTCCGTCCCGGCATTGTAGGGATGCGAGCGTTTATGGTCATGCGACTACGACCATGCATGACATCAGTGCACCCCTTCCAACTCCCAACCACAAACCTCACCTTGAGGAAGCTCACGAGCTGGGCCAACTTCTCTTCCGGCTCGCACATGATGTAAAAGTTTTCCAGCGTAGAAGGCGTCGCCTGGGTCTTCTGCCCCCCTGACCCTGACCCTGACCCCCCTCCCCCCTCCGCCTGCTTCGACCTCACCGCCACCGACACCGTAGCTGGATTACGAAGCCCCGCCCGAGCTAACGCCTTCGTTTCTCTACGCGCAGGCGGGAGCCGGTAACGATGTGAGGGACGGGGTGGAGCGAGGGTGGGGGGTAAGAAGGGGCCATGGGGTGGAGGGGTGGGGGGGGGGGGGGGGTAGGCGGGAAAAATGGAGCGGGGGTATACACACTTGTTGTTTGCCTGAGCCATGTGATCATTGACCACGCGTCCTTTTCGAGACGAGGGTGGGGTGCACTCATGTCATGCATGGCCGTAGTCGTATGACCGTGGAACCCCGGGAGGGGGGAGGGGATTTTTCTCGCCTGGTCTGCGTCGCCGAGAACAGGCCTGTCCTGCGCTGCTTCGGAAGCAGAGCGAAGATGGAGTTAAGCGTTCCCGCGAAGCCCATGTCGAGGAGGGTGTCGGCTTCGTCTAGAACCAGAGTTTCTAGCTCTGAGGATAGAAGCGAGACACAGAGAGGACGGCGATAACAGCGGTGGTGGTGGCGCCGGTGGCAGGGGTGGGAGGCGGTGGAGGCGGCAAAGAGGGAAGTCAAGAGTAACCTTCGTACATACGATAGAGACCAATCCTTCCATACATCTACAACTCCAACAACACGGGGCACAGGCACAAAAAGCACACATGCGCAGTGAGATCTCAAGTACAATAAAACAACAAAGAAACAAACACACTCAAATGAACAAGAAAGAACAAATACTTGAATGCGTACCTGTGAATACTTTGAATGGAATAAAACGAATACATTAGGTGCCTTCCGTGCTCCTCGCTCACACCGTCTTGCTGTGGTATGTTATGTACGACATGGTATGTTAGGGTATGGTATGGTATGGTATGGTATGGTATGGTATGGTATGGTATGGTATGGTAAATTAGGGTATGGTATGGCATGGTATGATATGGTATGTTAGGGTACGGTATGGTATGGTAAGTTAGGGTATGGTATGGTATGGTATGGTATGGCATGGTATGTTAGGGTATGGTATGGTAAGTTAGGGTATGGTATGGTATGGTATGGTAAATTAGGGTATGGTATGGTATGGTATGGTATGGTATGGTATGGTATGGCATGGTATGTTATGGTATGGTAAGGTATGTTATTGTACGGTATGGTATGGTATGTCACGGCACGGTATGGGTATGGTATGGTATGGTATGGTATATATACTAGGTAAGTGTTTCGTCTCTCAACTGGCTGAAATAATTGATAAGTTTACACCAACTCCTCATTTCATTTTCATAAGAGAAAGTTCCCGGGCGGTTGAGAAATTTCACTGGCGGTTGGGGTTGTTGTAGGGATAAACATATAGGGACAGGGCTGAAAATCAAGTAGATATCAACCATGTTGTTCAAGTCGGGGAGAGGATAGAATGCCACTTATTCGACAAAAAGGTTTGCTGGTTTTGGCCGACCCTAAAATTTTGTTGATATGTACCTGGCATATGGGCATTCCTCGGGACGCCTTTTTGACCCCGGCACGATATCCCGCGGGGCCCAGTTACCCCGGGACTAAACGGTAGTATCGGTATAGGATGTGCCACCGCGGGACGCGTTTGTGCGGGAACGATATTTACACTTTTCCGTGGCGCGGGAGAGGGATATTACAATTTGTGTGGGAGGCGTTTGTGCGGGCACGGGGTTTCACATATATCACGGGACCACGGGATTTCTGGCTGGGTTCGGCTGCTGTGTGGTGCATCCGGCGCCTTCACACACCTCACAAGAAACGTGATCGTGACCCAGCTCCGTTTTGTTGCGGGTTTTCACGGGAAGCTGTAGATGTCTGCATGTGATCCGCAAACGTTCAGTTGGGGGTTGTTTTTTTTTTGTCTCTTTTTGTGCGGGATGTGTTTGTGCGAGAACGGGATATTATAATTTGTGCGCGACGCGTTTTGTGTGGGAACCTGATCTACCAATTTCCGTGGCGCGGGAGCAGGATACGTAATTTGTGCCGGGCGCGTTTCGTGCGGGCACGGGATTTCGCGCCTATCACGGCACCACGGGATTATCCCGAATCCCACTCTAAACCGGGGGATAAATCCCGAGGAATGACCGTCTATTTTTGGCCGGCGTTACGGCTGTGAGTTGGCTGAACTTGACCCGGCCACAGGGAGTTATTATTACGGGGGGCCATAGTGAACAGGACCAAAAAATGTTAGTAAAAATATGTAAATATATAGGTTTTTGTGTGCACCGTAGGTCCTATTTACTATGGCCCCCCGTAATAGTCGGCTGGCAACTATTTGACATTAGTTGACTATTAGTAGTCGCCGGACGCTATTTGCACTCATTTTACACATAAAAACAATTTACGTCTCCAAGTCGGCGTGGGATCAAGGTTTTACCTGGTAGGCCTCACCGGCGGCTAAATATAAGCCGATCTTGTCCCGGAATACAAGGACCAACTAATCGTATCAAAAAATGTATTCCAGACGGTATTCTTATTTCGGGACAAAAGTGGTACCCAGGGTCAGATTGACGGGCCCAGGTCGAGGTGGGATCAGGATGCAAAATAAGCCGGAGTCGGTGGCAAAAACTGTGCTTGCGCGCGTAGGTGGGTGGGTGGGTGGGTGGGTGGGTGGGTTTGTTGGGCAATGAAACATCCCGAACCATCACTACCGCAAGGACCGTTGAGCTGCGCGCAGCACAGGGGTGCGATCGCTTTTCAGCGCTCTTTTATTTATTTTTTCTCGACAACGGTAATGGGTGATAAGACCGAACGATACAATTTCGGGAGGCTCTCTCGCCCTCTCGATCAGAGATCATTCTTTCCGAAAGCACCATGGTTGTTGTAGTTCGGAAATTTGGCAACCATTGTTTCCCGTTCTGGGAAATTCGAGCGCTGCAAAAACGATCGCATTACCCCTTGTGCGCACTCAAGGCGCTTTATATGAGGAATCTGACCAATGAAACGGGTATCGTTGACGAAGTGGTACATCTCGGGACGGTATAATCGATTCTCACTTGATCTAGACCATTCAGGGCAGATTAGTTCCTGATCTGTATGATCTGTACGATCTAGCTCATGTTACCGGGTGGGAGCGGTAGAACCTGCATGATATATCTACCCATGTAGCATACGTTTCCTGGGTTGAATCTGTATTACGTAGGCAGATCCACTGCACAACCTGTCGCACCGGCAGGTGGTGAGGAACTAGATCATCTACTGCTGCAGATCATGAGCTGTCCGTAGGTTTGAAGAAGCGGCACTGCCTTCCTCACCGCGGGTGTCGAAGACGTTGTAGTTGTTCAGCATGTCCTCCACCCTCCCGGGCGTGCCCACGATGATGCTGGCCCCTCCCTTCCGAAAGGAGGCGAGGCAGTCCTCCACGCTCGTGCCCCCCACCAACAGCAGCGGTTTGGTCTCGTCCAGGGCCACCGCGAACTTAGACACCACGCCGAATATCTGGTTCGCGAGCTCCCTGGAGATTCGCACCGTATCGTTTGGCAGCGAGCGAACAGAACGCGAGCGAGCATGAGAGAGGGCGGCGGTAGAGCGAGCATGCGTAGTAGGCGGCGAGTTACAAAACAGGAGGCAGGAGGTAGAGGAGGGCCAGTGCACTGATGACGACGGCGACGGTGATAACAACGATGACGTTTTGACAGTTTGGTAGCTCAACCCCTTGAAACATAGCTCGAGGCCACAAAAAACAGGCTCAATGGATCGATTCCAGGGCCGGGAAACGTGTCTGCTTCCCGGCCTACAGGATATGTTACCTAGCCAGGTGCAGAGGATAGCATGCAGCTGGAATCGCATCGCCTCCCCCCCCCCCCCCCGCCTCCTCCCTCCCTCTGTCGCCCCTGCCACAGAGGGTCAGAGAGCAGGGATACTTTGAGAGCAAAGAAGGGAAGGCCGCCTGTTGTGCTTTGCGCGGAGGCACCAAGCCAGCACCAGGCGAGCTACATACGGCAGCTGTCGTTGTTGTTGTTGGCAATACATCGAAGCCTGGGGGGCGGTGCAAGTGACAGCCTTCCTTCCGTCAGATTAGCAAACAGCTAATATTGATACACGACGAGCACCAACACACCAATCAATCGAATCAACCAACTGACAAACCAATCAGCCAACCCCTCATATTAACAACCAACTACTGTAACAAAATAACGAACCAACCAGCTCACCGCTCAACCTTTTCAAGGCTGCAGTCCCGATACGGGGACAGTCCACTCTAATTCTGAGTAGTTTGTCTTCAAAACCAAAACTGCACTCCTAAAAGGGTTGAACAACTAACTGACCAACTGAACCAACCAACCAACACACTAACCAACCAAGCAACCGCAGCAACCAACCACCCAATCAATCAATCAATCAATCAATCGATCAATCAAAAGAGACTATCCGCATCACCTTGTCGGCGTGAGGATAATTGCCCCTATCTGGTTGGGCTTGAGCTCCACCTCCCTCCTGAGGATCATCTCCACTGCAGGTACGACGAAGGCTAGGGTCTTTCCCGACCCCGTTACCGCCTCCACACACACGTCCTTGTTGGACAGGAACAGGGGAATCGTGGCCGCCTTCAAGGTTGTGTGCAAATCCGGAGGGAAGGAAAAGGGGGGGGGGGGTGGGGGGTGGGATTTGTTTGGTCTTTTGATGTTACTCGTGTAGCAGTAGTGGTAGTAGGAGGAGGAAGGGAGGGAGGGAGGGAGGGAGGGAGGGAAGGAAGGACAAGGAGGAGGAGAAGTGGTACTGGAGTACTGTAGAGGTATTGCACTACTGTAGGAGTATGTCACCTCCGACATGCGATCGCCCTTCTGCACGATGATTCGTCCAGGAAGTGCCTACCGGGGGCACGTTTGTTTTTTGTTCTTCGCGTTGTTGTCCATACTATTTATGATCTTCGCTCTTCTTTTCTCTCTCCTTCCTGGTCGTAACTCAGATCCGGGGTCACAAAGCATGATAGGCTCTTCTCCTTCCTCATTTCCCACTACAGTGCGGTTCTTGCCTTGCATTTTTATCGCGAGAAATACTTCAGCCATTTCTTCCCTCGTCGACTATTATAGCATCCAGTTGCGCCTGCTGTCCACGCTACTATTAATAGGCGCTCTCAGCAGTTGATTCCGTTGTTCACTTATTTTTGCGTATAAACTCCAAACTTCGACCTACGTGGGATTCGGACTCCAGCACCAACTCTCAGCAGCATCGGAGGGTACCACTAGCCAACCGAGGCGACCGGTTGAGAACTTTATTAAACATGCCATAAACTCTTCAGGCCAATTCTTACGCAGCCGGAAACCAGGATTGAAAAAGTCGGTTTCCGATCGGTTATTTTTCCGACTGGTTTGTGAATAGCCACCCTTCTTATCGTCCGTCAGATTGAATATACAGTTTTTGTGTTTTTTCTGGAGATGTTTCATGTAAGGGAGTGACTTCCAATAGATTGACTGTTGATAGCTCCAACAAAAAGGGTAGAGCAGGCGGAAGTCGGTTCGAAACTGCTTCGCCGTAATGCTCGTGAGGTCAGAGACGCCTTCATCTTCCAGCAGCTGCGCCCAACCACACATATATGCTCATGTCTCGCTTCTTCCTCGAGCAGCGTGTGAGCTTCACACGCGGGGCGTTCTCCTTCATCTCGTCCTCGAGGCCATCGTGGCGCTGGATTTCTTCGAGAGTCGCTAAAATCTACAGCCCGCGCAGCAGTTGGCAAAATGTCATCCATACCGCACACTGCGGCCATCGGGTGCTGTCACGTGCTGCTGACGGGCGTAGATAAAGATGTATCACGCTGACTCGCGCCGAGCAGCAGCAGAAGTGACAGCGGCCGAGCCAGCGTCGCCGATGTATTGGAGGAGAACCTTTAGACCTTAACATCAAGACCAATCGGACCTTATATTTCCGTCCACAATGGCAGGGTGTATAGAGAGCAAATTTTGAACCAAGGCTACATACGAACCCTAACCATACTCTAGAGTAAATATGTCAGGAGACGGCACTTTCACCCCTTGACAGACAGCAGCTTCGGCTTGACATGCCTCGACTGACACCAAACTACTACCTGCTACTGCTGTAGGTTTGAGTGCGGAACACTTGGCCCTACATGCTTGACGGCGCACATTTTGCGTGCCTTGCCTTGACTTGTCTCCTGACATCTTCGGTCGTTGAGGTATCCTCCGATGTCAATTTGAGGGGGTCTTCACTTGCTCGAGAAAATGGTTGACACACACTGTGTACGAGACGAACACAAGTATCCCTAACAACCCTAACCCTAAGCCGATCAGAGCAGCCCCACCCCGGACGCTAAGCCAATCAGATCTTATCTCGAGCTGTGTGGTAAGCTCTACTCGTACCCTGGTCGTTTTGGGGTGTGTTGAGTATTGAAGGATACCCAAAACATCCAAGACGAGCACCCTACGACACCTACGTTTTGGGGACAAATTACTTGATATTTATTATACGATCATTGTGCAGCGTGGAAAAAAAAAAAAGAAAAAAGAGAAAGTAGCACGAGTACGTACGCACCCAAGTATGCTATGGTCTAAGTACTAGTATACGTTATGTCATGCTGCACGCGTATCGTACGGCTCCTCGCATTGCCGTAGTTCAGAGGGGAAAGGTACCATCCCCCCACTGAGCAACCCGAGATGTTTCCGCGGCTCAAGCTATCCTACTTGAGCGATCGTCGTCAGTTTGCCTTATTTCCCTCTTTCCCCCTTCTGACGTCCCTATCGTACGCGATGCACACCTGAACAGGCGTCATGCTCTCGAATCCCATCTCCTGCACCACCTCTATCGTTTCCTCGCTGAGGGCCGGGTGGCAGGTATTAAAAGAGGTGGAGGGGGCAAGGCCGGTGCGCCGCTTCACAGCAGGCTTTACGCCGTCCCCGATTGCTGCCGTCGCTGCTGGTGCCGCTGCCGCTGCTGTTGCTGTTGCTGCTTCTGCTGTTGGTGATGCTGCTGGTGTTGCTACTGGTCCTTGCGCCTCCGACCCGCGTTCGATTTCTTCGTCGGCGTTCATAATCCCTGCCGGGGGCTAACGTCGCACCTCTGGGAGCCTTAGACGTCACGGGTAGTCCGGCCCAAAAGCGTTGATGCGAGCCACTCCTCTGCTGTTGCTGTTTAGGGCCACCTACAGCCTACCGCGCTCTCACCTCAAAAGAGAGATATTCAGAAATCTCGCCGCATTTCGGGAGGTTTTATGCTACCTGCAAGGCTTTCAAGTACCCTTTTTCGATCCCCGGGGGCATTCGTTTTGCGTCACACAAGCGGGACAGCTGAACGCCACGCGATTTCTATCTAGGAGCCCAGGTGCGGACACTCGACTCTTTTAAGGGAGAGCTTAGACTGTGGTGGTGAGGTGTAAGCAAGTTTCGCGATCGAAGTACTAGCTCGAACTTGATCTCTTCCAATGATTTATCATTTTTTTTTTTTTTTTCGTTTTTGCGTGAGCAGCAGCAGTAGCTGGGAACCGCCCTTTGGATCTCCAGCCTCTGTTAGGGCACCGCGCTCAAGCGGCAGCATTTTTTTATTCGCGCCAGGGGCATTCTTCATAACCTGTCTTGCGTTGGTTCCACCCCGTCGCCGCAGGGAAATGCGACAGCTCCGATCGCATTTTCCGTTTTTTTTAGCAACTCAACATCCGCCTCACGTGCTGTTTCCCTCTCTCGAAAGGCTGGTCCTCTCAAGCGAAAGCGGGCCTTTACTCCCGCGGTACTACAGCAGTATGTATACTGGGTAGCTGGTACATGCCATATCCCACCCCCACGACACTCCCAATCCAAAGCCTATTCATCCCCTGCCCGGGCCTCTGACAGTGGACCTAAAAAACTACGACAAGCAAGAAGAAGCCACGGTACAGACCCGGAGCATTTTTGACACCAGCCGTCTCCCGAGTCCCGAGCGAGTCCTCGAATCCGAACCAGCAGTACGTAGCACCCCCACGAGTATCATTGCGTCTCTCTTGAGTGGTCACACGAAATAACGAAAAAGCCTGGTACAGATAGCAGTAGCAGTACCTGGTATCCTGAATGATGAAGCCTTGATATAAACCGCGGTACGCGTGATCGAAGCATCACACACAGCTTACACAAGATGAGTTTCGACGAAAATCCCCGATCTCACAGCTGCTTTTGTGTTCAAGTTTATAAATATGCGGCACCAAGTACCGGCTGCTTTTGTGTTCAAGTTTATAAATATGCGGCACCAAGTACCGGGTACATCGTATCGTAACGAAAACTTGCTTCGCACGAGCATGGACGACAAAAAAAAAAAAAACAACCAAAACAAACGAGTCACTCCGACGAGTACTGGTACCTGCAGACTACGCCTAGGCTAGGCTAGGAGCCTAGCCTAGCCTGCCTACCCTAGCCTACCCTACCTACCCTACCTACCGGCCTACCCTAGCCTAGCCTAGCCTAGCCTAGCCTAGCCTAGCCTAGCCTAGCCTAGCCTAGCCTACCCTAGCCTATAGCCTGCCTAGTACTGGTACACATATGGTACGTACCAGGGTATCTCTTTTGTTCGGGGGCCGTGCTTTCGTCCACCCCCCTCTCTCCCCCATGAGTACGTGCGTGTGCTTTCAGGGCAAACGTTTCTATTTCCTCGCAGACGACCCCATCGAACGCTGTTTTTTACAGGGGGCCGGTTGTGCAGACGCTAATATTTGCCTCTCGTATATACCGGGTATGTACATACCTGGTACCTGGTGTACGTACGAGAGTACGAGTCAGTCAGTGCAGTGCAATGCCGTCCCTTTTTTTTTTTTTCGCCTCGTCACCCGTATTTGTTGCACAATGCGCTCTGTTTGACACCCTGGGGTACGAGGGAGAACAGAGTATTTGTTCAAATAATTTTTGCTTGTATCATATCATATCATACCAGGTATCGTATCATACGTGCTCAAAGCTACTGCTGTTCCTGGAAGGAGGTAGGGGAGGGGGCGCAAGGGACGGAGGGGTAGAGTAGGATTAGGTAGGGTAGGGTGCAGTAGGGTAGCACAAGACATGGGAAATGAGGGGAAAGAGAGAAGGGCGGGGAGGTAGCTCGGGACACATCGGCTGCCCACGCGAGCGCAAGCCTTCCACCTTCAGGCACCTATAGACCGCCGTCGGCGCCGTTTACAGACCCCCACGATACTTTTGATTTGCACCCATCGATGCACCAAGTCTACTGTAGTACAGATCAATGCACTTAACGTTTCTATTATCTTTTACGGGGTACTGCTGTTTAATGCCAGGTGTCTTTCAGAGTGTTTTCTGTCACCTTCACGTGCGGTAACGGTGCATACCCACAGTATTACGGGAGTCCATAGTTAATAGGACCTATGGTACACATAAAAACCTATAGATTTACCTATTTTTACTAACAATATTTGGTCCTATTTACTATGGTCCCCCGTAATTGTACAGGGTGTATGAGCATAGAGGCGTGGGAGGCCTTGTACACCACCAAATATATGGGAACTCATAATCACGTCTTGGTTTGTAGGCGAGATATAAATCACGACGTACGGGGAGGTTTGCGAGCCATCCCCGAGTTTTCGGCCTTGTGTCTCACATTTTCCCGTTGCAGCCATCCTCTCCAGCACACCAATCGACTCCCACAGACTGGCGTGCAACAACAGCTGAGCCCTGCAGCGGCGCCTTTCTTTTGTGAACGCCCTGGTAGACCCTAAACTTTAGGTACACATGACGTAAATTCAAGTCACTGTAATTCTCATACGTAGCCCTTAAGACCGGCCACTATCACCAACCCTATGTCCAAGCCGAAACGCAAGGCCTAAAACCCGGGGATGGCTCGTAAACGCCCCCGTAGTCGTGATTAATATGTCTCAATCGCCTACCTACAGTAGTCGTGGGTGTATCATGTGCCACCTGCCATCATGCCATGCCAGGGGTGAGGGTGTCGAGCATGTGTCACGTACCGACATATCAGCACAGAGCTACCTCTATCCATGGTAGGTAAGCAGGTTCAGACGGCAGAAAAGTATCATAGGCGTTCTTGCTTCTGTCTTTTTTTCCCTCGGCGGGGTCCGTTGACAACTCTCTGGCCTCTCAAAGGTCCCACGTGAACAACGCCTTCCTCTTACTTGCCGGCGAGCCTTTTTTTTTGTTCTTTTTTCCTTCTTTTTTTTGTGAGTAGAACCTTCTTTTCCCATATATGTATATATATTTATTTTGTGGGCCTTTTTTTTTTACGCACCAGCATGTTAGTCGTCGAGCATCTGCCTCAAGCACAACACAGCACAGCGCAATCAGCCCTGCACAAAGCAACAAAGCAACTACGTGCCGATCAGAGCGTGACAAGCCCAAGCAAGCAGACGGAGTTGGCTAAAGCCGGCATGCTGTCGGGCATTTTTGTACAGCTCGCTGTGTTCCCGAAACGAACGAATAATTCGTAATCTGCCCTGCCTACGAAAAGCAGGTTTTTAGCACCGAGTTCTTGACATTTTTTTCAGCCCCTCAGTAGTTCGCACCTGCAAGTATGATTGTGGACCTCTCTGTCGACCTCATTTGTATTTCGTTTCTCTTCTTGCTTGTGCGCGAGCGTAGCGCGGGCGGCGGAAGTGCCTTGTATCATCATACCAGGTGGTAGATCTCAGCCGCACATGCGCTGTACCAGGTACAGCAGTATATATCATGGGAGCAGCAGCAGTACGTCGTAACACTTGTGATCGATACGTATGATAATGGTATCATACGAGTCTATTTTTTTTTTTGCAGTACAAACTCGTACGTACCCCCCACGCACTATTGAAAATCTATAAATATTCTCACGGCGGTTTTACTACAGCAGTATATTACATGATATCATGCGAGTGTATGTTTATTTGCGGTGTAAACTCATATATACGTGCCCCCCACGCACTATTGAAAATACGTAAATATTATCATAGTTCCACAACTACATTAGTACCAGACCACCTCGCCCTTTCCGCGCGGTACGTTTGACTCTACTCTGGGAGGTGGGCGATACTTCCTACAGTTCTACTCTTCACACACTTTCGCAGGTGTTTCACAATGTGCTCCTCTTTCTGTTTTATCTCTCGCTATAATTTCAGTATTATTTGATATCTCAGGCTGTTTCCTATGCGGTTCGAATTCGAGCTTCAGATTTGTATTTTTCGATCTCAAAAATGAATGACCCTGCTTATGCAGTCCAAATATGAAAAATCTCTACACGCACAATAAATCCGATTTTTCCGCAAGGGAAGACCCTTTCGATTTGTCAAGCTCATATCTGAAAATGCCAGGGTCAAAATCTGAAGCTCAAAAATCGAACCGCATAGGAAACGGCCTCAACCGCTATCCCAATCTCAATTTTCTGCATGATCATCTATTGTCTTTTGGGCGACCCGCTACCCGCTTGCTCGTTGAGTGAGGCGCGAAGGATAGGTACGCCGCCACTGACAAGACATTGGCACTGCGACTTTAAAGCGAGACTCGGGTAGACTACGAGTAACCTGCTGCTTTCGGAGGTAGAGCCTACTGCGCGTGTTTTTGTCGTCGACGTCGGTACAGAACGGTTCCTCCGCACAAGAATGGAGCGTGTTGCCCCTGTTGCTTGCCGCAGCAGCGCATTCCTGCTTCCGCTGCTACGGGGGACCACAGTAATAGTAAATAGGACCAAATATTGTTATTACGGGGGTCCATAGTTAACGGGACCAAATTTTGTTAGTAAAAATAAGGTAAATATATAGATTTTTATTTATACCATAGGTCCTATTAACTATGGACCCCCGTAATAGTATAAAAATAAGTACATGTATAGGTTTTTGTGAGTACAGTAGGTCCTATTGGTCCTATTTACTATGGTCCCCCGTAGTAGAGCCTTCTAATATACCTCGTACACAGTCGTTGTGTCGGAATCCCCCCCCCCCCCCCCCCCCGAACGGCCTACCGCAACGCCGCATGAACGGGCAGGAGAACCGTCTGAAACTGGTATTGTCGGTACAGTGTGTAGAAACGGAGACGGCAAGAGAGGGACGCCTCAAAAAGTCTCGCACCCCCTCTTGATACATGAACGTTACAGAAATAAATAAAACAGCTGTGAGATGGAGCGTTTCGTCGCAGCTCATCTTTGCTGCAAGCTGTGTGATGTTTCCGTCGCGCGTTACCACGTGCCACTCTGTATGGAAATATATGGAACTTTAGCCTTACGGGGGGGCATAGTAAGTAAGACCTAAGGTACACACAAAACCCTATATATTTACCTATTTTTACTAACAATATTTGGTCCTATTAACTACGGTCCCCCGTAATACGTTCATATTGATACCAAAGTGTTCCTTAATGAACGGATCAAGCACGACGAGGCAAACCGTCGACGCCTTTGATAGTTAACTCCCTATGCAACCTTTAGCTACGACATGATTCTATTAATACTGTAGTACAGGGCGTACACCTTTTTTTTTTTCAAGTGCATCACTTGTCGGACAGCGATAATACATGCCTGGTATATATGGCAGTGACCTGACACATCCGCTAACTTTTTTGTTTGTTTATTTTTTGTTCCTTTCCCTCCCCCGCCCCCACCTTCCCCTGCCTTCCCGCTCCCCCTGCAGTACCCAAACGTCCCCGCGAGTGTCGAGTGGGAGTTCACGCTCGCATCCGCGGCGTTTCTCGTCTGAACAACGCGAGGGTCGAAGTACCGAAGGTTGAAGGACAAAAGGTTTAAGGGCATCGACCGAAAGGCCCGTGTTGGGTGAACCACCGTAACGGTTGGAAACGCCGAAGGTTGGAAACCCGAAGGTCAAAACGCTCGGATTGATTGGTACCGAAGCTCAAAGCAGTTCAACAGGTTAGAGGTTCTTACGCCAAAAAAAATACCATTCCTAGGTAAACTTTACGGTATTTAAAACCAACGTATCATCAAATACTAAAAAGCTAGCAGAAAAGAGTCCAAGGCCGACCGACAGCAAGGAAGAGGAAGAAGAGGGGGAGGAGAGGGCGTGGGCGGTGAGGATGACGTCTGGGGCCACTGTCTCAGCGGGGCAGGAAGGCCAAGGGAAGGGTTCAGAAGGGGGAGGAGGGGGCGGCGGCGGCGGCGGCGGCGGTGGCGATGATGATGCAGCCCTCATGGATTTCGCGCCGGGAAGGGTGCTGGCGGCGGAAGATCTCGCCACCGTTAAGGTCTGTCTTGTGACTCCTGTATTTCCCTGTATGAGTCTCCCGTACTTCCCGGAAATACTGACTGCTTCAACATTTTCCTTGTATATTTTCTTCGTTTTGAGACCAACTATTATGGAAATTTTTTGAAGGGGTCTCAGAACTGGCTTTTTTTTTTTACGAAAACCCGCGATTTACTCAACACGACTGTCAAAAACACCGGTAGATTCCTCAGGATGCTCCCCTTAGTTTTCCGAGTGCTTTCTCGAGCACTTTTCTGTTTCTCCAGAGTCGTAGTTGGACTGTTCGTCCATATTTCCAGTTCTGAGGACATTGTGATTTTTCATCAAAAATCCTCGAAGATCCACTATTTCGAGCCCCAGTTCTGACCAACAGCCTTATTTCTGACCCTCGAGAGAAGTGTGATCGGCTGCTCCAAAATTTGAATTAGGACTCTGGAGAAACGGGAAATTGCTCCTGAAAGCTCGCTAAAAACTACGGGGAGCATTTTGAGGTGTCTATCGGTGTTTTTTTGGCTTTCCCGCCGAGTAGAATGCGTATATTCGGCCTAAAACCCCAGTTCTCAGCTCAGAAATAATTTCCCATAATAGTTGGTCTGAAAACGTTATTCTCTGGCGCAATGGTGGAAGCAAAAAAGCTCAAAATAGCTGTTGTTTCACTGTTTTAGAGATCATTTTTTGTATTTGTTTGGTTGATGTTTGGATGTTTGATTCTAAAAAAATATACATGGTAGTTTATTTTTTTCGTTTTTTTTAATATTGGTTTGATGGACACGCGCGTTGCTTTCGGGATTTAACTTCTTTCTGGGTGTTTTTTTTTTTTCTTCGGAAAAATGCCAGATACTTGGCGTACCCTCGGCACAGATACCGGAGGTACTTCGAAGTTATTTCTTTGCTGGCTTTTTATAGTTCTAATACAAAATAAGACATGAATAATCAGAGACGCGAATCGAAAACAGGAGACGAAAAGTGAAGGGTCAACGAAAGCTATAGTAAATAGCCCATTGCTCGCGTGCTGTATCCGCGGAAATCGTGACGCAAGCTGCTTCGTTGAGAATCTGTGAATTGTTGCCTATATCTATCCAGCTCATCGTTGTACCGACCGAAGACAAGAACGCGACAAAGGACCATTGCACAGCCTGGACAGATCATCTGCAAATCATTCCCACTTGATGATGTAGGTCTATCAGGGCAGATAGATCATCTCTTCCTGATCTGTATGATCTGCATGATTTGTCTGATCTGTCTGATCTGTCTGATCTAGCTCGTGTTGCCGGTTGGGAAGCGTAAAATCTGCATGCTCTAGGACATGTTTCCTGGGTTGGATCTGTACTGTGTACAGACCTTCGCAGCGTATGATAGCGGCAGGTGATGAACTATTCCAAGATGATCTGCTGTAGGTCATGACCGATCTGTACGGCCTGTGAACGCGCTACGCAACAGGGGGCGGTGACGAAGAAGCTGGAGGAGCTGATGAAGGAGCCCTGCGATGACGTCTTCCCCGAGTACATCACCGTAATGGTTAGCAACGGCAAGACTATCAGGTGCCGTCCCTTTTTTGTCCCTTTGAATGGATTGTCGTCCCTTTCTTGCCACTTGAGTCCCTTGTCTCTGTACGAGGGGCGTACGTTTACACCTTGACCCAGCTTCGAGAAGAAGTGGTTGAAAGTCTAACCCCGACCGACCGCCTGGGAGATTTTTCAGTTGTTTCTCGGAATGAAGGTGTAATGATTGATGAGGAGTTAACAGTGTGGGGCTGTCGACCCTTTTTTTTCGACGCTGGCCCATGTCATAGGCGGACAGTTCGAGGTACCACCTTCTACTTACTGCCCCTGAATTTGCCGCGACTACCGCGGTAAGGATCACGCATGGTAGCATGGTAGCGAAGACACACAAATCCTTCGGACGAATTTTGACTCTGGTTTTCTCGCGAGCGGGCCGGTTGTTAACAACGAGCGATGTTGTCTATTTACATGGAGGTAAAGGTCTCGACGAGATCTTCCTTCCAAACGAAGCCACCTTTTGTTGTGTGCTGCCTCCCTAGTTTAGGAAAACCCTCGTAGCAAAAAAAATCCCTGGACGGTGTGCTTTCTTATCACCCGTGTTTACAATAAAATAATCCCCGGCATCACGGAACTACGTAAACAAGGGGAGAAGGAAAATCCTCCTCCCTTCGCCGGCGTCGCTAGAAACTCTCGCTGACCCTCACCATATTTTTTTCCTTTTTGTTTGTTTGTTTGTTTTTTTTTTTTTTGTCCCCCCCCCCCCCCCCGCCTGATTCTTTCAGTTCCCAGGGATGAAGGAGAAAATTTGCCTTGTCTGCTTGTTGTCTGTATAAGTGCTGTTCCCTCTGTAGTGCCGGGGGTTGCGCGGCGCCACCAAACCCGCCCCTACTCCTCGTAGCGGCAACCGGCGCTATATATATATATATATATACTCCGCACGCTACCACACCGGTTAATGCCATCTGTGGCAAGCGATGCCGCGGGCACTGTGGCGAGCGACCGGCACTATTCATACCCAACCGGCACTATGCAGGGGCCATCACTGTGTAGACCACTGGCCGGAATGTAGAAGCGGTTTGGCTATTCCTATCAACACCCTAATGGTCCTAACATTTCCAGACAGGGTGGTGTGTGCCAGGCATGTGCAGATGCGTACCCGCTTTTTTTTTTTTTTTTTTTTGCAGAATCGATTTCTCTGCAAGTAGCCGGCACCGGTGCTGCACAACGCGATTCACAAGCCCCACGATTTTTCGGGATTCGTCGTGACGTCATTTTGGTGGTGGTGGTTCCGCCCATTATATACTAAGTTCACCCTTTGAGGACTGCAGTGCCGTTTTGGGGGACGACATACTCGGAATTTTGATCGGTTTGTCCCTAAAAGTGGACTGCAGCCTTAACAGCCCTAAACGAGTTGGAGAAAACAATGGTTGGTGACTTTCGTGTTACTGCTGTACATACCAACCCCGTCTGCGAGCCGAGAGCGTAACCGCCCAGCAGAAGTTAACGTTTTTTTTTTTTTTTTTTTCTTTGTTCCTTGCGCCCGTGCCGTACGACTCCTTGCATCAACCATTGTAACTACTCGGACAGCAACCATTGTATCACTCCCCCCCCCCCCCCCCCCCCCCCCCCCCCCGCCGCCCCAATCACGCAGTTTGCTGCTGTTTTAGTCCGTCACTTTTTCACCGTCATTTTTCCACCCTCTGAAGTCTCAATAGGGCTGTATCACTTTGTCCCCGAGTGCGGGGACCGTTTTGACTGAATTTTAGAGCACAAACGGTCCTATAGGGATATACTTGGTAAGGGGTAGGGACCAGGGTTGATATTGATGGGTCTCGTCGCCTTTACCCCGGTTCTTGTGGGAGCCGCACCCGCTCACGAGTGCCCCCTCGCTACTCCTACCGCTGCTGCTGCCGCTGCTGTTAACACACATGGTCAGGGAGATTTGTTCTCAGCTGGAGGACCTGCTCACCGCCGGCACCGCGACGGCGTTCAGCAAATGGTGAGGCGTTTTTTTGTTGCGGGGGTATGATGTCGCTGCAAGGGTGTGGCGCGCCCCTTGTCCCCGCCACCGCCACCCCCCCTTGTTCCCGTCCTGGGTTTCGTATGGGGGTACGAGGGCCTATGGTCATAATACTTCGGCCATGCATGACAGTTAAGTCCCCGCGTTGTAGGGGTGCAAAGGTCTATATGCTCATTCTACGACTACGGCTACGGCCATGCTGACATGAGTCACACCCACCCCCTCTCCTTAGCAACCCTGGCACTATCCCATACCCGCGACGGCGTTTAGTATATGATGAGGCTTTGGTTGCCGGGGGGACTGCTGCAGGGGTGTGACCCCCCCCCCCCCCCTCGCCCGTTGCTGTCCGCATAGCTTTCCCTATCCCTGAGCCACCCTCTACCCGTATCCTCTACCTACAGCGCTAGCCTTGGCCCTACCTCCCTCCTGTCGCGTTGCTCCTTTTTCTCGAGAGAGTGCTGGCTGACTCTTTTTTCTATTTTTTATTCTCGGTTGTGACCCATCACTTTTACTTGCAGCGCTCTGGAAAAGAACCTTGGTCACAGGTATATGTGTCTTCCCACTGCTCCTCGAGTTTCGTCGAAATTTGCTAACTCGCGCTTTCCGCGAGGAGAAAAAAGCACATGCGTGCAGTACCTTTGTGGGGGGAGGGAGGGGGATCCGCGGGGATTCGAACCCCGACCCTCGTACGCTACTCTATTGGGTATAGTATTCGAGGTGAACCACTGGACCACCGAGGAGACCGGCAATTACAGAGGGCCATAGTAAATAGGACCTACGGTGTACACAAAAACCTATGTATTTCCCTATTTTTACTGACAATATTTGGTCCTATTTGCTAAGGCCCCCCGTAATAGGAGGGCGTGCACCTATTGTGGCGGTATAATTGAAAAACGAAAATAAGAAAAGGAAGCGCACATCCCACGCTAACCATGGGCAGTTTGTCAGTGTGTCAGTTTTAGCGCGGCAGAGCGCGAGCGGCTAATTTTTTTCGGTTGTTTTCGATAAATTTGGATAACAAACTCGCTCCCGGTGGTCTCTGCTGATGTCGCGGGCGATTTTTGTCCCCCCCCCCCCCCCCCCCCTCCCGCTCCTCTCCCCTTGAGAATGCACCCTTATCAACGCTTACCCGAACAACGCCGCCCTGAAAACGTGCCCTTGAAGAACGCCTTGTAAATACCTTCGAAACCCCTAAAGACTACACTACTGAAAAAAACATGACATTAACTCGAAGTAGTAAGTCCCGAAAAGTGGTTCAGTCTTCATATTTCCGTGGGTTCCCCTTGTGGGACTGCAATCCCGTTTTGGGGACGAACCAGTCAAGTTCTGAGTAATAAAAACGCCTTGTAAGTACCTTTGAAACCCCTAAGACTACTCTACTAGAGAAATGTGATTCACTTAACTGGAAATAGTATGTCCCAAAGAGTGGTTTAGTCATCATATTTTAGTGGGTGTCCCTTGTAGTACTGCAGTCTCGTTGTCGGAGCAAACCAGTCAAATTCCAAGTAATCTGTCCCCAAAGCCGGACTGCAGTCCTAAAAAGGTCGAGAGCGCCTCGTCACAAGCGGAAACACGCGCTCTTCGCTACATAATTGCTCTTATCTGCGGCGGTCAACATATGTACCTGGTGCCGTAGCTTTCATGATCGGTGGGGCTAAAGCCGTTTTCAACCGCTCTTAACTCCAGAATGCTCTTGGCTCGGGGTCCCCCCTGTAATGCTCGAAACTTCCCTTGTGGTGAAGCAACACGCGAGGTACCCCCCTTCGCACGATTTTTTTACCAGGCTGATTTTCTCGAATTTTTTTACCAGGCTGATTTTATCGAAACGCAGAGAAAACGTGCGAAAACGCCGAACGATGCGTCTTTTATATGTGGAAATGTCTCGACCAGGTATTCCCGAAGCTGCCCGTTTTCGTTGGGGTGTGTGCATACATCCCCCCCCCCCCTGTTTTTTACGGGGGGGGAGAAACGGCTCGGAAGCTCCTCCCAGCTGGGGGGTTCGGGGTGCATTTCTTCTTTTGCCCCAAAACGGTCCTCGCTTTATATCACTTTGACCGGACATATTAGCACCGTTTGTATTGAATACCTGGTATTCAGGAACAAAACAATCCTCATGTATGAGGGACAGGGTACCATGGATAGGTTGTTTGTGAATTAATCTGTTTCTGGTGTTTTTTTTTTCCTTTATCTGTACAATAAATTATCCCAACCCATGGAATCCTTCCCAATGTTGATAGTAACCCAAAACCGAATACTGGTTGCGGTAAATAGGTGGAAAAATCGCCTGTTGGTCACTTGTCGCCACAATCTCATGAATATCCGATTTTTTTCGTTGGTTGAGGGCATTTTTATATGTTGGAAACAGATGGACCCCCCCCCCCCCCCCCCCCCCCCCCCCCGCCCCCAACCGAATTCTGCTTCCAACCAGATTTCTTCGCAATCGGAAATAGTGTCTGTTCAGAGTGGTTAGTTGGTTTTTGATGTTTCGCACTCCTCGTTTTTTCCGCCGATATGCTATAGCGCTCACAAATGTCCCAAGTAATTTTAGTCAGAAATACTGTACCAGGTAGGTAAGTACTACCTTTGGATGGCCTCGTTAAAAACAGCCCTTTTGAAAAAAACGCCGCCTTGAAAAAAAAACCGCCGCCGACAGGCTGGGAGGGCACCTGCGCGGTCTGGAAGAAAAGACGGTCAAGGCGGAAAGCAAAAACCCTCCGAAAGGGGAGGGAAGGGCCAGCAAAAAGAGCTGGTCCAGCGACAAAACCTCCCGCTCCAGCAAGGCGGCAACGCCTCCAGCGGGGGGGGATGGAAACCCGGGGGCTGCGGGGGAAGAAGGGGGCGGCTCGGGGAAGGCTCGCAAGGGCAGCGCTGGTTCTTCTAAGGTAGGGCATGAGGGGAGAGGGGGTGTACTCAATATCATTTCATGCATAGGGCATGGGAGGAGGGGGTTGTTTTTGGTTGGCCAGTGGGAGGGGTAGTGGTTGGTGGATAGGGGAGGGTTTAGCTGACCAGGGAATGGTGTGTGGGGGAGGGAGGGAGGGGGGGGGGTGCTGATGTTTCGTCCCCCGCTAGTTGGAATGCCGTGTGTTGGTGATAAGGCTGGTGTGTGCAGCCGCCCCCCCCCCCCCCCCCCCCCCCCCCCTCTCCCTTTTTAATTAGCGGTGGACTGGTGGCCACATCGTCATCTTGACTTCGATTGGTCTGCTGGTGGTTTTGCTGGGCCGAGGTGTTTTTGGTTCCACCGGGCCGAGGCATTTTTAGGTGCATCGATCAAATGCCCCGCCCCTAACCGCCGATCGCGATGACTTTCGTGTTTCGTTATGTCGCCTATTGCCCTTCACCCCTTCCCCCCCCCACCCCTAAACTGCCGTTCTTCGATTATTGCGTGTTTGGGTTGGGGCTGTCGTGGGTAGTCAATTACCCCCACGTCTGTCGTTGCGTTGGGTCGAAGCTCGCGGTGTGTCGATCAACCCTCTCCACTACCACCACCACCACCACCACCGCCATCGCCGCCATCGCCACCGCCACCACCACCGGCTGAGTTGTTGGACCGAGGGTTTCTCGATTCGCTGGGTAGTCCACTTGCTTATGCCCCCCCGCCGATAAGCAAAGCGCTTCTTTGTAATACATGGAAACAAGGTAGTGAGCGCTGAAATGTTGGAGGTGTCTGTATTAGGATTAGGAGCGGAGCTCCGTCTCGATAGGGATGCGTGGTCAATGGTCAAATGACTCAAGGTAAGCAACAAATGGGTACCCCCCCCCCCCTCCCCCCCCACTCGCCACGAATACGGCCGTGCATATTTATCGAGTACCCCCCCCCCCCCCCCCCCTCCCTCCGCCGTCGCCCCTAGACGCTAATAACTTCGCTGGGCCGAGGCCTCCGCAAACAGCTGGATCACTCACTCACCCAACACCACCACGGCCGCCGCCGTCGCCTTTGCCCCCCCCGGGTCTATGGTCACACGACTACGGCCATGCATGATAATGAGTACACCCCACCCCCCTATGCCCCTACCCTTGTCGCGTCGACCGTCGAACCGGAAATCGCCGCTTAACCAGGCGTTGACGGGCACGACGGCTGTGTCGAAGGGGAAAGGGCACAAGAAAGACCACCGCTCCCCCAGCCGGGACAGGAGGAGGACCTCCTCCAGAGACAGAGAGAGGGGTCGCGATCGCTCTCGGGATCGTTCGCGGGAACGATCCCGAGATCGATCGCGGGAACGATCTCGGGGCCGGGACCGCGGCAGAGACAGCTCGCGAGACAGCTCGAGGAGTCTCTCCAGGGGTCGATCCAAGGACCGCTCTAGGGATCGTTCTAGAGTCCGTTCTAGAGATCGTTCGTCGGACCGCTCCAGGGACCGCAGCCGGGCCGGGAGGGATCGGCCCAGGGCTAGGAGCAGAGACAGCAGGTGACCTATTTGGCTCGATTTTTCAGCTTGAGCTGCTTGTTGTCGGCATGGTACTCGGGTTCCGTTCCCCGCACCAAGGCTTCGCTCGCGCTCAAGTTCGCGGATTCCCTGTTGTGCCGGATCACGGCAGACGCTGCCTTGAGAGTAGGGATGGGTCGAGCGATGGGTTTGTCGAACGCGCATGTCACGAGCACCCATGTCGCCAGTTCATTAGTGATTATTGCCTGATAATCACATCCTCCCCCCCCCCCCCCCCCCCCCCCCCCCCCCCCCGCGCGCTCCCTCTGCCTACCCCTTAGCCTCCTTCCCGGCGACTCCAATCTAGACGGGGGCTCGGGCCAGTGCTAAGGCGTTTCCCCCCAACTTTCAGTTTGCAATGCGCCAAATGACACCGTCTCGGCCGGCCGCGCCACTCGAATAGTGTGGTAGACGACACGCTTCGCTTTTCCTGTTCTCACCCTCTCCCGATCTCCACCGCCCCCCCCCCCCCCCCCCCCCCTCGTTCCCTCCTCTCCCTCCCCTCCCTTCCAACGGCCCCAATCCGCTTCGCTGCCCCTCACTCCCCTCTTTCCTTCCCTCCCTCCGTCTGCGCCCTCGTCCAATGGGGCGCGACGAATACAACTAAAACAGGGACAGGCATAGGTCGCGGCAGCAGGCGCAGCAGCACTACGGCAGTGCGGGTGCCGGTTTGAGGAGGGTCCGCAGCAGGGACGATAGCAGGGACAGGGGTACCGCCTCCGCCGGCCACTATGGGGGGCGAGGCCCGGGCGATGGCCGGGAGCGAGACGGGCAGAGCCGGGTGCGGGAGCGAGAGCGGGACGGGCGGGATTGGCACAGAAGCGGAGGAGACCGTAGTGGTGGGGGGTGGGGGGCAGGGGAGGAGTCGGAATCGGAGGTGGAGGAGGCAGTGGTGGGGATGGGGGTGGAGGGGTAGCGGGGGACAGGAGCCGAGACCGTGGGAGGGATTACTCGAGGGGCGGCGGGGGTCGCGAAGGCAGCAGTGGTGGCGGTGGCGCGAGCGAAAGGGACAGGTGGGGGAGCGGGGGCGGGGGTCGGGTCGGGGGCGAGGGCGGGGACGAGGGCATCGGCAGTGGTGGCGCCCACCGGGGAGACGGAAGTGGACGCAGGGGGGCAGAGCGTTCTCAGGAAGGGTCGCCGGAACGTTCCACGCATGTCGGGAACAGTGCTGAAGGAAAAGAGCTCGAAGAGGGTGGGGGGGGGGAGAGGGGTAGGGGTCAAGCGCCCCGAGCTGAAGAGCACGGCGGTGCTGGTGGCTCCGGTGAAAATGTGAGAGCAAGGACAGGCGGGTTCCAGTGTCGTGTTTTTGTGCTTCTTGTCTCTTGGTTGTGTAGTGTCATGTTGTGTTGTGTTGTGTTGCGTTGGTGCTTACGACTTTAGCTTTCTTGTTTTTCCTGGCCGTGTTTCTGTGTTTTCGCATTTTTTTTTTGTGTGTTTCGTGTGGAGTTGATATTGTTTCATTTTTTCATCCGGCAAACGGGCAGCGTGACTTGTCGATCATAAAACACGAAGAAAGCATAAACAGGAGGCTGCTATTGCTATAGTCACGCAAACGCACGACAGCCCGAAAGCTGACGATGCACATCTATATAGCGAACCTTTTTTTTTTTTACTCTTTGTGGAGGTGTGGAGCCCACTGGTGGGTTTTGCGTTTCGCGGCGCCGGCTGCGTTCTGTTGGAGATTGTTTTTGGCCCAGACCCGGACGCTTTCGTGATTGTTGGTCGGCCAGTCAGCAGCTGCGGATGCGGTCGGTAGTGTTAGTCGACGTTAGTACGTATACCATCCCAGGAATTAGTACGGTTATTCCAAAATACCCCCCCCCGCCTCACAAGCGGTTCTTAGGAGGATGCCGCTCGCCGTTCGCGCCGGTCACCCTTACGGCGCTACCCGCTTGGTGCAAGCAATGTCTGCCTGGTCGGTGAAAGCCCGACGTGCTCCGTCCCGGCATTGTAGGGATGCTAGGGTCTATGGTCACACGACTACGGCCATGCATGACGTGAGCACACCCCTTCCTTATTGAGTCAATAACTCCTTATCGAGTCAATAACAAGTCGTTAATCCATCTCAGTGGCGAATCGTTTTTGTTGTTGCAGAAAGTGCCCCCCCCTCCCCAATTTTCTCTCTTGATCTCTCTGGTTTCCACCTGTGCGCGTTTCGGGCATATTCACGCGGCAGTGAGGAGCCGAAGGTGCTGGGAAGCATCTCCGTGGTTGGAGAGGGTACGAAAGAGGACAAGGAAGCGGCCGTGGAGAGAGGTGAGAGGGTGGTTGAGGCTTCAATGTTATGCAGCGTTTGCCGTCCGACTATTGCACGAAGACTGGTCGACTCGGATTCCGGTGGTGTTGGTGTTGGTGTTGGGGTTGGTGTTGGCCGGGTTGGCCGTGCTAGTGCTGGCGGTTGTTGTGGTGGGTGTCGGGGTTGTTGATGTTGTTGATGGTAGTAGTGTTGTGGTTGTTGTCTCAGTGGTCGTTGTTGGTATGTTGGTGTTGGTGATGGCTGTTGAGATTGGTGTCGAACTTGTGTTTGTCGTTGCTTTCCCGTGCCCCGGACAACCGTATTGGACGGCGTGTTTCCTCGTACCCCCGTCGATCTACGCGTGTGCGCACCCGTTCACTACCCTCCCCCCCCCCCCCCCCCCCCTCCCTGCCCTGCCGTTCCCCTTCCTCCTGCCCCCCCCTCACCCCCCCCGGTCCTCCTCCCCCCTGACTTTATTAACGATTTCCGCGTTTTGCTCCTCGTTCTTATCGGTTGAAAATCGCAACAGCCAAACTACCAGACCTTCGCATGGTCATCGAGCGCTCCCGCCGCAGGGTGAAACCCACCCAGGAGTTGGAAAAAGGAGCGGAGGGCAGGGAGGAGGGGGGAGGGGTGGCGGTGGCGGTGAAGCCTCCGAGGGGGAGAATGGGGGGAGTTCTTGGAACTATGCGAGGCTTTTCTCCCGGTGAGGAGGCGATATATTTAGGAGGGTGGTTAAGTTTCGTTGAAAACTATACCACATGTGTAGTTGAAAAATACCAGGTACCAGGTACCTGGTATTTGTTTTGTTCGGGAGAGGGAGCGACGGAGGAAGGGATTAAGAGAGGAGAGGGAAAATGGAAGATGGAAGAGAGGGGAGTTAGACATGAACGGAGAGGGCGAGCGAGAGGGCGAGGGAGAGGGAGAGAGAGAGGAGGGAGAGAGAGGGAGACGGGCCGATAGAAAGAGAAGAGAAAACTACGGAAAAAAAGCAAGAAAGCAAGAAAATAAAATAAAGAAAAGAGACGAATAAAAAAGAGAAAAGGAAAGGCACGCGAAAGCAAGAGAAGAACAAAAAAAAACGAAAAAGAAGAAGAAAAAAGTGAAGTGAGGACCCCAAAAAGAAAAAAACGAGAAAAAGAAGACGAGCTGAAGCAAGCTGAAGAGTAGGAGGGGATTGTGTTCTTCTGTTTGCTGTCGTTGTTGTAGTTAGCGTTGAGGTAAGATGGGTTTTGCACACCATGGCAGGCTTGGCAAGCAGTTGTGGGGGTGCTTGTGGTGGCGGCGGCGATGGCGGCGGCGATGGTGGTGGTGGTGGTGGTGGTGTTGGCCGCGGGAGGGGATGTCTGGTGGTAGAAGGTTCCATCCCTCGGTCAGATCATTGGTACCCACCCGATGGTCTTGATGTTTTAAGGGAATAATTACGCAGTCCTGATATGTATGCGCGTAGGACACAGTTCATGTTGCCGGGTGGGAACCGTATAGTCTGCATGATCTATTGTAGGACATGTTTTTTCTTGGTTCAGATCTGTCCTGTACAGATCTTGCCCAACATCTGATGCCGGCAGATTATGACCTACAGTAGATGGTCTATATATGACCCAGATTATCTGCTCGAGGTGTGCAAGGTTCCGCGTCGAAATGGAATTCTGCCGCAAGGGAAGGTTTTGGTAGCGGTGCGTGCCGGTCGTCGGACGCTTGGCCTTTTTTTTCACCGCGGTAGCCGCGGTGGTGGCGGCGGTCGTGTTGGTTGTGGTGGCGGGAGACGCCGGCGGTGGCGGTAGCGCGGAGCTGTGCACTTGGAATCGTCGTTGAGACGGCGGGGAATTATGCCGCAAGGGGAGGTTTTGGTAGCGGTGCGTGTTGGTCGTCGGACGGTCGACGTTTTTCTTCACCGCGGTAGCCGTGGTCGCGGCGGCGGCGGCAGCGGCGGCAGTCTTGTTGGTTGTGGTAGCGGGAGACGGCGTCGGTAGCGGCAGCACGGAGCTGTGCACTTCGGATCGTCGTTGCGGCGGCGGTGGTTGTGTTGGTTGTGATGGCGGCAGAGGGTGGCGGTAGCGGCAACGCGGAGCTGTGCACAACGCGGAGCTGTGCACTGGAATGGTCCTTGGCGTGGCCAGGTCACGAAGTCGTCAAGAGGAAGAATAAGGGGAGCGCGAAGAAGAACGAGAGCACATGTTTGTTTTCAAGGACTTAACTTGAGGGAGAATTGGTCTCGGCAGAAGTGCATTATGTACAGCAGAGCGAATACGTTGGGAGGCCGGTCTTTTTGGGCACGTCGAGTCCTCTTTTTTGGCAGGTGGCGCACCACTCACAGCGTCAATCGCTGCAGATTATATCATTCGTTTTGGCCGTACGGTCCTTCTGAACAAGGTTGTCTGTTTTGAGACCTGTTCTTCCTGTTGACGAAAAAACACGGGGACAGGGTGGGAACGCGTTTGGAATCTAAGGAAAGGTAAGACACCCTACAGGCAACTGCTTCGGAGACGAAACTCTTGAAAAATTCGAGTCGGGGTTTACGCCGCTGTATAGTGCAGCACCAATAGGATTACACAAAAGTTTTTAATGCTTTTTTTTTTTTTCGTTATATTTAGGGCCATCTTATCGAGGACTTTCGGTTCTTTCAATTTGACGTGATTTTTTTTTTTTCTAATTTAATTTAAGGGCCCATCTGATCGAGGACTTTCGGTTCTTTCAATTTGACTTGATTTTTTCATTTATTTAATTTGTATCTAATTGAACGAAATTTAGTGTTCCCCGTTAAGATGGGCTCTTCGGTGAGCGGTCCGCCAAGGAATCAAAGCTCGGTCTCGTAGGTTATTTGATGTAGCGCGTACAAGAGCAACAGCAGGAAGGCCCCGGTCGCTACTCACTGAGCTTTGGAGATGCTAGGAATACGTAAGGAATGGTGATTACGCACGCAACATTGGGGTCGGATCCAGGGATAAATAACGACTGGTGGACCCACCGGCAACAGTGGGGTCGGGTCCTTGTCGTTTTTTCCTCCGTCTTTCCATCTCTTTTCTCCCATCCCTCCCGCCCGTGTCCCCTAACCCTGACCACCCTCTAACCCCACTCTTCCCCCCTCCCGTCTCCCCACTCCCCCCATCCCCACCTAGCCCCCCCCCCCCCCCCCCCTCAAGCCCCAACCGCCCATCCTCAACCTCCGACGACCCCACCCCTCTCCCCACCCTTCCCTCCTATCCCCAACCCTCCCTTCCCTCCCAAATGCTCACGCTTCCGCAACTCAGAAGGCCCATCATCGAATGGCAAAGAGGCGGGTTTGAAGCGAGGACTGGGGGCTGACATTCCCTCCCAAGCTAAGGCGCGTTCTACCCCAGGAGCGCGTTTGCTGTCGTCGGCAGTGATGCAGAGCCTGCAGCCTCCAAGGGTTTCTAGGCAGGATTCTGGCGGTGGCGGTGGTGGCGGCGGGAGGGAGGGGAGAGAGAAGAGGCGCAAGAGCGGCGACGGGACTGCTGTGGCTGGTAGTGTTGGTGATGATGGTGGCGATGATGTTTCTGGGTGAGGATGGTGGTGACTGCGTGCATGCGAGGGACATAGGGGGTGGTGGTGTTTGGTTGTGTTGTTGGTGTTGGTGTTGGTGTTGGTGTCGGCGATGTTGGTGTTGATGGTGTTGGTGGTATTAGTGGTGGTATTGGTGTGGTGTGTTGGTTTTGTTGCTGTTGATGTTGGTGTTTGATCATGCAGATCCCACCCGGCAGGTATGTGGACAAGAGCCATGTCGTATACAGATCCCCGCCAGGAAAAACAAATCGAGGTCGTGTAGATGGTGCATCTACCAGACCCGAAAGATCTGGGTCATGGAATGGGGGATCTGATCTGATCTGTCCGGTGTGTGTTGACCTTTTCCTTGTCAATCTGTCTATTCCGCTTCGCCTCTTCCCCATCGCCCCGCAGGAGCCCGAGAAACGCAGTTCACAGCCAGACGGATGCAGGGGCGGGTGAAGGGGACGATTATAATAACGCCTCCATCGATCCGGTAGAGGGTGGATGTGTGCGAACCCTCCGTGCGTCGGCACCGGACTTCAGGGCGCACGACGGCCACGCATGGCAACAAGGCCAGCTGGAGGAGGGAAAAAAACTAGTGACGTCGCCACCTCCACTTCCACCCCCACCGACACCCCTGCCCCCGGCTCGGCTACCGTGCCTTCGGTGGGAGGGTCTGCCATCTGGGGACGCTTGGGACCGCGCGCTAACTCCACCAATCTCAGCAAGAGGAACCTGCACGGTCGGAGCCACCCCGACGCGGACGCCGCCATTGCCGCTGCTGATGACCAGAGTGCTGGCGGTAGCGGTGGCAGGGGTCGGGGTGGGGGTGATCAACAGGAGTGGTCTCCTCACCCCGCTGCCGTCGACATTCCGGAGTCTCCGCCCGAGCCGACGGACGAGTGGGCCCCCACGGTGCGGGATGGTTATGGTGGTGGTGCTGGCGGTGGTGGTGATAGTATCGGTGGTGATGTTGGAGGTGGTGGTGGCCGCGGCGGTTACGGCAACGGTAGCGAACGTTTCGCCGCCGCCTCTGTCGCCACAGCCGCCACCGCCTTCCACGGCGAGAAAACTTTCACCGGTGCCGGCGCGGCGGGGGGTAGGTGGCCCAGTGGCAACCGCGGGGGTGGTATGGGTGGTGGTGGGGGTGGGGGTCGATTTGGTCGCGGGGGGGGGGCGGAATAACACGTGGGTCCGGGAAGGCTTGAGGGGGACAGGTGGGGCGTATGGGCGAGGCAGGGGAGCTGCAACCGCCACCGCTGCTAGCACCGCCTCCGCTGGCACCGTCGCCGCTGCTGCGACCTCCGCTGGGGCCGGGGCTGGGGCGGAGACGGTGGGAGGAGGCGGGTGGGATGCGGGAGGGAGGGGCTATCTCGGACGAGGCGGGGGTCGGCGGGGGGGCTACCGATGGGGGCGAGGCGGACGCGGGAGGGGTCACATGGTTCGGAGCTTGGGGTATGGGGGGGGCTGGCATTCCACAGGCAGTATTGCGTCTGGGGGGGGCGGCGGCTGCGGCGGCGGCCGCATCGGCGGCGGCTGCGACGGCGGCGGCGGCGGCGGCAGCGGTAGGGGGTGTGGGAGCGGTGGACGGGAAGCGAGAAACGTGGAACAAAGTTTGGGTCAGGAAGGAGTTGCGGACGGAGAGCGACAACGAGGCTGCTCAGCAGAATGGAGACGCGTAGGGCCGGCGATATCTGTGCTGTTGGTTGGTTAGGTGATTGTTTTGTTTGGTTGGGTTGATTGGTTGGTGGTTTGCTTGGGTAAGCTCTCCAGGGACTGCGCGCGGGGGACCCGAAAGGGGCGAAGTCGCCGACTTCAGTCGTTTCGTGCAGATTCTTGGGCGGTTCCGCGCTAACGGCCCACCGCAGTTATTATCGTCGCGCGTGTTACCGGCCGTCGAGTGATCCTTTGGGAAACGTCGGCAGCGGCGACAGCGGCGACAGCGGCAGCAGCGGCAGCAGGGGCAGCAGGGAATTGTGCTATTCGTTGCACGGTAGCATGGGGTAGTCACCAAGGCCCCCATAGTTCTTTGGGCACCTTCGCAACGCCCTCACCGCGCCCGTTACCGACCCCACACAAAGGTCACCGTCGATTTCCCTGTGCTCCATGTATCATAGGCCACCCCTTCCTCCCGCCCCCTGCAATTCTCCAAGTTGTATGTTGTCGTGAGTCGTGCGCGCGCCTGCCGATAGAGGGGTCGCTGATCAGGGGATGGCGCAGTCGTCGTTGGCGTTCGCGCGTGAGCGGGGGGGCGAGGCCGTTTTACCTGAAGGCGTCTTCTCGCCGACGCGGGCAGATTTTTTGCTTTTCATTTTTGGTTTGTTGTTGTTTTTCTTTTTTTTCTTCTGGTTTTTCTTTCAGCCAGGACAGGCCAGTCATCAGTTTCAATGGATCGGAACGAACAGCTGCAGACAAAGACCGGACACTGCTTATGTCGAATTTTGGTCGGTTTTGGCTTCGGACTATGCAGGCTCTCTCGTTCCTCCGCTTGTTCGGGTTCCGATTTTACTCCGCTTCAAGCAGCAGTTTAGTTGCCGATTTTGGTCTACAGCAATACTAAACTCGGTTTCCGATTGTTCTCTACAGTATCTAAACGGTTTCCGATTTTGCAGTTGAGTAGTGGGTGAGTGGGACGATTTCTCTACAGCAGGTGTAGATCAGTTTCCGATTTTTCTGTACAGTGGCAGATCTGTTCCCGGTGATCATTTTGACATCGGTAAGTCGTCTTTCGACTATGCTCTGGTAGTCGATGTTGAGATCAGTATCCGATGTTGATCGCTTGTGCCTGCACCCCTCTCGCACCTTCCAGCTCGCTCGTTGCCCGACAGTCCCTCCGCGCACATCCCTGGAAAGGGATGGGTCTCTCTTCGTGACGAGATTGACACCACCGCAGAAATGTGTCGTTGACACGGCAGTAGCGTGCTGTAGACACAACAGCAGGGTGTTGTGGAGACAGCAGTAGGATGTTGCAGACACAGAAGCGGTCGTAGGGTGTTGGAAGCACAGCAGGAGGGTCTCGGTAGGGTGTAGCAGTACGCAGGGCGGTTTTGTTCTTATTGATGCGGCAGGGCGATGGCCCCCAGCGGCAGACCGAAGGCTGAGGGGCGCCGCTTTATTCTGTCATCGTCGAAGTGGACGGTGGAGCGTAGATCGGGCGGTGTGGGGGTGTCTATAGCTGTGGGTATGCGAGCCAGTTGATCCGTTGGGTCCAGATTGGAAACACGGGGGAGGGGTCATCCTAGGGGTTCCAAGCCCTACTCGCAAGGAACGCTACAACAGCACGTATTTTGCTGCTGCTGCTGCTGCTGCTGCTGCTGCTGCTGCTGCTGCTGCTTGCTGCCGCTGCTTGCTGCTGCTGCAGCTGCTTTTCTAAGCCTTTCACCCTCAAGTTGTGGTAACTTTCCTGGGCGTTTTTAGAATGGACGGGGTTGTTCAGAAAGGGTGGTGGGACCGCCTGGGGTTGGTTGAAATATCGGCAGGATCTATCCAAGGTGCCTTCGTTTTGCAAAAAAGCCATGAGCACGGCTGCAGCAGCAGCAATGCAAGCAGCGACAGCTGCAGTAGCAGGGGCAGCAGTAGCAGCAGCGGCAAGCAGTAGCAGCAGCAGCAAGCAGTAGCAACAGCAGCAGCATCAGAGGCAGAGGCGGCTGCATCAGTAGCGATAGCAGCAGTGGCAGGAGCAGCGACAGCGGCGGCAAAAGCAGCGAAGGCATTCTTTGTGCTTTTTTTATGGAGGGGGGGTGAGTTCTCGCGGGCAGAGGTTTCCGCGAACACCTTCGAATTGCTTGCATGACCCTCGCAAAAGCTTTAGCCGATACATCGTTTTTTTGTGAAAGTGCTGATTTTCTTGTGTTTTGCAACCCCCATGCTCGTTTGTGGCAAAAGCCTGGATGGCTGACCGGCAGGGTCCAAACGACACGACCCCCCCTCCCTCGCCCCCCCGCAACGAGGTTCTGTTGTTTGCCGCTCCTACGCGTATGATTTCTACGAGCTTTTTATTTATTTATGACCAGGTATTATTCATTGGTGATCAATCTGAGGGAAAACACAAGGCACGATCGTACTTGTGGAGCAGTGGTGGGTGCGTTTCCGGCACTGCGTTGTAGTATGAAGGCTCCGTAGGATGCAACCTACTGAGCTTCCTTGGCGCTTCGGGATCGACATAATGAATGATGGGTGGATGGAGGGATGAGCGGGCGAAAAAATAAGCTCGCACGTAACGTGTTGACACGCAGCAAAACATACGCATTCCCCTTTACTCCTATTGTTTCCGCGGGGAGCTTCGGATAACTCAATCCCCGCCGAAAGCCAGTAAGCCATTCGCTCAGGAGTGCTTTGGACAGTCCCTAAGCTTTATCGGCACGTAGTACCCTGCGCACGGCGATGTAACACCCCCCCACACATGCTTGACGCATAACAATCGTCGATGACAAACAAGCATCTCGGCAGCGGCGCGGTAACAGCGTGTGCACCTTCCACATAACAGATCCATCGCCCCTTCCGGTGCTCGAGCGATGCAGCAAACGTGCACACCAGCATCAGCTGTCTCTTTTTAGAACACACAATGCAGTATGGAAAGTCACTCGTATGAACGTCCGATCTAAAATACTTTCCTGTTGAAGGTTTTGCGAATTCGCTCGTGCGACCGTCGAACCAGAACTAGAAAATCGACACCCGGGAACAGCACGCCAACGCGTTTCATTGGAGCTGCATCCCAGAATGGTACTACTGTACCTACCTAGTGCTTGCTGTACAATTAAAACGTTACGTTTGTTCCAAATGTCGAGCTGACTAAGGTCACCGCGGCAACTGCTGACGTGTCAAAGGCTGTCACGTGCTTTCTGTGGGCCGATTCTTCGTCACTCTGGCGATCCCACGATAGTCAAGCGGCGATTCCGCAGACGGCGTTCCGGCAACCTCACCATAAGCCTCCTCGGACGATACGATGCTTCATCCAGCTGTCCATCACGATGAGGACGATGTCGACCCCATATAGAAAATAAAAATGTCGCTCCAAGGGCAATGGAGGAGTGGATTCGGGCATCTGGATGAGAATGATGGCGATTCCACGCAATCAATGATGTTACTTACTCCAGCGGTCCTGTGGCCCTTTGTTCTCCTCGCGACGGGAGTTCATGCGCTCATATAACAACTACAGTACACGCTTTGTCCGCCGACCGATTCAGCAGCCTCGGCTCTCCAGGTTTCCTCTTTTCTATTTTCGTCCTTGTAGGCGTTGTGTCGTGTTCTACGCGGGCACGGCGCGTTCGCTCTATAAAATATACGCGTTGCTGTAGAGCTAACTCCATCCGTAGTTGTGGCTCACGGTTGATGATGGTGTTGGGGTCGGGTGCTCTATCCGCTTTCATGGCCGCGTGCTAAACACCTCGACAAGCCTCCCTATTGTTGCGCGATAAGCCTTCCAGGTACAGGTACTACAGACTGCCGGTTCCTTGAAGCCTGTATCTTTGGCAGTCGAAGTCGGGGCTTATCTTGACAAAATACGCAGCGGGCCGCGAGCTTCATGACGTTATCTCCTGGTTTCCTCTTCTAGAGTGGTCTTGGACGCATTGCTCTCCTTGAAATGTGCCGCTCGACGACGGGTTCTGTCACCGCGGTCAGCCGGCAGCAGCAGGCCTTTTTCTTGCTGTATGTTTTTGTTATTATGTACAGTAGTGGCTGACCGGGCCCTAGTTCAGTTGCTCCACGGCTGTGAGGTAACGACAGCGCTGACTAAGTTGTTTGAGAGATTGTCCCTTTTCATTAACAGTGGATGCGAGTGATGATTCCCGCCTGTAAGGCGTGGATGGCGTCCTCGTGGGTGGCCCCTTGGGGGGCACATTGGCTCGAGAGTTCCTTCAATGCCTTCTTCTGCCCATCGCCGTGGGTCCCCACATCCATCCGAACTTCGTAGGCGTGGTGACCACAGTGAGCGCCACCACCATCCCAGGCACCAATAATTACAATAATTACAAAACCACGTGCAGATCATACCAGTGATTGACGGAGTTGCACGCGCTTAAACTTCGCCTGGTGTCGTAGTCTGTAGAAGGATATCAACCTTCCCAGGAGTGTGCAGCAACCAATTCACGTATGAGCACTGGGGCAGGAGAGAACACTTCCGGCATTAGCCTATTGTGCTATTTTAGTAGCTAAAATCCTCGGGTGCCTCGGTGTTGTAGCATACTGCAATGTATCATACCACTCTGTCCATAAATAATGTTACCGTTATGATCTTCGTATTGATACCCAAACAACGCTTACATCTACATACAGGCAGTGCAGTGTGATTTAACTCCTCTCATCATGACGTTTTGAGGAGGTTGCCGGTGACATTGCCAGCGACGTTGTCGGAGTACCTGTTTTGAGTATTCCATTTTCACAGTCGTTCCTGAGGTACTCGGAAATCGAACGCTTGGTCTCGTGTGGCAGTGGGTGTTGTTCACTGACGATGGCGTCCGGCGACCCCAGGAAGCTCGCAGGAGGTATTTGCGGAAGCAGTAGCAGCCCGGGTCTCGTGTTGGTGTCGTCTTCATGTGGCGTATCCGACAGATCGCGCAATAATTTGGTTGATGCGCTAAGCATCCAAACAAACGCGATCGGAGGCTCACAACCTAATACTAGGTCAACCGGAACAGTTTATGGCAGATGTGCAACAGCTATTCAGAGGTTTGGCGCAAGCCACCGATACGCTGGCTCGCGAACTCCGCTCAGAACATATGTATGTATGTGATGTTGAACGTGGCGCTTTCTGGACCAAATATGGGAGAAGACTAGAAGGGTGCGAGAGTATGCGCGAGGAACATGCTTCGATTGACGCAGCTCAAGCAAGCGACAAAAACACGGAGAAACCATTTCAGGAGACCTATGTTTTGACGTTTGACCCTCGTTCATCAGTCACAGGCTTGGGCTCGCGAGATTCTTGATTTAATGCACATATGTAGGCGAAACCACACTGTACTATGATTTTGCAGAGTCCTAAGATTGGACATTAATGTGTTTTCTCCCTCGTTTTTTCCGGGAAATCTCCTGCTGCTTGAAAACGTTCGTGTCCCGGGCTTCGAATTATATCTCCCCAGCCACGAGACGAGGCGTCAGCAGCCCCGCTCAGTGTCATTCTGTGGTGGGCTACACGACTGAGAAAACATCAGGAGACCGATGTTTCGACGTTTGACCCTCGTTCATCAATCACAGGCTTGGGCTCGCGAGATTCTTGATTTAAGACACACACATATAGACAGCCACACTGTACTATGATGGTGCAGAATCATAAGATAAGCCTCTTGGACATTAATGAGTTTTCCCGCTCATTTATCCGGGAAATCTCCTGCCACTTGGAAACGTTCGTGGCTCGGGCTTCGGATTATACCTCCCCAGCCACGAGACGAGGCATCACCAACCCCGCTCAGTGTCATTCTCTAATGGGCTACACGATAGCACGACGCCCTGTTCAACCTTTGGCGATTTTCTGGCTATTTTCCTTCCTCAAATCTGAGGCTACCGTTAGGGGTTAGACTTATGTTCGTATTGGAGTTCTTCCCGCCCGTCCTCTGAAATTCTGAGGTATTTTGGTACATGTGGTGTGTGTACAATAGCCCCTCCACCAAGACCGCTACGGCCGCTGTCGTACAACGGCCGGCGACTTTCTCCAGCATCATTAACGTGATGTAGTGCTTGCTGTTTGATGGTTCTGGATAGGATAGCTTCCAACTTGTCCATTTAACTTCCGGTAATATTAAAACGTCGCGAGATCGAGTTACACACAACTCCCAAGGAAACCAAGCGCGTAAACAGCACCAGCAACGCACTTATCTATGGACCTGCAATAGCCTGCCCACTAGAAAACGCTCAAAGAAATGTATGTGGCGGCTTGGCGGCCACCTGTTGTCCTGATGTGAGCCATCTAGTGGAGCGGAAACTGGACAAATAAGAGTCGTCGATCCGAACGAGGACTAGCATGTCACGCTCTCGTGAATACTGGGCCAGTGCGGCCGAGAGGGTGTGGTATACGTAGGATGACGATCACCAACCGAAGCACAGTACCATCCGCACATAGTGTAGACCTCGCCAACCGAAAGCAATAGTGTTGCCACGAATCCTTATCAAGTTGGACATCATGAAAACCGACCTTGGTCTAATAATGTCATCTGGTGGATCCCTTGCCAAGAGCATTGGGCCACGTTTCTTACTCCAGCCATTTGAACTGCACATGTTGGCTTATTCAGTTCGACGTCGAGAGGGAGAAACACGTGAGGGCATGGGTTAACTGAGGCGTTCGCTACTGTCTACCAAAGCACGATACAACCTATTTGTTCTAGTTTCGCTAGTGGTGTGTGCCCTTGGATTGTGTTCACCTGAGACATGGTTCCGCAGCTCCATCGAGGATAATTCCACCCCGTCGAACTGATGGCCACGAAAGGCTTCGCTGGAGCGCTTGTCTACGAACGCGTGTACGTTTACGCTGTGTAGCCAACCCCGTATGGGAGAGCTGTCTGCTGTCGTTTTACCCCGTAGTACCTCCCGCCTGCAAGGAGTCGTTGATCATAGGTGGCGGGGTACGAAGTAGTCTGGTTGCCGAAGATGACTTTGCTGTGGCATTAGATGCGGTCGTTCGTTGACAATGGCGTCTCGATCAAAGTCGTCGGTAGGTCGCTGAAAGAGGTGCTCGCTACAGTCTTCTTCTGCCAAGCAGCACGGACGTATTGGCGTCATGCGTCGTTCTCGTTCTAGCAGGAGAACGTCTTCTCCTGGACTGACCTCTGGTGACACGGAAGGAAAATTGCCGGTGGGAGGTGCTTTCCAACCTTGTAGCTGCGTTTTGTCTTATTTTGTTTTGTGGCAAATGCAACATATACCTGAGGATATTTGCGAATCGTAGAACCTGATGCTGTCGATCCTCAGCTTCCAGAGTGTTTGTTGTGATGAAGTGCGTACTCTAGGCAGTGGTGTTTCTCGCACGAGGCGTATACCAACATAAAACGAGAGAAAAACATGTGCAATCGTGTGGCAAATCACAGGGCGATCAATTGGATGCTACGCAGAATTACACAACACAGCGTGAGCGGTTTTTGTAGCAAATGTAACCGAGTAAGCAGAACCCATGAATCGGATGTCACAACTCGTTGGTGTGTGACGTCTGGCGCGACTCGCTGGGCAATGCATCTGCCAACGAAGACTGATATAACCCTGAGGGCGAAAGGAGATGCCTTGTAGAATATGTTAATTGCTGGTGTGTTACGACGGATAAGAGTGTATAAACGCGGAAGGACTGTGGATGGTCTTTCATCAAAACCCGTACATTCATGGAAACTTACTTCAACTTGTACCTAGTTATCTGCAAAGATCCCACAACATACGCAACACGTACTACGTGCAATTATTCGAAGATGTATTCCGTATGCAACATGTACGTACATTTCTTCAACTGGCCCGTACTACTTAAACATTAAGTATGTATTGTACAGCGGTTTTCCAAGGATCCGAGGGTTTCCGGAGAAGTGGCTCGGCATAATATTCAAAGCGGATAATGTGAATAAACCCGGAGATAAACGCCTGCCCGTAAGAAAAAATGTCGGTCGATGCAGCCCACAATCTCTCGTAGCTCCCACCGTCGCCTTGTCTGTCGCCCTCGGCGCTATACTACTCCAGAAGAGCACCGGTTAAGACAGCGCATACGATGGCTCACTAGCAAGGACCACACGCTGCGTGGAATGCGATTGGGACGTGGAGGAGTTTGATACACGAGATAGTAGCGACAAAACGACCGCTTTCCTCGGAGATAGGTGGTGGCTACTGGCGGCGAAACAGGAAGGGGACGAGGTTAGCAAACAGTTTCCATGTAATATATGAAAACAACGTGATGAACACCCAACTGTTGAAGGTGTCTTTATTAGGAATAGGAACGGTGCTCGGTCTCGAAAGGGATGCGATGCCAATTATCAAATGACTACGGCATGCAGCTAATGAGTACGCCCCTCCCCACCCCCGTCGCTGTAGATGTATCGGTAGGTTGTGTTCTTTTCTTTTTCATAACCCATTTTCGCCCCGCGCCCCCCCCTCGCTGGGAGTGTGGGATATGTATCATACCATTGCTTGTTGTAGTCTTCTGTTTTCATGTGTTTGATGCTTTTGAATATTTTGACGGGTAGGTAAAACTCATCACACTCCGCATGTAAAATAACGAACCCTTTATTCCCCCAGGCTTGCTTTTCTTCCCTCCCCCCTATTTTATGCCGCTCCCAGGATTTTGCCGTTCGTGAAGATGCCACGTGAGAGCCAATCGCATTACTTATTTTTTTATTGGTAGCCATCGACTTCACGATGTGTAGCGCTTATTTTATCATGCCGTCTACATATGAAAAGGGTAGCTAGAATCCGATAACTTGGAACACGGAAGCCGACATCAATCATATACAATACTATATACAAAAATGGGTAAAAGCCAGGCACGCGGGCAGGTACGATAACAAGTGGGGGTAGCTAGGGGTAGCTGCAGCAAGATAAATGTTGTTTAGACAGTCGATTCCCCGCTTGACTATCTAGATATTTCAGACTAGATAATGATGCCATATATGTGTGATCTACTGTAGCTCATGTGGGATTTGTTCGCACTATGGTCTGAATAACCAAAAATCAGTGCCGAAAAGTCAAGACCCGAAAAAAACCAAAAAATTGTCGAAACCAAAAATCAGTGCCGGTCTCGGAATATCAAGAACAGTCCCCGTGACACACACTTTCAGCATTTGCAGCAGTAAGATCCCCACAAATTCATCGCAAGGCTACGGTGAAACTCGGAAGACTCCCGCGATATCGCTATGGTTAGGAAATCCGCATGCTGAAAAGAGGGCAGTACGTGGATAATCGACATTTCTTTTCTCCCAACCAAAACCCTGAGGAACTGGTGTCGCGCGTTGAAGTGCTTGGAGTTAGAGTTGGTATTAGGGTTCTGCGCAAGCTGCACCGCGCCCTGGTTATTCTCGGACACCGGTATGTAGGGCATTCTTGCTTCAGGCAACATGAAACGCCAAATCTTCCTAAAAAACAACACTTCCTCAATGGCGTAGGCAAACGCCACTCACTCTGCCTCCGTGATGGAGAGTGTGACGCACTTCTGAGTCATAGAAAACCAAGACACACAAACATCTCCACACATCACCAATGCCCCTGAAACTGACCTTGCCGCGTTCTTCTCATAATCCGGGTCAGCAAACAACTGCAAGCTCAGCCTCCCTGCTGTACCTCTCTGAAAACTATTCCCGAAGGAACTAGTCCGTCTCACATACCCTCAAGTGCCAAGTGCTGCCTTCCAGTGCGCTAACGTTGGTGCAGCGCAGCACCTTGCCACTGCTCTTACGTATTGGAGATATCTGGCCGAGTCTGATAGCCACATCATTGAACCTAGACACTCGCGAAACGGCCAGTCCCCTGGTACTTCATTCTTGTCGAATTCCGCAAGGTTCTTGCCAACAGAGAGCGGAACACTCTAATAAAACTCCATCCCGTATTAATTCCGCGAATTGTTCAGCAAATGTCTGCTGGGAAATCTTCCACACCCTCTTCTCTAATCCCTCTTGTAAAAACACCCCGGACACCAACGTATCTCTCCCAAGTTCTTCATCGGAAATATTTAGTCCAAGACCCTGCCAAACTGTTCACACGTTGTCTTTTCTCCTACCGCAAATATATCATCCACATGCAGTATTATAGTCATCACTATTCTCCCCGCATCCATCAATCGCAACACGCATGCATCTGCCAGGCACTGTGCAAACCTTGAAGTCAACAAACACTTATTAATAGTAAGGTGCGCATGCCATTGCCTCGATGTCTGCTTCAAAGCGCACAAGCTCTTTTTCAGTCTTGCTATCTTCCCCGATAATCTACCGCAACCCTGAGGCAAACTCATGAATACGTTTTCCTCTAGGTCAGAGTGGACGAAAGCGTGCCCAATGTCAAAATGGCACACGTCCAGATCCAGCTAGCAGACCACCGCTGTCAACAACCAAACACTCAAAACATCAACAGCAGGTGCAAACAATTCCCCGACACCAATGTTAGCTCTCTGCTCATCCCCGCGCGCTACAAGCCTAGCCTTAGTGTTTGTGGGCCGGCCGTACTCATCGTCTTCTCAATGAAACATCCGCATTACGTTGACATTGTCCACAAGTTGCTACGCTGGCTCAAACGCCCCCGCATCCGTAAGACTCCCGCCTCGTCGAATCCTCCCAAAGACGAGTGTACTCCGACCTTATGGCCTCCTTGTGCCTCCGTGGGATGTTGAGGTCCGAGGCGTAGCATTGCGGCAAATCTGGAGGCTTGTAGGGCGCCGTTAGTCCCTGACGGTGGTGTCGATGTCTTCCCGAGTGGCAAGCGGCGTCTGGAAAGCACACGGCACCCCTCCGCCCCCCCTGTTGGCTGTCCCCCCTCGCGATTTTCAACATTAAATGGCAGCTGCCCGCATCCTCCAACACTCATCGGCTCCTTGCAACGACCTGCGTCGACGGCCCCACGCGTATTGAACATCGACATTGTCGCCGTCTTGTCCATCATGGACAGCAGTCCGACACTATGGTGAAAGCCTTGTTTACTTTTCAATGACGACGACGGGGGCGGCTCCTCTGGCGTTGCTGAGTCCTGAACGCCCGGTGTGTCGGAGGACTGAGCCGTCCTCGAACGAGTAGGGCCGGATATCCGTTGCGGCTCCGACGGCAGTTGATGCGACATTAACGGCGGTGGTTGCTGGAGAGGCGATGGCGGCGACTGAAACAGCGGTAGCGGCGACTGAAGCGGCAGTAATGCCTCTAACTGAACCGGCGGTGGTGGCGACTGAACCGACAGTGGCGGCGACTGAACCGGCGATGACGGTGACTGAAACGGTGGTGACTGGAGCGGCGTGGCGGCGACTCGTAGCTAATGTTGAAAACCGGCATTTCCAGCGTGGCGGCGTACCCTGATTCCCCCGCGTCCTACAGCGCCGGCGAGGGCAAAGCGGACGCACGGGCGACTGTCCACATCACGTCGCTGGTGTAGCAGATGCCGCCCTTTGAGGCCTTGATCACCTTCACAGCGGACGACGGGTAGTTGTATCCGTTGTTGAGAAAGTAGTACGGCACCGACTCGACGTCGGATTTAGTGCGGCGATCCACCTGCATCATGCCTTTCTGGAAGAGCGGCACCACCTGCAGATCCGTCACTGGCGGGGAAAACACCTCGTACGGTGACCACCAGCCGGTGTTAGTCGCGGAGTGGTTAAAACAGTCGACGGCCCAAAGGACAGCTTCCAGCCACCGGCTGTTGCCATCAGACCCGACATAGGAGATCCGGGCGAAATCTACGCTCGGGAAGAGCCGTTGAATCTCGTGGCGAGTCACATTGCCACCCGTCATGGCTCGCCAAATCGCGCTTTCGACAACCGCGTTCTGTCGCGGCTTGCCTGGGGTCGTGCACTCACGTCGGATCCCAACAGCGTCGCATAGCTCGACGAAGCTGCGAACGGTGAACTCCCCACCGTTGTCCGTGCGAAACCAGAGCGGTCGCCCATGGCGCTGGTGTCGGCGAGGAACGTCTGGACGTACAGGTGGTCTCCGACTTATCCCTCATGCCGTACGGCCGCATTCACCACGAGTTGGTGTCGACGGACATGATCAGGTAGTGGGACCCTCCCATGGACGCCTCGCAGGGGCCGGCCAGGTCGATGTGCACCGTCTCAATAGGCCTCTCTACGCGCAATGTCGTTCTCCGCGGCACCCAGCTCGCACGCCCTTCGCCTACAAACATCCACCACATGGCTGCGGCACTTCCGTCAGGGTGATACCGTGCTTCCCAGCCGTTTCCCTCAGCAACCATTTGTTTACGTGGCCAGAGGAGGCGTGAGAGTGGTTAATATCAAGGAACTTGGCAGGTTTCCCAACAGTAAGTGGGGGCCTACCCGGGGAAAGTACAACTGCAGTAGTCATGCCTTCGTTCCTAACCTCAAGGCGCTTCCGATCCGACTCTGCAAGTGCTTGGACAGTTGAAACATGAATGAGAGTAGGAGAAAAAAAAAACTAGACACAGTGTCGTGCTGACCCTTCCTTAGCCGAGCATCAGTGAATACGCTCATGTCTGTCTCCCGCATGCCGGGCGCGGCGACCAAATGTCTAATCCTCATCACTCTTTCTACTCCTGGTTGCGACACCGACGATCATACTCCAGCTTCACCTGGAGTCGGGGGGGAGAACAAGGCGTCAAAGACATTACACCGCTATCGGTGGGCTCGAAATTTGAATCTTGAGATACTACGCCGTTAAGGACGGGCGTGAAATCATCATCCGTAGCCACTAGCCCTTCTGCATTATGGTGGAAAAGGGGGTGGGAGTAAAACGCCGAGGGCCCTGCCATAGTTACATTGAAGAGGAGAGGAGGGAACAAGAGAGGATCACGTGAAACACCAGGTACTGAAGTATGACAAGGCGCGGGTATTGGAATGAGAGACAAGGGCAGCCACAGCAGTATATTCTGCAGTGGGGGCCGGGTTCTTCGGGTCCATGCGAGTCGCATACAAACATGATCCGATCGAATCATGGGGAAACGTCAGACAGCTATCAAACATGCGCACGACGTCCTTGTTCATGACAATTGTTTACCGCCCTTGGGCCTGATGTAGGGAAAAAAGATTGAACCCGATACCCTCCGTCACACATGCTCCCGTCGACTTTACATGAAAGCTTGTTTTTGAGTGTTTTTTCGGGTTGAGACTACCTACTCTTGTCACCATCATCTCCTTCCCATCACCAATCAACCCTCTCCTTCCCAGGAGGAATCTCTACTCTGTCATACACCTACCGAGAGTCGCTCGTAGTGTATATAGTGGCCCCGTTATCGGAAACCCATAGTTCACTACCTGGTGGACCTTCGTCATGCCCCCCAGACGTCTCACTACCAGTATCGCTTGCAAACGTCAGCCCAGTTACTTCTACGCTACCAACACTCGAACCCGACTTGCCTTTTGGCACTGAACGTGCCACCAGAAGATGTAGGGCGCTCGGGGGAAATGTAGATGCCCAGGGAGAAGGAGCAGAGGAATAGGGAAGAACATGGCTGCGAGGATGCTGAAGGTGATGGAGCGGCGGCGGTAGTGGTGGCGGTGGGTGGTTTGCTGCCAGGGCGGTGGCTGGTGCTGCTGCAGAGGACAACGTCGCGCGTGAGAAGGCCTATGGAGACGGTGCACATCGACCTGGTCGGCCCCTACGAGGCGTCCATGGGCGGGTCCCATTACTTACTTGATCATGTTCGTCGACAGCGCCTTGCGGTAGATGCGGCCTACGGCATGAGGAACAAGTCGGAGACCACCGCGTACGCCCAGAAGCTTCTCGCCGACGCCAACACCATGGTGCGGCGGCTCTGGTTTCGCACGGACAACGGCGGGGAGTTCACCGGTCTCAGCTTCGTCGAGCTATGCGACGGTGCTGAGATCCGACGTGAGTGGAAGGCCCGGGCATCATGCCGCGGGAACCGTATAATCTGTTAGATTCCTGGATCGGTTTTGTACTACAGTACGCATATCTCGCACAACAGCTCATATCGGCAGGCTAGGATCTGCATGATCTACAGTAGATGTTTGTTGTTGTTGCTATTGTTGTTGTCGTTGTTGTTGATGTTGTTGTTGCCGTTCTTCTTCTTCTTATAATCGCCGTTGTAGGTGTTGTTTTTGGTATTCTTTTTGTTCTTCTTGTTCTTCTTGTTGTTCTTTCATACTATTCCTGTTCTTCATATACTATTCGTATTACTACGGCGGGCCTAAGCTTATTTGCTGGACCGGTACAGGCGCAATTTGTTATCTACAATTTTGGTTACAGTGCAAACGTACTCAGACACCAACGCAACTCGTTATCCACACTTTCTGCCACCGTATTAACATTCACGTAGATGCGCACGTAGTTGTGTTGCCGGTGTCAGTGGATTCGTCATATTTTCTCGACGACCCGCCTAGATACACAGCTTCGCTTCGACGCTTGCTAACCAAGCATTTACTTACACTTTTACCAAGGGTGGCGGAGTTCTGCCCCCACGTTGAACCGATTACCTCAACAATGTGTACACGCGCGTTTTTGCGGGTTTATCTTAGTGCAATACAATACTCCGTGTAGTTATTATATATCGGTATCCATACATCCTCTCCTCCACGTTGCGCCGTAGATGGGCGCCGATGTTCGTCTCCAACGCCTCGATCGACGCCACGCGCACGTGTCGCCTTCCACGGGCAGGCCGCGCGTGAGCAATGGCTGGCAGCGCGAGAGCGATGTTGGTGTCATTCCTGTGCGGTCAGTTCCTGTCGGCCAAGCAGTACTTCCGGCCGACTAGTCTGCAGCAATATCCCGGTATTTTGTGCGAATTTGATACCGCCATCTTCCGGGTTCCACAGAATGAGCTAGATACGCTGCGGCAGCTGCTACAAGCAGCCCTAGACGCGGGACGTCTGTTCTTCCGGACGCTCCAGCGCCTCGCGAGTAAGTGCATGAGCATGACGGTGGCTATTCGGCCGGCATCGCTGTGGACACACTCAATGTTTGCGGTGCTCGCTGTCCTAGAGAAGTCAGGTTTGTGCATTGTTGACCTTACGCGAGACTCCAGGGCTGATCTTTTGGGGCAAATTCAAGCAGTAGCGGAAGTTGCCGGCTACCTCGCGAGAGGAGCCGTGGCAGCGCGCGCGACACTTCGCGGCAGTCTCGACGAAAGGGTCGTCGGATGCGTCATCCGTCGCATGGGATGGTGCCATGAACACGACCTCGGACACCTTCCCCGCGGGGGGGGGGGGGGGGGGGGGGTACTCATTATCATGCATGGCCGTAGTCATATGACCATAGACCCTTGTATCCCTACAATGCCGAGACGGAGCACGTCGGGTTTTCACCGACCAGGCAGACATTGCTTGCACCAAGCGCGAAGCGCCGTGAGGTGTTGGGCGAGTCTCATGAAGGGTGAGCTGCATCCTACTAAAAACCGCTTTAGAGGCGGATTTTCTTGCATGTGAATGACAGCATCAATGAATTGCTTTAATTTCTGGTGTGGCCACTTCCAGAGACAGCAATGGGGTTACTATGTACTGCCTCGTAGTTGCCTCACCGTATACACACTACGTGATACGATCATCCCCCTTGTGAGGAGTGAAGGTTCTCCCAGCACAAAAATGATCTAACTTGACCGCTGGCCGTGGTAACCGCCAAAAAAAACAAAACAAAACGATACCCTGGCTGTCTAGCTCACGCAGTGAGAGGCGTGTTTTACAGCGTCGTCACCAACCGACGGCAACCCAACCTATATATATATATCTATACCAGGTACTCATTTGATGCTTGCCTTAGTCATTTGACCATTGACCACGCATCCCTTTCGAGACGGAGCACCTTCCGCGCGCGGGGGGGGTGTTCCTGCCAGACTGGTTTTCGAAGCATATCTACCAGAAGGAGACGTATGGTCTCTACCATCTCTTTCGACAGTTTTGCACGCGACACCCGGACGTGCTGCGGCGAGACAAGTGCTCATAGACGTGGACAACTCGTTAGTAGTGGATGCGTTTAGTCGTGGGAGTGCTAAGAACCGCAAGACTCACGCGTTTCCGGTGCAGTTGTTCGAGTTGCAAGTGCGAGTTGCAAGTGGAGTACCGCTTTAGCTTGTTGTTGAAGTGGATCCCGACGGCGGAGAACGAGGTCATAGATGCCATCTCGCGGCCGTCGCGAAGCGCCATCATCCGCACTGCGCCGGCATCGGTTCAAGCGGTCTGGGACGAGATAGGCCCTTTTAAAGTAGACCTCGTTGCATGCACAGTGTCGGTGCTGCGATCCCCATTCACGGGGGAACCGACGTGTTGGCGCACGACGTTTCGATCGTTCCGGGTACCATAGTCCTGGTCTTCGGGTTTTGTTTCCCACCCCCAATCATGGCAGGACATATTGTGCACCATTTGGCGGAATGCAAGACCCGCGCAGTTGTCCTTTTGCCTGATGTTAAGACCTATTGGTTCCCTTTGGTGCAGCTCGCCGCAGCAAGGTCGAAATATGTGGCTCAAGTGGCTGCGGAAGGGTGCTTTCAGTGGCGCAGTTCGGATGATGGCCTCACGAATTTGCGGTACCCTCGCTGGGGGATGACAGCGTACGAGTTAGACTTTCGTACTAAAGGGTATCGATTATCCATGTATCGGCAACCATCGCGCAATGGCTTGCATCCATCGCATAGTAGCGCGCATATAGTTAGTTTTCGAACTTTTTCCAAATCTCACCGAAGTTCGCGGTCCCCTTTCCCTTTGGTGTTTTATTTCAACCAGAACGACGCAAACGAATTTGACGCGTTTGTGTTCCGGCCGGGTCTCGCGGTTGGCAAACAGCTACTCCGGACGATGTTTTGAATTCCCTCCGTTTCCTTGACACTCAAGGAAAATCCACTGAAATAGTGCACGAAACATCTTGCCCCGGCGTGGGCCATAGGGGCGACGATGTGAGATTGGAGGGATCTTCTTGCGCTAAACGGTACGCGGCCGAGTCTATTTGAAAATGTTTGTCTCTAAGCTGAGAAAGACGATGGAAGAAAACGGGACAGGAGAAGCAGATCCCGTCCGCCGGGTACGCAATTCTTGCTCGAATCCAGTAGGTACGTACCTTATCTTCGTATCTGACGAACAGAAGTAGGACGGGGGTTCAGGTCAATCGGGCCGCGCCGATGCTGAAACACACACTCATAGATCTCTAAGCGACATGCGGTCGCGCGCACAGGTGGCCAGCGTGCGCAGGTGGTCAGCTCTCTGGCCGAGCATATTCTCTGACGCGATATATAGCCTTATACTTTGGTTTTCTATTCGATGCGTAGGGGTTATGATTTTCGTTTACAACAAGGTCGCACATCCTAAAGCTCCCAGCGTCTGAGGACTTGGTACTAAACTCTCAGCTGGGAAAGACGCTTCGGGCCTCTATATCGAATCAGTGATAGTGTTAGCAGACCGGGACTGCCCGGAGATTTGCGTTTTTCGGTCGGTTATGGCGTACATCTCAGCCGCATAATGAATTTGGGGGGGCTTAATCGCCGGGTACGTCTTCCCCGTTGTCACGGCAGAAGGGTGCCGGAGCCGTCTCTCTCTCCGCAGCCCGTATTACGGCGAACCTGAAGAGCGATCTGCGAATGGTAGAGCCACCGAACTACTTCACGATGTAAGCTTTTCATGTGGGAGGACAGACGCTAGCGAGCTACCACTGTCTCCAGAGTTCGAAACGGATTTTGCGGCATGCGTAAAAAATGTTTGAGTCAATGTTAATGAAGTTTGGGAGAGACAACTGCCCCTGACCAGTGGGTCAAATACAAATACAATCTAAAGAGGCGCAGCGGAGTATGGGCGGGACCACAGGTCGGCGCAGGAGGCCTCATCCAATCCAATACTTACATTAAATGTACTTACATTAAATGATCCATGGTAGACTTACAGAATACAACAGTAAAATGGCAATCCAATCGATGGGCTTAAAATTTGCACAAATCATGGAACCATCGATGATATCGAAACGTCTCGGAATTTGTATCGCAACGAGGTCACTTCTGCTTTTCGCTCCCGAAACCTCGGGAGTAGAGTTGGTTGCAACATTTCTTGAGACCACCCCACCCCCCGGCAGTAGGATTAGTATTCTTACGATTGTATCCTCAGATCATTTACAGGTACTAACCCCGCGCAGAATACGTGATACGCTAGTCTACTCAGCTCGGGGAGTATCCTCAGATCATTTACAGGTACTAACCCCGCAAATCATGGCAGAATACGTGATACTTCTGCTTTTCGCTCCCGCTAGTGCAACATTTCTACTCAGCTCAGGGGCAGACGTGAGAACGCTAAATACCAGACGAGACCTCCTGCCCAGCTCAGGAGGCCTCATCCAAACAAATGCTTGCATTAAATGATCCACGGTAAATGAGACATAATACAACAGAAAAATTAGTCTGCGTGCAGCATGCTCACGATGTAGCAACCGGAAAGCCAAATAATCGTCGACGAATCCATAGTCGCGAGACATGGTGACGCTGATGTTACCCGCATAGAGCACGTGGTAGCTTTCAGGGTGGGCCAAAGAGTCGGGAACAACCGCTGTTGCGCCTTGTAGCCATGGGCGCGACGGCGTCAGCTGCCGAAAACCCGATGATATATCGGGCAGGGTGTTCGTAGAGTCCAAGCCTGGATGCCCTGACCACCACGTGGTCTGATGAGTTTTTTTATAGTCATTGAATTGGAGGACCGAGGAGGGGAGAGAGAGCGGAGCCTAGCTCGTAGCTCGGAGCAGAGAACGGAGCAGAGAACGGAGTGCTCAAACTCTCCTCATGAACACACGGCATAATTCATAATAACGCCTGCGAAGATATACGCAACCCTCTACAACTTGTAACCGTCGCTGCTGGAACGATCCAAACGAACACCTTAGGAAGGAAAAACCAGGCGCTGATTAGGGGCTTGATCAACCCTGGAAGATGTCATCAGCGGGAGGCCGTATCGAACCCTAAGGTACTTCTTTTGTTCGTTCATAAAAGATAAACCACTGAGCTACTCAGTCAGCGCTAACTGAGTAGCTCAGTGGTTTATCCTTTATAAACGAACACAGGGATGGTAGGAGCGATCCTGGAACTGCATCCAGCTGTCGCGTCCGAGGTGCGCATCGTGTTGCATACCTTTGAGATGCGACGATTTATGCACATACGGCGAGTGATGCTGTTGGTTGGTCGTTGCGGAAGAACTGTAGGTTAGAGCGTGCTGAAACGGAGGTTTCGAGAGCAAGTGATATATCAAACTTGCCCCACGACCTGGGAGGGGTGTGTCGTTCGCAGACGGCAGAGGCAGCACCTACGCGTTTCAAGCTTTCGAACGCGTGGGCGTTGATAAGGGTCTGCGACGAGCCCGTATCCAAGAGGACGACACATCCACGCTGCACGGCAGCTGAGCCACTGTAGATCTTGGTTCTGGTGGTGAAAGGAGAGTCGTCTATCGTTGCTACGTCAGCGACAAGACAAGGCCTTCGGCAAGAAACGGGGGATGCTGACCGGAGTGGGCGATAGGAATTAATGCGAGAACAACGCCGTCGTGGTCAAATGTCCTGGTTGTTCCCTCGGCTCTGCCTCTGCTGCCTTTATCTTCTCAGGTGGCCCAGCCGTTCCTTCGTCGAGATTCAGTTCGTCTCGGACCCGCCGTCGCTAAGCTGCCGCTACCGGCAAGCCTCCGGCTGCCGTGGACGCTGGTTTCGCTCGTTCATATCCTACTACACTCACCATTCCACGACCAGCCTCCATCGCAGGCAAGCTGCGTCCGCCTCGGACCACCTTGCCCTCAGAGGTTTCTCCCCGGACCTCCATCGACCCAGTTACTACTGCACCGAGTCGACACGTCACTTATGCAGCCAAACCTGTTCCACCCTTGCTTAGTGTACTCTCTCCAGATGCTCCTCGGCGTGTCAGCGCTCCAGCCGCTCTCCCTGAAATACCGTTACCGGCAGACATCGAGTGAATCGAGTCTGTCGGGCGATACTGGCACTTTGCGCTGGCAACTGAACAATGCGCTGAATCGGTCTGTTACGCAGTCATTCGGTATCTTCTTTTTGGTAGTCCATCGATCCTCCCCAAAGATTCCTTCTTTCATCTGGCGCCTCACAAGCGCCCTCCGTTGTCGGAAGTGCGCTCTTAAGCCAATACAGAACGTCTCGTTACGGACGACGTCAGCATCCTCCTGCTCGTGCGGACGTTTACGCCTTCCGCTCCGGTCTGGCCCGACAAGCCTGGCGGACGTACGACCCGTCTCTTGGACGACGAACCTACGCGTCTACGTGCCGTTGCTCATGCCTCCGTGGATGATGCAAGCGTGTCATGTTAACGCTTCCTACCACCTCAGTGTCGTTCGTAAGCTCTTGGTACTCGAATGCGGGTTTTGGTGGATTGGCATGGACATCTACCCGCGATGGTGGTTTCGTCGTTGTCTCCAGCGCCAGGAGCAAACATTTCCCAGGCAGATGGCACGTTGGCCCATCCTCTCTCTCCCCTTGTCTCTCTGCTTTCGTCCGGTTCTGGTGTCGCGGTGAGCGTCGAGTACTTCGGAGCCGTCCCCGTCACACCCAGGGGAAACATCTACACGTACGCTGTCTCTGCCGCTAGGACGCCACACTCAGAGGGTGAGCTTTGTAACCGTGGCATATAAGTCACGTAATAAACCTGTTGTTGCTTCAGTGAAAAGAGCCATTCACCTGATAAACATACCAACAGTGTTCGTTGGAGGTATGGTATGAACATCAGTATAAGTACGCGGGTTACGTTGTACTTGGTGATGAATGTGTCGTGATTTATACCAGTATACATCAAGATTCATCATGCCCAAGCGATCTATTTGTCTGGCGGCGGATGCCACAGAACAACGATACATATATTTTTTGTGCGGAACCCACTACCTTGTACGTCGCATACGGTTAAGGTTGTGTACAGCACGGGCATAAATTACTTATCCAACCGCCTAGATACAGGGTCTTCACAGCTCTGAGCGTAGACCCCACCGACACCGCTTTGTCCTAATAAATGCACCGAAAATCCACGGGAGACGTGCGCGGGGGTTCAGTGATGGTGGAAGTCGAAAATATATAACCCGACCCAACCGCAGACAGCAAAACCAACACACAACCCCCCGCATATTTCCGCTGACCGAGGAAGGTCTAGTCACCACCTCATGACTCAGAATACATCTCCGTTGCGACTGCCAAAAAGCAGTGGTTGCCAGCCGTTGCGCGGTTTCGGAGTCGAGGTAGAAATCTTTATTGTGCATGCTGATCATCGAGTGGCTGATCACCACTACTACTGTGGGGCATTGATGGCGAATCCGCGCTCGGAAGACGAACCTGCCTTTTTCGCTGTGCGCATGGGTCCGTTAGAAGACTGTTTCAGGCCTAAATTGTCCTAGATACGTTCATCAGACTGCACACAGAAAGCAGGGGGGGTGTCGTGTCTGTCAACATGTGTTTTCGACCACGACGCGAACCATGCTGTATACATGTCTGGTGGTATGCTATGCTCCGGCAGCCATGCAAGAGTGGACACCGAACGTTCACGACCCTGGTGCGTTACGTAACCCTATATCCCATTTATGCAAAAACACTTTTTGTAGGCTTCCCACACTGACGCGAATGGCTTATTATCCAACCGAGCCCAAGACCTCCGCACAATGGGTTGGGTTTGAGTGACAGGCTTTTCCCCCTCTTCCCCACTATGGTTTGTGGCTTGAAAACATTTTTTTGAACATTTTTCAGGGGAGGAGAAAAAAAACTGATTTGCCCCCCGACAATTGGCGCTCGATTAATTGCTGCACAGAACTTTGGTGGGTCAAAGAATCGACAGGATAACACCTACTGGTCCAATTTCTCCGAATCTGTTAATTTTTCATGAGTTCGCTCAACCACAACAACCGAAATGCCCCGGGAAAACGTTTTCGACGTCTTCTCCACTAAAACTCGTTGAAACCAAACTGAAACAGAAAAGTAGCCTGCTTCTTCGGCTTCTTGCTGTTTATTTGATGTCTCTCTTCTTTTTCTGGAGGGTTTGCGTCCGAGCGTACGATATCCGCCGCTCCCCCAGCGCGTCGCGTGGTGAGACTGGTGCGGCAGTCGCTATAGGCTCATGCGATGTTGGTCCGTGCGACGTAGGGGTGTTTCGTGCTTTCCCGCGCCGCCCGCTTTTTCGCTTGTTGGTAACACTAACCTTCGTGTCATTGCACTGTATCTGGTAGTGGCTCAGACCATACTTGCTCCTTGCAACACGTAAAGACCGTCGTTCTCTTTTCACCCACGCTTGCCGCTGGTTCGACGCTGCAACCCGCTGCAAGCCCGGACACGGTGACAACCGCGCTGGCCCCAGGACAGCACTCCGGGCAGACGGTTCTGTTCTGGGTGCAGCAGGATAGTCGGCCGAGCCTTCCTCGGGTGTACGATGTTTGTCACGCTAAAAAGTCGACTTTCTTGTCGTGATCGACTCGGCCCCTTTGTGCATTCCGTGCCCGGCATGCAGCGTCCTAAAGGGATAGTTCGCTTAGCGCAACGTTTGTTGTTTGTGAGATGGAACCCGAGGGCGTTCGGCCCTCGTATTCACCCCTCCCTCTGCTCATAGCACTCGAGCCCGGCACTATCGTTCTAGTTCTAGCAGTGGTTGGTGCTCGTACATGCTTGCAGATAGGACGCGCTGCTACAGTCAAACAACAGCCCCCCCTCGGGAACCTTCCTGTTGCCTAAATTGTGTGACAAAGAGCATTCCGCTCGTACTGCCACTGATGAACAAACTGTTTCTTCTTCGTCCGCGAGAGATGAACGAGGTGTCCGACGCGCAGCCTGCAGTTCAGCACAAGCTACGCTCACCGGCAGGGAGCTTTTTCGTTGTACCTGAGGAGCAACGTCATTTCACTATGCTATCGTATGATGATATTCCGGTTGAGCCCAGCAGTGCAGGTTTTCCTACACCAGACATCCAGCAAGCCACAGATTTGCCGCCATACAGCAGCGATTATTTTCATGCCACAGTCGACAGCGAAAAGTTCGGTACAGCGGCAGAGCTATCAGCTTTTATTCCTGTACCACCGTGCAGTGACTATAGTGTTGCACTGAGCACCGATCGTTTGTTTCCAACTGGCGGTCGAAGCGAGCGCAAGAACCTGTTTAGCTCTTCGTTCGTTTCTGGCGCCTGGCCAAGTCCCTACTTCCCGATAGTTGAAGACGGCGAGAATGTTCGACTCAATGCAGGAATTATCTACGAGTTTCATAGTGATCGGTTTTCGCGTTGTGAGTGTTTGCCAGGGCCCAGCAATCGCAGTATTTTTATGCCTCTTGTCAAGATACGTCAGCATTCTATCCCTCTAATTCATACCCGTGACGGTTTGATGGATTTTGTACACTTATCCCTGCACGACTGGGAGCAAGATCATTTTGTGGAAATTCCAGTGTGTCGACCATTTTAGTTTCCATCCGTACAACTGCCCTCGTTATCCATTGGGACGATAGATGTTTCAGCTGACGTTGGTTCCAATTCGTTTAAGGGTTGATTGGTCGATTTCATCTTCACGTAACTCCCCTTTTCAAGCCTCGGGGCCGGTCCCTTCGCCCATCGTTCGAATATCCTCAGTCCACCAAGCGTTCACGAGCCCGGTATTTGCGTGCGGATTTCGCGAGTGTGGCATATCCACTTTCGATCCGCCAACCACTGTTTGCGATTTGAAGCTACCTCACCCCAAAAGGCTTGGGATATCATTTTTCTTCTGCGGCCTATCACTGCTTGCGATTTGAATCTGCCTCGCCCAACAGAGCTTAGTGACTCTTTTCTGCGGCCAACCACTGGTTGCGATTGAATCTGCATCGCCCAGCAGAACTTGGTGATTCCTTGCTGCGGCCAACCAATGCTTGCGATTCAAATATACCCCCTCTAGATAAGCATGGTGTTTCCTTTCTGCGGCCATCCATTGCTTGCGATTTGAATTTTCCTTCCCCGATTGGGCTTGGTGTTCCCTTTCTGCGCCCACTCATTGTTTGCGATTTGAATATACCCCCTCTACTGTACAGTAGTAAGGCATGGTACTTCTTTTCTGATCCGTCATTTGTCGTTTTCGAGAGAGACATCGATTCACCGCCCACTGCTTGCAAATTGACATCGAGTCCTCTCGCAGGGCGCCGTGATTGTCTTCATCGGTCATTTGGGTCATCTGTCCTGCACATTGAACATTTTTAGCGTGAGTCAGACATATTCTTGGAGCATCTCGTATATTTTTCGGACACCACAGAATTATGTACTGAGCGCCCGACATATTTTTTGCGTGCCACAGATATATCATTTGCGCGTCCGGAATACTTTCCGGGTGAAGTAGAATTTTCTACTGCCCATTTCGGACCACTCCGACGTATGGTGGATTCATCCATTTCGATTCCCCACTTCTCTGTAGGTGATTTCTCTGCGGGTGATGGGTCACCCCCTTCGTTCCCCAACTGCTTCTTTGCGCGATGCGGATTCGTTTACTTCAAACGGAACCGCACCTTGTCGACCCAACCAAGTCGTGCTTCCAGTTTTTTCATCTCCCCTGCGACTTCCGCTCGAATATTAATGATTGATGTCGCGGCCACTGTCCTTCCTTTTAAACAGACGACGTCGTTACCGGTGTTGACTTCTATTGTCGTACGCTCGATCAAGTTTCAACGCAACCCACTCGAACTATAGTAACGACGACATTGGCCCTTTCCCTCCTCGTTTGGCTGCCTGTTTGGTCCCCACCCTCTTTGCCTCTCAGGACCACACCTCGTCTGCCCTGAGTGGGAAACGACGTTCCACTGCGACGCCGAGTCAAGAGTCAGGTTTCGAGCCCCTTGACGACGGTGAGTCCCCACCGATCGGCACGGACAACTCTTCGAATGCGCTCGCCCCCATGGACCTTCCTTTGGGCTCGCTCCAAACCGATGAGCACCCTCCCAGTTGTTCTCTGACGGCAGCGGGGACCGACAAGGCTTCTATGGCAACAGTGGGAAACGACAGTTCTTCCAGCACAACGGCGGGAGACGACACGTCTCGGGCAGCAGCAGGGGATAACTCCGGTCTGCCTTCCATTCCCTTCATTTACCAGTCCTCCATGTCCCCGGAGGATTAGTCCGCACTCAAATCCCAAGTCCAGAACTAACTCATCGATAGCGAGGCGTCAACTCGTCGGGTCTGTCAGGCAGCCGACGCTGCCGACGCAAGTGATGCACAGGCGAAGAAAGACGCGGCATTCCGCGTGAAGGTGGAAGTCGCCACTGCCACCGACGACGAGTGCCGCTCGGCCGTGGAGCCTGCTGCGGCCCACGGCTCTCCACTGCGTCAACAGCTGGACGTTATCGAACGCAACAAGGCTGACGCACGGAGAAGACCCGTGAGGATAAGGCGGCCATCAACCATAAGGCCCTTGGGCGTCTGCCAGTAACCACATCGCTACCGCCCCCCCCTCCCTAGCGTCCCGGAACCCCCATTCATCTACAAGCCGTCAACGTTCGACTTCACGTTCATGCATCTCCCAGTGTCCATGCTCGCGACACAAACTAGGACCGCCTTCCGCACGAAAGGTGCGAAAGGGATTTATTCAGCGGGAGGCTCCCTCTTGGCATACATGGCGGTATTCCGGATGGGCATCCTGGACCCGGTGTTGGTGAACCCGGCCACTTCGTTGCCGACAAAGACTATTAATGCAGCTTACGACCTCCTCTTCACCCTCAGGAAGGCGTACGAAAACGCCTTAGTCACTCCCTGCTGCCAGACGCACCACTCCCCGCCACGGGCCCCGCCCAGGACCGCAACCGCGGTTCGCGCAGCGTTGACTCCAAGGGTCACACCGTGATTTCAGCGGCGGCACCTCTTCCTCGCACGGCTCCTCCTCGCGCAGCGCTTCGTCCTCGACGGGATTGAAGTCACGCAAACTGGGCAAGGGCCCCCACAAGCGCTCGTCCATCTCCAAAGCAGCGGACAACGGCACCAGCTTAGACACTTGATGGGTACCGCCCCTAATCCCCACAAAAAGACGTTACCCTACGTAGGTACTACATGTTCTTCACCGTCAACCCCACGTATGCGTACCGCTCCTGGTCCCCGCGAAGACGATCCCCTGGTCGAGATCGTAGGTACTCTATGTTCCTCATCCCCGGCACCAGGTATGCTTGCCGCTTCTGGTCCTCGCGAAGACGGAGGCATGATTGTCGCCGTTACCTCTCCGCCGCGAGCACCTGAAGTGCGAAACACCCCTCGTCCCCGCGTCAACGACGCTAATCCTATTTTTCTTCATGCACCTTCCCTGACCTTATCTATTGAGGCATCTACCACGTCCGAGAGTGACTCCCAGATGTGAGGGTCAACTTGAGGAGCGGGTACGGAAACGCAGGGCCCTCGAGATCAATACGGGCGCTCCGCTCGAGGTCCTCACGCAAGATCGGTCGGAACCTCCCGGTACGCACCATTAACGAATACGGTCGGAGTGCTGTCAGCTCCAATTTCAATCTTGACCAGAGCGTGTCGGGGGCTTCTTCTTCGGCCCACGGCGTCTTGCCGGAGGCCACTGAGCTGGTGAAGAACAGGTGTCCCCCGCAGGGCGACACGTGTTCCCCACAGGGCTTAATCGCCGCTACCCTCTCGGCGCCGTAAAATTCACCCTTCCTTACCCAGAGGAGCCACGACGAGGTGATCTGGGAAACCAGACGCCGCGTATTGTCCTTGCAGTGCTGATAATAATATGTTTCTGTGGACCTACTTCGATACCTCCCGCCTACATGGCCTCCGCACAGTCCAAGTGGACCAGTAGGGGGCCCCTTACCCTTCCCCGAAATTTCGTCGGAGACCGGAGACACGACCGCTCCAAGTGAATGCACCTCCCACCACGGCCCCGACGACAAGGCCCTGGCAAGACAAGAAGCAGGCTGGGTCCCGTCTCCCAGAGAGAGAGAGAGAGAGAGAGAGAGAGAGAGAGAGAGAGAGAGAGAGACCGCCAACTGCTTTTCCGGAGATGTGTATGGTACGCCCCCGCTTTGTTTCGCGCCTCCATCAACACCGCCGCGTTCGATCCTATCCAAGAGTGCTGCACGCACGGCATATTGTTTGTTTGGCAGCTCCCCTCTTGCGTTTCGCTATGGGTGCCTTTCCGTCATGCGGTTGAGTGCATCTCTTATTCCTGCGGCAAACAGTTCTTCGCTGCGGAAAACAGCCGCTTTAGGGACCACCAGACCCTACAACACATCATGGGCGTGTCTGACCCTCGCCTGTACAAGCAATATGGACGAGAAGCCCGTAACTTCGACTTCGCCGTGTGCGAACGCGAGCGAGAAAATATCGTGATTGTCGGTTCTTACGCCAAGTTCGCTCAATGCCCAGCCATGCGAACCCATCTGTTGGGCACAAAATTCTCGCGGAACCTATCCCTTACGACCTCAAAGGGGGCATCGCATACAGGGCCGCCCCTGTGCTGCGTCTTAAATTTGCTGGGCAAGTCTATGAAAAACGTGCCACGCCTCTTCCGCAACCGCACGGCGCCACCGACGTGCCACCAGACATGGTCTCCTAGGGCACCTTGCCCTCTAGTAGATACCGCATTTTCATTATTGACCCTTCGACGCGACAGCGACTGTGCCCAAGGGATACGTCAGCAGCTACCTCCCTGTCGGGACATCCCGACTCTCCTCCAAACATGCCATCGGCCAACGGCAGTAACGTTCTCGTAGTAGTGTCCTCCACCTACTACTGTCAACACAAGGTCGTGCATGCGAGCAAGGGCCTTGTCTCGGTGCTGGTGAAGCAACCATGGACAATTCTACCTTCGCTACCAAAATTAAGATCCGCAGTGGCCTACCTACTATGCAGGTTGGATGTGTCACCCTCTTAGATACGGGCTCGCCGTAGACAACCCACGCGTTCGAAAGTATGTGACGCGTGGGAGCTGCCTCTGCCACCTGCAAACGACACACCCCTCCCAGGTCGTGGGAGGGCTTTGGTAAGTCCCCACGTTTCGAGATCTCCGCTGCAGTACGCCCTAGCGTACAGTTTCTCCATGACGATCAACTAACTGCAATACTCGCCGTATGGGCACACGTCGCTCCATCTGAAGCTATGCAACACGACGTACCACTCGGACGCGACAGCTGGATGCCCTTTTGGAGTTCTGGAACCACTTCTACCTTACACTGTCTCCCTGCCTAATGAACAATCGGGTTCCGGGTTCACGCAGTCGCCCCCAGGACTGAAGGGCGCAACAGCGTTTGTCCTCGACTCCCCGGCCTACTCTGAAAGCTTTCACCTGCTCTAATATGTGGGTGATGCCGGCATCACCTTGTCCCGCGACCATGGACGTGTTGATGTCGATATGGTTCGCCGTAACGGTGCCCCTGCCCTCGCCGATTGCTACTTGGTCAACATGCTGCACCCGGCTACCGATTTTTTCTATGGAAGAACGCATTGTGGAAAATGGCCGCCAGCTCATCCCACTAGCCGGCGTCGCTGATCTAGACCCAGGTGGCTTACTCGGCAGCTTCTCTGGTCCGCTGATACGCGTATCCTTGGCAGCTGTCCTGCCCGACGCTCCTGGTCTTTCTTTACGTCCTTCCGCCCCAGGCCCAGTCTCCACTCATTCCATGAACGCGGACCAGCCCTGAACGAATGAGCACCGACCAACGCACGAGATTTCTACAAGTTTGGAACCGCTTTCCGTCGCACATGCACCAACTTGCATTTGAATAGCGCCGTCTCGGTGGGACGCCGACCGTCGTCAACCAGTTGGACGATGTCGCACTGAGTTCTCCGACCGCCCCTCCACGTCACCGATGACTACGTTCCCGTGTCCGTTCAGCGTTAGGAGGTCGACAAGATTTCCAGCCACCAGTTCGCAGGAAGTCGGGGCGGAGTCATTGCCGTTCTCAATGAATCACACTGGAAAGACCTCCTGCGACCGTCTTGGGACGTGACTCGGACCTCCTTCACTCCCATTAACACATCCTCAACTACAGGGCCGGTGCGCCCCTGCAACTTCAGCAGGCGAACGAGACGTTCCGCCGTATGTACGTGGGTTCTGCTGAACGTTAGCTCGCCCGCGACAAGAGCGCCCATTTACTGCCTCCTGAGTATAGCCATGTCGACCAACAAATGTGGAGTCGCGGGTTCAGCGGCACCATCCTGCCTATCGGCACTTACGTCTGGTAAAAGGGTCAAGATTCTGGTGGCTCGGAAAAAATTCCGCGCACACTTCAACTCCTGTGCAGGACGTTGTTCGTTTCTTTGACGACCCCGGACCGGTCAAGTTCGCACCATCTTCCACTCGGTATACAACGGTTCTTGGGGCCGTTCGCGGCTCGTGGTGTCTGCAAGTACACCAAGGAAGCTTCCTCATGCGCGGTATTGTGCGCAACGTCGATGAATCCCGAGAAGCTTCGTGAGCTGGCCCTGCCGGTTAGAAAAGTCCCCATAGCCAATAATAGGTTTCGCACGCGTGTCTTCTGTAGTCGCCGAGAATGGGGTTGGTATCGTGTCACTATTTTAGAGTTTCCCTGTGTTACGCTGTAGGCGTACTGTTCGTTCAACTTTCCACGATTCTCCCGTCCTTTCTCTGCTTTCACGGCAACTCGCTACTGAGCTCTTTCGACGATTGGGCATACGGGTGGGTTAACTTCCGCCTTCTTGCCATTCGGTCACGCGTCTCTTGCGTTCCCTATCTGCGATTGTTTTAGCCCTCTTTATAAGAGCGGCGGAAAGATTCGTCCGCTTCATGAATCCTTCTCGCGACCTGTCTGGATTCTAAAGGACCAGCGTGGCCAGTCGTGCCAGTTTTTTCTTACATTCCTTGGCCTTTCTTTGGTTTTCCCATATCCCGTGTTCGTTGACCTTTGATACGCACCCTATGGTTTGCCTTAGGTTAACGTTCGACCACATTTGCCGTTCGTGCGTTCCTTCTTAGTATCTCAAAGCAGGCCGAGGTACTAGAGGTCGTTGTTCAGCCACAGTTTGCATTCCGCCCTCTCCCACGCGATATGACATACTGGTAAGCCGTAACGATGTCTGCTCTTTGTATGTTTTGTGTTTTAATGCCCTCAGTGTCCGCGAAATCTTGCACGCGTCCTTACCGCCCTATGTTTGGGAGATCGGGTCTTATCTGTCATGGACTGTCTAATTCGTATGACGTGATTCCTCTATCTCGGCACTGTTCTCACTGTTCGAGTGAGCTCCGTCGCGCCAGTACATGTTCCATTGCGTTACCTCCCCGTTTGTGTTTATAGCTTCGAAGCATCCCGTGTCTTCGCAGTAGGTACTGTAATAGGTGTTTTCATTCTTCGCGTTTCGCTTTCAGGAATTTGCAGCCAACTAATGGTACATTGCTCGACTAGCCCTAGCTCATAGCGCTCCTTGTTCCGCAAGCCACACCGCTTCCTCAAGTTTTATTCTTCGATTTGGTGCCCAGGTAGTTCTAGCTTGTTTCGCCTACCCGTATTTTTGGACTTGTTGCTGTCTGATTCGCAGTGCACTCGTGTAATCGGCTTCAGCCGTACAAGCTAGAGGTGTGCGAGTGGGTTGTGAAGCGCCACATCTTCGATCCATTCTCTGAATTCTCCGAGTGGGTTTGGTCCCTGCCTGGGTTTTCAATGGTCCATGCAGCATAATTTGTCTACAATTTTCCCAGCACCAAGGTACATTTCTCTCGGGGTGGAAGTAGTTGTTCTGAAATCCAAAGACACCGGCGAACGCCTTGTCTCTAGGCGCAGGTATCCACGGAAACTTGATTTTTTTGTTGTTGTATTTTCTCTAGACCTTTATATCCTAGATAAACCGAAAAAAACTTATTCCGTTTTTTGGGACCGGTGCATGTTTCACTATCTCCCATACATCAACGGATTCGGACAGCTCTCAACGTTTGCTCTACTCGTACGCGTTTAGATTTTTTCGAACAAGTCAGTATTGATTGACATATTCCAAACAATCTTGATATGAAAGGCCGACTTGTTTCGTGGTTTTATTTGGGATAACAGACGTATGATCTAATAAAGAGTGCGGCAAACGATCCCTCTCATCAATCCCACCCGTTTTTTTTTTTTTTTTTTTTTCCGAGAAAAACGATAGATCGTGAGATATTTAAAAAAACAATTGCCGCCACATGATGTGGACTCGGAGGAACGCCGTACTGAAACCAGTACGTACGATACACTACATACTTAAAATAGCACGTACTATCACGTAAGAGTACTGCTGGCGTGTTGCTTGAGTGGGGCTTGCCCCTGGTATACTCCATGACTCATATATCAGCAAAATGTAATAATATACAGCTGTGGCCAAAATCAGATTCGTATACCTGATCTATTGGAGTCAAAATCAGGTATATTCTAACACCAAGTAAAAAGCGCGAGCCACGACAGGTGTTTTGCCTATGAAATCTTTTTTAAAAAGTGCCTGAACATCAAGCGTTTCGCCTCCAAAATCTTTTTTTGTTTTTTCGATTTCTTTGCGGCATAGATATCACGGGCTCCACTTGGACCTGCAGAGGGTCATCAGGCTTTGTTTCTTTCGCTACGGCGGGAGCGCTAAGAGTATTTTGTTCTGGCACCCCTCCCCCCGTTGCCAGCTTTGAAGCTTCTCGACCACCTTTGTGGAACTGCCTGTTCGGCATGAAATGATCTTGCCGCACCGAACCTGAGACCACCTGGACGCGGGGTGGGGCAGACGAACTGCCGTGGTTGTCCTCGGTGCTGTAATATGACTCCTGTGACCATCGTAGGAAACAACAGAGTACACATCACAACAACTGAAGCACATTGTACACCCCGAAGAAGAAAAGTTTAATCAGCGTACGCCGTATGTGTACCTGGTGTGTATACATACGTACGTACGAGTACAGAGTTTAGACACAAGAATTGCAACCGAGGAACCGCAGACGCATCTGGAACCCTCTTCATATTTGGCGTCGTCGGCAGGGATGGTCTCCGCTGAGCTAGACGCGCCTGCTTCTCACCGGCTTGTTCTATCCTCCCCGACTCCTGTCACCCTCGGAGCATCATCATGAGAGGCTTTCAACTTTTTCCTTCGAAGCCATTTTTTTTCTACGTACTGGTAGTAATTTTCGGGCTGGACCAGCAGCAGCAATCTAGCCTCGTCACAGCAGTAGCCTCAACGAACCGCTGCTATCCGCTCGTAGTCCCGGTCTCTTTCCGTTCGCGTCGATACGATCGCCCCCCTGACTAACGTCGACTTCGGACGATGGTCTACAAAATACCTACTTTGTACGGTAGCAAGATGAGAGGCTATCTCCTACAGTATGGAATGAGTGTATTGTGTATCGTGATGAGCAGCAATGTCGGTGCATGGCATAGCGTGAAGGAGGGCTGCAACATTGTGTGTCTCAACAAGGCAGTGGGCATCATGGGCGTTAAGTGTGTTGCATTGTCGGCTGCGTTGTGTTATTAATAGTGATTCCTAATAGGTTACACTCTGTACGTACAAGACAAATGAGGTAAAATGTGCATATACCCTGGACAACAGAAAATAAATAGAACATTGCCGCTACAGTAGCCCCGAAAAAGCGTGTGTCAATGGATATTGTTAACGACAATAGACTGGCAACGCTTGCTAACGGTAGACATTGTGAACCACGATAGACTGGCAACACTGTCTATCGATAGACACTGTTAACCACATTGGACTGGCAACGCTGTCTATCGATAGATGTTGTTAACGGCAATAGACTGGCAATGCTGTCTATCGATAGCTATTGTCAGGGAACAATATGTTTTCGGCAAGGGAGACAATATGCCTTTGCCCCAACAATGGAGTCACACGGTTGTCCATAGATGGCCATAGTCTTGAACAATAGATGTTGGGGAAGCAACCGTGATATATATTGTTTGAACAACAGACTAGAAGCGTTGGCCTATCGATGGCTATTGCCGCCAACAATGTATACGCAACTGTTTCCATCAATAGCCATCGTCACCCACAATAGACTGCTGGGTGCGTTTTCGCAATGCGTAGTATCTCTACGTTCACGAGAGATGCATGTTTTGTTCACAACCGACGGAATTAATTATCTATAGTCATGGGCTCTACCGACGGAAACTAATAGCTGAAGTTGCCCAGAGGCAGAGAGAAGAGAAGAACGGCCACACTTGTCCCGTGCCCCCGCCTAGCTTCTCGTGATAGGTGCACAAGCAGAGCACGGCACTGCTCGCTGCCGATTGATAAGCCTAGAGGCTAGGTCTACTGCTGTGGTTTCTCCCGCCCACCCGCCCCTTTCTTCTTTCGAAGGTGGGTGGAACGGAGCGGCCACAGGGTGTTGGCCACACCGTATTATACCTGTATTATTATCTGTGATTAACTGGTAGCGATTCGGGGCTCTCACCAGGAGAGTGGGGTATGTCAATGGTTTTCTACCATTGGAGGTCTCGGTCGTCCAAGACTGCGTTTGTTAGAGCCCTGGCTAGTCGGCGGGGGGGGGGGGGGAACTCCCGGGTACTGGCAGTACGATAAGGCAACGAGAGTCAGCGGCCGGTGCCGCGGCTCTCGTACCACGCCAGGAGACTCCCCCCCCGACGTCGGAGAGAATAATAATAACATGACAATTCGAAGGATATACAACAAAAGATTATTGCCTAAAGCTATTGTATAACGTGCAATGATGCATGTCGATGGCCATTCTTGATGACCATCGAAGCTTCTCTATTGCCGCCAACAATGGGTACGCGATTGTGTTCAATAACAGCCATCACCACCCATAACAGATTGTTGGCCGGGCTCCGAAAAATATGAATCTGACTTACTTTATTTCAGTATGGAACAAAAACCTCGTCAAAAGAAAAGGAAAAAGTTCGGACGGGCAAACAAGGTCCGTCTCGACTTCAAGGAGGCTCGGGTTATTAACCCGAGTTCTCCCGGTTCTCGGAAAGATTCTCAGATGTGATACTGGATAACACTTCTGGTGTATCTTCCACGGGTACATGTGCGGCGACCAATCTACGAACCTTTCCCAAAGCCTGTCCTCCACAGTACCCCCCCTCTTCATGCGCTACAAATCCATCTCTGCTAAAGATGAATTGTGGCGATCATTCAGTAAGGGAATGATACTTAATATGGAGGTAAAGGTATTTGGCGTAGAACGTATTATTTTGGATCGTCCGCTAAACTTACTTGTGTTAGTTGTTCGTCTCCTCACTGTTGTGTTTACAAACACAGATCAGTATAAGAACTCCACACACTAGTTAGTTGGCATGTTTACAACTTCTTTCAGATTCGGAGTTTTTATGAGTGCCCCCATATATAACTCAATGTGAAACTAAGTGTGGCCGCACGAAGTTAACATTCCTATGATAGCTGATAGAGCATGGGCGAATCATTTTGTTAAAAGGAACGTCTATTACCCTCAAATTGATTGGAGGTGTGTTAGATGCGTACCAATTAACATCTCAGTTATACTTTGATCAATGCATAATCTGAATTTGTTGTCTTTTGAGTTAACTTTATTATCCTCGCTGGTATGTTAAAAAACACAAGCCAGTTCTTTAGAAACCTAGTTAACATCTTATAGACGTGCGGGTTAGGTTCGCGTGGACCGCACCGCTTGGATATTGATCTGATACACCTAGAATATTACTCATTTTATGAGTTTTCTTTTATCTAGTATGCCTTGATCAATGTCAGACTACGTAGCAAACGGTGATTGTGTGCTTAATTTTGTCGTTTGGGATTTGGTTGATTTGGTTTGCTAAACCAAATCCCATTAACGATCTAATCACCTAAACTTTTATGACTTGTCTCCCTGTCCACATACACCCAAACGTATGTTATTTTTTCACCGTGGTTAATCTTGGTGCCTTTCCAAGCTTCTACCTTAAATTTTGCTTTCGTGTCCCTTATATCTGCTGCTGAGCATCCAGTTTTTTTTATTGGTTTTGTAGAGCGCTCAACTGGATTCGTTTCCTGTTTTGACCCTGCTTTCGTTACAAAAGTTACTAGACGTGATCATTGTGGGAAGCGCGATTAGTCAGACCATTAGCGGTTCTGTATGCAGCAATAAGTTAGTGACATTGTAGTAATTCGTCTGCTCGATATTCAATATCTGATTCAGGACCATAGCCTCGCAGACGTAAACGGTACCTGTAATTGTGGGTACTTTGTCTGGCAGGACCACGTTTGTGGCTGACTACCCTATCAACGATATATGACTCAATTCTGGGCAGAATTTGGTCTCTTGATGGTCCAGCGCAGGTAATGAGATTTGTTTTCCCAAAAAGAAATTTGCCAGTTTGTCAAATTGAGGTGCTGGTGGTTTCTCCCGCGGATGGTAGAGTTTGATATGAGCAAGGTGTACTGATACTTCTCGTGTCTCCTTCGCTCGTCGTGCTCGATACACTACTGGAGAAAGTTGAGAGCAAATAATATACGGTCCTCGCCATGGTAGTAGTGGTTTTGGATTTGGACCATCTGCGTCCTGGAAGGGTCTGTATACCAGTACCTTCTGTCCAGGTTTGAATACAGGATACGGCGCAAGTTTATCATTGGTAGTCGCCTGTTTTGATGCACGTTCTGTTAAGTTACGACGCGCTAACTCAAATTGTACTTGTAAGTTATCTCGGGTATTTTGTGCAAACACTTCTGTATCTGCTGTACTCCCTACGTGAGGAATACCGAGTATTATGTCAACTGGCAATCTGGCTTGTCTGCTGGACATAAAAAATAACGGTGTTTCATGCATTGTTGCACTAAAAGACGCATTGTGAGCCAGTTGTACAAGTGGCAAGAGAGATGCCCAGTTATCTTGTTCAATCGAACTATGCATCGCTAACGTTGCATGCATTGTGGAATGTATACGTTCAGACACGGAGTTGCCCTGGGGTCGATAGGGTGTCGTCCGGGTTTTCTTGTATCCAAGTATACTTTGTGACTGGAAAATGATTTTATTCTCAAACTCCGGCCCTTGATCTGAGTGCAAAATTTCCGGTGGACCGAAAATGCCTATGATGCGATCAATAATGGCCTTTGCAACTGTGTCAGCTGATTTGTTTGGAATTGGTGTCAGTAATGTGAACCTTGTCAGGTGATCCATCATAGGTAGGACTATTTCGCATTTGACACCGGCGGCCGATACAGATTCTGATTTATATTCGACTAAGTCGACAGAAATTCTTTGGAACGGTCGCTCTACAGGTAGATGGCTTGTTGGTAATTTAGGTCTGTTGTGACCTGTTTTTCGACGTTGGCATGCTTGACATTCTTGGCACCGTTTATGTACGTCGCGACTCATAGTCGGCCACCAGTATTTATGGCGGATTTTATCGTATGTAGGTCGGAATGCAAGGTGTCCTCCTGATAGAGCATGGTCGTGGCAAGCATGTAACACTAGTCCAATAAGGGCATTAGGTAGTACTAGCTGATCACGAAACATGTTTCTTTTGCGAAGGTGACCTGGTAAGTACGACTTGAACAACAATCCGTCTTGTACTGAGCAGTACGACATAGTTGTCAGCGTTTCTTTTTCAGGTAGGTGTGCATTAGAGTCAAGTATGTAGTCGATATACTCTCCGTATTCTGCTCGTTGCTTTTCTCGCAATCTTTCCTTATCAACCGGTTCAAACAAGTTTTGTTGCGCTTATAAACACTGATGCGGCATTGAATAACTCGCGATCACTTCGGACGTGTTTTAATTCGTCGAGTTTATCTGCGGACACTTGGTATGGTTGATGGGGAACTCTCGTTTGTAGTGTGGGATCTTCGGGAACGTTTCGGCATATCGGTGCTAATTTCGGCTCAGTCATTTCTTCTCGTTGTTCAAAAGCAAGTAACCGTGATAATGTGTCAGGAACGACGTGTAATTTCCCCGGTTTATGTTTGACTGTGAAATCGTATGACTGTAAAGCTATTGCCCAACGTGTCAACATGTTGATGTATCTTGCCTCGAGTACAAGTATCTTAGTGCCGCATGGTCAGTTACAGATACAAAGTGTTTTCCCCATAAATAAGGACGCCAATGTTGTATGGCTAACACTACTGCGTAGCATTCTTTGAGTGTGGCTGAGTAATGGCGTTGACTATCGCGTTGCTGAAATAAGCGATAATATTTAAGTCGTCACCGCTCTGCTGAGCTAAGAATGCTCCTGCTCCTGCATTACTGGCATCGACATGTGTGACGAAGGTTTTCGAAAAATCTGGAAAATGCGAGACAGGTGCTTCAGTGAGTAATTGTTTCACTCTTGCAAATGCCTGATCATGTTAAAGACCCCAACGCTTAGTAATTTCATTGATTGCTTCTTTTTTCGTTAGAGCTACCAAACGAGCCATTGTCGCTGCAAGATTGGGAATAAATTTCCTTACAAAGTTTACCGTGCCTAACACTGATCTCAATTGCTTGATATTAGTGGGTTTTGGTAAATCAATGATAGCTTTGATGCGGTCATCACCAATTCGAATACCATCTGATGATAGTATATGACCTAAGTATTTAACTTCTTTGGGTCCGAATAGAATTTTGGATGGTTTAAGGGTGAGACCTGCTGCTTGTATCGCTTTGAAAGTGTTCTCCAAGAGGATTAAGTGACCTTCCCATGTTGATGAACAACATATGCAGTCGTCCATATATACTAAGAGACCACTTTTCGGACCAAAATGTTGAAAGGCTAGTGACATCATTCTTGACAACAGGAAAGGGGCGTTTGCGATCCCAAAAGGGAGTCTTTTAAAAACCTGTTTACCATTCTGTGTCACAAAAGCGGTTTGATCTTGTTCAGCTTCTGCTACTGGAATTTGGTGATACGCACTTTGTACGTCACAAACGGTAATAAATTTAGCGCCTGCAACTGTGTCAATATGTGTTTCCATGTCCGGCATAGGCCAAGATTTCCAAATTAAGCTCTTGTTCATCGTAGATCGATAGTCTACACAAAATCGTGGAGAACCGTCTGATTTAGCTACGATTGTAACTGCCGAGCCCCAAGGACTCGGTCGTTGTTCTATTATTCCATCTTTTTCCATTTGATTCACACATTTGTCTATGACTTCTTGTGCGCGTGGATTCGTTCGGTATGGGTTTCTATTGACTGGGGGTGTACCAGGTTGCAACGGAAAATCCGCTTCCATGATAGTGCACTTCCCTAATTCACTAGAAGATAACGAGAAAATCGAACGATACTTCGCACATAGATCAAGTACTTGTGAACATTGGTCTGATGAAAATGTTGTTAATGTAAAAGCTTTCTTCAAAGCACCTCGGAGTTCCTCTCGAGTGGACACCGATGGTTGGTTATCACTTTGAAGTGTGCTGGCATTAATTTCAGGGACGGCCTTAACTTTCGAGATGTATCCTAAAGTAGTGTTCCTTTCAAGGTATACTCGGCGGTTTGACGGATTAGCTATTTGTACCATGGCAGTTTTGTTGACGGCTGACCAATGGCAAACGGTTCGTGCAATAACTAATCCCTGAAACGCCTTAGGTGCGTCTGATGAGTGGACGTCTTCGGCTGTTACTATGCGAGGTTCAATTACCGCTGCTGTTGTTTCGGCAGGTGCATTGATTGTTTCTACGTGTACTGCCATTTCATGTTGTGGTGGTATACAGCATTTCTTGGTTATATATACTGATACCGACTCTACATTGTTTTCCAAAACTGCAACTACTGAGCATTGAGCTAATTGAGTTGGGTGTGTGGGATTTTTTATGCAATGCGTTGCTTTCACTTTGATGCGAGAATTGGCAAAACATAGTTCTTCTGTTCGAGCCGGTGCACGAAAACTTGAGAAATAAGTGTGGACAGGGGTTTCCTCTCGCTCTCCGGGGCATTTAAAAAAAAAAAATAGTTCTTCTGTGTTCCAGTTTAAACTGGCTCCAAAAGCTCCCATTATACTGTTATCAAGCAGCATCTTGTCTGGTCCTAGGTTAGGCAAAACGAGCGCTTCTACTGGAAGAGTAATATCTCCAAGTGTAAGCTTAAAACGAACGCATCCTAAGATTTCAAGGTGCGATCCATCTGCGCTGCGAAGGTTAATCGCATTCGGCGGAACTGCTAACATTTCAGTGTTTTTTAAGGTTGGGTGTTGATGCAAAAACTCTGCGGCAACACATGGTATATCACTAGCGGAATCGATCGTTAGATCAAGTACTGGGTGATTATTAACTCTGGCGGGGACACGTACCCGTTTAGAGGTGGCATTCAATGCAGTTGGATACTTTGGATATTCACTTAACGACGATGCATTAAACGAACCAAAGCATTGTTCAGGGTGCTCAGCACCACATAATTTTGTTCCGTATGATAAATCATTAATCTGATTAATTACTCGGGTCACCTGTGCTGCTTGAGGTGCTAAAGTTAGCGCTGACTGTGTCTTTCGACATTGTCTACGCAATGCTTTGCTACCTTCGCTTAACATAGATGACCTCTTTGCTGCAATCTTAGCGTGCTTTGATAGTGCTACAATAGCAGGCCTGATACTCAGGTCCTGTACAGCTTGAACAGCTCCGCTATCAGAAAAAACGTACTCTCTTTACGCTATCAGAGAAACGTACTTTCTTTACATTATCAGAGAAACGAACATTCTTTACGCTATTGAAAAAACGTACTCTCTTCTTGCATATCCCTTTCAGAGTTCGAGGGCTCGTTATACGGCCACTCTTGTCCCTCTGATTACCATTCTGAGCTACTGGGTGGAGTGTGTTTGCAACATGAGTTGAACTACCTCTCACTACTTCTGGCTCAACGGTTATCCTTTCCCTACCATTCTGAGTTACTGGGTGGAGTGTGTCTACAACATAAGTTGAACTACCTCTCACTTCTTCTGACTCAGTGGTTTTCTCTTTCCTACCGGGTGAGGGTACCCGGGACGGGCACCATCCACGAGAGTATTTATCAAAACCGTGCCTGATGTGGGCCGCACGCAACCCACAATTCTCCCTGGCATGCGAGTCGGGATACGTGCATTTAGGGTAATTGCAGGGCGTATCAACTACTACAGCAGTAGACGCGTTGTCGTTGGCGTTGCGGTTGTTGCGGTTGTTGCTGATGTTGCGGTTGTTGCTGTTGTTGCGGTTGCTGTTCGTGTGCGTCTTCTTTTGTTGTTGACGACGAGCAGGGGTCGACGAGCGTTCCCTATTAGGGGTACTAGCAGTAGTGCGTCCTCTCTTAAGGTTATCCATTGAAGATGACAGACTGGCGATCGTCGTCTCCATGGCAGCCATTTTCTGGTCTTACTGTGGTGTGGATAGCGCCGAAATTTGAGCAACAGCAGGGGTAGGATTGGGAATAGGATCGGGGGTGGGTTTTACTCCGCGTAAGTTGTTTGCTTCGTGTTTTGTTTTGCTCGCGCTCGAGATTCCTGGAAAGATACAGCTGGGTCTTCCCGGACTAGTTCAAGGCGGAGGTGAGGTAAAAGACCATTATCAAATTCGCCGTCGTAAAAACTGACCAAGCGTGTTCAAAGGGGGACATTCCAGCTGGTGCCAAGCGACGTGCTTCCGCCATTAGACGAGATCGTGCTTTAGTCACGTTCAGAGCGTAGGTGTCTACCGATTGTTTGGCTTCTTGTTTCAGTGTGGCAAATTCTCGTGCTAGAAGTGACATGCGGTTTGCTGGGGCGAAAAGGGTAGTAAATGCGTTCACCCAATCTTCCCACGACTCTGGTGCTTTTACAGTCATATCCGATCCGTTGGCACGGAGTGTTGCCAGTTGAGCTTCGGTTCGCCATTCAAGACTGTTAGATAGCAATTGCTGCAAACTGTCTGCTGCGGCGTCACGTACTAACAGGAGTAGGTACTTGATTGCGCGCTGCGTTACTACTGCTTCAGAAGATGCATCAGTGGAGTTGAGCCTAACTCTTGCACGAAAGATAGTTAGCGTCTCTACAACATCTTCTTTCTGTGCTCCAGTCAAAACCAGATATTTTGGGATATCCGATTGTTTCATGACAAATTGTGCTGGGTTTCTCGTGGGTACGGCAGTAGAAATTTCAGCAATGGAGGGTGCAGCAGTAGTTCCAGCAGTTACGGGGAATACCTGAAGTTGAGCTCCGCTCGTCGTGTTGTTCGAACTCCTAGGGGTTACACTAGTATCGGTTGTTCGTTCAATTGGGGTTGGAGTGGGGCTTTGGGTTCGTGAGGTAGAGCTGCTTTCAGTTCCTGACATGCGAAAGTCATCAGCGAAATTGCGTGCATTCTCGTATCTACCATTGTCATGCTGGCTCGAAAATTGAGAATTGTTTGACAGATTTTCAGCATTCGTACCAGTAGCATGATCAGTAGAGAGCGAGCGATCAACAGAAGGTGGTTGATTAGCAGAGGACACACGGTCGGTAGCAGAGGCAGCAGAGGCAGCAGATGCTGACTGAGTGAAGGGGTCTGCAGCGGTGTTAGTCGATGAGTGAGTTGGGTTCATTGGCAGTTAGTTTACTGCTGTAAGCTCAGAGTTGATCTCGGCATTGTGAAAATCACTCATCCGTTCGAATTGCTCCTCTGTGGAGTCCATATCCTTCATCACGAAGCGTAGAAGCCAGGCGGGTGGTTCCTCCTTCCGGTCAAGGCATTTCTTCAGCTGGACGTACGCCCAGCGAAGATTCCCATCAGCGAGGTGACTAGATACTTGTGATGTGTCAGATTTTGAGTCGCTGTCGTCGTCGTTTGTGGATTTGACACAAGCAGCAGCAGCTGCTGCTGTGGTGTCCTCCGCAATCGACGAGTCATCCGCTTGCTCGAGGGTCTCCTCATGATACTCGTCCTCTTCTTCGTTTTCTTTTGGTTCGCTTACGCCGTCGGAACTTGGCGCATGGTGTACCATCTGCGGTTGAGCAGCCGGCGTACCCTTGGCCGCTTGTTTCTTCCTCTTCTTCTCCTTCTTCTTCAAGCCGCGCCGTTGAGCAGCAGTCATGCTGAACTCAGTCGAGTCCATCATGTTGTTTTCTCTCTCTCTCTCTCCTCAAAATAATAAAAAAGAAAAATTACGTATTCGCTTTCAGCGTGAGTCGAATCAATCCAATCGAGGTCGCCAATATGGAGCCCCTACTTTCGTAGAGCCACAAAGGTCTCAAGTGATGGGGTAGCTTTGACCCGCTACCGAGGGCTGCACTTTTACTTTATTATATTTAGGGCAAGGAGAGAGCCATCCACGTTGGTTTAGCAGCGTGGGAGAAGAGAGAGATCGAGAGAGTAAAGTTCGGACGGGCAAACAAGGTCCGTCTCGACTTCAAGGAGGCTCGGGTTATTAAGCCGAGTTCTCTCGGTTCTCGGAAAGATTCTCAGATGTGATAACACTTTTGGTGTATCTTCCATGGGTACATGTGCGACGACCAATCTACGAACCTTTCCCAAAACCTGTCCTCCACATTTTAGTTTAATGATCCACGTTGTTTTCAAAGTGGAGTTAGTAGACTGTAGGACCAAGTAAGGGCATTAAATCGAATCAAGTTCCAAAATTATCAGCGCACACAAGTTGATGACAGTTACCAATATCTTGGTGCGCGAGTTTCTATTAATAGCGACATCGACATTTTCTTGTATATCCTTCGAATTGTCATATTATTATTATTCTCTACAACGTTGGGGGGGGTGGCGTGGTACACGAGCCGCGACACCGGCCGCTGACTCTCGTTGCCTATCGTACTGCCAGTACCCGGGAGTTCCCCCCCCCCAGCCGACTGGCCGGGGCTCTAACAAACGCAGTCTCGGACGACCGAGACCCCCAACGGTAGTAAACCATTGACGTACCCCACTCTCCAGGAGAGCCCCGAATCGCAACCAGTTAATCGCAAACAATAACAAAAGTATAATACGGTGTGGTCAGCACCATGTGGCCGCTCCGTTCCACCCACCTTCGAAAGAAGAAAGGGGCGGGTGGACGGGGGAGAAACCACAACAGTAGGCTTAGCCTCTAGGCTTATCAATCGGCAGCGAGCAGTGCCGTGCTCTACTCGTGCACCTATCACGAGAAGCTAGGAGGGGGCACGGGGCGAGTATGGTCGTTCTTCTCTTCTCTCTGCCTCTGAACAAATTAAGTCATCTGGTTTCCGTCGGTAGAGCCCATGACTATAAATAATTAATTCCGTCGGTTGTGAACAAAACATGCATCTCACGTGAACTTAGAGACACTACGCTTTGTAAAATATCCTTTGACTTGTCATGTTATTATTTTTCTGCGACGTCGGGGGGCGGGTCCATTGGCGTGGTACGAGAGCCGCGACACCGGCCGCTGACTCTCGTTGCATATTGTACTGCCAGTACCCGGGAGTTCCCACCCCCAGCCGACTGGCCGGGGCTCTAACAAACGCAGTCTCCGACGACCGAGACCCCCAATGGTAGTAAACCATTGACATACCTCAGGTTCGATGTCGCGTCGATACTACGGTGTTAGGCCCCAAACAGTGCCCTGGCCTGGCTGCCTCTGCCCTATTTTTCCCGTCTCTGCTAGTTTACGAGATACAATACCGATGTCCTCTGGGTTATTGCGGATGTACGTCTAGGAAAACTTTGAAGACTTCCAGATCTACCTTCTCTCTGATTTCCCTCTACGGTATTTCCCCCTGACCGCGTTGCGCAATACGCAATGAGAGGAGGTCGACTTAGCTGGCATCGTCTCCTGCTTCCGCTACCACTTCGCGAAGTGCCTCGAGGGCCTGCGTGTACCTCCCAACTTTGGCCTCCTTACTGTGTACCGATACGACGACAGGGGGGCGCTTTCTGGCAGCGTCGGATATCCCGACAACAACTCCACCATGAGAGCGACGGCACCTCCGCCTGTTCCTACCCCGGAACACGCCCCAAAGGTGTCGTCGCGTGTGCGCACGATACCCGACCTTTGCTGAGCCTGGACCCTTTATGGCCCCGAAACAGGACCTTGATGCTGGTGGCTGCAACGAGGTCAACCGTCGCTCCCCCGCGAATAACGCTACGTCACCCCTCGTCAACCAATGCACGTGTTGTACAACTCCGGATGAACAAGCGGATATTTCGTCAGACTTCGCCATGAATAATTAAATAAATAGCACAATGCCAACGACAGTAAAATAACTCGACCACCCGGGCTCCACGACACGGACAGGCCCTGTCCTCCCAACAACGTGTCCCAAATAGGGCGACGAACTCTTTGTATGAGGTACCGGCGGCAATGTGCGGCCGTCCCCCCTTGCAGTCCACGTTTAACAAGTGGCGACGCCGTGGGAAACTCCATTTCCAAGTTTACGCGGTGGAACACGGCTGATAGTTTGCTGGCAACAGTACCGGCTTGGTTGCCCTCCAACGCACACCATGCTACGAACTTAAGCAACGTCTGAATCTTATCCGTAGTGGAGGCTGGCGTGTCGAAATACGCAGCCACCCTTATTACCCCCCGAAAAAAAAAAAAACGATTCGAGACCGGAACCCTGGCGTATAAGCTCGGTGAGATGACGGCGCGGCGACTGGCGGATGAGCTGGCTACTTGCGCTCCTGAGCATGTCGCGACACCCGCTGGCCCCAAGACCTGGGCTCCCAACGGACGCCGACCCCGGACGTACAAGCTGTGCAACTCGCGCTGCTGCTTCCATGCGCCCTACGATCGGCCTCGCCCCCACTGAGGGGCGAGGCCCGTCCCTCTATTCGTCAGCCTTGGCAGCCGCCGACCGAGTGAAGCCCCCCCCACTCGACGCCCCACTGTTGCTGCAGCTGGCGCTGCCGCTGGTGCTGCCGCTACCGGGAACATTGTCGCTGCCGCTGCCACTGCCGCTGCCACTGCCGCCGCTGCTGTTCCTGTTACTGGCACCGCCATCCCCAGCCCCCGCCTGCCCTTGCCCTTGGCCCTCTTGGCCAGGGTTCCCCGCTATCGTCCGACCCCCCCCGCCGGTAGCCGCCTTGCGCTTATTGCCGCTGCCCGTCTTGCGAGTGGGACCGACGTGGGAGAACACGCAGGTGTCACCGAAGCGGCACCTGCCGGTCTTCCCCCGCTGCCGGCATTCTCTACCCCCGGCCCCGGCGGCCGGGGTGGAGAAAATACGAGCTTGCTGGACTTCGGCGTTGACAAAGCCGCCGAGGGCGACGCAGCGGGAAATGCGGGGCCATTGCAGCCCCAAAATGGCGGGAAAGGGGCTCCGCCGGCGGGGGGCAAGCCCAAGCGTGGCCGCAGCAGTTGGGAACACCGCGCAGGTCGGGCATGAAGGTCGCCAGGTCTTTGCTGACCAGAGTCGCCAGCCTGGCCTAGTTTGCTGGGCGATCGGCGACCGAAAAGTGCTCCATAACATGGTCGTTGAGGATCGTATCCCCCGCGCTGAAGGCTCGTCCGAGCGCCTCCAAGCGAGCGCGCGCCACACAGAGGTCTGCGCCATTTTGTGGGAGCCGGTAGGACGCGATCATAACGATCGCGTACCCCAAAATGCTCAGGTGTCGTGCCAGTGGACGGTTGATGCCTGCCCCCCGCGCGGTGTGAAGGCCAGAAAATCGAGGTCGTCCAGCGCTCGAACACACCATGGACACCGGCCGAAATGTTGACCGTGGCTCCCACGTACCCCTGCACGGCCGCCCTCTGCATTGACGCCAGGCGGCCACCGCAGATGATCTGCCATAGCCGAGTCGTGGGGCTGGCCCACGATGTCACTGCGCGGGTGGTCATAATCTGGTTGACCTGTCGGCCCAAGGCGTGAACGGGTTGCTGGCACTGCCGTTCCCGTAAAACGTCCGAGCCGACCTCAGGCCCACCGGGCCCGTCGCGGGCCGCGTGGCCGAGTGCAATCGATGGCGTGCCGCTGGCTCCTGCCCCGCCCGGCACGTAGCCGAGCCAGCGGTATGCCCACCCGCCTGTCCGGAGAAGGCGCCGGCACCACCGGCGCCGCCCCACATAGCCCCCGTAGCCGAGCCACCCCCCCCCTGACCCACTGCGAGCCCGACCGCCTGGCCGAGTTGGGTGCGGGCGGTCTCGGTACCGGCAATGGCCGTCAATAGACCTCTCATACAATCTATTGTGGTCGGCAATGGCCGTCGATAGACCTCTCGCACAATCTATTGTGGCCACCAATGGCTATCGATATACATCTCGCACAATCTATCGTGGCCGGCAATCGCCATCGATCGACATCTCGCACATTCTATTGTGGCCTGCAATGGCCATCGATGGACGAAGTTCACCATCTATTGTGTTCGACAATGTCTATCGATCGACAATATCACCAGTCTATTGTCGCTGACAATATCTATCGATAGATACCTTCCACAATCTATTGTCGCAGACAATGTACATCGATAGATTCCTCCCTCGTCTATTGTCGAAACAATAGACTATTGTTGTGTCTATTGTCCAGAGTGTGACATGCACACGCGTGCTGCGCAAATGTTGGAACATGTTCAAACACAATCCAATTTTATTCAAGTATGCTACACAAAATGGTGAAAACTGCCCGCGCACGATGTCAATTTGTACCGGCAAGCCGCGCAAAAATGTTGATTTTGTATCGGCGTGCTGTGCAAAAAATTGATTTAGTATCGGCGTTCTGTGCATATATTTACTGTATCGGCTTTGTATCGGCGTGCTGTGTAAATCTTGTCTTTGTATCGGAATGCTGCGCAAATGCTTCAAATATTCCGGCGAGGTACAATTTTGCGCAGACATACTCCCCAAAACTCCCAAACTTTAGCGTCACCTGTCCATGGATTGTTTTTTAAGTGATGTAATGTTCGATTTCTTGTCTTCTTTTTCGTGGCTACCTTTTGGATACTACTGTAGTATTACTAGTACCTTGAGCTCGTGCCTACAACATATACGGTAGATAAGAAACATTTCCCAACAATGTACCCCCACGCTGCAGGATTGTTATTCTGCCACGTGTAGTACTTGTTTATTTTTTCTACTTCCAAGCGCATTGGTAACCCCTACATCATCCATCGTCTCTTAGATACAAAGGCCACACTCTGTACCTATGATTCAACCTGGTTTCATACTGACAAACTTGGGCAAGTACAAACGATATGCTGCCCAAATGGGTTTGGTACCACACAAGCGAGCCATCCGTGAATACTGTTGTATTCTGTCTCTCTACCGTGGATCATTTTATGCAAGTATTGGATTGGATGATGCCTCCTGCGCCGGGCAGGAGGTCTCGTCTGGTATTTCCCCCCGCTTTTAGTAGACCAGCGTATCACGCACTCTGTGCGGGGTTAGTACCTGTAAATAGTCTGGGTATACAAGCATAAGAATACTAATCCTGCTGCCGGGTGGGTGGGATGGTCTCAAGAAATGTTGCAACTCCAACTCTACTCGCGAGGTTTCGGGAGCGAAAAGAAGAACTAACCTCGTTGCGATACAAATTCCGAGACATTCCGATATCATCGATGGTTCCGTTATTTGTGCCAAATCTTGAGCCCATCGATTGGATCGCCATTGTACTGTTGTATTATGTCTCTCTACCGTGGATCATTTAATGTAAGTATTGGATTGGATGAGATCTCCTGCGCCGGCCTGTGGTCCCGCCTATACTTCGTTGCGCCTCTTTTTTATTGTATTTGTAGTCGACCACTGGTCAGGGGCAGAGTTGTCTCACCCAAATTTGTTTAACATTGACCCAATCTTTTCCTGCACACGCCACCAAATCCTGTTCGAACTTTGGAGGCAGTGGCACCTCGCTAGCGTCCGTCCTCCCACTCGAAAGGCTCACATCGTGAAATGGTTCGGCGGCTCTGCCATCCGCAGATCGCTTGGCTGGCTTGCCGTCATACGGACTGCGGAGAGGGAGAGACGGCCCCGGCCTCCTTCTGCGTGACAACGGGGAAGAGGCACCCGGCGAGTAAGTATTCTCCATTCCGTTGTGCGGCAGAGATGTACGCCACAACCGACTGAAAAGCGCAAATCGCCAGGCAGTCCCGGTCTGCTAACACTACCACTGCCTCGTTATAGAGGCCCGAAGCGTCTTGCCCAACTGAGGGTTGAATACCAGTCCTCAGATGCTGGGAGCTTTAGGGTGTGCAACCCCATTGTAAACGAAAGATCGTAACCCCTACGCCTCGAATAGAGTGTCAAAGAGTACAAGGCTATACATCGCGTCGGAGAAATACGCTCAGCCAGAGCACCTGTGCGCGCTGGCCACCTGTGCGCGCGACCGCATGTCGCTCAGAAGGTCTATGAGTGTGTGCTTCAACATCGGCGCGGCCCGATTGAGCTGAACCCCAACCTGCTTTTGTACCTCAGATACGAAGGTAAGGTACGAATCTACCGGATTCGAGCAAGGATTTCCTACCTGGCGAACGGGATCACATTCTTCTCCTGTCCCATTTTCTTTCGTGGACCTTCTCGACTTAGAGACAAAACCTTTTCATGTAGACTCGGCCGCTTACCGGGGAGCGCACGAAGATCCCTCCAAGCACACATCGTCGCCTCTATGGCCCACGCTAGGGCAAGATGTTTCATGCGCCATCTTAGTGCCTTTTCCTGGAGGGTGAAGAAAGGGGAGATGAGTTAAAAGACATCGTCCGGAATAGCTGTTTGCCAACCGCGGGACCCAGTCGGAACACCAACGCGTCAAATTCATCTGCGTCGTTTTGGTTGAAAGAAACCACCAAAGGGAAAGGGTACCGCGAACATCGGTGAGCGTCCAAAAACGTTCGAATACGGCTAAATATGTGCGCGCTACTATGAGATGGATGCACGCCATTGCGCGATGGTCGCCGAAACGTGGGTAAGCGTCACCCCATGGTACGAAAGCCTAGCTCTTACGCTATCATCCCCCAGCAAGGGGATTGCCAATTCTTGAGGCCACCATCCGAACTGCGCCACTGAAAGCATCCTTCCTCAGCCACTTGGGCCACCTCGATCGACCTTACCGTGGCGAGCCGCACCAAAGCTGCCACGACCCCTCTGGCGAGGGAGCAGACAAATCCCGCCACTGCTTGAATTCGCCCCAACATATCAGCCATGGAGTCTCGCGTAAGGTCGACAATGCACAAATAGGTCAGCGAGCACCGCAAACATAGCGCGCGTCCACAGCGATACCGGCCGAATAGCCACCGTCATGCTCATGCACTTGCTCGCGAGGCGCTGAAGCGTAAGGAAGGACAGGTATCCCGCATGTAGGGCTGCTTGTAGCAGCCGCCGCAGCGTATCTAGCTCATTCTGTGGAACCCGGAAGGTGGCGGTGTCAAATTCGCACAACATTCCGGGATATTGCTGCAGCTAAATCGGGCGGAAGTTAGCATTTCTTGGCCGACCGGAACTGACCGCACGGTAACGACACCAAAATTGCTACGTGTGTAGCCTCCCGCGCTGCCAGCCTTTGCTCGAGCGCAGCCTGCCCGTGGAAAACGACACGTGTGCGTGGCGTCGATCGAGGCGTTGGAGCCAACCCTCGGCGACCACCTACAGCACAGCGTGGAGGAGAGGATGTATGGATACCGATATATAATAACTACACGGAATATTGTAAAGCGCCAAGATAAACCCGCGAAAGCGCGCGTGTGCACATTGTTGAGGTAAACGGTTCAACGTGGGGGCAGAATTCTGCCCCCCTTGGTGAAAGTAAGTAATGCTTTATTATTTATTAGCAAGCGTCGAAGCGAAGCTGTGTATCCAGGCGGGTCGTCGAGAAAACATGACCATTGCACAGACACCGGCCACGCAACTCCGTGCGTATCTACGTGAATGTTAATACAGTAACATATAGTGTGGATAACGAGTTGCGTTGGTGTCTGAGTACGTTAGTACAGTAACTAAAACTGTGGATAATAAGTTGCGCCTACATCGGTCCAGCAAATAAACCTAGGCCTACCGCTCGTTCGGGAAATGTTCGGCACTGGTATGCCGACGGCCGTCATACATAAAACCGAAATATCGTCGTAGCTCAAAATTAACTTGAGTCCAGCGAATCAACCGCCAGACCACGGAGTTTCTACGCCAAAGTTGTCGGTCGCAGCCACCTGACTTGCGTGCGCTAAACTAGACAAATATCATCATGAGCCGAGCAAAATAAACGCCAGAAAATAAACTGTTTTCGGCGAAACCAAGCGGTCGCCACCGCCTGTTTGAGAATCTTCGGCTTGAGCCCAGCGAATTACTCGTCACGCCGGGGCTTCTACGCCAACGTCCGCGGCCGCAACCGCCTGACTGATGTGCGCTGAAAGCCACCGAAGAATATCGTGAGTCTAAATCAAATAACCGTAAGAAATGACATGTTTTCGGCCGCACCAAGCGATCGCCAACGCCTGATTTACATGCATGCGCTGACACGGACGTCGAAGCCCCTAACTCACCCCAGCTGTTTCACAGCCGGGCCCGAGTGAAGAGACAAAAATTAGGATCGTAAGCCAATACCAACATCGAGCGCCGCAGGAACCCCGCCCCCGGGCGCCGCCCGTGGGGGGGGGCGTCTCAACCATAGAACCAGCGCACAGCGATTTCTATATTACACGTCCATCCTTGAGGGGCTGATCGATCTGGCTTTTGGTCAGGCCGCGCGTACTGGGGAGTTTGGCGGTAAACACCCCCAAGGTTATCCCCAAGGGTACGGCCGGATAGCCGAAGCGCCTGAGCTCAAACTGCCCCCGAGTGAGCATCCGCTCCAAAATAGCCTGTTCGAGACAGTCCCCTGTGTTGTGGGCCGGAGCGGCTGCCGCACGCAAGTATACTGCCCAGCAGAGTTCCTCCAGGTCCGTGACATATCCACGAAAACTTGCCGGGCTGTAGCCGAATCAACGATGGTAGCAGTGGGGAAACCGACCGTCGTGACCGCGGGGTAAGGGGTAGGTAAGGCGAGAGCGCATCCGCGGCCGAGCAATACCCCACCGCAACATCAAACCCGCGGCCCAAATACAAGTAAGAGGTTATACAGCAGAATCTACACGTGTGCACCTGCAGTTGCCGAGAGTGAGAGGGCAACGCAATGCCAGGAGCCTCGACCTCATACACTTAACCCAGCAGACGAAGCAACCATCGTGCTAGCAAGGTAACCCAACGGTCCGAACCACGGGGTTAGGGGAGAGGAGGTAAGCCGGGATCGTAATCACGGTTGTGTCATTTACCACCGAAACATCATACACGCGGCTCAGACACAAAAAAAGAGAGTATACAGTAGTATCGACGCGTGTACGAGTACCAAAGCCGAATACAGCAGTACGGACCCTCCCCTCCACCGTCCAAATGAGAAAATACAGCAGTATCGGAAGGGAGTGAGGGGGTACAACAGTCCTCGACCCCGTAGGGTCACACCCTCCACTCCACCGTCAAAACGAGAGAATACAGCAGTATCGAGAAGGAGTGAGGGGGTCGTAAGGTCCTACCCTCTCCTACACCGTCAAATCAAGAGAATAAGCCGTACCGATAAGCAGTACCCTGCCCGCATACCCTCACCGCCGTCAACGCGAGAGAATACAGCAGTATCGAGAGGGAGTGAGGGGGCACAACAGTACCAGATCCCGTAAGATTACACCCTCCACCCCACCGTCCAAACGAGATAATACAGCAGTACCAAGAGAGAAAGGGGGGGCACAGCAGTACCCGACCCCGTAGGATCATACCCTCCACTCCACCGTCAAAACAAGAGAATACAGCAGTATCAAGAGGGAGTGAAGGGGCACAACAGTACTAGTCACCGAGGGGTCCTACCCTCCACTCCGCCGTCAAAGCGAGAGAATACCGCAGAATCGAAAGGGAGTGAGGGGGCACAACAGTACCAGACCCCGTAGGATCATACCCTCCACTCCACCATTAAAACGAGAGAATACCGCAGTATCGAGACGGAGTGACGGGACACAACAGTAGTACCAGACCCCGTAGGATCATACCCTCTACTCCACCGTCAAATCGAGAGAATATCGTAGTACCCAGAGGGAGTGAGGGGGCACAACAGTACCAGACCCCGTGGGACCATATCCTCCGCTTCACCAAAAAAAACGAGAGAATACTCCATCGAGAGGGAGTTAGGGGGCACAACAGTACCAGACTCTGTAGGATCATACCTTCCACTGCACCGTCAAAACGAGAAAAAACAGGAGCATCGAGAAAGAGTGAGGGGGCACAACAGTTCCAGACCCTGTAGGATCGTACCCGCCACTCCACCGTCAAAACGAGAGGATGCAGCATTATCGAGAACGAGTGAGGGGGCACAACAGTACCAGACCCCGTATGATCATACCCTCCACTCCACCGTCAAAACGAGAAGATATCGCAGTAACGAGAGGAAGTGAGAGGGCACAACAGTACCAGACCCCGTAGGATCACACCCTCCGCTCCACCGTCAAAAAGAGAGAATACTGCGGTATCAAGGGGCAGTGAAGGGGCACAACAGTATCAGACCCCATTGGATCATTCCCTCCCCCACCGTCAAAATAAGAGAATACAGCAGTATCGAGGGGAAGTGAAGGGGCACAACAGTACCAGACCCCGTAGAACCATACTCTCCGCTCCACCGTCAAAACGAGAGAATTCAGCAGTATCGAGAGGGAGCGAGGGGGCACAACAGTACCCGACCCCGTAGGGTCATGCCATCCACCCCACCGTCAAACGAGAGAATACAGCAGTTTCGAGGCAGAGTAAGGGGGCACAAGAACAGTACCCGACCCCGTAGGATTATACCCTCCACTCTATCGTCAGAAAGAGAAAAAGGCACCCGTATCGAGAAGAAGTGAGGGGGCACAACAGTACCAGACCCCGTAAGGTCGTAACCTCACCTCCACCGTCAAACGAGAAAAAACACCAGCATAGAGATGGAGAGAAGCGGCACAACAGTACCTGACCCCGCAGTATCACAACCCCCACTCCAGCATCCAAACCAGAGGATACAGCAGTATCTGGAGGGAGCGAGGGGGCACAACAGTATCAGACCCCGTAGGACCATACCCTCCACTCGACCGTCCGAACGAGGGAATACATCGGCATCGAGAATAAGTGAGGATAAGACCCCGTAGGACCATACCCGTTAAATGAAAGAATACAGCAGTATCGAGGGGGAGAGAGGGGGCACAACAGTACCAGACCCCGTAAGGTCATAACCTCACCTCCACCGTCAAACGAGAAAAAAACATCAGTATAGAGATGGAGAGAAGCGGCACAACAGTACCTGACCCCGCAGTATCACACCCCCCACTCCAGCATCTAAACCAGAGGATACAGCAGTATCTGGAGGGAGCGATGTTCGTTTATAAAGGATAAACCACTGAGCTACTCAGTCAGCGCTGACTTAGTAGCTCAGTGGTTTATCCTTTATAAACGAACAAAAGAAGTACCTTTGGGCTCGATACGGCCTCCCGCCGATAGCATCTTCCGGGGTTGATCAAGCCCCTAATCAGCGCCTGGTTTTTCCTTCCTATTGTCCCCCTCCCTAGTCGTGCGTTCTTTTAACAAAGTGGTTCACTCCACTTGATTTCCCTTTTTCTACCCACGGCAGAAAAAGCGGAAATACGACGTCTGGCGGGACTCGAACCCCGGACTTCTTTTGTTCGTTTATAAAGGATAAACCACTGAGCTACTTAGTCAGCGCTGACTGAGTAGCTCAGTGGTTTATCCTTTATAAACGAACAAAAGAAGTACCTTTGGGCTCGATACGGCCTCCCGCCGATAGCATCTTCCGGGGTTGATCAAGCCCCTAATCAGCGCCTGGTTTTTCCTTCCTATTGTCCCCCTCCCTAGTCGTGCGTTCTTTTAACAAAGTGGTTCACTCCACTTGATTTCCCTTTTTCTACCCACGGCAGAAAAGAGTAGCTCAGTGGTTTATCCTTTATAAACGAACAAAAGAAGTCCGGGGTTCGAGTCCCGCCAGACGTGAGTAGCTCAGTGGTTTATCCTTTATAAACGAACAAAAGAAGTCCGGGGTTCGAGTCCCGCCAGACGTCGTATTTCCGCTTTTTCTGCCGTGGGTAGAAAAAGGGAAATCAAGTGGAGTGAACCACTTTGTTAAAAGAACGCACGACTAGGAGGGGGGGACAATAGGAAGGAAAAACCAGGCGCTGATTAGGGGCTTGATCAACCCCGGAAGATGCTATCGGCGGGAGGCCGTATCGAGCCCAAAGGTACTTCTTTTGTTCGTTTATAAAGGATAAACCACTGAGCTACTCAGTCAGCGCTGACTGAGTAGCTCAGTGGTTTATCCTTTATAAACGAACAAGCGAGGGGGCACAACAGTATCAGACCCCGTAGGACCATACCCTCCACTCGACCGTCCGAACGAGGGAATACATCGGCATCGAGAATAAGTGAGGATAAGACCCCGTAGGACCACACCCTTCACTCCACCGTTAAATGAGAGAATACAGCAGTATCGAGGGGGAGAGAGGGGGCACAACAGTACCAGACCCCGTAGGATTACACCCTCTACTCCAACGTCCAACTCACAGAATACAGCAGAAAAATAACGATCTAATTCATGGACTCTGCCACAAATAATGGAATCATGTGTGATATTGAAATGTCTCGGAATTTGTATCGAAGCGAGGTCAAATCTTCCCTTCGCTCCCGAAACCTCGTAAGCTTTATGAATCGGCCGCGAAAGTTCTGAGAGTATTGAAGGATGCCGCGAACCACGCGCTCAACACCGGCCCTTCCAGCAGCCGCTGCGGCTATCGCGTCAGCCTCGGTCCCGGCGTTGCCTGAGGAGGCTCCGCGTCCCAACCCGAATCGGGCGTCGGCGACCTGGGTAGACCCTTCCACACCGCTGGAGCAGCTGCCCTGCTTCAAGCAAGGGGCCTCCTCGAGTCGGAGCATTGTGTTCCGCTTCACGGAGCATACGAGGAAGGCACAGCCCGTCAGCCAGGAGTCGAGGCGGGGGCAGCGGGGTTGCGGGGGCTAACAGCTCTGTTTGAAACGGTCGCGATCGCTGGTGGGGCGAACGCTGGGTGAAGTGCCTGGACAGGAGCGAGCTCGTCTGGGGCTGACGGAGCTGGTCCAAGTGGGGCCCCGCAGGCTCAGACGCCGACCATAAAAGCGAGGAGAAAAGACGATCAGGACCTGATCGGGCTTACGACATCCACACACACCCCAGAGGTACGAGTGTGTTTGCCGCTTACTCGCGTTTACGAGGTTGGGTTGTCTAGCGCCGCCGTGCTCGCGGGCCGTAGAACCGACAACAGTAGAAAGGGTGCATTACAGTATTGCGCAGATTGGTATCGGAGATTGGGTATGTTTTGACACAGATGAGTATCGGAGATTGTGTGGGGTGGAGCGTATTAAGCTGCAGTGTTCGATACTGCTATGTCCTCTCACTGGCTGCTAACTAACATGCGTGCGTGGAGGATATTCGAGTTACCCGAGACACTCCTTCTCGATACTGCGGTATTCCCTGGTTGTGATGGTCAGGTACTACTGTGCCCCCTCACTCCCTCTCGATACGGGTGTATTATCTCGTTTTGACGGGGGAGTCGACACTGCTGTATTTTCTCGTGTTGGACGGTGGAGTGGAGGGTATGATCCTACGGGGTCTGGTACCGTTGTGCCCCTCATTCCCTCTCGATACTGCTGCATTCTCTCTTTTGACGGTGGAGTGGAGGGTATGGTCCTACGGAGTCGGGTACCGTTGTGCCCCTCATTCCCTCTCGATACTGCTGCATTCTCTCCTTTGACGGTGGAGTGGAGGGTAGGTTTCTACGGGGTCTGATACGGTTGTGCCCTCTCACTCCCCCTTGATGCTGCGGCATTTTCTCCTCTTGACGGCGGAGTAGAGGGTATGATCCTACGGGGTGTGGTACTGTTGTGCCCCCTCACTCATTCTCGATAACGCTGTATTCTCTCGTCGTGACGGTTGAGTGGAGGGTAGGATCCTACGGGGTCTGGTGCTGTTGTGCCACCTCACTCCCTCCCGATACTGCTGGAACTCTCTTTCGACGGTGGAGTGGAGGGTATGGTCCTGCGGGGTCTGGTACTGCTGTGCCCCCTCACTCCCCCTTGATACTGCAGTCTTTTTTCTCCGTTTAACGGTGGAGTGGAGGGTATGGTCATACGGGGCCTGGTACTGCTGTGCCCCTTCACTCATTTCTCGATACTACTGCTATATTCTCTCGCTTTGACGGGGAATGGAGGGTATGATCTTGCGGGGTCTGATACTGTTGTGCCCCTCACTCATTCTCGATACTGCTGTATTCTCTCGTTTTGACGGTGGAGTGGGGGATATGATCCTACGCGGTCGGGTACTGTTGTGCCCCTCACTCTCTCCCGATACTGCTATATTTTCTCTTTTAACGATGAAGTGGAGGGTATGGTCCTACGGGGTCTGGTACTGGTGTGCCCTCTCACTCACTCTCGACACTGCTGTACTCTCTCCATTGACGGTGGGGTGGACAGTATGGTCCTACGGGGTCTGGTACTGGTGTGCCCCCTCCCTCCCCCTTGATACCACTGTTTTCCCTCGTTTTGAAGTGGAGTGGAGAGTATGGTCCCACGGTGCCTGGTACTGCTGTGCCTCCTCACTCATTCTCAATACTTCCGTGTTCTTTGTTTGAATGGGGAAGTGGAGGGTATGGTCCTACGAGGTCTGGTACTGCTGTGTCCCCTTACTACCCCTTCATACTGCTATATACTGCCGTTTTGACGGTGAACTGGAGCGTATAGTCCTACGGGGTCTGGTACTGCTGTGCCCCCTCACTCATTCTCGAAACTGCCGTATTCTCTCATTTTGACGGTAGAGTGGAGGATATGGTCCAACTGGGTCTGGTACTACTGTGCGCTCTCACTCATTCTCGATGCTGCCGTATTCCCTTATCTTGACGGTGGAGTGGAGGATAGGATCCTACGGGGGCCGGTACTGTTGTGCCCCCTCACTACGTCTCAATGCTGTTGTATTCTCTCTTTTGACGGTGGAGTGGAAGCTATGGTCCGTCGAGGTCTGGTACTGCTGTGCCCCGTCACTCCCGCTTGATGCTGCTGTATTCTCTTGTTTTGACGGTGGACTGGAGGGTATGGTCCTGCGGGGTCTGGTACTGCTGTGCCCCCCTCTCTCCCCGTTGATACTGCTGTGTTTTCTCCCGTTCTGACGATGGAGTGGAGGGTATGGTCCCACGGGGTCTGGTACTGCTGTGCCCCCTCACTCATTCTCGATACTGCTTTATTATATCTTTTCACGGGGGAGTAGAAGGTATGGTCTTACGGGGTCCGGTACTGCTGTGTCCCCTCACCCCCTCTCGATAATGCTGTATTCTCTCGTTTTGACGGTTGAGTGGAGGGTATGGTCCTACGGGGTCGGGTACTGCTGTGCCCCCCCTTTCTCTCTTGATACTGCTGTATTATCTCGTTTAGACGGTGGAGTGGAGAGTATGATCCCACGGAGTCTGGTGCTGCTGTGCCCCAACACTCGTTCTCGATAATGCTGTATTATCTCGCTTTGACGGTTGAGTGGAGGGTATGGTCCAATGGGATCTCGTACTGCTGTGCCCTCTCACTCATTGTCGATGCTGCTGTGTTATCTCATTTTGACAGTGGACTGGAGGGTATGGTCCTACGGGGCCTGGTACTGTTGTCCAACCTCACTCGTTCTCGATACTGCCGTATTCTCTCGTTTAGACAGTGGAGTGTAAGGTACGATCCTACGGGGTCTGGTACTGTTGTGCCACCGTTCTCGATTCTGCCGTATTCTCTCGTTTTGATGATAATGTAGAGGGTATGGTCCTACGGGGTCGGCTACTGTTGTGCCCCCTCACTCATTCTCGTTACTGCCGTATTCTCTCATTTGACTGTAAAATGGAGGGTATGATCTTACGGGGTCTGGTACTGCTGTGTCCCCTTATTCCCCCTTGATACTGCTGTATTCTCCGGTTTTGACGGTGGAGTGGAGGGTATGGTCCTACGGGGTCTGGTACCGTTGTGCCCCCTTACTTATTCTCGATACTGCCGTATTCTCTTATTTTGACGGTGGAGTGGAGGATATGATCCTACGGAGTCGGGTAGCGTTGTGCACCCTCACTTATTCTCGATACTGCCGTATTCTCTTATTTTAACGGTGGAGTGGAGGGTATGGTCCGACGGAGTCTGGTGCTACTGTGCCCCCGCCTTTGGTCTCGATGCCGCTTTATTCTCTGGTTTTGATGATAGAGTGGAGGGTATTGTCCTACGGGGTCTGGTACTGTTGTGCCCCCTCACTCATTCTCGATGCTCCCGTAATCCCTCATTTGACTGTGAAGTGGAGGGTACGATCTTACGGGGTCTGGTACTGCTGTGCCCCCTCACTCCCTCTTGGTACTGCCGTATTCTCTCGTTTTGACGGTTGAGTGGAGGGTATGGTCCTACGGGGTCTGGTACTGCTGTACCCCCTTACTCATTCTCGATACTGCCCTATTCCCTCGTTTGGGCAGGGAGTGGAGGGTATAGTTCTACGGGGTCTGGTACTGCTGTGCCCGCTCACTCCCCCTTGATACTGCTGTCTTTTTCCTTTTGATGGTGGAGAGGAGGGTATGGTCCTACGGGGTCTGGTACTGTTGTGCCCCCTCACCTCCCCTTGATACTGCCGTATTCCCTCATATGACGGTGAAGTGGGGGGTTTGATCTTACGGGGTCTGGTACCGTTGTACCCCCTCATTCCCCCTTGATACTGCTGTATTTTCCCGTTTTGACGGTGGAGTGGAGGGTATGGTCCTATGGGGTCTGGTACTGCTGTGCCCCCTCTCTCCCCATTGAACCTGTGTTTTCTCCCGTTCTGACGATGGAGTGGAGGGTATAGTCCTACGGGGTCGGGTATTGTTGTGCCCCCTCACTTATTCTCGATACTGCCGTATTCTCATATTTTGACGGTCGAGTGGAGGCTATGGTCCTACGGAGTCTGGTGCTGCTGTGCCCCCGCACTCGTTCTCGATACTGCTGTATTCTCTCGATTTGATGATAGAGTGGAGGGTATGGTCGTACGGGGTCTGGTACTGGTATGACCTCTCACTCATTCTCAATGCTGCTGTATTCTCTCATTTTGACAGTGGACTGGAATGTATGGTCCTACGGGATCTGGCACTGATGTGCCCCCTCACTCGTTCGCGATACTGCCGTATTCTCTCGTTTAGACTGTGGAGTGTGAGGTATGATCCTACGGGGTCTGGTACTGTTGTGTCACCTCGCTCGTTCTCGATTCTGCCGTATTCTCTCGTTTTGATGATAGAGTGGAGGGTATGGTCCTACGGGGTCTGGTACTGGTATGCCCTCTCACTCATTGTCGATGCTGCCGTATTCTCTTATTTTGACAGTGGACTGGAGGGTATGTTCCTACGGGGTCTGGCACTGATGTGCCCCCTCACTCGTTCGCGATACTGCCGTATTCTCTCGTTTAGACTGTGGAGTGTGAGGTATGATCCTACGGGGTCTGGTACTGTTGTGCCCCCTCACTCATTCTCGATACTGCCGTATTCCCTCATATGACGGTGAAGTGGAGGGTTTGATCTTACGGGGTCTGGTACTGGTATGCCCCCCTCACTCCCCCTTGATACTGCTGTATTCTCCCGTTTTGACGCTGAAGTGGAGGGTATGGTCCTACGGGGTCGAGTACTGCTGTGCCCCCTCACTCATTCTCGATACTGCCGTATGCTCTATTATTGACGGGCGACTGGAGGGTATGGTCCTACGGAGTCTGGTACTGCTGTGCCCCCTCACTCGTGCTCGGTACTGCCCTATTCTCTCGTTTTCATGATAGAGTGGAGGGTATGGTCCCACGGGATCTGGTACTGCTATGCCCCCTCACATATTCTCGATTCTGCTGTATTCTCTCATTTTGACAGTGGCGTGGAGGGTATGGTGCTACGAGGTCTGGTACTGTTGTTCCCTCTCACTCGTTCTCGATACTACCGTATTCTCTCGTTTAGACTGTGGAGTGTAAGGTATGATCCTACGGGGTCTGGTACTGCTGTGCCCCCTCACTCATTCTCGATACTGCTGTATTCTCTTTTGTCACGGTGGAGTAGAAGGTATGGTCCTATGGGGTCCGGTACTGCTGTGCCCCCTGACTTCGTCTCGATACGGCTGTATTATGTAGTGTTGACGGTTGAGTGGAGGGTATGGTTCTACGGGGTCGGGTACTGCTGTGCCCCCTCACTCCTTCTCGATAAGACCGTTTTCTCTTATTTTGACGGACGAGTGAAGGGTATGGTCCTACGGAGTACGGTACTGCTGTGCCTCCTCACTCGTTCTCGATACTGCCCTATTCTCTCGGTTTGACGATATAATGAAGGGTATGGCCCCACGGGGTCCGGTACTGTTGTGCCCCCTCACTCATTCTTGATACTGCCGTGTTCTCTCGTTTTGACGGTGGAGTGGAGGGTATGATCCTACGAGGTCTGGTACTTTTGTGCCCCCTCAGTCATTCTCGATACTGCGTATTCTCTCGTTATGACGGTGGAGCAGAGGGTATGCTCTTACGGGGTCCGGTACTGTTGTGCCCCCTCACTACCTCTCGATACTGTGGTATTCTCATGTTTGAACGGGGGAGTGGATGGTATGGTCCCACGGGGTCGGGTCCAGTTGTGCCCCTCGCGCCCTCTCGATACTGCTGTCTTCTCTCGTTTGGACGTTGGAGTGGGGGGTGGGATCCTACGGGGTCGGGTACTGTGTCCACTCTGTCTCGCTCGATACTGGGGTATTCTCTTCTTTGACGGTGGAGGGGAGGGTATGATCCTACGGGGCCTGGTACTGTTGTGCCCCCTCGCCCCCTTGATACTGCTGTACTCCCTCGTTTTGACGGTGGAGTGAGGGTATGACCTTACGGGTTTGGTACTGTTGTGTCCCCTCACTCCCTTGCGATACTGCTGTACTCTCTCACTCGGACGTTGGAAGGGAGGGCGTGATCCTACGGGGGCGGGTATTGTTGTGTCCCCTCCCTCCCACTTGATATATTCGCTCATTTGACCGGTGGCAGTGAGGGTATGATCCTACGGGGTCTGGTACTGTAGTGCCTCCTCACCCCTCCTAAATACTGCTGTATTGGAGGGGGGGTTATGACGGTGGAGGGGGGGGGGGTCGACATGCTGTATTCCTTCTTTGTGGTACTCGTATACAGGTCGAGACTACTGTACCTCTCATTTTGTATCTGAGCCGCGTGTATGATGTCTCCGTGGTATATGGCACTGCCGTGCGTGCGATCTCGGCGTACCTCCCCTCCCCTTACCCCGTGGTTCCGACCGTCTTGTTACCTCCCTGTCACGATCGTTGCTTCGGTTACAGTTCCAGCAAATTATCGTACAGATGACCCGAACCTGGCAGAACTCCGCCGGAACCTACAACTGGTACGATTTCGCATGCCCCTTGCGCGCGGCAGCCTCTCTTGCCCATGACATGGGTCTGTCCTCCAAACAGGCGATTCTGGAGCGGACGCTCACCCGGGGGGGGGCTTGTACTCAGGCGTTTCGCGTGTCCCGCCGTGATTTTGGGGGTCTTCACGGATAAGCTCCCTAACTCGCATGGCCTCACTAAGGGCCAGATCGACCAGGACTTAAAGGGCCGGCGGGTCATCAAGCAGGCTCTGGGCACCGGTTCTACAGTTGGGAAGGCGCCCCCCACAGCCGCCGGCAGGTGGCGGAGTGCTTACGGCGCGTCTGCCCCCCATGGACATTCGGCGTTCGCGGGGTTTTCGGCGAAGCGGGCACCGCCTGCCGGCGTCGCTCCGCTGGCGGCAGGGGGGTGGCGCGGGGGTGCGGCAGCCGCGCAGTCGGTGGTGCTCCCGCTTTCATCGGCAGCGGGGGGGGGCACCAGGAGTAAGAACGGCAAGGGCAAGAAGGGCGGAGGCAGCGATGGTCGTGGCAGTGCCCCGCCCCAACCTCTATCGAACCGTATTCTATCGGCAATCGCCAGGTTCAACTCCATCATGCAGGAGGAGCAGCAGTAGTTCCAGCCGGTCCAGGGCGGTCCTACTTGCGACAAGTGTACCGCTGCCGGGAAGAACCCCAACCATGACCACCTGACTTGCGCTTTCGTCTATTGCTCCCGTTGCAGGCGCGGGGGTCACCGTGGGGCCGTCTGCCCGTATTAATATGGGCGCTAACAGCAGTTGTAGAATAGTCGCCTTCCGCGTTGCGTAGCCCCCGGCGAGATAGCCTTACACCACGTGCGCCCCCAGGAAGGGGTGACGGGGGTTGGGGGTTGGGCTCGGTCGGCGACCGATTCTTCGACTTGACTTCGCCGGCAGTTACGGGATCAGTCCGTAGTAGGACGTGTGTGGGATCCGGGACACGTGGCGGGCGGTCGGTGTTGCGACCGCGTACTATCGGGGCTCCGTGGGAGAGTGGGGCGAACGTTGTCGAAGGGCGCTGGCGATGGGGTCAGCGTATATAGGGGGGTAGCTGCCGTACTTATCGTGCGTTCGGGCATTGACTTCGCGTGTCCCGCGATACTATTTCTGAATGGTGTTCGTTGTGGCTCCCGCTGGGTTCGCCGAAAACATGTGGTTTCTGGTGTTCATTCCCCTTCGACCTACGATACTATTTGGGGGCTGTCAGCGCATACTAGTCAGTAGGCTGCGACCGCGAGTTGACCGTAAAAGCTCTACGGCATGACTTTTAATTCGCTGGACTCAGGCAGGGACTTCTCCAACCGGCGAGGGCGACTGCTTGATTTCTCCGTGAACATTTATTTCTGGCGTTTGTTCCGGTCGACTCTTGATGATAAGGAGTCTAGTGCGGTGCACGTAAGTTAGGAAGCGGCGACCGTCACCTTGGTCGTGGAAAACTCCATGGGCCGGCGGGGGGGCCCGCTTGCCTCACGCTAATATGATGATATTTGTCCTCACGTATGACGGCTCACCTTTTTGGGGTTTTCACTTTCGCTTTCGATGTTCTAGCGCAAGCTTGTCTTGTTTCCTTAACTTTTGTACGATTGTATGCAGACACCAACGCAAGTCGTTATCCACACTTTCTGGTACGATATTAACATTCATGTAGATTCGCACGGAGTTGCGTTACCGGTGTCTGTGCAATCGTCATGTTTTCTCGACGACCCGCCTGGATACACAGCTTCGCTTCGACGCTTGCTTACCAAGATTTACATACTCTGTACCGACGGTTGCAGGATTCTGCCCCTCGTTGAATCGATTACCTTACCAATGCTGGAAAATATTTACATACTCCGTACCAAGGGTGGCAGAATGCTGCCTCCTCGTCGATCCGATTACTTTAAGGACGAATACACGCGCGTTTCGCGAAGCTTCCTTTTGCGCTCGGGTGTCCTCAAACGGGTATCCTCTCCTCCTTTCTTCCACGGTGCGCTGTAGGTGGCCGCCGACTGTTGGCTCCGACGCCTCGATCGACGCCACGCATACGTGCGGTCTGTTCTTCTCCCCACGCCCCCCCTGGACACCGACGGACGCGAGCGAGCGCGCACGGGAGCTCTGCCTGCCTCGGGAGCGTGGTCCTCCGAGGCGGACGTCACTCGCGACCCTATGCAGGGTCGGCTACGGCGTATGCCGTGGGATGCTCCGATGTGGAATGCAGGGGGGGATGGAGACCTATTCGTGCCGGGTTTCGTGCTCCGGCATGTAGGCTTTTGGCACGACATCATCCTCAAAGAGCACCCGCTTCGAGAAACGCTTATGTTGTACTTACGCGACGAAGTGGACCTTCACGATATTCTCCTAAGGGAATACCGGGGTCCGTCGATCGCCTGCCCGTATGACGTCGCCCGATTTCCAGGAGCGGTGTTCCACAACCGTATCCCGCCATGGTTCACCAAATTCGTGGACGACGAGGCACAAGCCCTCGTGGATCGTGGGTGTGTTATCAAATGGGCCGACACCCGAGCCCCCGGGGGGGCGCAGCGCCCCCGCTTGGTCATGGCGTTGTCGGTCGAGGAGACAGAACCGTGTCTAATTTACGATGGAATGCCGTTGAACAAGCGGTGCAAGAAGGTCCATTTTTCGATGGATACGGTGGCGCGGGTGGCTAGAGTCGCTTCGAAGGGTTGTTTCATGACTTTCGTTGGATGATGCTTCCGCCTTTCACCACATTATTCTGCCCCCCTCCGCTTGGCCACTCATTGGCTTCGCGTACGGTGGCATTGGTTACTGCTGGTGTGTCTTGCCTTTCGGATTCAGTTTAAGTCCATGGTGCTACCATACCCTTAGCGAGGCGAAAGCAGCCTACCTTCGCTCCAAAGGGATCCCCGTGTTAGCGTACCTCGACGACTCGTGGTTGAGTAACTGCCTCACCTCTCACGGGCAGACGGCGCGGGAGCAGTGGCTTGCCGCGGGCGACGCTACACACTTCCCGATGTTGGTGTCGTTCCTGTGTGGTCAGTTCCTGTCCGCAAAGAAGTGCGACTTCCGGCCGACTAGGCTGCAGCAGTATCTCGGGATATTGTGCGACTCTGACACCACCACCTTCCGAGTTCCACAGGATAAGCTAGATAAACTGTAGCAGCTGCTGCGAGCAGCCCTAGACGAGGGATGTCTGTCCTTCCGTACGCTGCAGCGTATCGCGGGCAAATGCATGAGCATGATGGTGGCTGCTCGGCTGGCATTGCTGTGGGCGCATGCTATGTTCGCTGTGCTTGCTGAGCTCGAGAAGTCAGCTCTGTGCATGGTCGACTTTACGCAAGACTCTAGGGCCGACCTTCTAGGCGAATTAAAGCTGTGGCTTAATTTGTCGGCTACCTCGCAGGAGGGGCCCTGGCAGCGGGCGCGACATTTCGTGGCCGCCTTGACGAAAGGATAGTCAGACGCGTCATCTGTCACATGGGGAGGCATGGTGAACACGGCCTCGGGCACCTTCCCCGCGGGGGGGGTGTTCCAGCCAGATTGGTTGTTAAAGCATATCAACCAGAAGGAGATGTGTGGCCTCTATCATCTCCTTCGATAATTCTGCACGCGACACCCGAATGTGTTGCGGCGGGCACAGGTACTCATAGACGTGGACAACCAGTCAGTAGTGGGTGCCTTAACCGTGGGCGTGCGAAGAACCGCGAGACGCACGCGTTGCTAGTGCAGTTGTTCGAGTTGCAAGTGGCGTACGGATTCATGCTATCGTTGAAGTGGATCCCCCCACGGTGGAGAACACAGTCGCAGATGCCATTTCGCGGCCGTCACGAGACGCCATCATCCGCATAGCGCCGGCATCGTTTCAAGCGGCCTGGGACGAGATGGACCCGTTTAACGTCGACCTCATGGCAGGCACGGCGTCGATGCTGCGCTCTCCAGTGACTGGGGAGGCACTGCCCTTTTATCTCAGCACGACTGCGCGGGTTCGGCGGGGACCGACGTGTTCGCGCACGACGTCTCGCTCGTTCCGGGTACCAAGGTCCCGGCCTTCGGGTTTTGTTTCCCACCTCCGGTCATGGCCGGCCACTTCGTGCAACATTTGGCGGAATGCGAGGCCCGCGCGGTTGTCCTTTTGCCGGAGGTTAAGGCCAATTGGTTCCCTTTGGTGCAGCTAGCCACAGTGCGGTTGATCGAGGTGGCCACAGTGGCGGCGAAAGGGTGCTTTCAGTAGCCAAGCTCAGATGGTGGCCTCACGAATTGGCGGTACTGTCTTTGGGGTATGATAGTATACGAGTAAGACTTCGGTACCGAAGGGTAACGATTGCCCAAGTTTCGGCAACTATCGCGCTGGGACGGACAGCTATCACATAGTAGAGTGCATATATTTCGCGGTTTCGGACGTTTTCGAACGCTCACCGACGTTTACGGTCTCCCTTTCTTTGGTGTTCTCCTTCAAACACCACGGCGCTAGCGGGAGCCACTTTCAGGGTGGACCACTTGTCAGCGGGGCGGCCACGGCCAGGGACTTGGTTCGGTTTGCGTTTTAGCTCTTCGTGCCAGGACGAAACCGTTGCACAGTTTAATTTCTGCTGGAAATGCGGCACTCAGCCGATTCGACCATTGCCGGCCCCGCGGTATCTGGGGCGGGTGCCGGTCGTTGTGGATGTGGACAAGATGCAAGCACGTCGACGCCAAGTACTGGCGGCGATGGAAGGGCGCCCCGGGCAAGTCCGGAAAATCAGAGTGGTCGACGAGTTTGACGCGTTTGTGTTCGTTGTATCAGCCGGGTTCCGTGGTTGGCAAACAGCTACCCCGGACGATATCTTTAATTTCCTCTGCTTCCTGGACACGCAAGGAAAACGCACCAAGATGGTGTATGAAGCGTCCTGCCCCGGTGTGGGCCATGCGGGCGACGATACGTGCCTGGCGGGGTCTTCATGTGCTAAACGGTACGCGGCCGAGTCTATTCGAAAAGGTTTTGTCTCGAAGCTGAAAATGGCGATGGAAGAAAGCGGGCAGGGAGAGGAATGGGACCCTGTCCGTCGAGTAGGAAATCCGTGCTCGAGCCCGTTGGTAGATTCGTACCTTACCTTCGTATCTGAGGAACAGAAACAGGTCGGGGTTCAGGTCAATCAGGCCGCGCCGATGTTGGAACACACACTCATAGATCTGCTAAGCGACATGCGGTGGCAGAGCGTATTTCTCTGACCCGAGATATCGCCTTGTATTCTTTGGCCTTCTATTCGATGCGTGGAGGGTATGATCTTTCCTTTACCATGGGGGTCGCACATTTTGAAGCTCCCAGCGTCTAAGGGTTTGATTTTCAACTTTCAGTATGGCAGGACGCTTCGGGCCTCTAGTGAGGCAGTGGTAGTCTTAGCGGACCGGGACTGCCCGGCGATTTGCGCCTTTCGGGCGGTTACGGCGTATATCTCGGCCGCACAGCGGGTTGGGTGGGACTTAACCACCAGGCACCTCTTCCCCGTTGCTACGGCAGAAGGTGGCCGGGGCCGTTCCTCTCTTTCCGCGGCCCGTATGACGGCGAACCTGCAAAGCTATCTGCGAATGGCAGAGCTGCCGACCCACTTCACGATGCATGTTCATGATGATGGCAGTAGTATCGACTGATCGGGCAGAACATCTGATTGGATAGTTTGAACAACGGAACTGTCAATCTGTAGGTTGCTGAGCTGCCACATATTTTCTCTCGCTTATGTAAGAGTACTCTTTGTGGATGCTGCGTTACTCCGAGCATGATATTTGTGGTGCGGGGAATAACCCGACGTTTTGTGGAACGACAGGAAGTACGTTGGTCCGAGTTCTGTTGCTGGAACCACGTAGAACGTTTCCGGAACCTGTTTTTGGTTCTTTGGTTTGTAGAGTTTCTCCCATGCGGATGAGACGAGCTCGCCTACCGTGCTCACTCCACTTCGCCGACCTATCTCTCAGGCCAAGATCCCATCAATAATACAAATATTGTCCCCATCAGTTACGAGTTTCCAACACGCTATAGCGAGTCGACTTCTCCGACGTCCCCCTGGACTGCACGAGACTGCTGTACGAGATAGGCCTGATCAACCTGTCTCATCATGGCTGATGTGGGTGATTCTTCGGGTGACCCACCCCAGGGTAATCCGCAGGGTGTTGGTGAGAGGATTGAATCCTTAGAGACGCAGTTGTCCCAACTTACGACTCTATTAGCGTCGCTAGTTGATCAACAGGGAAAGGAAGTGGAGTCCTCTGGTTCTGTTGGTGCCGCGCCGGGAGGTACCGGACCAGAGACCGGTACGCATCCTTCTGATGCTACTGGTAGGACCGCGGGAGGTACGGGCGTAGATGCCCAAGTCCTTGGCGTGTCCAACATGCGGGTTGGGAGTAGCAGTCTTGTAGACTCAGGCTTGAACCCTCATGTATCTACAGTGGATCGTTCTCCGACTGGTGCTGCAAGGTTGAGTTCGATAGGGATGTTAAGTGGGGCTTCCGGTAGCCAGTCTTTCGTCCCGGGGAATAGGAGTGGGGCTTTAGGTAGCCAGTCTCCCGTTCCGCCCATAGCTACTCCGTCGAGTAAGTGGTGGGAAAATGTCGCCAGTGGAAATACACTGATTCCTGGGGCCGGCATTACAAACACAGGAGAGTCACTGGGTGGGGGTCCTTTCAAAGTTCCCAAGGCTCCTGTTTTTGACGGGACAGATGTCTCGTATCCGTCGTGGTCACAGAATTTTCTGCTGAGTGCCCGGCACAACAACCTTTATGAGGCTTTCGTTTCAGAGACCGAGATTCCGATTGCAGACATTAATTTCGACTTGACCCCCTGGGTAGAGAGAGGATTCAGTGTGGGTGTGCTACGTCAAAACGTTGATGGCATGTTAGTTTCGACAGCGTATCGTGTGGGAGATGACTGTGTAGGTTCGGTGTTGGCTGCCCTCACTCCGTCTAATCTTGAAATCCTCCGCTTGTGACAGAAATGGATGTAAACGACTTTCATAACATTTATGGTCACGCGAGTGAGGCGTTGCTTCGTACCACTGCAAAACGTTTGGGTATGGAGCTAACTGGTGAAATGCATGCTTGCACAGGGTGTTCAATGTCTAAGGCATTTCGAAAAGGGATTCCTCGTGAGACTGAACGTAGATCAGATAAAAGGTTGGGCAGAGTGTTCGTTGACCTGGGAGGACGGAAGGACGTTAAGTCCGTAGGGGGTAAACAGTACCCTATGATTGTGAAGGACGACTTCACACGACGCACATGGATGTATTTCCTCAGAAACAAATCAGACGCTGGTAGTGCTTTCAGGAGTTTTCTTGCGAGTGTGCGTGCTGATGGTATCCCCTCATTGGTCGAGATTGTTAGGTCTGACAATGGAGGTGAGTTTTTCGGTGGAGAATTTGCATCCGTGTGCAATGAACTCTTGATCAAGCAAGAGTTTACCCCGGCTTACAGTCCCCAATATAATGGTGTTGCGGAGCGTGGTTTGGGATTGATTGAGGTGGCAGCAATGGCTGCTCGTATCCAGGCAAAGGTGTTGTTTGGTCATGTACAGCTACCTTCGTCTGATAAACTCTGGGCTGAAGCGATGCACTGGGCTTGTGAGGCACTTAATCACACCGCTTGTTCCGCGAATCCCGACAATAAATCCCCGTATGAAATGTGGTATGATGAAGCTCGCCCTGCTAGACCGTATCCGTTTCTGAAACCGGCGTATTGCCGGTGGCAGCGTCCTTCTAAACTGCTGCCGAAGGGTGAGAGTTGTTTTTACGTCGGACCTTCGAGAAACCACCCGCGTGACTGTCATAGAGTGCTCACGCGAGCAGGAGATATTCAGGAAACGCGTGATGTAACGTGGGAGGCATTACCGTCACAACTCCCTCCAGCGCAGCCTCTCCTGCCTATGGATGCTGCAGATGAGGGAGAGGAGGGGAGTAACAGGTGATGTAGAAGAGGCTGAGGTGTGGCCGCTCGTAGGAAGGGGCGTTCCTCACATTCGTTTGCAACGTGATGTAGCAGGTACTGGTGGAACAGTTGATGAGATAGAACTTGTCGACGTAGGTAGTGTAGGCAACTCCCCTTCTGTACCAACTTCCCCCACTCCCTCTGTACCCGCCATCAACCCCCCTAGTGGTGTAGCTCCCCCGCCGTCGCCCCAACCACAGGAGTCCACCGAAGGACTAGGAGAGCATAAGACAGGGGAAGTAGAATCAGCAGGTCTGGGAGGGGAGGAAGTAGAGTCGGTAGAGCTGGGAGGGCAGGAAGCAGGGTCTGCGGAGCTACCCCCAGCAGCTCGTCGTGCTTTACAGCAACTTGGCGCTCATAACACTGCTGTGCGTGAGGATGATGAGGTGGATCTACAAATGGAAAGCAGATGAAACAGGAAAGAGAAGGGATCGAGGCGCCACCGGCAGGGACTTACGTCCGCACCAGGCACGTTTGGCTTTGTTGATTGACTGCTACTGCTGTGGTGATTTTCGTTTTTAACTTGATTGTGTATCGATTTGAGGGTAGGAGAGAATCTGCGAACATTGGAGATTCAGATTTATTTCGGAATACTGGAAATTAAATGAGATGAACAGACGTATACGTATACGTATACGTATAGCTTCCCTCACTGAAGTTTTTTTTTTTTTTTTTTTTTGTAGACGTACTGCTGTAGGACTATGACGTCTGTCTGTTTTATGGTTGACTGGTCGAGGGCTCTGGTTGAGCATCGACACGAGTACAGCAGGAAGAGGTGTATGTGATGAACCCTTGTGCCCAACTACAGCAAAACGTCTGTTTGCGGCATTTCACATATTTACATCTTTGTATGCGGCTATCTCGTTTTTGAGTTGTCGGGTTGGTGTGTAGCACGACCCGCGCCACTTGTTACGTGCTAAAGACAAGATATTTATTTGCGGACGGAGTAATATACTATACGAGTACAGCAGCAGCAGAAGTAGTATGGTACTGTGAGCTGAGACGAAAACGGTTTACTTAGCACTGCTGTATATGTCCATCAAGTATGTACTGCAGCATATGTAGTGGTCGAGGAATACATGGGTTTGATGTGGGACCAGATATTCTCGTTTACAAGTAGCTGTGTATTTGCAGTAGCATTTGAGAAGTTATCTATACCAAAGAGGAGTTTGCAAGCAGTGCATATGCAGACCTAATCGCTCGAATGCACGCCCCATCCCTTCTGTATGCCGGGTCAATGCTGCGGAGGCGACGTTTGATTTCACCCAGGAGGAATAGCTGGATGACCCGAGCTGCGGTGACGCCATGAGACCGAACGGAGAGGCAGCCGCGGCGGAGGCAACAGCAGTAGTGTTCGGGGCATCGGGGTGATTCTTACTGAAATGTGGTTGCCTTTGTATCTGGATGAATACTTTCTTTGCTTGTATTTTGGAATTGTTGTTCTGGTCGATTTGGAGTCCGCGAGAGTTTTTGGTGTTTTCGGGTAGTTTCAATATCAAATAAAATTCAAGTGAAGGAATGCATGCTATCTCGCATTACCGTCGCGATCTGTGTATCTATGGCGGGAGTAGGGGACAAGGGGAGACCCTTGTCCGGGGGAACGGGGTTCCTCGCGACCTCTGGCATTTATTTTCTTGGCTTAATTTTTATTTTGATGAGTAGGACTACTGTGATACTTTATAGGATTTGCATTATTCCTCATGAAATAGAGGGAGATTTTTTTGGATAAGGTTGAAGAGAGACTATGAAGCGCCTGGGGGCGTGTGCGGTCCATAGGAAATGTTTTCCGATTTGGAAGGTTTGGGTAGTATTTCGGGAATTGACAGTTTTTTTTTTTTTTGGTTCTTGGAAATTTGTGCTTTTGTTCAAAGTCAGTACTGACTGAGTGGTCTGGCAGGTAGTGCTATATAATTCCCTAGGGTGGGTCGGGAGTTGAAGTCTCGCCGAATTCGCAAGTTGATCTTTTCGAGCGTGCGCGCTGGAGACAATACGAATGATTATGATAGTGTGCCTGTAGACACCAGTAGCGTTTGGCGAGGGGAGGGCCCCGGAGATCACTGTACTAAGTCGACGAGATTCCACTGAATATCTTTTGACCAATTCCGCGGAAAATGCCGTTTTACCTGACTGAGTCCGAGAAGAATGCCGTTTTACCTGGCATTGGATTTCGAGAGTTTTATGTGTTTGCAACAGAGAGGCTGGGGATTTGAGCATTTGAATACTGATTTTGAGGGTTTGAGTGTTGATTCAAGTATTTGATTTTTGGGTTGCGCATTTATTCGCGACCGTGAGGCTGGTACGATGGAGATTTCTCAAGAGAGTTACATTCGCAGTGTTCTGGAGAGATTCAAAATTCGTCGCACCAGCTCCATACCCGCTTCTCCTGCCAATGATTACAGGTCCGTGAAGGAGGATGAGAAGGCAGGAGACGTGCCGTTCCGTGAGGTGGTGGGGAGTCTGATGTGGATCGCCAACCAGACGAGGCCTGATATCGCAAATGCTGTGCGAGCGGTGGCGAGACACTCCCATGAGCCGAAGAAGAGTCACTGGAAGGCGGCCCAGAAGATTCTGAATTATCTTTTGGAAACGGCACATCTTACTTTGAAATTCAAGCGAGACACTACGGAAGTTGTAGGCACGGTAGTGTACGCAGATGCAGACTTCGCTAGCAAGGCCACTGACCGTAGATCAGTTTCGGGAGCTTTAGTTCTTGTAGCTGGTTGTCTGGTAGCTTGGATTTCCCGAACGCAGAAATGCGTCACCTTGTCGACTTCTGAAGCTGAGTATGTCGCAATGGGCGATGGTGTGAAGGAGGGTCTGTTCGTAGGCGGCATGGTTGTTTTCTGGAGACCTTCTGAGAAGATGATTGAGATTAGGGTGTTTGAAGACAACAAAGGTGCGATTGCACTTGCTGAGAACCCTCTTAGCTCGGGTAACAGCAAGCACATCGACGTCAGGCACCACTTTCTCAGGAACTTGACCGAGGAAGGGGTGTTGGCAATCAAGCATGTCTCTAGCAAGGAGCAACACGCGGACATTCTCACGAAGGCCCTGCCGTTGGACCCTTTTTTTGTACCCCACCGCGACTTCGTCCTTGGCTTCAGGTCGTAGAGAGAGAGATCTGGATTGTGATTTGGATTTCTAGTACAAGATAGTATTTCGTAGATATTGGTTTGGTCGAGACATATGCCCTCAGGGAGGGTGTTCATGATGATGGCAGTAGTATCGACTGATCGGGCAGAACATCTGATTGGATAGTTTGAACAACGGAACTGTCAATCTGTAGGTTGCTGAGCTGCCACATATTTTCTCTCGCTTATGTAAGAGTACTCTTTGTGGATGCTGCGTTACTCCGAGCATGATATTTGTGGTGCGGGGAATAACCCGACGTTTTGTGGAACGACAGGAAGTACGTTGGTCCGAGTTCTGTTGCTGGAACCACGTAGAACGTTTCCGGAACCTGTTTTTGGTTCTTTGGTTTGTAGAGTTTCTCCCATGCGGATGAGACGAGCTCGCCTACCGTGCTCACTCCACTTCGCCGACCTATCTCTCAGGCCAAGATCCCATCAATAATACAAATATTGTCCCCATCAGTTACGAGTTTCCAACAATGCACTCCTTTCGAGTGGGAGGCTCGCTCAGCAAATCCCTGGCCGGGACGGCTGTGGACGAGATCATGAAAATGGGGGCTGGAGGACAGAGTCATTTGCGAAGCACTACATCGGGGCTACCTCGAGTGGAAAAGTGCGGGGTAGCAAGAAGAAACGGGGCCAGAGCTACGCGGAAGCTAGCGAACTACCATTGTCGCCAGAGTTCAGAAAGGACTTTGCGGCGTGTGCGGGAAAGGGCTGAGTTCAGGTTCTAGAAGTTTGGGTGAGACAACTCTGCCCCGGACCAGCGGTTAACTATAAAGGCATTCTGAAATAACGAAGTATGGGCGGGACCACAGGCCGGCGCAGGAGGCCTCATCCAATCCAATACTTACGTTGAATGATCCACGGTAGAGAGACAGAATACTACAGTATCGGGAGAGAGCGAGCGGGCACAGCAGTACCAGACCCCGTAGGACCATACCCTCCACTCCACCGTCCGAACGAGAGAATACAGCAGTATCGAGAGGGAGTGCGGGAGCGCAACAGTGCCAGACCCCGTAGGATCACACCCTTCACTCCACCGTCAAAACAAGAGAATACAGCAGTATCGAGAGGGAGCGAGGGGCCCAACAGAGAAAATACAGCAGTAACCCCGGCGTGAAAACCCTCCACAGCCGACGACGAGAGACCATACAGCACTATCGGGAGAGCAGCAGCGAGACACTTGTCCGGTTGCCTTGAGCGAGACGGTGCAGCCGTACCAGACCATAACTCCACAGTCCAAACGACAAAACGAGATAGAATACAGCAGTATAGAGAGTGGACAGTGTGTGAACGGGCACAGATGGTCGTATCCGGCCCCATATTATGATAGGATCATACCCTCCACTCCACCGTCAAAACGAGAGAATACGGCAGTATCGAGAATGAGGGAGGGGGCACAGCAGTACCAGACCCCGCAGGACCATACCCCCCACTCCACCGTCAAAACGAGAGAATACAGAAGTATCAAGGGAGACAGCAGTACCAGACCCGGTAGGACCATACCCTTCACTCCAACGTCAAAAGAGAGAATGCAGCAGTATCGACAATGAGTGAGGGGCACAACAGCACCAGACCGCGTAGGATCATACCCTCCACTCCACCGTCAAAACGAGAGAGAACCAAAACGGGGAAGAATACCGCAATATCAAGAGTGGGCAGTGAGAGAACAGGCACAGTTGTACCCGACACCATATCATGATACACTCCCCTGCAATCCAAACCGAGAGAGAAGAGAGCAGTGAGTGACGCAGAGCCGTGCCAAACCGCGAGAGAGAAAATACAGCAGTATCGAGAGAGAGCCGTGAATGAGAGAGCACCGCCGGACCAGGCACCTCGCCATCCGACACTCGACTCCACAGACAACAGCGAGAGCACATACCGCCGTCTCGGGTAACTCGAGTACCCTCCCCGTACGCCCGTCAATGAGCAGCGAGTGAGAGGGCATAGCAGTATCGAACACTGCTGTAGCATAATACGCTCCACCCCACACACTCTCCGATACCAATCTGCGTCACAATGTCTCCGATACAAATCTGTTGTTTTTTTGTCGGCTCCATGGCCAGCGGGCCCCGCAGCGCTATACAACCCAACCTCGTATACGCGAGTAAGCGGCAAACACATTCGTACCTCTGGTGTGTGCGTGGTTGTAGTGAGCCCGATCAGCTCTTGATCCTCTTTGTTCCTTATTTCTATTGTCGGCGACTGAACCTGCGAGGCCCCACTCGAACCAGCTCCCCTCTCAAGCTCGCTCCAGCTGAGGCACTCTCACAAGCGTTCGCCCTACCGGCGATCTCGACCGTCTCGATTTGTGCCGCCGATCTTACGTTCCCGCAGCATCTTCCCCCTATCCTAGCTGACGCGCAGCGCCTCCCAAGCCCCCCACCTCGGATACTCCGAGGAGAAGAACACAGCAGTGCTCCGACTCCAAGAGGATGGCATGGAACCGGAGGTCTAGAATGTCCCAGACCAAAAGCCGCGTTGCTTCAAGCTCGCGGTTCGACCGGGAGACGCCGGCACGGGGCCAACGCGATAGCAGCAGTCGCGTCCGCTGGAGGGGCTGGCGTCGACCGGGTGATTCTTGGCATACTCTCAAGAATTTCGCGACCAACTCGTAAAGCTCACGAGGTTTCGGGAGCGAAAATAAGAACTGACCTCGTTGCGATACAAATTCCGAGACGTTTCGATATCATCGATGGTTCCCCTATTTGTGCCAAGTCTTGAGCCCACCGATTGGATCGCCATTTTACCACTAGTTCGACTCTAACTTGGCCAAGCAGTCTAAAACACCGTGTAGGTATTTACTCGTCGGTTTTCATAACGTAGCGAGTTTACACGAGTCTAGAACACCGCGTAGTTATTTACTCGTCGGGTTCTTAAAGCTAGCGCATGCACCTTCGCCTCCCTGTTTTGTTTTTTTTCTTGTTATTATTTTTCTGGAATGAGTTTTTTTCCTGGATTGGCCTCTCGGTGATTATAGTCTCCGCCACTGCTTCGAAGCCCCGACCGCTCTAGATCTGTTTCCTCGTCTTCTACTTTGAGGTTTGGGCGTATTTCATTCTGCTTTCTCTGCTCCAGTACCAGCGTTACCCTACAACCCAGCAACATCATGGAGGCCTTTAACACTTCTCGTGGCGAAAGGTACGCTTTCCGTGCGTCACGTGCCGCTGAGGCGCGCGAGAGGGGAATACCGGACATCGACAACACATTGGGCGATATGGCAACGACGGCTGTGACCAAAGAAGAACTTCCGTGGACGGAGAAGACCTTGGATGGGGCCATTCCAAAGCCCAAAATAGAACAACACACGGCAAGTACCGACCTTCCAGCCGTGATTGGCAAACGTGATGCTGCTCGTGACGCTGTGTTCACCAAACGCGATGCTGTCCGTGACGTCGTGTTCGCCAAACGCGACGTCATCCTTCGCCATCTCGCGGAAGCTAAGGCGGAGTTAGCTTCCCTCTCCTCGTTACGGTCGCTGACCACTTCAACTTCCACCTTGCCCGCCGTGCTACTGACAACGTGTAGGGTAGTAGCACCCCCCACCCCTGCGACTACCGACCAGCTGCCAACGGCTACGACGCCAACTGCTTCTGCCATCATCACGGCACCCCCGCCCCCGCGCCCGACCATCGTTGCCTTGAAGTCACTCACCTGAAATTCCTCAGCATTACGCTTAAGTGTAATAAACACACTCGCGGATCGTTTGTCCACGACGTTTCGCCGGCAGCGCACCGCCTGCTGGACTTCTTCCCACGAAACAAGGACCTAACAGTTGCTGATTCAGTGACCCACGCTGCAATCGGACCACCCACGGACTTCATCGCCGGTACCAATACCTTCCTCTATGCCCTCCAACGCCTCCATTCAACGACCGGCCCCGGCCCCTTTAATTGGCTCCAGACCGACAACCTTCGTAACCCTGAGCACTCTACGCGCCACACCTCCTTCCGCCGGACCCCCGACGATCCTTCCTGGATGAGGAACCAGTGATACAGCAGGGTGCAGCTCTCAGACCCTCAAAAGGAGCTGCGCTCGTTAGATCTCTGCGGTCGGCTCACCAGTTGTTTGAGAGTTTGAGGAAGTGTCTTCAAGCAGTAATGATCGGGTCACGCAGAACGTGGATCGATGCAATGCGGTAGATGTAAGCAGCCAGCGTGAACAGTCAACGAAGCACCACAGACACGATGACGGGCACGACGGGCACGGCAGGGCTCAAGGGGCTGGGGGTCGATAGGACAGGTATCACAGATCACCTAGCTTTGACTTTATTTCTTCACTTGGTGGTGTTTAGTAAACACCGGGTTGTTCCGTGACCTCGTTACTGTTTTTTACACAGAACTGAAGGCGTTCCCACACCGGGGATCCTCCCTGCGCCTATAAGATTCGCCCAGAGAAGCTATCAGAGCTTGACCTCTGCCCATCGAATAGACCCGACGCGTGACACTGATCAGAACAGCTGTCTCGCGCCGTATTATCCTCCTCGAAGCGCTGTGGCGCTGTAACAGCTCCTCGGCGCTGTAACAACCCCCCTGCCCGACGCATCATGCGTCGGAGCAAAACGCCCCCCCCCAGAAGCCGAATGCTTCTTCTCCTCCATTGCTAATCGGCTCACCTCTTCCGTTCCCCGCCTGTCGCTGACGGAGGTCACCCCTGCCCCGCGGCACTCCGGTGTTCCTAGACCCCACGAGCCACTTCGCTGCGGTTAAGCCCCTCCCAATCTCCGTCAGGGTATCTCACCTGTCAAAGTCGTACACCCCTTTCTACCGCCGCTCGACTCACCCCGTCAGATCCAGCAAACGACCGCCTGACCTGCGTCTCCGCCGGAAAGTCCTACAGCGCTCTCGTTCGCAGCCCCTGGTCACGCTCTTCCTTCGGTAGTCGTTCTGGCGGCCGGGGGCGGCAGTCCTTTTCCTTGTACACTTCCCAAAGGGCATGGAAGACGTCGAGTTGCAGAGGGGTGGAGCTGTCCCTCACTTCCCGTTCAGGTAGCCACTCTGACTTCACCCCACTTAGGTGTCGCCCTCGGTACTACCACTCCCACCCGGTCCCCGTGCGCTCCATGGCTCGCCCGTCCGTCAGGGTATAGAGCGGCACCGCCACCGTCGAGGTGTCTGCCAACCCCAAGTCCGCGCCCCATGCCAGATGCGCGAATTCGCCCTTGAAGACATGGCGCAGATGCTCCGGCCGCACGGGAAAGTCCTCAGTGTTGGCAGCCGAAACCGTTTTCCTACGGGTCCGTCGGCCGCTCATTGTCGCTTGGTAGCTAATACCCGGCCGTGCAATGGCTGTCACCCGCCACGGCCCCGTCCAGTGTTCATGTACTAGTTTGACGTGAGTGCCCTCCCGCGCCATCTTGCTGTCTGCCTCCTTTACCAGCATCAGGCCTCCCACTCGCGCCCCTTCGCCCGGAGAGTGTCGCCTAATGGCCGCATGGTGGCGTACGCGTCGCTTGTTCTTGTCCTCCTGACGCTTCTTCAACATTGCCCGCAGCTACATGGACGTTTGGTGTCTCTCCGCCACGAAATTGTCGAGCTCAGTGCGGAAATTTTCACCGTCCAGTGCAGGAGTAAAAGCATGCAGGTTTGTGCGCGCATCACGACCAAACAGAATCTTGAAGGGTGTCCCACCTGACGGGAGACACGGGTTCGGCGTAGTTCTTTGAATCGAGCAAGCCGCGCGTACAATTCGTTCCACCTTGCCGGCCATTATTTGCAAAGCTCCGCCAAGATCTCCAGGAGTCACCCCCCCCGTCCTTTCCACGGCTCCTTGACTGCGAGGGTGGTCAGCGGGACCATGATCCAGCTCCACCCTTAGCCACTGGCACGGGTGGGCGACCACCTTAGTGGTGAACTCCCCCCCGGCATCGCTCCTAGTCGACAGCGGCACGCCAAACGTGAGTAACAGCTCCAGGAGTTTCCTCGCCACTCCCACAGAATCCCTAGACCCCAGCGGGTACGCCAACAGGAACCGGCTGGCCCGGTCCACCACTACCAGCAGGTATCTATTCCCTGCGCTAGATACCTGCTTCACGTCCTGGAGGTCCATCTCAAGTACTTCCCAAGGACACAGAAACCGAGCACGCATCATGGTCACGCGTTGGCTCCGGGGTCTTTTTCTCCTCCTGCAACCGCACGATAGTACGTACTCCCTGACGCCCTGGGCTACTGTCGGCCATCCGTACTTGCCCTTAATCAGCAGGAGGATCTGCGCAACGCCCGGGTGGCCCTAGGTACTGTGCACGAGTGCCAGCAGCCCTGGTACTAATGCTCACGGAATGGCCAACTTCGGTGCCTCCCCTCGAGGTGCGCTCCACAGTCGTCGAGAACGTAGTTCGCCGTCCCTTCCGGGGACGGTATGTCACCTCTTCCTCGCAATCTGCCCCAAATGGGGCCAAGTCGCGCGTCCTCTCGATACCGTTGCACCAGTCGTGGCTCATCACACAGCACTTGCGCTACCTGGTCGACCATGGAAGGAAAGGGTCCCGGGTATTCCGAGTATTCCGCTCTCGGTGCTCGCCGTCTCAGCTGGGGCTGTGCTCTGGACTGTGTCGGCACGTTTTCCGCGGGTTGTACCTGCGATGACGACGACAGTGCTGACAGGGTCGACTGTGTAACAAGCGGCATTGGCACCTGCGCATGCTGATCTGTTGAACTTCCTCTTGTTGCGCCCGCCCTGGACCTCGTGACCGCCGGCGTTACCTCGGCTATGTCCTCCTCGAAGAGCGCCTGCAAGCCTTCCATCGATTTAGTTCCGTGAAGCTTCCCCCCCCTGGCTTAATCTATCAACAGCTCCTTTGCTCACAACCCCGACATAGCCTCTCTCGCCATAGGTGGCAATGAATATTCCGCCAATATCGCGGCCGCTGCTCCCCTGCTGACGACTGGGAGCACTCGGTAGTCCGCCCGTCCGGTGGCGAGTTTTTTGTATTTCGCACAAGTCAGCTCGTCTGCTTGGTCGATATCGCTTGAGCCCAAGGGGTGCGGTCTGTACGTTCCTTCGGAGGGTTTGTCGCCCATGATGTGCGTTCGAGTGATGGAAATGATGGAATCGTCAAAAGAGAAGGCCCCCTCTCTTCCACGCCTCGCTTAAGGAAGTAGGTTTTCCTCGTCCCCAAGAATCTCCCTAGAGATGTGCACCCTGGGTCGCGCCTTTCTATATCTCTCCTCCACTCCCTTAGCCTCTCAGTTCCTCTTTCGGGCCTCCCGCTCCTTACGCCGACAGCGAACGCCTACCGTTTCCCCGACGGAACCCCCACGATGTTCGCCGCCATTTCGACTGTCTCCACCGTACACGCCACTTCCCTCGACGCAGACAGCACTACCTGCCCCCACACGGTCGATCGGAGTAGGGTCGGGTAGCATTCCAGTAGGAGAACCCTGACTGTCGAATCAATGGAGGCCTTCACGATATTCGTTGCCAAGGTTGCTGCTCCACCGGGCCCCTGCTGACCTGACTTTCTGGATGCATCTCCGATCACGACGCTCGGACTCAAGTCGTTCAAGAGCCTTTTTCAATCTTCCCCCCCTGGTTCCGTTCTCACCAGTCGAACTCCTTGATCCAACCCGTTCTCCCTGACACACTCGAGCGCTCTCCAGTCGTGATCGGTGGTACCCTTGACTGCGACCATCTCCTTCGCCGCCATGAGACCACCTCCCCCTCCGCAGCAGAGCACCATGGTTACAGGGTGCTCCCCGGCTGCGGACGTTGTGGCGGCTTTCTCAGTGTCTGCGTCGACATCTCTGCCTGGGGTAAAAATTACGCTTGCCGCAACCGCCGCATTTTTCCCCGTCAGCTTGTTCACCTCGTCTGCCTCCAGTTCGCTGGGCAGTACGCCGTCGAGCACCGGTCCCTTGGGGCCCCGGTACGTGGTCCTCGCGGAGGGATCATCTGGGAATGAGTCATCGATCTCCGTTCACGGCGCGTCGCTCGGCGGCAGCCTCGAGAGGGCGTCCGGCAGCTGGTCGTTTACCCCCGGTCGCCACTGGAGGTCAATGGCGTGCTCCATCAACATGAGCGCCCACCGGTGGAGGTTTGATGAGAGGGCTGGCTCTTGAACAGCCATGTGAGCGCGGAGCAGTCGGTGAACAGATCGAACTTCCTTCCCCACAAGTACGGTCTGAAATGCTAGATGGCCCACAACACTGCCATCACCTCTAGTTCGGTTGCGGACCGTTTGGCATCCGTCCTTGACCACCAGTGGCTCGCATGTTCAATGACACGTTCCTTTCCGCTGGTGTCCTGCGTAAGCGCCGCTCCCGCACACAGCTCGCTGGCGTTTGTACGTAGCTGAAACACGGCCTCCCAATTGGGCAACGCCAAAATCAATGGCGATGTGAGGAGCTCGATCGGTGCTTTCAGAGCCTTGTCCTGCTGCACCCCCCACGGCACCCGGAGCTTCCTTGCCCTTTTTGACGTGAACCACTTGTTTCCCTCAGCAGGTCCGAGATAGGCGGCAAGATCGAGCTGTATCCGGGCACAAACTTCCTGAGGTAGCTGCCCATGCTCAAAAGTGATCTGACCTCCTCGACGGTGCTAGCGCGAGAGAGTCTGGCCACCGCTTCTATCTTAGTTTGTGACGGTTGTACGCCCAGTCTGCTGACCACCATGCCGACGAACTCCTGCCGCGGAGCGCACCAAGTCGATTTGGCCAGGTTCACCGAAATTCCAAATTGCTGGAGCCGCGCCAGCACCTTTTCCACCAGGCCCATGTGTCCCTCGACGTGTTTGGTGTGGATGATGATGTCGTCAAGCTAGTTCTGAACGTCTTTTCCTTTTAACGGGCCCAAGGCCTCCCCCACGTAGGCCGCAAAGCCGGAAGGAAGAGTCTTCAGCTCCAAACCGCACCGGTTGAATTCCCACAGCTCCCCATGGGCGTCACGAAACGCGGTCTCATGCTTGTCTTCCTCGGCAATTTCCAACTGGGTGAAATCTGACGCTAGCTCAATGGACGTGAAGCACGTGGCGCCCCTCCTGTTGTCGAAGATGCTTGCGATATCCCCAAGCCCTCCGCTATTTTACTTCAGCAACGCGTTCAGCCCTCGATAGTCCTGACAGACCCTCGCCGTGCAATCCTTTTATGCCACCACGATGCAGTTCGCTGCCCACGTCGACTGCGACCGGCGAATCGTCCCTGCTTTCTGTTGCTTCGCCACCTCGCTCTGGATCATGTGTGTTTTCTCCGGCGAATACCGTCGCTGTTTTGCTGCGTGGGGCGTGCAACTGCTGTCGGTCAGCGGAAGCTGCGACTTAGCTTGAATGCAGGCCGGGACAATATTCGGGTTCACTGGGAACACATGGCGGTACTTCTCCAACGCTCGAACCAGGGCTTCCTTCACTGGGGCACTCGTCTGAGCAATGTTGGCCAACGGCAAGTCCACCCCGTCGTCGTCCGCCCCCTCACCCCCGCGTTCCTCTGGCGCCACCAGTACTGACTGTTCCTTCATTTCTAATGTGCCGTCTGCCTGCACGACGGGTTCAAATAGCATCCGTATGAGTTACTTGTCCCCCATGTTGACGGCGTAAATCCGAGCAACGACCCCGCCCTGCTTCAGTGTTAAGGATATTTTCGAACGGTTCACCACCTTGCACTGGAGCGCGCGCGATCCCCAACTCGGCCCCCGTCTCCATGTCGTATGAAGCCTTCGGTTCCACTACACCAGCTCCCTGTTTGGGGTTGGACTCCCTTGGCATAAGCACCCACCTGCAAACTGACGAAACCCGGTACCACCGTATGTCGGGCTGGTCGTAGCTCTCACTGTAGGGTGCCATCGTCCTTCCAGGCCGCCGGGCCCTCCCTGAGTTATGTGGGCGCCTCGGTTATTTCCGCCGGCTCTCCCTCTCCACAGGGTGGCTTGACGGCGCAAAACATCTCCCACGCTGCCGTGTTCCCGGTCGCTACTGACCTCACTTCTGCTCTGCTCGGTTGGACAGACGCATGCCAGCTCACCGCCTTCCCCTCCGCCACCTTCGACGAGGAGGCTCCTGTTGACGAGATGAAGGGCACTCAAGGTGACTCTGGTGCCGGTTTGAAATCCCCCCCGGCCGCGAAGCTGATAGTGCTGCCATGCTTTCTCGGGCAAGCTGCTCCTATGATAAGGCCGTACGGGAGATCCCCCACCGCAAGCACCAGAACCTTGCGCACCCTGTCCTCCGGGCTGAACACCAACGGGAGCTGGCACGACCCGGAAAGTTTCATTGGAGGGACTGCGCTGTTCGTGGGGTTGGCTACCATCAACCACCCCTGTCCCCTCGGGCTCATCACCGATTGCTCCCCTCTTCCACTGCGTTCGACGGAGCGTACGAATGCCGCGTAAGAGTAATTTCCGCCTCCTGCCCCCGTGTCGACCAACACCTCCACAGGGATGGGGCAACTGGTTCTGGTGTGGTGCCACACGAATGCGCGCACCCACACCTGCTTAGTCCCCGCTCACATGGCCGCCACGCTGCTTGGGGTATCCACATCTAGGGCGCTCAACGCGAAGTTGCTGTACTGCTGTGCTGGGACGACCTCGTCGTTGTTTCTGCCTCCCCCGCCCTTGTCGAAGCGACGTCGTAGGTACTGCCTCTCTCTTCCTCTTCCTCCCGGCCCCGCGTTTGTTGCTCACCTTGGCTGCTGTTCACCAGGAGAGAAACTCCTGGGGCGCGTCTTCAGGCCCGCGAGACACGAGAGGCAGCTGCGGCGGCCCCGTTCTCCTCGGCCGTGCACGCGCTCAACATTTCGAGTGCCGTAGTATACCCGGCTCTAGCGGCAGGGCTTGCGTCGGGGTGGTCTTGCAGGGGTACAGTCCGTACGGCACGACGTCCTCGTCGTGCGAGAAGCGGCACCTTCCTCCACCGGCAGCGCTCTTGTGGGGGCAGTCGGAACCCCTCGCATGGAAGAAGCAAACCCTTCGTTGGCGCAAGACGTCGATAATCACCCTGCCTTAGGTGTCTGGGCTCGATAGTTCGTCCCATTCCTCCCTGCGGTCCGTTGTTTCTCGGTTCCTACTGACCGGGCGGTCGTTTCGGTCGCCTTTGTGGCTTACAAACGGGGTTCCATGTGCACCCGGGGTAGAAGAACGGACGTTGGAAAAGGACGTGACGTGTGGGCGATCGTCAAATGCTTCCTTCTCTACATCCTTCCCCCCTTCCTCCTCGCCCTCAGAGAATAATTCCCCGTCTACCGCGGCCAGCGCCGGGCACGCGCTGTCTCGGAGGGCCTCTACCTTCTTCCTCCACGCCTTAGGTAGTTCCCTGGTGCACGGTTTACCTCCTCGCCCCCATTCTTCCCTCGACGGAAACCCCCTTGTCTCGTCCTGTCACAGGGGCAACCGCTGACTCTGCGATAGCCCCGCTACGCTGCCTGGGCTCCGTCTCGTCGTGGGTGCCGCGACTAGGGGGGGGGGTAACGACTGCACCGGGTGAGCAGCGTATTGATCAAGCCGTAAAATATGTCATGAGAGACTTCTCCGCGGTGTACCATGTACGGATTCAGAGGTTTACCGGCGTCCACGTGCACCGGAGTGAGATTTTGCTTATTGTCGGTTTCCACTTGCATAAGGAGGGATTCCATCCCATTGTGATCGAAGGCGTTGGCATATATTAGATTTACCGCTCGTCCACAGAGCTCCGCCACATTCCTCCCCGCCACGTACCTCCAAATGTAGACTTCTTCCGACGTGTGCGGCGTCGCATTGTCTGCTGTTGCCGCGCGAACATGCAGCACCAGCAGGCGGCTGTGGCCATCCACGACTCTCCTTGGATAAGCTTTATTTCCGTGAGGGCCGCCCCAGCCCTCTTCTGCGCCTGCCCAGAATGCGCTACCTCGGTTAGATCCGGCACCACTCCTTCGTCTTGAATTCTTCGAAGGGAATGTGGCAAAACCCCCCCTGCACAACAGGTACCCCCACCGCAGAGTGCAGGCGCATCAGATCGCGTGTCGCCAGGTGTCTGCGATGAGTTTTCCAAAGCACTCGACTCTCCACGGCGTCAGCCTATCCACTTGGGGGCGGGCAGGATCGATCCCATCGGTGGAGAATTGGTCTTGGGGCATGGCCCACGCTGCCCCCCTCGACCTGTGACATGATCTTAGTAAGCTTGTTGACGAACAACACTGGATCGTTCCTCCATGAGAGCTCGCCCTGAGGTGCTACAACCAGTCCCACCAAACCATCTTGGCCTTTTATCAGTCCTATGTCGCCTACGATCTTGCTCACGACCCCTTGGACCTCTCTCGAGCTGCTGGGTTCCAATGCCCCCTGGGGGGTTGCGGTCTGATGCTGTGCCACCCCCGCCGGTTGGGGCGTCTGTGCGGTTTGGCTAGGCTGCCAGATCCAGGGGGTAGGACGGGGGTTGTGCTGGTACTGTGCTCCATGGTGCCCGACGTATGCCATTGGTGCGGGTTGTGGCTGGTGTAACATTTGCGCCTGGAGCACCTGCGCGGGCGAGTAATGTGCGCGAGAATACCCCCCCCCCCCCCATGTTACCCAGACTCCATGGATGCGCCACGTAGCCAATCGGATGTGGTGCCAGGCTTGTTGCCGGTGCCGGGCGCATGGGCTGCGCCGACACCCGTCGCTGCTGGTGCTGCTGGTGCTGCTGGTGCTGCTGGTGCGGCGGCGGCTGCTGTCTCTGTTGGGAGGGCGACGGCGGCCGTTCCCTTTGACGTTCTGGCGACGGGGACTGTTGTTGGCTCTGTACCGACCTCCCCTTCTTGCTGCGGCGGCGACTCTCTCGGGGTACACTGCCGTGGCTGCTGTCCTGGCTACGGCGGCGACAGCGCTCCTTGTGGTCGCGGCCGCGACTGCGGCGGCGGCTGCGTTCCTTGCTGTCGTGGTTGCGGCCGTGGTGACGACGGCGGCGTTCTTGGTTTTCGCGACTGTGGCCACGGTGGCGGCTGTGTTGCTTGCTGTCGCTGCCCCGGCCCCGGCGGCTACGACGCTCGCTGCTGTCGCGGCTACGGCTGCGTCGGCGCCGCTCCTGCCCGCCCATGTTACTGCTGCAGCCATGGTTGTGGCGTTGCGTGTGGTCGCGGCTGATGCTAGAGCGGCGGCCACGGCTACGAGGACTGCTATCATCCCGCGACCACGGTCGTAGTTGCTAGATGGGTAGCGTTCGCCCATGACCCCCCCCCCCCCCTCCTACGTTTTGACCCTGGTCACCGTAGGGGCTGTGGACGCGTTCGCGAGGCTGACCGCTGCTGCTGCGATTACCACGGTGGTCCTAGTTGCGGTCGCTCCCCCGGTCGCTGCCGCTATGAGATGAGTCGTCGCCCCGCGCACTGCCTCCTTCGCCGAATCGGTCGTCCTCGTTGGTGGCGTGGTGGTCGTCTATGTTTCTTCTTATTCCCTTCCCTTTCCTTTCTGCTGTCTGCTGTACGTTTTACCCTGTTTGTGCGCTCGGGGCATTGTATGACAGCACAGAAAAAGGGGAAGGACACATGTATCTGGCTGTAGTTTGAACATATATTCACATACGGTCAATATCGTTCACAGCCCTTGTGTTGATTGAGATTATTTATGTGTCAGGTGTACGGACTTTTCCGGAGCGTAATATATTCTGGATGGTCATGCCTGGCCTGAACAAAAAATGTTAGTGTTAGCGTTTTCAAATTCTTGATCCATGCTTGACCTAAAAGCGAGTTGCGTGTTCGTCGAAGCATGAATTATAAATGACCTCGCTCTTGGACTGCATCACTACAGCAATAGGCTCTACATGATTAGTTACCGGTGTCACCTAACCCGGGCGAACGGTACACGAGACTATGCGCGTATTAGTACGTACGGCACCTTTGGTTTGTATCGACACCCACCTGTCGTGTGCATTTGTTTTTGAAGATGATATGTGGTCAATATCACGCAGTCATTTATTATCGAAAATGCATGTGTGTGATCATGAACAATGAGCAGACAAACGAGTACGGGCAACAGGCAGACAGAGCACGAGCAACGAGTATGCCTGCATGCATTGACCGAGCACATAACTTCAAAGCAATACGAAACGAACAGGCGGAGCGCCACTGGCAGCGTGCACACATAACAGCATTGCAAGTACGGCCATACAGGTAAAACAAAAGCATGTGGATTTACACATGCATACGAATGTGGGTGTACAAGTGTATATGGCTATTATACGAGATCAATGTGAGGTGACGCATGAGCATGATAGCATCATTCCACCGATTTTTCAAACTCTCCGATTTCCTTCAACCGTTTTGCAGACACTCTGATCTCCTGCAATGCACTCCGATGTCCCCGGGTTCATCATGATACAGCAGGGTACAGCTCTCAGACCCTCCAAAGGACCTGCGCTCGTTAGATCTCTCAGGTCGGTTCACCTGTTGTTTGAGAGTTCGAGAAACTGCCTTCAAGCAGTAATGATCGGGTCACGCAGAACGTGGATCGATGCAATGCGGTAGATGCAAGCGCCGTGCGTGAACAATCAACGAAGCACCACAGACACGATGACGGGCACGACGGGCACGGCAGGGCCCAAGGGGCTGGGGGTCGATAAGACAGATGTTACAGATCACTTGGCTTTGACTTTATTTCTTTATTTTGGTGGTGTTTAGTAAACACGTTGTTCCGTGACCTCGTTACTGGTTTTTTACACAGAACCGAAGGCGTTCCCACACTGGGGATCCTCCCTTCCCCTATAAGATTCGCCCAGAGAAGCTACCAGAGCTTGCTCTCTGCCCATCGAATAGACCCGACGCGTGACACTGATCAGAACAGCTGTCTCGCACCGTATCATCCTCCTCGAAGCACGGTGGCGCTGTAACAGCTCCTCGGCGCTGTAACACCACAACATCGACGACGACAACCGCAGCAGCAGCGACAACGATGTTGATGTGCCTCAGGGACACCGACGCCGCCGTGGCCATGACGGCCGCGACTCGAATCGCGGCCAACCCCACCGCGCGACCCTGGCGCCCACCCTTATGTCGGGCCTCAACATTCCTGCAGCCAGCCACTCTACGCCTGCACAATCGGCGACGGACACCACTCCAGCGCTATCGGACGTAGCACGCACAATTACGGGGGGGCATAGTAAATAGGATCTACGGCACTCACAAAAACCTATATAGTTACCTACAGTATTTTTGCTAACAATATTTGGTCCTATTTACTATGATCCCCCGCAATAGGTGGAACTACAACAATGTCAACATGCGGAACATGGAGGTCTTCACGCGCCTCTCGCTCCCCCCTAGAGTAGACGTTGCCACAGGCCTAGGGAGACTACTCTCCAGCGTAAAATTGGTTCAGGTGGAGATCCTCGCCGTGTGTATCGAGACAGGGACGTCCTCCCTCACATCCGAGCTTTGAGTTATGGGATGGCAAAGCCCCTCCACAAAAGATTCCGCTGGATCCTCTCCTCCGCGCAGGGACACACGTCGGAACTTCCACGCCTCATCGATGGCTTCTTCGTTCAGGTGCGCGACCAGCTTGAGCAGGACAACAAGGGGCTATCAGAGTTCAAACCGATTTTGCGCCAGCTCACCTCGCACCTCCTACGGTGTGCCTGCCAACTCGACTTTCGCCGTCTATTTTCGGGAGCAAAGGGTATTGCCTCCATTATACAAGGTACGGCAAAAGTGCTTCAGTCAACCGACGCCATAGTCGTGGAGTATATCCTGTCTAGCGCTAGCCAACAATTCCCGGCCTTGATGCCGACGTTTTTCCCTGGCTCCCTCATGACCACGCCGGAGCCCCATGCCACCGTTCAGGACATGTGGACTGCCTTCGAAGTTCTAGCAACAAACAAGACGCCGGTTATCAGAGGCGACTAATTCCACGCCCGGACCAACAGTGGGCACACTACTTACTCCTTGACGAATCCGGCCCCGACCCAGATCCGGCGACCCAGCAACAGCGGTCACGCGATTCGCACAACCACCCGTCAGGGTCCTCGTCCAACCCCTTCGTCATGAACGTCAGCGGTGCAAGCAACGATATATACCTCGACGACGCTGCTGACTGGCCCCTCAGGTGTTTCCCGGAGGTCTTCGCCGTCTCGAGGCGTTTCCGCAACGACGACCCCCCGCTCTTTTCTGCGTTGCTCAAGAAAGCCCAGCGTACTCAAGCCTATCGGGAACACGGTGGCTGGAGCCTCAACTGTGGAGGGTACGATCATAGCTTGAAATCGTGCGAGCTACTTTTCGCCAACACCTCCGGCATTCTCAACCCGGACTTGGGCATGCTCATCGATGATGGGTATACCTTCCTTCAATGGCAATAACGAATGCGGTCATACCGCCGGGAGCACAGTGATCTTAAGCACAACCGCCACAACGGCTCTTATAACCACGGCCATCCGCGCCAGTACTGCGGGCACAGCGACGGCTACCAACAGTTTCCCGGGCATCAATTTCAACAACGACGCCTCGAAGCTTCAGCGGCAGCCGCGACATCACTAACAACCCTGACGGGGCAAGCCCCTGCGGCAAACACCCCCGCAGCCACTTCTGCTCCAAACATGCGCCTCGGCAATCACTACACCCCGGACAGCAACCAGCGTCAGCCGGGTACCTTCCAGACGAGCTGGCAGGCCGGTGGTGGAATGACACTCGCACCTCCACCAACAGGAGCTTCTGCGAGCACACACGGCTTACAAGACGCCCGTGTTCATCACGTCCGCTCAACAGCTGCCCCTGCCCTCCAACGCCCCTCCACTAACCCGACCTCGACACCAACCGCTTGCTCAAGCACTGATCACTTTGCTCAAGCACTGATCACCTTGCTCAAGCGATTGCCTCGAGGTGTAAGCCAGAGGGAGCTGAGACGTTGATCCTCACAAAAACGCTCGACTCGACGTCTCTTCTCGATGGGGAATGCTGGCACTTGCCGACCATTGCCGAGTGTCCCGCAGGAGTAATCAACCTGCTCGACGCTTCGACGATCATGGCTACCAACGGTTCGGGTTACGTACACGGCTCAGCCACCTGTTCAACCGGGCCATCGATCGAGCTAGATTTCAACCATTCGGGCCGCTCTGCTCCCGCTACGTTCGCGAGCCCCGCGGCAGCTTCTGCTGGATCCCACGATGCAGTTGACACCGGGACCTCCGCTGACCGCCAGGTACTGACGACACGACAAGCCCTAGGCCTAGGGGGTAGTCCCGCCCAAAGGGCCGAAGACTCGCTACTACTGTCGACCAGGAGATCCGTGGAGCCAAATGCCCCGTCATCCTACCTTGTGCCATGCAATACGATGCGACCCCGGAGGATCCGGATACCAGGAATCGCTTCTCCTAGAGTGTGGACCCCAGGTTACCAGTCCATGACCGACCCATGCAGGGACTCGCAAGGTATCTCTGGCTACGGCGGAGACCCTCCGGGAACTCGGCGATGCCGACCATTTCCAACGCGGACGCAGGGAGCGTAGCCGGGCCTCTTGACCATGTTTTCCTCCCGAGGACAGTATTTAATAGTGACTCCCAGGGTATCTCCGGGCTACTCTGGAGACCCTCCGGGAAAATCGGCAATGCCGGCCTTTTCATTCGCGAAAAGGGAGTGCAGTCGGGCCTCTTGACCCGGTTTACCTCCCGAGGATGCCTTTTAATCGTGGCTCCCAGAGTATCCTTGACTGCGCTCGAGACCCTCCTACACATTCGGAAGGCCGACCATTACCTCCGCGGACACTGGGAGGGCAGCTGGACTTATTGATCCGGCTCCCCTCCCCACGACACCATGCGCCCGTCTACATGACAGGCGCTCATCACCACTGCCGGACCTCGCTGCACACACCCGGAGCCTCACGTCCAACCAACTCTACCTGTTCTGGCAACGTGGCTCCGTCCCTTCACAGTAGCACCAACTACAACTTTGCCGAGCAGTTCATGGCACGAAAGGCCGCACGTTTTGGCGACACAACGCGCCACCATCAGAACGCCCTCGGCCGCGCCGTGTCTGGTTCCGACGACGACGTATGGGTTCAGCACCGCCTCTCCATCGTTCGTCAAGCGAACTTGAGAAACTTCGGCCAAAAACCCGAATTTTCTCGGATCTCTCTTCGGGACGAACGACAAAGTCCTGGCCGAAGCCAGCCCATGTGACCTCATCTGGGGCACAGGTCAAGTTAAAGACCCACGGGCTTACCAACCGTCGCCCTAGAAGGGTTCTAACCTTCTAGGGCGGGTGCTGATGTCCGTCCACCAGGATCTTGCCCCCTCCGCTCGCCCTCTCCTTTCCCCTCTAGGCTCCACGAGCCGACGAGCACCGCCCTACCCTCACCCCGCCGACAACGGTACCTACGAGACAGGTGTGATACTCCCCCACAGCATCCATCGAGGTATCTCCTTCCACCCCGGACGCATACCAAGAGAGCCACTTCACCCGGCCACCTGCCCCTTCAGCCAAACCTTACCCCATCGCTGCCGCGCCCACGAATCCAGAACATGGACCCTGCCTCTCAGTGGCGTCCTAACAGTTGACGAGTCATCCTTCACAACCAGGGTGCGAGTTCACAGCGACTCCAACGCCGTCAAGCGCTTCATCACCGTCGCTCTACTGGACACGGGGTCGCCGCAATGTCTTTTTTCCGCTAAAGCGGTAGACAATCTGAAGGCCTTCCGCACCATTACCGATGCGTGTGAACGACATGGTGTCCCTCACGCACGGGGAGGCTTCGGCACCTGCGCTCCCCCCACCACCTCCGGTTCCATCCGCCATAGTATACAGTCCCTGGGGGCCACCTCTCCCACAGTCGCCCTAGCTGTGTGGGTGTGTATCGTCCCTCCGGGCACTATGCAGCATCCTATCCTTCTTGGGCGGGACAGCTGGATGCGCTTCGAGCAACTCTTGTATACCATACTTCCCCACTTGCCACCCGGACCATTCCTTGGCGAGTTTTCCTTTCGCTACCACGACCCCAACCGAGCAGTCGCGTTCATCCTCGACGACCGTCCCATCGACGACGTTTACCACCTCCGATACGCCGCACCCGAACTATTTTGCTTTCGACCACCCCAACCCTCGTCGAGGCCAACCTGGTGCGCCAGTCCGGCCCTCCAGCGTTTACCGGGAAATTTTTGGTCAACATGATTGCCCTGCATGATCTCCTTTCAGACGCGGCGATTTTTGTCTCCAATGGGCACCAGATAATACCTTTGCCTATCTCCACCGAACTTGAACTGGGAGACCTTCTTGGGACCCCTCTTCTCCATTGGTGCCAATGCCGATTTCTACCCTTGCCGACCCTTCCCCGGAGCCTCCCCCCCGCTCCTCGCCGCCCCCAATTCCTGTGGCCAACGAAGGCCTAACTTCAGCAGATCTCCCCCTACCACCGAATACGCCGTGCCTCGACCTCCTTGGACGCCTCCACGTCGATCAACAAGCGAATCTTCTGCGCCTTTGGGACCGTCTGCCACAACACCTTTTCGCGACATCTCCTTCGAGCTCCACGGTCCCGGCTGGTCACCATCGACCATCGACGATTTAAGCGACGTTCTTCGCGAATACCAGGACGTCTTGTCCACAACCAAGACCGAGTTCAGTTTGTGCCCCCTGATTCCGTTCACGATCACCGTGCCGCCAGACAGCACCCCCGTCACCTCCCGCCCCTACCGGATGAACCAGATCATTGCCAAGAGGGCCGATGCCATCATCGACCCATCCCTTGCGGCAGTACTCATTCAGCACTCCACGTTGCCGTACTCCAGCCCCATGGTAGCTATTCTAAGATCAACAGAAGAATTCGCATCACTATCAACTATAAGAAGCTCAACACCATCAGCTCCCTCGGACAACTCCCCATTCTCCGGGTCAACGAGATCCTGGACTCTTTGTGCATGGGACGCATCTTCTCCCTGTTCTAATTAGTCTCCTCCCTCCACCAGATTACCATCGACGAGGACACGATTCCCCTCGCCGCCTTCTGCACGCCCGATAGGCTATTCAAGTGGCTCGGCATGTCGCAGGGCATCAGCGCCGCCCCTGGCTAGTTCGTCAAGGTGATCAACGAGGTCATCAAAGGCCCGGAAGGTGTTGCCGCCTACCTTGACGACATCATCGTCTACGATCCGGACCCCACAGCCCACACCACCAACATCCGATCCCTCTTCGAAGGCCTTCGTCTCTACAACCTCAACCTCTCCGCCGCCAAGGCAAGGATTGGCGTCACCAAGGCCGACTTCCTAGGACACAGGATTTCCTCCGCCGATGGTAGCCCTAACGCCGACAAGGTCGCGGCCTTGACCAAGATGCTAATGCCATCGAACGTGAATGAAACCTGCGCTCTCATTGGTGGAATTGACTGCTACCGCAAATTCGTAGGGAACCTCTCCACAAGCCTACGCCCCATCACGGCCCTGCTCAAACAAAGGACCAAATTCCTCTTCACCCCGGCCATGAAAGCGACCGTCCGCGAGATTCTCCCCGAGCTCGCCGCCCCTCCGATCCTGATTTTCCCCGACTACGACGCCGTCGCCGACAACTCTTGCCCCTTCCACGTGTACTGTGACCTCAGTCGCGACGGCTTCGTCACCACCCTTGAGCGGCAACAACCAGACGGCTCTGTCCGACCCATCCAGTTCACTAGCGGCGCCACCTCGGACTCGGAACGTTCTTGGACCCCCTCGACCTTGAAACATCGTTCGGGCTATCTAGCGGCTACGCGGTTACCTTTGGCCAACCAAGTTCGTCATCTACTCTGACCACAAGGCGCTTGAGAATATCGCCAAGTGGTCGTCCCGCGTCAGCGTTGGTTGGAATTCCTCTCCGCCTGCACATACACGCTAGAGTACCGGAAGGTACAGCCAACGGCAACGCCGACTTCCTTTCCCGCCTTCCCTCGCCAGCCATCGACGCCGACCGCACTGGGCCCAACGGCCTGACCAGCCCTAACACCGTGGGCATCTATTTCATCCGTCCCTGCGGCTTCACGCCTTGCGAACCCTCCATGCCGGGCATCGGCTTGGGTGGGCTCGTACCAACCCCCTCCCTTCCCATCCTATCCCGGTCATCTGACCAGCCCCTTCTATTGACGACGACTACGGCGACGTCGGCCGCCTTTGACCCTCCATTGGTTCCTCCGAACCCTTGTCGGCCCCCAAAACCTTCGTCGGGCCTATTCCGATCCACGACAACGCGGCCGGGTCGCTCGCGAAATCAGTGAATGGCACCGTGGACGCTGGCGCTCCTCCTGGCTTGGCTTTGAGGTCGCCCGTCGTCTCCCCACAGCCCACCATTGGCGCCACAAGTCCAGCTCCCTTGGGCCTGATCTCTTCGCGGACTCGCCATCGCGCCGCCGCCGCAAGCATCACCTGCGCCTCCGCCGACCATGGTTTCGACCGCTGAGCAGCACGGTGGCCGTACCGTTAAGGTCAGCACCAACCCGCCTCCGTGCCCCCGCGCCTCCAGACATGGGACCACCGAGTTCTTCCGAACCAACAACCTACCAGGCCGTGCCGCCCGCACACCCAGCGCAGTCCGCGCTGCAAGCGTTCATGGACTCAAGCTCACCTTCGGCACCGTCTTCTTCCCCACATAAGGCCCCAATCCCCGAGCCTACCGTCGCACTCGACGTCGGTCTCCCACAACTGGCTTCAGCATTGCCCCTTCCACGACCTCCAGTGTTTCCCTCACCTCCCCAGCCGGAGTTCGCCGACAATGACCCCCACCTCCTCTCCTGTGCTGAACACTTCACGTACACGGACTGGACACGCGAACAACACGCCGAGCACCTCTGCTCCTCCACCATACACTACCATCCCTTGCACTTCTCTGCCCCTCCGCCGCCAGACATCCTGGATGTATTCCAGCCGTCCCGGCGCCCGAAGAATCTATACGTGCTCGCCCTTGCAGTTAAAGACAACTCCACCGTACCGACGACGACGCCGTTCTCCTGGTTCGACAACCACGTAAGCTCCACCACACCGGGACCAGCTGCACGCCTCCCACCATACCACCCCCGCGCACCTATGTTCCGATGTTGATGCACCCTTGGGTACTGCACACTTGCCGCGCCACCGCGTCCTGCCACTTGGGGGTTTCCCGCACGGTCAGCATGCTCGCGCGTTATTTCTGGTGGATCGGCATGGACATCTCCGCCCGCTAGTGGATCCGGCGCTGTCTCAAATGCCTCGTAAGACCTCGCGCCAAATCATCCGGTGGCCCACCCTTCTCTGTCCTTACCCAACGGCCCCGGAATCACAGTCAGCGTCGACTACTTCAGCCAGCTGCCCCTTACTCCAGGCGGCAACTCCTACATTCCCCTTTTCACCGATCGCTTCAACCGCCGCGCCGGCATGTACGCAGTGGCAACGGCCCAGTTCACCGCCGTCGGCACTGCCGATATCCTGATCAACCAGTACATCCCTCCGTGGGTGCCCTGTCATCCTCATCTCCGACAACGGGCTGCACTTTACCTTAAAGATCTCCAACGCCATCTACGAATGCCTTGGCATCGACACGATCAACACCAGCTCTCACCACCCCTGCACCAGTTGCGGTGTCGAGCGAGTCAACCACACAATGGCCCAAATGCTCTCCCTGGGCAGCAACTAGCGATAAGATAACTGGGTCGAGCTGCTTTCGCACGTCCAATCAGCCTGCAACAACTCGGTCAATACCTCCGTCGGTTGGCCTGCAACGAAATTCACATAGGCCGCCTTCCGCGTCTGCTTCTTTCGGTCTTCGACTCGCCTAATATTGGCGGCTACCAGAGTCTGGACCGAGACCATCTGACCTACTGCAACCTTGTCACAGAGCACCAACAACGTGCCTACCGCCTCGTTCGCGAACATCACGCCGTTAACACATCGAACTGAACTGGAGTTTGAAATATAAATCTGTAACATTGTACTCGTTGCTTCTGTGTTGCATGCCATACTTCCAAAAAATGCACCTAACAAGGTGATAATTGTTGTGGTGAAAGTATTCAACATAAACTACTGAGAGCTAACTCATTCTTCTAGAATACGCGAGGGGTTACACAAAACAAGCAGATGTAAAATATCCAGCTCTGCTACTTTTCTGCACATCTTATGCAAGCTTAGCTATCAGTCCAAGAACAATCAAACCGTGAACTACATTCTAGTTAGTTAAACGAGAAAGGAATACTAAATGTGTGTAGTACGAAGTCTAAAACGGTGAATTTGTGCGTCATTTCAGAATAGGAGTGAACAAACTATTAACGTTCCTGCTGCCCACGAAAACAAACAAAGGGACGTGTTTTTGATACTGCCAGCTCCAGCTTAACGCTGTAACAAGCCATACTGTTATCAGAGAGACATTCCCCTGTACCCTAATCTCCTGTTCCGGCCACATATTACCGTTGTTATACCCGGTAACGCGGTTTATTTCCTGCCTCGAAGCGCGTACCAGACGGTCTGCATAGGTGTTTAAAGACGTTCCAAATAAATATGCGCAGGTGTATATGTAGAGGGTTTAACTTTAACGTGTAGATAAAATTAGATATATCCCATTTATGTTTCGTTTTTCCTTCCGTCGTTCATCCGTCTGAAAACTGCAGCAATCAGGATACGGTGGTACGTGAGAGCGTAATGAAAAACTCATCTGACGCACCAAATCAAACAAACCACCGCACAAGTGCATATTGATGGTATTAACTCTTGGATATTCGTGCATAAAACAAAGATAGGCTCTGTAAAAACATCAATCACGTACAGATACAATTGTTTGGTGCACACCTGAACGATAGTGCAGCATTTCTTTGTACCGGTACTTTACATGTATGGATACTCCCAGTGCTACACACTGTACTGAAAGAGGACTTGCAGTTCCTTATTTCATCGTGGGCAACATCCAAACTGCTGTAGTGACAAGCCACGCGACCGCACCCGGATACGGCGCGCGCACGTGCATGCTTGCTCGTCAATACCATGCATAGAGCTGTGTCAAAATACGAACCGGCTCAATAGGCCAACCAGGTGCCCTTCATAGGTCATACCGAGCTCTTTGCGCGTCTGATATCGGAGCACCCAGGCCAAATACTCGTGGAAAACAGATGTCAGATACATACACATTGCTACAGGGCAGGGTATCATCCTCGGCCACCCACTGCCCGCCTTTGACGACGGCCCCAACCTCACGTCGTCTGCGCTAACGTGGCAAATCCTTTGCCGCAGCGGCGGCGCTAAACCTCACGCCGTCCAGGCCAAAATGACAGCCGTGTGCCACAGCGACGGCATAACACTACCTCACGTCGGCTGGGCGAACGGGGTACAGCGTTCGGAAAATAACGTAGGTGTAGCACACTGCTACGGCGCCGGATGTGACCTTCTGCCTCCCACCGCCTGCCTTTGCTATGACGGTGGCACACAATATCACGTCGGCTAATCAAATAAGGCAATTCCTTTGGCGCAGCGGCAGCCCAAACTTTCACGTCGCCTACACCAAATAGGCAGAGCCGTTTGCCACAATGACGGCATAGCACCTCACGTCGTCTGGGAATAAGTGGCACAGCCTTAGCCCTAACGACGGTGCATAAGTGCTGTGAATGTATCCAAGTGGTAAGTGGTACGGTGCTGTAGTATCCGATACCATGAGTAGCACAGCCTTTGCACTGACGACGGTACGTAACTGCTGTGAACGTACCTAAGTGGTAAGTGGTACGGTGCTGTAGTATTCACTACCATGAGTAGCACAGCCTTTGCCCTGACGACGGCACATATCCTCACGTCGTCTGAGCATAAGTGACATAGACTTCTCCATAACGACGGCACACAACCTCGCGTCGTCTGAGCGAAAGTGAGTGCATCAAGTTGTAAGTGGTACGGTGCTGTCGTGTCCATTCCCCGTTATGTAACCACAGTGAGTGCATTCAAGTTGTAAGTGGTACGATGCTATGCCACCCATTACTGATCATGTAACGGAGTAAACACAAACCAAAACCCCCACACATCCACCAAAACTCACGTCTCAGGGGAGAGCTCACCATCATCTGCCCCTACAACGACAAGTGCTCACCTTCACTGTCAAAATGCTATGCCCTCAGGGCTTACCTTCACTGAACTCAACCCACGGGGGCGCTCACCTCGCCACAAAAACCAGACCCCATGACACTCAACAGCACACAAACCTACCGATTTCCTGGAATCCCCACAGCATCCAATCCTGAGGGAGGGGCTCACCTTCACCTCCCCTTTCAGCGATAGCACAATGACAAGTGCTTACCTCCACTCGCAAGGTGCTACGCTCATCAGTGCTCACCTTCACTGAGGTCAATCCGCGGGGGCGCTCACCTCGCCATCCTGCCCGCTAGCAGTTCTCACTCCCCAGCATGTTTCCATCCCAAGAGTACCAAGCATACTGTCATACAACCCCAACAACACCCGTTATGCGAAGATCTCAGGCATGTTTTCATACCAAGAAGGCCAATAATACCATCCGCCATGGAGCCCGAACAACAGCCGAAATGCACATCCCACGCTTCCTATTGTGCCAGGAATACCAGACGTACTAGCATACAACCCCTATGGTTGATACGTGCAAATCAGGCTGTGAATAACATGAACACGTGGAAAGATGGCAACTCACTCCTAAGCTCCAGGTGCAGAATACCGGTATATTGCCACGGTTGTGCTGATCTTACGCTGCTGCTGTGGTATTATCGTTGCCAGTTCGTGCCAGGTCCGTGTACTGTGTGTGTGTGGCTTTAGTTCATCTCTGCTCCACAGCAGAAACCCCGGACAAACAAAAGTTGTCAGATCATACCATGAGTCACAGCCAGTGTGTGGATCACTGCTGTGTCTATCTATACCTAGTGAGGACGTTTGCGTGGGTGCATACCGAGTGTGGTCCTTTCTGTATCGCTCCCTTATTTTCCATGCACCAAGGTTGTTTTTGACGGGCACGCAAAATAACAACGATAGTGTACCACCACAAACTACAGCAATGCACGTGGAGGACTATACTCGCTTGATAATCAGCAGTATTGTGGCCGAATCGCAAACTACTAACACAACCTGTGGTGCACCTAACTCAGCCAAGCACTCTTCCTGCGACTCAGTTGTATTTCTGATGGGCTACTTTGTTTTCTTAGGTTTTCGAGATTCCTGCGTACCGGTACTCAATTTTGTGCCAGGTTCATCGTTATAGCTACCCTTGCAGCATTAAACATTTACCCCCACGTATGCGATAATGTATACCTCATACTCACCCAAACAAAGCAATCTATCAACCCCCCCCCCTTGTTTTGTGTGCTTACGACACCGCATTGACAAAAACAGGTGCGTTGGAAGGCTGGCCCAGTTCGTAGTGGTAGTATGTAATTTATCACGTTATCTTTGTACGGTCCGTCCAGCAGGGCAACATGTCTGCTCATACCTGGTACTCGTTTAGGTGTTTACTGTAGGTGTTAGTGTGGCGCTCGAACAAGTTTTCTTATTCGTAGGTGAATACTGCTGTACTTCATACATACCGATACTTGATAACTATATGCCGCTATTTATTTATTATCGTAGGCATAAACTGCTGTAGTTCATGCTGCTACAGCAGTCCTAAGGCGCAAGTTGGATGACTATATAGTATAGCTAGGGAGATTACCTTATTTAGGCCCCATTACCGCGGCGCCAAAGTTATGTGTTATGAGGCTTAGATTGGGTTGGCGATTGGTTAACCTTTTACCTTTAGCCCAACGGCAACAGACTAAGACCTTAACAAATGGCGACGACGGCAGAACATGGGTCGTTGGTCGTGAGTTCGAATCTCACGTCCACCATGAAATCGCTTTTTAAAGAAAAGTGAATTTCCTCATGTCAACAACCTGAAAAAATACTTCTGGATCCCCAGAAATTGGAACCGCGTGTTGGTGTCACGCGTCGACCCGTGTATCCGGTCCGTTCCAGGGGGGGAGAGTGTTATGAGGCTTAGATTGGGTTGGGCTAAAGGTAAGACCTTAACATGTGTGGTTGATTCAAGGTTATGCGATCCGAATAGAGGGTGAGATATGGTTGTGAAGACCGAACAGGTCAACGTAATAAAACGACTCTATTTCATACGCGTTTGGAAATACATGCCCGGCACCAGGTATAATATAAACCACGTGTCGTGCCCCCCGAGGAGATGTGGCAGATGACACAAGAACCAGAAAAATAGACAGCAGTATCACAACACGTGCTATACTAAACAGAGTAAGACCAAGGAAATAGTGGGCAAACTGAGGCACAACAGCCGCAGCAGTTTGTGGTACGAGTTGCATCGACAGTATATACTATTACTCGATCTGATACCAACAGCAGTAGCTATCCTGTCTGCCGTCTCTTCCCTGTTTTCGTCAACCATGCTCCCACCCCCGGAACTGACATGGGCTAGGCAGCGCAAAACAAACTAAACAGGCTCGCCGTCCATGTACTGCCCGTGGGCGTGTGCTATTAACATTATATATTCTTGAGGTCGCCAGACTTGCGGTTTTCACTCGCTCTTTGACCTTTCAAGATTATTCAGCATAGACATTGAAAACACGCCCTGAGAATTCGCCATCCCAGCATGGGCTATGCTCTTACCACACTTTGTATCTCGCTTTCTTCATGTCCCTATTAATAGTCCTATCTCGGTGGCACAGCGGTAGTACATTTCCGCACGTGCTGTACGAGGAAACCTGGTGAGATATGCCCAAGGGTGTAATACTACCAAACAGTACGATCATATTATTATCAGAATGTCCAAATAGTAAAACCATACCAGTACCTGGTAGGTATTCACCCCGACGAAAACACACATTTTCTTTTAGAATATTATTACAATCATGGACATTTACGTTGGTTATTACTCACGAGATCTTCCACACCTTTTCGTTCATATGTAAAAAGAACGACGACTAATTTTTCGCAGGTGATCATATCGCTGCAGGTCGCCAGTTTGCGATTTTTTCCATCATCAGACATAAACCTCCTACTCCTTAGTAGTGTTGATACTATTACGGGGGTCCATAGTTAATAGGACCTATGGTACACATAAAAAAACTATATATTTACCTATTTTTGCTAGCAATATTTGATCCTATTAACTATGGACCCCCGTAATAGAACTACTAATATAATTGCAGCAGTGCCTGGAGATACGAGTGTTTGTGGCAATGCTGGATGCCTTGGATACTACTGTGACCAGTACCAGTTGAATGCTCCCTTGACAATGCAGGGAGCCAGCGCAGACACTTTTTGCTTGCCTTGCCAGGATTTTACATGAGTTTGGCGGCACCGCCCTACTGTTGACAGGACAAACGTACCCGTGCAGCCCACCGCAGGTAGTACTCGAGCTAACTGAAGCAGACCCAATACATCACAACTCAGATTGCATGCATAGTTTTTAGAGTTGGTGTGTGTCAGCCTATATACCTCCCCTTTCTGTATGCTCGAGACCGACAGCAAGTATCACGTCAGCATTTATTTTGTCTACTGTACGTGCCTATCAGCACTAGGGAAACGATTCCAAGGTTATGTTAAAACTGGTCACACCCAGTCGGCTTTTCGATGCTTTCCGTGTGCTCGTATGGACGTGAACACGATCGCAAACAACCGCTCGTCCCATGCTCCTGCCGATAGTCACAAGCTGCCTGGCAAACACAGGTATCCCGCAAGCCAGTGTGATATTGATACGGGCTCACTTGCTATGCCGAGCTATATCCAGCTTATGACGAAGGACAGCGTATTATCATATTTCGGTGTACGCGACAACGACAGCTGCAGTATGTATACAGCAGTACATGTACTACTGTAAAAGTATCGTGGGTCGCTATATATTCTCCAGTATATAAATACATATATGTTCACTATCACCGCAGTACGTCCTAGATTGTTGTTGGTAAAAAATCCGTCGATCAATCGCAGACGATAATTCATCCCATATTACTGCTGGTATATCCTCTGAAAATGGCAGATTTGGTCCTGTTCACGTGGCATAACTCGATGTCTTGTTATCGCCGGTTAGGTGCTTCATAGATGCGAATGGCAGCGCCACAGGGCAGGCAGTCCAGCTACCAGCTGTCTGTGTGGCTTCGTTCGTGCTGCCCAACCATTTCCTGTCCGTATATGCACCTCTTACAACACCGTCTATGACCCATCCGCGATGAGCATATTTTTCAATTTCATTTCTGTTTGTGCCACGTAGTGGGTTTTCATTTTTATACGACATAATAGTATACCAGCTGTAGGTCGTCACTACGTGGATGTGATCAGGAGTATGGCCCAAGTAGTATAATAATAAAAACTCCGTGCCGGCTCGTTAGTGCTCACCGTCACCCTGAGCACTACCCCCGAGAAGCGCTCACCCCGCGACTCGTCTACTGCCACAGTGGCTGTCGGGCGCTTACCTCCGCCTTCCAGCTGCGTACGACGACTTACAATTAAATGGTCATCAGATTCCACCAGTTCGTCAGGCCCAAGCCTTACCGAACCCATCGCATTATCAGATTCCATCAAGTCCGTAAAACAAACATTACAGAACAGCATCAGATTCCATCAGTTCGCCGAACCCCCCAAATTGTTTTTGCGGACACCAGCTCTCGAGCAGCTGGTGCTCGTGTGACTTGCTCTCTCCGACCTGCATGGTGCTTGTAACCCTATCACCACCTCCTGGTCCTGCCTGGGTCGATCTCCCTGGTTTCACCATGTTACGGCAAGCTCCCCGGCGTGAGCTGTCAACGCTCACCTGACTCGCCTCCTTAGTTCGTACGTTGGACCCTTCGGCAGTCCCAGTGGCTCCAGGGCTTCGCTCACGCGAGAGCGAAGCAAACGACGACCAAAGCCTTCGATTGCGAGCGATGCAGATACTCGATTATGCCCGTTATCACGCGTAATGATGCGTATATGCGAGCGAACAGTCGGTTTAGCCTTTAATCCTATAATCCTTTAGTTTTTAGTCCTTTAATCCACTTTTTAGGTGTTGCACGTATTCTCTTCCTTGCCTGGGTAAGGTCTAAAAACACTCGGTGTTGGCCACAACGCGGCATGCGTCATGCATTGTACACCTTGGTCAGGCGTTTGACATTCAGCAGACTGAAACTGCCTGCTAAATGAAACGCAAGTCCCACACCCACAGAGTGGTCCGCCACTACTCTGCGCCCGACGACTCGTCGCTGCATGCCTCGACCCGTCGTACTATAGAATGCTCCCACGTCCCTCCGCCGCAACACTTCTCCTCGATGATCACACGGGGAGGTCCCTGTTGAAAATTTGTGAAGTCAGGGTTCCTTTTGCAGACGGTGGTACCGCCGGGAATTGCTTCTATACAACTGCAGCTCGGTTTGTCCGAGGCTGACGATCCACGATGTGGACTGCACTAAGCAGAGCTCCTTAACCCCAACGGTGCTGTGAGTTGTAGCGAAGTTGTTTTTCGTACAGCTGTATACTCGACTGTGGGTCGAGAATTTTGCATTTCCTAAATTCCTCCGCGATGGATGGTCCTGTAAAAAAATAAATGGTGAAGTCAGGGACTCCTTTGGCAGACAGCTGCCACGCTTGTCGGGAGTTTGCTTCCACACCACTGTTGCTTGGGGATTCCATGGCTCACAAAACTACGCCTAGCAGAGCTCCTAACCTCAGCGTGCTTGTTTTTGTCGAAGTTGCATTCGACGGCGTACAGCAGCACAATACTCGACTTTGGGTAGAGATCTTGGAGTCCACACTAGCTTCGTATGAGAAATATAGCACGAGGTGAGATGTACACACACCTCCAACAACGCAGTGATGCTCGCTGGGTATCTCGCACAGATGGAACAGTCCTAACTGCAGTAGTACTGTAGCAGTTGATAGCCGACGCCTATCTATGCTGGACCGTCTGGATGCGCGCAGTGTAACTGATACCGCTTACCTTTACGTTTGAAGTTGGTGTCATACTTGTATGATTTCTACAGCAGTATGAGTAGTGCACTCAGGTACAGTACTATTAGTAGTACGACTGTAGGTACCAGCACTGCTGTGTGAATAACTTGTCGAATCCTCCTCGGAGAAACTATTGAAAAATAGCTCTCGTTCAAACAGTCGTGTGGGATCACAGATGTACGTGGAGTGTTAGTGACGACTGCAAAAAAAACAAAAAAAAGCTCTCCAGGGCCGACGACCCTCTTGGCAATTTATCGAAGTTCAGGGCTCCTTTGACAGAACGGAGTACTTGCCGGGAGTTAACTTCTATGCCGCTGTAGTAACGACTGTCATGTAATCTCTCGAAGGCCGATGGTCCTCTTGGCAATTTATCGAAGTTCAGCGCTTCTTTATCAGATAGCAGGATGCTTATCGGGAGTTACGTTCTATGCCGCTGTAGTAACGACTTTCAAGAAATCTCTCTGGGGCCGACGGTCCTCTTGGAAATTTATCGAAGTTCCAGCGCTCCTTATCAGATAACAGAACGCTTATCGGGAGTTAACTTCTATACCGCTGTTGCTCAGAGTGGCTGAGGCTTATGATCCACGAAATAGACAACACCAGACAGAGCTCCTTAACCCCAGCGGTGCTGTGGGTTGTGGCAAAGTTGTCCTTGACAGCGCACAGCAGAATCTTACTCGACGTGTTGATCGAGGTTTTTGTATTTTCTAGGCTCTTCCGCAATGGATGGTCCTTTCAGAAAATGGTGAAGTCACGGACTCCTTTGGCAGACAGCTATCACGCTTGTCGGGAGTTTTCTTTTGTGCCCCTGTTGTAGTGACGACTATATAAACAAAACCTCACTGGGGCCGACGCCCTCTTGGAAATTCGAAGTTCAGCTCTCCTTTGACAGATAGCAGGGTGCTTATCGAGAGTTAACTTCTATACCGCTGTTGCTCAGAATTGCTGAGGCTTACGATCCACGAAATGAACTACGCTCAGCAGAGCTCATAACCTTCAGGCGTGCTGGGTTGTGATGTTGAGTTGCTGTCGAGCAGCGTGCAGCGGTTTCACTCGAGTTTTGCTCGAGATTATTGTGGTCCTCGTCTATGAAAAGACAAAGCGAAGCAGGTGAGACTTTCACAGCTCCTTAGGCGGTGGTGCTCTGTGGGTGTCTCTATCGTAGTTACAGCGATTTGACTACAGCAGTAGTGAACGACAGCAGTGGTAGAATGCCCTACGCAGGACCCTCTTAGAAGCACGCGGTGTCCGTACCACGTGTCACTCACGTTTCAACGAAGTACGTAGACCTTCGATGTTTGGTTCCTCTCGTCGTGGAAGAAGCTCCCTTTATCGTGGCAGCAGGTTTCTTGATCTTGAAAAAGTCAAGTCCTCCTCCTGCTGTAAAGCGAGCCAGTAGCAGTTCAGGGTGGCGGTTTTGCGCCACCGTTGCTAGTAGATTGCCGCGTTTACGCGGTACGAGGTTCACAACCTAATAGGTATGGCGGTTGGCGTGTGTACCAGCTCGTAGCTGATGTGTACGCCTAGGCTCGATTGCCGATGGCCGGTCAATACACAGTCAAAATGTTCGAGGCAAACGTATAGCCACTGTTAGGTGACTTGTACGAGAAAAAAGCTTCAATAGAAGAGAAGAAGAAGATGGTGTGGTGACCCCAAGCCACGGTGTTGATTCATTTGCTCAGCTGGAAGCTGATGATGGTGAGCAAAAGTAGAGTGAGCTCAAAGGGGAGCGGTGCGCGTGTGCGCTCACGGCTCGAAACAAAGGACGACCCCTGCAATTCGTTCAAAAACAAAAAAATAGTGAAATACCCTTGCATTCAGTTCTATGTAAAACAACACGGAGACCAGCAGTTCTACTGCAAAAATCAGTATCTCTTGGGGTACGTACTCATGACCCTCTTGTAGCCTATGCTGTTACTTCAACCAGAACTAAAACTATGCTACTGGTCCCGGAGGGATACTGAAGATACCCTTTCCATTATTTACCAGTGCACACGTACCAGGTACTACTGTACATGGGCTGCTGTGGATTCTGTACGTGCGTAATACAGTAGCTCCACGATACTGCTTGTTATGGAGACCTATTCTGCAATGTGTACGAGTGCACAGCAGTATATAGTGTATGATTGCTGATGCTGTATACTGCTACTACTCACAGGCTGGAAAACTGTCCGTTGTACTTAAAAAAGCGTAAATGCATACCAGATGACGTAAGTGTTATCAAGTAACGACTATGATGGCTACTAACAAGTATCATCTATAATTCACTACTTGGATTTCATGCGGTTTATACGTAATGTACCTACATGAGTTCCACAAGGATATAATCAGTTGTACATGACGTACCTACCGCATGAGATCCAAGGAGTGAATTCAACACATACAGGACAACAAAATAACCGAACATAGAATCGTTCGGTTCTTCTACTGTTGTAACACCTGCTTGTATGAGATGGGTGTGTACCTAAATTATGGTTGCTACAGAAGTACCTGGTAGCCCTGTGCGCCAGCGACTAGATGATACTGACTACTGCTGTCATCGGTGTCATCCCTAGTAATGGTTTGTGTTCGTAGAGTCCAAGCCTGGATGCCCTGACCACCACGTGGTCTGATGATGAGTTTCTTTATAATCGTTGTATTAGAGGACAGAGGAGGGGAGAGAGAGCGGAGCCTAGCTCGTAGCTCGGAGCAGAGAACGGAGCAGAGAACGGAGTGCTCAAACTCTCCTCGTGAACACACGGCATAATTCATAATAACGCCTGCGACGATATACGCAACCCTCTTCAACTTGTAACCGTCGCTGCTGGAACGATCCAAACGAACACCCTCCCTGGCTCTTCACAGCAGTGACGAGACCGACAAGACATTCAAGACTTGCTAGGACCTAAGAACAGCCAACGACAGTTCCGCAGGAGGAAACCCGGCCACCGGGTCAAAATCCCCTGTATAACACATATACTCCAAACCATTGCAATTGAAACAACGACCGCATTCCAAACGATGACCATAGCCAGAAAATAAAATGACAAGCGGTGCCCTACTCCCCCATGCCCCTCAAAGTAGCGAATTATTCCTCGCATCACTCAAACATGGTACTCATCGAATAATGCTCATACCCCCTTACTCACCCTCCAAAGGCAGATTCAACAAGAACCTACGGTGAGACTTAAAAGGGGTTGCAGCAAGGGATTTCGTCAAAATATCCGCGTGCTGCTCTTCCGAACTGCGAATTGAATGTCAATCTTCTTAGCACGAAGTAGCTCTCTGACAAAATGAAAACGCACGTCGATATGCTTACTCCGAGTAGAACTAAGAGGGTTCTCAGCCAACGCTATGGCCCCCTGGTTATCCTCGAACACCCGGACACATGATCCGCTTAGCTCTGGACAGATAAACGACAACACCGCGCCCGTAAACAAAGCCTCCTTCAACCCTTCACCCAGGGCGACATACTCTGCTTCTGCTATCGACAACGTAACACACCTCTGCGTGCTACTTGCCCAACTGACGGCCGCACCCCCTAGGGTAATTACCGTCCCCTATACCGAGTGTCTATCGTTCGACTTATCCGCATAATCAGCATCACTATATGCAGTCAAATCCAAACCCGAGTCCCGCACAAAAGTCAATCCCATAAACCTGGTCCCGTGGAGGTAAGCCACAATCTTCAAAACTGCCTTCCAGTGCCTCTCGGTTGGGTTGTAGGAGTGGCGCGCCACAGCACGCTCAGCGTTCGAGATGTCCGGCCTCGTCATGGTCGACAGCCACATCAAGCTGCCCACAGCCTCCCTGTATGGCCAATCTCCTCCAAGTTCGCCCTCCTCTCTTGGACCAAGTTCCACACCGGGGGTCGCGGGGATGTCAGAGGATGAGTTAACACCAAAACGATTCAGCATGCTCTCAATGAACGCCTCCTGCGCAATCTCCAATGTCCCCCAGTTCCCAGTCGCATTTGAAAGCACAACCAGTGTACCAAGTCAGTTCGCCGAGGTTATTCGTGGGAAATTTCATAGCTAGCGCGGCATGGAAATCTCTGCATGTCTCATCCGATCCTGCGATCACGATATCATCTACATGAACGGCCATGATCAGTTCTACCTTGCCGTCCACAACCATGCGAAACACACACGGGTCAGACCTACACTGCTACGGACTGTGGGGGCGGTTCTACGTCTTCCGGGACACCACTCGGCATGCACACGCTCAACTCCCCTTTGTTCTCCACAGCAGGTCCTCCGGCCATCAAAGCCACTGCGTCCTCCATCGTCCAGGACGTACGATTCAGCATACTCCCAGGCTTCGTCCACGACTCGTACGCTGCCGCAAGCAGCGCGTCTGCGACTCCTTCATCCATCCTTTCCTGGTGCACGGCAGGTTCACCCTCCAGGCGTTGGCTCTGACCCCGGGTCCGGCCCCGTACTGTCGGGGGGGGAGCCGGCTCCAGCTGCTGAGCTCGTGTGCGATCTTCCCCGACAGGACCGCAGGGGGATCCTCACCGTTCCCTTAGACGGTGTCGGGGGCTGATGCTGAGTCCGGGTCGCTTCCGGCCCTCCCTGCCGGGACCGAGGAGGCGTCCACGGCGCCCCCTTGCGACGAACCCATCGTCTCGGCTGTTTCGGCTCTCCCTGCCGGGACCGAGGAGGCGTCCACGGCGCCCCCTTGAGACGAATCCATCGTCTTGGCTGTTTCGGCCCTCCCTGTCGGGACCGAGGAGGCGTCCACGGCGCCCCCTTGAGACGAATCCATCGTTTCGGGTGTTTCGCCGCCGGCCTCGCGGCGGCAAGTGCCTGCTGTGCGCGCTCCAGCATAAACGCGTCCAGGTCAAAACCCCACGTCACGTCGAGGTCGTTCGAGTGAGCCAGACCGTCGTCCAGCTCATCCACCACCCCCCCCCACCACCTCGATCCGACGTGCTCACGTCGTCTGCCTCGGACCCCCCCTTTTCCGTAGACAGGGAGTCATTCGCCTCGGCCGGTACAGGTGGTGCAGGTGTTGCCAGGTAACATTGCGCGTAATTAGCACAGTGCGTTTCTTCGTCAGTACTCGTACTGAGTCTCGGGGGTAGTTTGTTGCAGGGCCAAGGTAAAAGCACTCTTGTGCTTTCGCCTGTGACTTGTTTTCCCTCTTCACCTTGAGTAGCCAGGCTTGAGGAAGGGCAGTAGTACTACCGGGGGGGGGGCTACCATGCCACATCTCATGCGGCGACTTGCTCTGCGGGTTAGCTGTTGTTGCAGTGCGGTTCAAGGCGTCACACGCCCAGTGCGACGCTTCCGCCCACAACGACGTCGTGGCCGGACGTTTCGCGCCAGGAAAAAGCTCTTGAGCCTGGATTCGGCCCGCCATTGCGGCCGTCTCTGTCAAACCTAGCGCGCGCTCTGCTACTCCAATGAGTTGGGGACTGTCGGCCGTCGTGAATTCCTGCTTGATCCCTCGTGATCTACACAGGTCGCCAAGCATCCCCCCGCGGAATTCACCACCCCCATCAGATCGGACGACTACCACCGTAGAAGAGACACCGCCTGCACGAGAATCCGCAGGGAACTGCTCGAACATTTCCGCGGCGTCCGACTTGTGGCGCGTATAGTACACCCACGTATATCGTGAAAACTCGTCGCGCACGATGAGAGAATACCGCTTCCGCCCGAGAGACTCTACCACCTTTGGTCCACTCAAATCCACAAAAACCCTCCCGAGCTTCTTATCTGATCGTGTGTGTGTGTGGACTGCTTGATACCTTTGCGGAGACCCTTTGTCGTGGAGCACCCTTTGCACTCCAGCAGCTCTCCCTCGAGGCCAATCCCTTGCTGCTCCGCGGTCTTGCGAAGTAGTACCTCGTGGGAGTGTCCAGCAGCGCAGTGGAAATCGTTGATGTTTATCGCAGACTTGTTGGGCAGTTGTCCCGGGGCGAGTACAGCACAGCCATTTTCCCCACAACTGCGGTCGACCCGGTAGCCGTACAGGCTGTAGAGGGTCCCACTCAACGGAAACACGATCGAACGCTCTGACTTGAGCCTGACCACAACCCCCGTGGGGCGCCCTTCGAAAGTATGGCCGTTTTTGACGAGAGTGGGCAGGAAAAATAAGTGGTAGCGGAGATCCGGCACGTGCGCAACGTTCGTAAGCAGCACTTGCACGGGACCGTTTCCGGACCGAAAGACAACGCTCACGTCACCGTAACCTTCGATCGCTCGGGTGGATCCGTCAGCGATTCGGAGAGTCAAGTTGCATTCTCTATAGTTGATTATGCAGTCAGCGGAGGGCGTCATGTGAGTAGACGCACCACTATCACATATCCAAGCCTCGTCTCCTACCTGCCAAGCAGACTCCCCTTCCCCCGAACCATCGCTGCACTTGCGTGTCTCTTCGGCCTTGAAAGCTGAGGCCTGGGACCGTACCTTTTTCTTGGTCGTCGTCCCTTGCCCCATCCTTGCTCGTCACCGCCATGACAGCTTCTTCTTTCGATGAGGGGCAGACATCAGCAGCGTGCCCCCGCCCGTTGCATCGACTGCATCGATCCGTGGACGTGGGACAGGCATCGGCAGAGTGCCCGCGTCCCTGGCATCGACTGCATAGCTTCGCCGTGCACTCGCTCCTCCAATGGCCCTTCTTGCCACACCTATGACACTTGCCCACTGAAGTACTTCCGCTGGCGGCTTTGGCGTTGCTGCCATTGCCACCAGCAGCCACGGCCGAGCCACCACCGTCCTCGTTGGTGCCTGTACCGCCTCGTCCGTGACCCCGTCGTCCACGTTTTTCTTTGCCATTTCCTCCACTTTTCCCGCGACCACCGCCACCGCCGCCGCCGCCGGCGTACATAGCATGGCCTGCGTGGCCAGCGTTGGATCTCTTCTTCCTGTTTCCAGAAAGTCGGTGATGTCGTCCTCGAACAGCCTTGATAATGTCATCACGGCCGATGCTGTCACGTGATGCCAGGTTCCGAGCCTCCACCTCATATTCAGCGCCAGGGTATGCACCCCATCCTCCTGTTCCCCCATACTGTTCAGGCTGACCCCTCGGTGGGCCAACCTCGACAGGCAACGCAGTTCCTCCGCGTCCAGTTGTTCCTAAATCTGGCGAGGCGCCCTCTCGCAAATTTGTCTCTTGTTCTGCTGCAATCTCTCTTACAGCAGTGGGTACTGCCCCTTGTGGGCTCTCCCCTACAGCAACGCTACTCACAGCACTGCCGGACTCCGATCGACCGTTGTTCCTCGTGAACTCGGCCATCATTTCCCTCATGGCGTTCAGCATCGACGCCTCGCTGTTCTCCATCGCCAGCTTGACCTCGCGTCGCAGCGTTTCAACGTAATTCGGAGAATCGTGCTCTTCTTGAGCCTACCCCTTCGAGGGCATCGTGGGCTTCTTGTACCAGACCTCAAACGTCCAAGACACTATTAGGGCCGTTCTAATCGATGTCTTTTTTTTCCAAATTTTCCAAATATTGGAAATCTGTATAAAGATACGGAGGCGTTCTGTCGTAATTTTGGAAATTCTTCAGCCCCTGAAAAATCACGAAGTGTTCCCGTTCCAAATTTTGGAAAACCAATCACACCTTTCACGATTTTCACGATATTCGAGGCAGTGTTCCAACCCGCGCCGTCGCTCGACGCTGGGACAAGCGGGTAGCTTGAGACGTTGGCCAGGGAGGTCACATATTATGGAAGGTGGAAGGAAGCGGTCCGGGTCTCCGGAGGACTCGTCATTGAGTCGTACGAGACAACGATTCAACCCCTATAATTTTCCAGAAGCGAGGCGCAGAAACATGCTGAAGGCGATCGCTGCTGCTCTCGTCGTGCTGGGCATGTTCATGACAGCAGGAGCTACACCACATGTTCCCAAGAGACGATCGCCGATCCATGAGCCGTACCGGCTCTCGTAGGCAGAGCTGAGGGAAGACCTCCGTCGCCGGAAAGCTTTCCAGAGGACTTTTCGGATGCCTGAAGGGAGTTTCGCGAAGCTCGCCGACTTGCTCCGCCCAGTCCTTGAAAAAAAGACGAGCACTATGGACGTGAGCGTGATACTGTTTCGTGTGTGTGTTGTGCTTTCCTTGTAGCGCGCTGGCGCCACTTCTTGCTCACCTCTCAGTTATCGTCGTTATCGCTGTCTTGGGTCGACTTTCATCTAGCATAGTCTCCGTGTGTAGTAGTTTGGGTGCCTCTGGTATCTTGCACCGCAACTGGTGCTGTATACAATCTGGACGTACTAGCACCTTGCACGCCACCTGACACTGTGAAACGTTGTGCGGCAAAGCTAGAAGTCGTGAAACCTGATACACGTACACGTGGTATGAAACCCCGTTTCTGTACACCAGGTGTGTGTGAGTTGTGTGTAACCTTCGCGCTGTCGCTCGAACCCAGCTGTACTCGTACGACAGCAGCGTTAGAACCCGTACGTGGCTAGCAGCAACAATAATGAACCTGCTCTAGCAGCTGCATGTGCAGCAGCTTGACAACAGAAATCTAGCTTGCCAATACAAGAGCAATTATCGGTGGCAAACCGGGACATGGGACGAGTACTGCTGTTGCAGTGAACGATTTTGAAGCTGGTAAAGGTGTGCACCAGTATCCTTTCTGTTGCTGTTGCTTGATTGCGATCGAAAAACCCACGTAGTATATCTCTACTCCCGGCTCGTCGATCCTCCCAACTACTGTTGCTGCTGCTGCTGCTGCTGCTGCTGCTGCTGTACTGCTGCTGCTGCTGCTGCTGCTGCTGCTGCTGCTGCTGCTGCTGCTGCTGCTGCTGCTGCTGCTGCTGCTGCTGCTGCTGCTGCTGCTGCTGCTGCTGCTGCTGCTGCTGCTGCTGCTGCTGCTGCTGCTGCTGCTGCTGCTGCTGTACTGCTGCTGCTGCTGCTGCTGCTGTACTGCTGCTGCTGCTGCTGCTGCTGCTGCTGCTGCTGCTGTCGGCCAAGCTCCCCGCGCTCCCAGCACCGCCGCCCGACAGCATATCCTGGCCCACTTTTTCCTCCTCCTTCCCCAGAGGTGGGCATGCTACCGAGTTGCTCGTTCTTGCGTAGCTGTTGTTACTGCTGTCGTGTTCACTTCTACTGCTTGGCGCCAAACTCGCCCTGCTGGTTCTACCTGAAAAACCAGACATCACCGCCCGGCTTGGACCCGCGGTGGCCCTGTCATCGCTGTTATCGCTAGGTTGCATAAACCTACATGGCCTAGGTGCTTTCCTCTGCGGCCTTGGGGTTGATTGGCTCATGCTTGCTCTGTGACGACGAGAGTGCCGGCTGGTGTTGTGTGGTAGTGGGGGTCGTTTTCAAAAAAATATGGAAAATCACGACAAAACAACTCCGCCCTCGATAAGAATGCCCATCGCATTTTTCAGGAAATCCAGATCAAGAATTTGGAAAATTTGGAAATGTTGACGCTTCGATTAGAACGGCCCTTAATAGTGTGTTCGTAGAGTCCAAGCCTGGATGCCCTGACCACCACGTGGTCTGAGGAGATTCTTTATAATCGTTGTATTAGAGGACAGAGGAGGGGAGAGAGAGCGGAGCCTAGCTCGTAGCTCGGAGCAGAGAACGGAGCAGGGAACGGAGTGCTCAAACTCTCCTCGTGAACACACGGCATAATTCATAATAACGCCTCCGAAGATATACGCAACCCTCTTCAACTTGTAACCGTCGCTGCTGGAACGATCCAACCGAACAGTTTGTAGCAAGCATTCCCTCATCGTACCCGGCAGGTGTTATCGCCTGCCTGACTGATGAATGCGTCGCTCCTTCGTTCAGAAGAGATCCGGCGAGTCAAGCAACAACTATTTATTGTACCAGAGTGTATAACTTATAACATCGTCAGGCATCTTGTGTGTGACCAGAGCAGAGCCAGAGGCACACCTGCTAGCAGTAGTAGTCGGTCCTGTTTGACATTACGGGGGACCATAGTAAATAGGACCTACGGTACACACGAGCACCTATATATTTCCCTTTTGTTACTAACGACATTTGGCCCTATTTACCATAGTCCCCTGTCTTAGGTGCATACTGCTTTACACTTGGCACAACACGTTTAATCGCCGACGACGATAAATCCTCGAGGTTTTCCCAGACGATTTGTACACCTGGTCCACCGTCCTTCTCCATGTGTGTATATCACTTTTTTTGCCGGCCAGCCTCCTCCCTCATTTTCCATGTAGAGAGAGCCTGTCTTACTTTCCCTATTGTTTGGTTTTACGCGTGATCTTTGTGGCACCGGTTGTCTTGTTGCTCATATTCGAGGAACGAAGAACTAACTCGTCGAAGAAGAATAAGGCAATATCATCGTCGTCGTGATTTTGAAGCCGATGATCGACAACCGAAATGTTGCTACTCGATCGACGTCAACGTAAAATCTGCGTGAACTTTTGTATTAATTCTGGATTTTCGAATGAAAAAAAGGCAAGAAAAACATCGGGCATTTTGTGTGTCGGTGGTGCCGACCACTTTGAGACTCAACAACAACTTATCATTTATCTCCCCGAAAATGTTGACCCGATTTTTTTTTGAGGAATGCAGGCCGACGGCGATCACTTTTGAGCAGACAGAAAATCTCTGAAAAAAATATCGTCGTTCTAAAATCACCAAAAGCTTCTATTATTAACATGTATAATTATAATATCTCGGCTTAGTCTTCGTCACGAGTTAATTTTTTTGTTTCACGAATATTCATCATTATGTCGATGATAAGCAAGCAAGCGTGTTTTTTTTGTACGACGTACTAATAAATAGATGCGTAGCGCATTTAGGATCATGTTGCCATCGAATATCTATACCGGAAGCACAATATTACCGCAGCCTATCAGCCCTGCGCAAAGTAACAAACAAAGCAAGTACGTACGTGTGCCGACCAGAGCGCGACAACGCCAGAATACAACGCAAAAAGCCAGCATACGGCGCAAGCCAACAGACTCGAGTTTGTTGACAAGAGCCAGCAATTCGTCAGTTTGAATCTATCTATAAAAAATCGTGGGTATCTCTGTCCACCGCTTTATTTTTTCAGATTTTAAAATTTGTTTTTTTTCTTGTGCGGGCGAGCGTATTATACTATGTATATGGCCCGGTGAAGCGAAGCGGTTGCACTACAGCAGTACTATAACAACAGCTGTATAATATACGTACAGCAGCTGCAAGCAGTAGACAGTTGGCGCTGGAAAAGTCCAAGACAAAAAATAAAACTCCCCCAGGGAATCAAAGTATTCAATTTATAATATTAATAGATGTGCGTCACATCGGTTTTGATTTATTTGTGGTATGTGATGCTATTAATATTAATTGTAGGGCAGGGCAAGGGTTGCCCCGCTGTTCCCTAGGGTTTTACCATATAACAAAAGGTTGGCCGGCGGTATGACGAAGAGCGCGACAACGCCAGAATACAACGCAAAAAGCCAGCATACGGCGCAAGCCAGCAGACTCGAGTTTGTTGACAAGAGCTAGCAATTCGTCAGTTTGAATCTATCTATAAAAAATCGTGGGTATCTCTGTCCACCGCTTTATTTTTTCAGATTTTAAAATTTGTTTTTTTCTTGTGCGGGCGAGCGTATTGTACTATCTATGTATATGGCCCGGTGAAGCGAAGCGGTTGCACTACAGCAATACTATAACAACAGCTGTATAATATACGTACAGCAGCTGCAAGCAGTAGATACATGGCGCTGGAAAAGTCCAAGACAAAAAATAACCCCCCCCCAGGGAATCAAAGTATTCAAATTGTAATATTAATAGATGTGCGTCACATCGGTTTTGATTTATTTGTGGTATGTGATACTATTAATATTAATTGTAGGGCAGGGCAAGGGTTGCCCCGCTGTTCCCTAGGGTTTTACCATATAACAAAAGGTTGGCCGGCGGTATAACAATTCTCTCGCGACGTCGATATTTGCCACGTAGAATATTACTTGTTTGCAGATGCTGCTGTTGCCGCTATTTCGAAGCAAAAAACATAAACAAAACGTCACAGTCGCATCGCGCAGATTGGGATGACCTCGACGTGTCGCGAACACACCCACACCTAATAAAACGCTGCCGTGAAGTCCAAGATGACAATAGGCACACAAGTAGACTTTTCGCCGATGATCGTCACGTACATGCACCCCGTAAACAACATTCTGTCGACCGAACAGTTAATATGAATGTAGCAGCGCAGAACTCGAAAGGCTGGACGCGTTGTGCAACATTTCTGCAAAATGCGTTCTAGCAAAAAGAGGGAAACAAGAAGGCAGGCAGTCCTAATCGAGAAGCAATATCACATCAAAAATCAAAACGTTTCAACACACATGTGAAGAACACGTGAGACGCTCAAGGCGGCGGTACGTCGGAGTCGAGTCGGCAAGGCATAGCTGCGCCCCCCACGTCGTAGTGGCCACGACTTCGGTAAGGCGGAGGCATGATGGGTCCTTGTCTAGTCGCCTCGATTATCTCCGCGCGTTCTTGGCTTGCGCGCTCATGGTAGCTAGCACTACGGTATGGTGTCGTTTGTGACTGGGGAACAGGCAAGGTCATAGACTTTCGAAGGTAGACATGTATATGCTGGAAACCATGATACCAGTCATAGTCGAAATCGTCGCAAGACGTGGTACTCCCCCCGAGTATGCAATCGTACTTCAACCACCGCCCTCTCGAACGCAACTGGGTCACGAAATGGTTCGGAATGGAGTAGATGACACCTACGAGGCAGTACTCAACGCCTATCATCAAAATGGGTGACGGTGCTGGCGGCTCTCTGGCGTCCTCGTAGATGTCTACACGTGCAGACGCGAAGAAAACGCGATCTGGGGCGTTGTCCGCACTCCAAGGAAGAATCGACCATGTGGATGTGCTGATGTGCCCGGCGCAGCTCTCGTCGCAGGGGGGGCACGGAGCAGGTCCAGGAAATGAGAAGTCGGAGGCGGCTCCGGTTAGGAACAAGGCATTGACTGCATCCTGGAGTGACTGGGGTGGTCCGTGCGGAATCAAGACTGGTGCGGTATCTCGCCATCGTGCACATTGGGATGCGGTTATCTTGATATGGCCATGGTCCTCGACATGGCAATCGGTAGTAGTGTAGTGCCAGTTGAATCCGAGAGCCGTCCGAGAGTACATGATGCGAGCATGCCGTTCCACGACGTCACCTGGCCACCCGCTGTTGGGGTGGAGTTGATCATCAGGTCGAAGGGTGATCGCTTCGTATATGGAGCCTGGCGTTCCCATTACGGATCCTGCGCCCGGTAGGCCGCTACTACCAAGGATCTTGTCACGTGCTTGAGCCAAAGAATCCTGCATTCCACCAAAGAATGCGACGCATAGCGAACGAAATGATACAAAACGTTTAGAAGACACATGAAAGCACAACGTAGTATTTATGTATATATGGGTACTTGCGGGCGCCGGTAAGTATTGGGGGGTATTATTACGACGAGATGTGGATAACAGAACAAGCAAGAACTTACCAAGAGGGTGCGTTGGAGAGGCTTGCCGTCGAACATGCAGGCACGCACAGCCGCAAGAGTGGAGAAGAAGATGGCTCCAGCTGGTGTTGCCATGGTTGGGTTGGGGAGAGGGTGTCCTTCCCAAGCAGCTATGGCGGAGGCGATGACGGCGTTGAAGAAGCAATTGTTGTTCTCATTGGGCGGCAGAAAAAGTGAAGAGCGGATGGAGCCGGTGTCTGTTTGTCCGTCGTTGGTGTGGGATGTATAACTAGCCGGAGGACTTGTCGTGGCCGGTCGGAATGTAGAGGGATTATCCAAGAACAAGGCTAGTGTAGCCTTGTCGAGGCGTTCGTGGTAGTCGATCATAGCCGCTACATCGTCGTCCTGTGGATGGGTCAGATCGTCGCGAGTAACCGGCGACAGCAAGAAGAGCTTGCTGGCATCGGTCGCTCGGGACAGAGCGACGTAGACAGCCGCGCTGTCCATATAGCCGTCTACTGGCTTACGAATGTCGAGCACAAGTTTAGGGATGGTTTCGCCTTATGCTCGATAGACTGAGGAAAGAATACCAAGAGACAGAGGCACCTGCATTCTGTTGATGGTGAATTTCCGCTTGCCTTTACCAACGATGGAGAACTTCCTGTAAACCGGACAACAGCCGATGACACCTCGAGGGAGCCCGTCCAGCTTTAGCCCAGCTCTGTCGGCGGCGTCGATGTTTGGAAGGCTTGATATATAGGTGGTAGTTCATCTGCACATGTTTTGAAGGCTTGAGCTACAGAAGATAGCTCATCTGCACATGTTTTCGAAGCGTGAGCTATGCACAATAGATGAGCTAGCTCATGAGCTGTCCGGGGTCTGCAAAAGTTGAGTGTCGACCCATGAGTTGAACTCACAGCTGACGTACAGATCTGACCAACCCAACAGGGACACATTCGATACAAGGAAAAAAACTGCTGTGAATCAACAGCCAAACCCTCTGTGGTCAAGAGTCACGAGCGACAGCGATACATACAACGGTAGGTCAGTCTACAGCAGTCTACACCATCTGCACATCTGCACCCACCTCTTTTTTTAAGGCATGCTTCTACCTGGACTGCTGTGTTGTTATTGTTAGGTTTCTCGCTGCTCGTGCCGAGGTAGCTGCTCGAATCTAGCGCTTTAGACTAGACCACAAAAGGACGAAGGTTACTGCGAGCGATTTTGCTTTCGTATCTTGCTTAGCCGCGGTTCGTGGCCGCGTCAGTCTCAGCCTTGGCATGTGTTCGGTACGCCTCAGTCAACCTAGAGTCTTCCCAAGCTCAACATCCACGCCGGCCGAGCCAACCTAGAGTCTTAACAAGCACAGCATCCCAGCACTGACCACTGGCATTAGGGTTCGGGTTAGGGTTAGGGTTAGGGTTCGGGTCGGAGGGTCGGCTTCAGGCGTCCAACACAAAACCCCCATAAAGATCTACTATCAAAGTCTGTCCACTAGAGCCTGGTATCACCTAAAAATCGGGGGGGTATATGATATCTATATATACCCCCCGAAAAAACATGACTGAAGTCATAAAAGTTGATATTTCTTAGTCATGTCCATATCACGGGCATTTTCTGATATATCGCTATGATATGTGATATATGCAGGGTATATGATGATACCATGTCATATATCGTGTGATGTATCCTATATATAGTGCAATATCATATATAACGTTATATATCATGTACCTTGTATATTGTGATATGTCACTTTATATCTGCCCTATATATATCGTGATTTCGTGTGCTATTATCACCTATATCTGTACGTCACCGCCGTGTCACATCGGTACTTGCTCGTGGTTGGGGCCTGTGCCACACTGACGGTAAGGCACTGGCTCGGTACTTGGCGATCTGTGCCCGCTACGTACTACCCGGCACACCAAAAGCATGAATGATGATACAGCAACCCTTTCTCCGCGAGGATATATTGCATGTAGATGTGTGGCTGCACTTGACGATGTCGAAGGCGACTGCTGTAGCTGTGGCTTGCCTGTGGCCGCAGGCGATGGCGCGTTCGACTCGCTCATCGCGGATCAAACCCGCACGACAGGAAGACAATAGCGGGCACCGGCCCTGGTACGTCCCCTCTTGTGTGTGCGTTACGCTTCGTACTCGTATACTAGTACATACGTACCAGGTATAATATACTGCACGCATATTCCGCCCAAAATGTACGCCCGAAAGACGCAAGATATATCGTCAAGACAGCAAGTGGTCATATTATGACGCATATCGGATAGCCATATCACGTATTTCACCTCATATAGGCCGATATATCATCTTATATCACCTTATATAGGCCGATATATCCCTTCATAGCGGACGTATATATCATATACCAAATATCATATCACCTTTTAGTCACATCGTGCTGAAAGCCCCTATATATAGCGATGTAATACGATATGATATATATCGCACGTTCCGGCGAAAAAAAAACATGACTAAGTACTATGGAAATATCATATCGTATAGGAGGTATATATAGGGTAGCCCTATACTGATACCAGGCTCTACTGTCCACCCCTCGGTCAGCAAGTCAGGCGATCTTACGTACCGAGAGGGGTGGACAGACCTTGATAGTAGATCTTTATGGGGGTTTTGTGTTGGACGCCTAAAGTCGACCCTCCGACCCGAACCCTAACACCAACCCTAGCCGCTGACCGGAGTATCCAACGGTTTGTATGGGGTTGGACGACGCGGGTACAAGGGGATAGTTGCTTATCGTCCCCTGAGTTGATTTTTTAAACGTGACTCACGAGTTGCGTTTATCGCTTGCCCGTTCCACCGGTCAAAAAGAAAAAATCGAACAGCAGAGCTTCCCTCTTAGCCTTGTACGCCGCCTGCCCGTCTCGCGACCACCTCATCACCGATTGGGTCCGGGTAAAGTTTCCTCCCTCTCTGCCACAGTGAGCGTCATCGCCCGCCTCGCGTCAAGCCCGGTGCTCACCGTGGCCCTGCTTCGCCACTTCGACAAAGTTGGTGCTGAAACTGCATAGAAGTATTTTTGACGTTTAGTTTGGTCGCAAAAAAAAAAACACCGCTGGAATACTATTTCGCATATCAAAACGACCCTTATATCTCGTATATGGTGCAAGCGGAGCCTCACAAAGAGGCCAGACAGATACCCTTCGTGCTTCCTGCGTGTCTCGAGACACACGCGACTCCTAGCCATGCAAACGGCGAAGGCGCTCCTTGCAACACCCCCTCTGCCTGCTAGCACCCGCTGACACCCGCGGCGGCGCCGGGCTCGCCCGCGGTACCGTGTTCTGACTACACGCACGCGCACGAAGCGAAATAAAATGGCTTCAGATTATATAAGCAACGCTTGACTCGTACCTGGTATGTTCAGATTATATAAGCAACGCTTGACTCGTACCTGGTATGTTCGTATGAATACTCGTACGAGAAGGCGCTTTTATTATTGACGCACGCAGTGTTTGTTCGAAAATACAAGCTGTACCGGGACATTGTTTGTTTGCCAGAAAACGGTATACCTTGACATAAAATGTCATATAACTTGGGTTTGGTGTACCCAGATCACCTCGTTTTACTTATAGTACCGTAAAATGGAAAATATACGAATGGAAAAAATACGATGGTGTACCGTTTTTTGGCATTTTTGCAAGTGAGACGGACGGGCATGGATGTTTCGCCAAAAAAAGGTATACCTTGACAGAAAATTCTATCTAACTTGGGTTTGGTGTACCCTGATGGCCTGGTTTGGGTTTTTCGTACCGAAAAATGGCAAAAAAAGCGCTGGTGTACCGTTTTTTTGTCATTTTGTCCGTTAGGACAGGATATTAATTTTGCTTCTAGATACCCTAGGGAATACTGCTGCGCTTAAAAAGTTCTGGAGAGTTCTTCACCTTTAGTCAGTGTTGGGGATTGGGATTGAATTGCCCTGAAAATATTGCAATCTTTTGGAAAATCTCGAGATTGAATTGGCGGTTTTGACGGCCGATCTTTCAATCTAGATTGAAGAATCGGGCCTAAGAATCGATTTGATTCAATCTCAATGTTTTGGATCCCCCGCCCAAATAACGCCGTACCATATTACTGGAGAGACCGCTGCACAACACATTTCTCCGCCCATCTCCTCGGCTCTCTACACCCACACGAACCAGCTGTGCCCAGGCACCATCATACAGATGTATATATTGATGTGTGTTTGTATGCCTCCTTGCTGTAACGACTTCGCTTTTGTTGTGTTGTCTGTGAGTGGGGTGCGGGGTGTGGGGAGCGGGAAGCCACACAGTATACAATACGAACAGTATGGAGTACCAGCAGCAAAAGAATAATGAATACCAGGGTACCTGGTACTGAATAATGTGCACCAACCAGATTATTCAGCAAGAAGCTTGCGCCATGGTTGGTGTTCTGGTACCTGAACAGAAATATAGTGTGCGCCTTGCGCTCTTGCGCTGTTGCGGTGTGCATATCGATACTATGATGATATACTGATACCTTGTTATCACACGTTGATGTCTATTTTTGGTTCAGATTAAATGCTATACACCCTGCTATACACCTTTCAGTGACGACATAATGAGGAATTTATCGCATGATACTGCAGCTGCACTCTTTTTGTTCTAGAGAGTTCTTCACTACTTCCTGTTCCTCATTTTTTTTTTGGAACACTATAATATCAGGTAGTATGTTTTTTTTTTGTTTTTTGTTTTTCATCACTTTTACTTTCCAGCCCACTCGTAGGAGGTTTTACCCTCGACGATCTTCTGGACAAGCCGTGGTCACAGGTGTCGTCCCTTCTCCCCCCCGGTACGTGTCTTTATTTTTTGTCGCGCATCGGGTTCAGCATTCCCACTGCTCGTCGATTTTCATCGAATGTAGCCAACTCACGCTTTCGCGCTTTCCGCTTATCAATTTTTTTTGCAAGAAAAAGTCCCTATGAGCATGCACTCGGTGAGACTTGAATCCACGAAATTGATCTTGACAGGCACGCGGACCACCTATCAAGCCACCGGGGACGCCGATATCATGTACACACGTTATTGTTGGATGGCAAAAGAATGTCATTGAAAATGGATATATCTATATATATATACTAGTGTTGGATATCGAAACCATGAACGTTTCGGTACGATGAGGCCAAAATAACATCGATAACGATAACGATAATTATCGATATCGTACCGAAAATCCGGAAAAGTCGATAACGATAACAATAACGATAATGGAGGCGAAAACCGGCGCAAAAGGCCCTTTTGTTACGATCAACGGTTGCGGGACACTTTGTATCCCTGGACAGACTGCCTTTTAAGTCGGTAATCGTTGGTACTCACGTGTGTTGCTTGCTTAGCTAGAGAAGAAGAGCAGTTGTATTCCTTTGGTACGCGGAGACTGAGACCAAGCTCGTGCGCCTCTGGAAAACCCTGGTTTTCCATCTAAGATACGCCTTCCAAGTACTACAAATACGATCTCAGTGACTAAATCCAGGTAGTTACCGGGCTTTCAACCTCATACAAAGCAGTATCATAACACTAGCCCACTCTGATGAGCCGTATATTATGCAGAATTATGGTAAATTCGTGGAAACCCCGATTCCACGAACTAGAACATGAGTCGAAGATGCGGCTCGTCAAAACCCATTTTTTCTTTATTTTTGAGGTTGCGTCATCACCACGAGGAACCGAAATGCAAGTGAATACAACACCAGCAGAGGGTTCCCAGGATCAACGTATTCCAGGTTGTTTTCGCATTGACTCATCGCCACAATACCATACATTGCAGGCAAGCTCCCATAACTCTGGAGTAGAAGAAATACCCCGGTAAAAATAAAACAACCAAAGAATAGTGATAATTGAAGCACATGTACACCTCAGACAAAAATAAAAGTGAGGTCCTCGCACGTACGTATCAGATACATGCGGTAGGCTGTACAAGTCGCCACAGAAACCGAGAAGACCACATACTACCCAGAAGAAATTCGTCCTGCGAGACTTATCCTACCACTGTGCTGCTGCTGCTGCTGCTGTGAGAGGCACCAGAAGAGTATCAAAATATACGAGTGATTCGTGATTTCCACTGTTTTTAATATAAAATTTTGAATTCGAGGCGATTCCCAGTGACGAGATGATCATTTCACGTAAATATTTATTCTTTGAATTCGGGGAGACGAAAAAAAAACATTTTAGGCCACTTCTTATGCAGTCGGAAACTAAGATTGAAAAAGCCGGTTTCCGATCGGTTACTTTTCCGACCGGATTGTGAATAGCTGCCCTTCTTATTGTCCGTCGGATCGAATATACGGTTTTCATGTGTTTATTCTGGAGACGTTTGATGTAAGGGAGTGACTTTCAATAGATTGACTGTTAATAGCTCCAAGAAAATACATTATTATTCGCATGGAGATTTTGGCCCTGCCCAACATTTTTATTAATTATGTGAACAGCTATTACGGGAGCGGACCTAGGGTTAGGGTTAGGGTTAGTTGGAAAATCGTTAATTATTTAAATTTCGATTCGGAAATGCTATCTGACCAAAACTATTAAATAAATTGACCCCAATTTCAATTTAATTGATTCGTACTGGAAATAGAGTGAATTATTTATTTCCGTTTTCAGGTACACGAAATGGACAGGATGAAAAAACAACTCGACGTTGAAAAATCAAAATCAAAATCGGGGAAAAAAAACAAAAATCGAAAAGGGACGAGAGATAAAAAAAGTTCAATTCAAGCAAGAAAGCAAAAAATCAAGAAAGGAAACATACGTACTCCGATACTAAGAACACACCAGGGAAGCACAAAAGAGACTAATAGACAAAAAACAAAAAGGAAGACAGGTAGGTATTGGCTACCAGGTATACCGGGTATTATTATTGTGTATTGTGTACTACTGTACATGAAAAAAGAAAAAATACACCTGATCAGGTTTATTATGCTGTACTATTATTGCGGGGGACCATACATAGTACATAGGACATACGGTACACACAAAAACCTGTACATTTCCCTATTTTTACTATGAATAACAATATTTTGGTCCTATTTACTATGCCCCCCAGTAATAATAGTAGAAGATATGTACCAGGTAGCTGTTAAGTACCAGGGCGCAACGACAACCTCAACCACGTTCTTCACAAATAAATCCAATAAAACGGTAAAATACACATGATATTCGTGGAACAAATAATAACTACTATTTAATATTATTATATAATAACTCGCCCAAGAAGAATGAGGCAATATATATCGCGATTTTGGAGCCGATGATCGGCAATTAAAAAATGTCACACTTTAGAGTGTTAGACCAACTACTACGTATGGGAAATTATTTCTGAGCCCTCAGAACTGGGGTTTTAGGTCGAATATGCACACGTACATACGCGTTTTTTACTCGGCGGGAAAGCCTAAAACACCGATAGACTCCTCAAAATGCTCCCCGCAGTTTTTTGCGAGCTTTCAGGAACAATCTCCCGTTTCTCCAGAGTCCTAATTTGAATTTTGGAGCTGCCAATCACACTTCTCTGGAGGGTCAGAAATAAGGCTGTTGGTCAGAACTGGGACCAGAAATAGTGGATATTTGAGGATTTTTTATGAAAATCACGTGTCCTCAGAACTGGAAATATATATGGACGAACAGTCCTACGACGACTCTGGAGAAACGGAGAAGTGCTCGAGAAAGCTCTCGGAAAACTAAAGGGAGCATCCTGAGTCTACCGGTGTTTTTGACACTGCCGTTGAGTAAATCGCGGGTTTTCGGCAAAAAAAGCCAGTTCTGAGACCACTTCAAAAATTTCCCACAGGATAATTGGTCTTGGCGCAGAACGAAAATTTAATAGGGTGTTTTCGTCGGTAAACTTATCCGAAAATGATGTCTCTCCGGCATGCGCTTCATCAATTTCTAAATATTGGCGGCATGAATTTACGATCTTCTCGGAAAACGAACGGATGGGTGTCGATGTGCAACAATTTGCAAGTACGTACGTGGTACCATGCTGTACCAATCTCGTATACGATGGATGAGCGCTGTGTGCGCTAGTGTTGGATATCGTACCGAAACTTCCGATACTATATCGTTCGATGATTTTTTTTTTAATCGAACCGAAAAAAGTTCGGTATTTCGATATTAGTTTCGATAATTCGATAAACGATAACGATACGACAAAACGATAAAAGGCTGAACGCCCCCATCGGGGACAGGGGACACGGCAAGCGTAATAGGTTGGGAGATGACACTGTCGATGCCCTCGTGTTTTTGGACGGTTCGCACGGATTGGCATCGTCAAGCGGAATCTCGCAGGAGGTGCTCGGCAGGAAAGACAAGTGATTTTTTGTTTTTTGTGTGGCGGCGACGGTTGGGTTCGTGAGTACGTACGACGGGTATACAATAAGCTCTTCCGAATAGCATTGTGCGGCATTATATACATTTTGTGTTGAGCTGTGGTTGTCGTTGCGCCCTGGTACTTCGCAGCTACATATCTTCTGCTATTACGGGGGGGCATAGTAAATACCAGAACCAAATATTGTTAGTAAAAATAGGGAAACGTGTAGGTTTTTGTCTGTACCGTAGGTCTTATTTACTATGTATGGTCCCCCGCAATAATGATACAGCACAATAAACCTGATCAGGTGTACTTTTTCTTTTTTATGTACTTACTATACATGGTACACAATACCTGGTACACAATAATACACAAAACACAAACAATAAATACCCGGTATACCTGGTAGCCAGTACCTGTCTTCCTTTTGTTTTTTGTCTAGTAGTCTCTTTTTTGCTTCCCTGGTGTTCTTAGTAGCGGAGTACGTATCTATGTGTGTCTTTTCGTTCTTATCTCTGTTCTACACCCCTTGCGTAGTGTGCGAGCCTGCAATCTACAAAAACATGCGCATTCTCCCGCCGTGTGTTTCCTTTCTTGATTTCTTGCTTTCTTGCCTGAATTGACCTTTTTTATCTCTCCTCTTTTCGTTTTTGTTTTTTTCCCCGATTTTGATTTCGATTTGTCGACGACGTCGAGTTGTTTTTTTCATCCTGTCCATTTCTTCTGTGTAGTATGTGGTCTTCTCCGTTTCTGTGGCGACTTGTGCAGCGTACCGCATGTGTCTGATACGTACGTGCGCGGACCTCGCTTTTATTTTGTCTGAGGTGTACATGTGCTTCAGTTATTTTTTTTCGTCATCACTTTTACTTTCCAGCCCACTCGTAGGAGGTTTTACCCTCCTCGACGATCTTCTGGACAAGCCGTGGTCACAGGTGTCGTCCCTTTTCCCCCCGGTACGTGCCTTTTTTTTGTCGCGCATAGGGTTCAGCATTCCCACTGCTCGTTGATTTTTATCGAATGTCGCTAACCCACGCTCTCCCGCTTTCCGCTTATTTTTTATGCAAGAAAAAGTCCCTGCGAGCATGCACTCGGTGAGATTTGAACCCACGAAATTGATCTTGATAGGCACGCGGACCACCTACCAAGCTACTATTCTTTGGTTGTTTTATTTTTACCGAGGTATTTCTTCCACTCCAGAGTTATGGGAGCTTGTCTGCATTGTATTGTGGCGATGAGTTAATGTGAGAACAACAACCTGGAATACGTTGATCCTGGGAACCCTCTGCTGGTATTGTATTCACTTGTATTACAGGTCTTCGTGGTATTGACGCGACCCCAAAAATAATGAAAAAGGGTCATTCTCATCGCCATAATACAATGCAGACAAGCTCCCATAACTCTGGAGTAGAAGAAATACCTCGGTAAAAATAAAACAACCAAAGAATAGTAGGCCGGTTTTCGCCTCCACTATCGTTGTCGTTATGGTTATCGAAGTTGTTTTGGCCTAATCGTACCGAAACGTTCATGGTTTCGATATCCAACACTAGTGTGCGCTGTGTACCCGAATAAAACGTTGTTGTCGTTGTCATGGTGTTCCTGGGTGTGCGGCTTGATACACAGCGCTGCGGCGAGCCCTCCAAAAAAAGGTACCGCGCCGAACCTGACATCAGCACAGCAAAGTAGCAGAGTGCATACAGCAAACCTTCTGGCGGCCTGCGTTTCATCGCTTCTCCGTGCCCTGCCGCTCTCTCCTAACACGTAGCAGCAAGGAACAAAAACAAGCAGTCAGAAACGACACAGCAAGATGCTGTACCTACCTGCTGTATGTACGTGTGTACTCGTACTTTTACCCCAATAAAAGTAGCTTTCGTGGTACCAAGGTTCCAGGTACCCGTACATGATCACGATAGAAGAGCGTGGTTTCGGACACACTACGCACGAGAAAACGAGACAGAGAGAGAGGCAGGAGAACCACCAGAGAGAGAGACAAGCGCATTTGATCCTCAGAGGAGCTGCACCCGGCAACCACAGCTAGACGTGCGTCGCCTGTCTCGTCGGAGCTGGCCGAGGAAGAGATTTCCGCAGCCACATCTCTGCACACAGCTATAGGTGCTGCTGCTGCTGCTGCTACGGGTCTGGTAAACAGCAAGATCAACGAACAAAAAAGGCGCAAAAGCGCAGGGAATCCGCCGTTTCCACATCACCAGCCGTGTCCCCCACCGTGACATATGCCTATCGCACGAGGGCCGTCTCGACACGTGCCGTTTCACACGGAAGTCAAATGTCGCCAGGCAACGACGCAAGCACGTGTGGTCAGATGGTCAGCCAGCTCCATTTGGCCGCGCCTACTAGAGCCTGGTATCACCTAAAAATCGGGGGGTATACGATATCTATATACAAGGGTGCTTCGTCGAGAGGCCTTCAAAGGGCCTCCGACGAAGCTAAGGCCCGCAGGCAACGCTAAGGCCCGCGCTAAGACCCGCAGGCAACCCACAGTTCACGGCTAAGGCACGTCAGTTTACGATGCCAAGGAACCGTTGATGTAGACGCAACGATCTATGCTCGGAATAAGTCCAGTAAAAACAGGTTCTACTGCTCTGTTGATCCCTAACTTAAAGCATGATGTAAAGAACGCCCGTGATATCGAAAGTGACGGGCCGCCGACCAAGCCAATCCCCGCACGCAACGGACAGCTAATCTGCTGCAAACGGCAGTTTACGATGCCAGGGGTCCGTTTAGGATGAAATGATACGAACTATTCGAAAAAGATGTCCTCCTGTTTCAGATATTAATGGTCCCTGACGCATTGGATGATCCCGTAGGCAATGACAAAAGCACGAAACAAAAAGAAACGTTTTCTTCCCTAAGCTCTGCCGCACACCACCCTCGAGTCATGCCTAAAATCTCTGCCCCCACAAAACACACCAGTGTACCAAAGCGAGACTCGTACGATGCACAATCGGCAACTGAGAATCCTCGCCTGATACGAATGAAAAAAGCCAATGCCATGATAATGCATAATATACCGTTCGAGAGAAAACTAGTATACTCTCTTGTCCCGTACAGCCCAGGACAGATACGGGAGAATTAGCCTACGCTATCCGATAATCTATCTACGTCCCCCTGCGACGAATCGAAGAAAGCCAAAGCCAAGAGGTAATACCGCTCGAGGGAGGGTATGCTATTTTCTCGTCCCATGCAACCCACGGCAGGTAAAACAGACTAATCTACGCTCTGCGGCACGACAGGTAATGGAGAAAGCATCTACATCTACGCATTCACGCTGTAAAGCGAAAGTAAACAGAAAAACTATGGTTTCCCATTGTCCCCTAAAACCCAACAAACAGCGCTCTTCAGCAATAACAACACCAAAAAGATAATCCCTGGTTCAAAACACAGTAATTTCGTCGGACACAAACACCGACAACGAAAGCTTCAGAAAAAATAAGCGGGCGTAGGCGGGCAGGTTACAACAACGGTCGTGTCATCCAATCTGATGATTATTTGAGCATCGAACGAAGCAACCCTCACCCGTTAAACGAATGTGACGAATTTGAGACAAAACATAAAAAAATCAAAAGGAAAAATACACAACAAAACACACAAAATACTCTAGTTCTTCTATTGTGCGTTAGGGTGGTTTGTCCCCAAAATAGGAATTCATGTGGCTTGTCCTCAACACGTGACTGCAGTAATAGTACTAAAATCGTTAATTTCCCCCCAAAACATAACACGCAAGGACTTCAAAGGAACAACACACCAGCCAGTCAGTCAGTCTGCTGCTGTACTGCAGTAAGTTGTAATGCACACCAGGCAGTGTTCCTTTTTATACTTCACAACAGCGGGGGGGGCGGGGGGAGAACCTGCTCTGTGATCGATCCCGGATCAAGGTTATATACGACGCCTCCCAGAAGGGAGCAGAAAAATGGGAGCAAAAAAATTAGGGCGAATATAAATATGGGTTGTGCGAAAGATCGGGAAAAAACAAATGTTAAGCTGAAGTGCAGAATGCAGGGAGGGGATACAAAAAAATGATCCCTCTCTCCAGAGTAAACAAAAAGACTGTTTCACCTTGTATTCTATCTGGTATAGTATACTGCTGTGAAAATATGTTCCATTACCGGGGTCCGTAGTAAATAGGACCTAGTGTGAAGCGGTGGCCGATATAGGGTAGTGGTAAGGGTAGTGGTAAGGGACGCCGGTGGTTCTGGCAGCTGGAAAGCAGTGCTTCGCTTCTTCTGATTTAGATCTTCTTATTTTGATGGCGAGGGCTGAGGAGATGCTCTGGTAGAGAAGCGAGAGGTAGGGGGGAGGGACTCGACGCCCAGATATACTCGTCCCACCCCACGCCACAAGCTCTCCTAAATTCCTCTTATCTGATGTACTCCTACAAAACTTTCCTATGGCAACCGATCGTGCTTCTGCCAATATAAGAACTTCTCACTTCGTGATGGTCCTATCTGCGTTAAGGAACATTACTCTCGTCTAACGGGTTATCCGCCCTCGGGAACATTCCTAAAGAACGTTACTCTCAACTAACGGAATATCCGCCGGGTTAATCCATTCTTTGGATTATTCTCGTATTCGTGAGACTACAAGACTGCAACATATTATCTATATCTATAGCCCATGAGTGCTCTACTCATATTACATTAGCCCACCCTGAATAGTCGTATATGCAGACCACAAGATGGTCGGAGGGTGATGACAAAGTTCATCCCAAACGGCCAGGAAAAAGGTGGTCGAAGATGCGGCTATTCGAAACAAAAGAAATGAGGCTATATATCCCCCCCACACCTCGTAATAAAACCCAAACACTACGAAGGGGGGGTGTTCGCTGAGAACAACCACTGAAGGAGAGAGAGACAGAACTCAAAGCGGAGGCGAAAGGAGAAATCACCCAAAGTGAAAACAAAGAAAGACGAATGAAAAAGGAGACAGAAGCCGAAGCGAAGGCTGAAGAAGAAAACGAAGAACGAAGTGAAAGCAAAAGAAGGATGTACAAACGTATTACTGGAGCCATTGTATGGAGCCCAAGGAGGTACGAAAGGGTTGTTCGCTGAACCGGGTTGGCGATGTGTCCTGCCGTCGACGCCAGATGTGAAGCGGTGGCCGATACAGGGTAGTGGTAAGGGTAAGGGACGCCGGTGGTTCTGGCAGCTGGAAAGCAGTGCTTCGCTTCTTCTGATTTAGATCTTCTTACTGATGGCGAGAGCTGAGGAGATGCTCTGGTAGAGAAGCGAGAGGTAGGGGGGAGGGACTCGACGCCCAGATATACTCGTCCTACCCCACGCCACAAGCTCTCCTAAATTCCTCTTATCTGATGTACTCCTACAGAACTTTCCTATGGCAACCGATCGTGCTTCTGTTAATATAAGAACTTCTCACTTCGTGATCCTATCTGCGTTAAGGAACATTACTCTCGTCTAACGGGTTATCCGCCCTCGGGAACATTCCTAAAAGAATGTTTCTCTCGACTAACGGAATATCCGCCGGGTTAATCCATTCTTTGGATTATTCTCGTATTCGTGAGACTACAATACTGCAACGTATTATCCATATCTATAGCCCATGAGTGCTCTACTCATATCACACTAGGGTATACACAAATAACTATATACTTCCCTATGTTTATATTAGGGATGATACTTGTCAGTAGCCATCATAGTCGTTACTCGATAACACTTGCATCATCTGGTATACATTTACGCTTTTCAAAGTACCACGGACAGTTTTCCAGTCTGTGAGTACTAGCAGTATACGGCAGCAGCAGTCCTACAATATCTACTGCTGTGCATTCGTACACATTGCGTGTAGGTCTCAATAGCAAGCAGCATCGTGAATCTACTGTATTATGTATGTTAAGAATCTAACGCAGCACATGTACAGCAGTACCTGGTACGTGCGCACTGGTAAATAATGGACAGGGTATCTTCAGTATCCCGTCGGGACCAGTAGCATAGTTTTTAGTTGTGGTTGAAGTAATAACATAGGCTACAAGAGGGTCATGAGTACGTACCCCAAATTATATAGTTTTTAGCAGTAGAACTACGGGTCTCCGTGTTGTTTTATATTGACCTGAATGCAAGGGTATTTCCCTATTTTTGTTTTTTAACGAATTGTAGGGGTCGTCCTTTGTTTCGAGCCGTGAGCGCACACGCGCACCGCTCCCCTTTGAGCTCACCCTACTTTTGCTCACCATCATCAGCTTCCAGCTGAGCAAATGAATCAACACTGTGAGTTGGGGTCACACACCATCTTCTCCTTCTCTTCTATTGAAGCTTCTCGTACAAGTCACCTAACAGTGGCTACACGTTTGCCTCGAACATTTATTTTGACTGCGTATTGTGTTCGTAGAGTCCAAGCCTGGATGCCCTGACCACCACGTGGTCTGATGAATTTCTTTAAAATCGTTGTATTAGAGGACAGAGGAGGGGAGAGAGAGCGGAGCCTAGCTCGTAGCTCGGAGCAGAGAACGGAGCAGAGAACGGAGTGCTCAAACTCTCCTCGTGAACACACGGCATAATTCATAATAACGCCTGCGAAGATATATGCAACCCTCTACAACTTGTAACCGTCGCTGCTGGAACGATCCAAACGAACACCCTCCCTGGCTCTTCACAGCAGTGACGAGACCGAAAAGACATTCAAGACTTGCTAGGACCTAAGAACAGCCAACGACAGTCCCGCAGGAGGAAACCCGGCCACCGGGTCAAAACCCCCTGTACAACACATATACTCCAAACCATTGCAATTGAAACAACGGCCGCATTCCAAACGATGACCACGGCCAGAAAATAAAATGCCAAGCGGTGCCCTACTCCCCCATGCCCCTCAAAGTAGCGCAGGGTTGGCGACCTGACAAATGTTTCCTCGCATCACTCAAACATGGTACTCATCGAATAATGCTCATACCCCTCACTCACCCTCCAAAGGCAGATTCAACAAGAACCTATGATGAGACTTAAAAGGGGTCGCAGCAAGGGATTTCGTCAAAATATCCGCGTGCTGCTCTTCCGAAGCTACGAACTGAATGTCGATCTTCTTAGCACGAAGTAGCTCTCTGACAAAATGAAAACGCACGTCGATGTGCTGACTCCGAGCAGAACTAATCCAACGCTATGGCCCCCTGGTTATCCTCGAACACCCGGACACATGATCCGCTTAGCTCTGGACAGATATAAACGACAACACCGCGCCCGTAAACACAGCTTCCTTCACCCCTTCACCCAGGGCGACATACTCTGCTTCTGCTGTCGACAACGTAACACACCTCTGCGTACTACTTGCCCAACTGACAGACGCACCCCCTAGGGTAATTACCGTCCCCGATACCGAGCGCCTATCGTTCGACTTATCCGCATAATCAGCATCACTATACGCAGTCAAATCCAAACCCGAGCCCCGTACAAATGTCAATCCCATAAACCTGGTCCCGTGGAGGTAAGCCATAATCTTCAAAACTGCCTTCCAGTGCCTCTCCGTTGGGTTGTGGGAGTGGCGCGCCACAGCACGCACAGCGTTCGAGATGTCCGGCCTCGTCATGGTCAACAGCCACATCAAGCTGCCCACAGTCTCCCTGTACGGCCAGTCTCCTCCAAGTTCGCCCTCCTCTCTTGGACCTAGTTCCACACCGGGGGTCGCGGGGATATCAGAGGATGAGTTATAACCAAAACGATTCAGCATGCTCTCAATGAACGCCTTCTGCGTAATCTCTAATGTCCCCAGTTCCCAGTCGCGTTTGAAAGAACACAACCAGTGGACCAAGTCAGTTCGCCGAGGTTATTCGTGGGAAATTTCATAGCTAGCGCGGCATAGAAATCTCTGCATGTCTCATCCGATCCTGCGATCACGATGTCATCTACATGAACGGCCATGATCAGTTCTACCTTGCCGTCCACAACCATGCGAAACACACACGGGTCAGACCTACACTGCTCCATTCCGTACTCTACCACGGTCTCTACCAATAATCCGGCCCACTGCCGTCCGCTCTGCTTTAGACCATACAGTGATCTGTTTAGGCGGACGATCTTTCCTGACATGTCACCATACCCACCGGGCAGTTTCGTGTATATATCGGCGTCGAGTTTCGCGCGAACAAAAGCTTGTGCGACGTCTAGATGAAAAATCTTTAAACCATGTTCATTTGCAACAGCCGCCAGAATTTTAACTGAAGCTGACGAAGGAGTCGGTGCAAACGTTTGAAAATAATCTACATCCTGCACCTGGCTGAAACCCTTAGCCACAAGTCTGGCCTTTGTCTTTACTATCAAGCCATCCTTATCCGTCTTGTAGGTAAACACCCACTTCGCACCTACAGGTTTCCGCCCTTTTGGCGGTGTCGCGGCTTCGTACGTACCGGTCGTTTTGTGACCGTCCAACTCAATTTTCATGGCCTCGTGCCACGCCGCTTTGTATTGAGAACGCTCTACATCTGCTACGGACTGTGGGGGCGGTTCTACGTCTTCCGGGAAACCACTCGGCATGCACACGCTCAACTCCCCTTTGTTCTCCACAGCAGGTCCTCCGGCCATCAAAGCCACTGCATCCTCCGTCGTCCAGGGCGTACGATCCAGCATACTCCCAGGCTTCTTCCACGACTCGTACGCTGCCGCAAGCAGCGCGTCTGCGGTCCTGTCATCCATCCTTACCTGGTGCACAGCAGGTTCACCCTCCAGGCGTTGGCTTTGACCCCGGGTCCGGCCCCGTACAGTCGGGGGGAGCCGGCCCCAGCTGCTGAGCTCGTGTGCGGTCCTCCCCGACAGGACCGCGGGGGGATCCTCACCGTTCCCTTGGACGGTGTCGGAGGCTGATGCTGCGCCCGGGTCGTTTCCGGCCCTCCCTGTTGGGACCGGTCCGGCCCCGTACAGTCGGGGGGAGCCGGCCCCAGCTGCTGAGCTCGTGTGCGGTCCTCCCCGACAGGACCGCGGGGGGATCCTCACCGTTCCCTTGGACGGTGTCGGAGGCTGATGCTGCGCCCGGGTCGTTTCCGGCCCTCCCTGTTGGGACCGAGGAGGCGTCCACGGCGCCCCCTTGAGACGAATCCATCGTCTCGGGTGTTTCGGCCCTCCGGGACGGAGGAGGCGTCCACGGCGCCCCCTTGAGACGAATCCATCGTCTCGGCTGTTTCGGCCCTCCCTGCCGGGACCGAGGAGGCGTCCACGGCGCCCCCTTGAGACGAACGCATCGTCTCGGGTGTTTCGGCCTTCCCTGCCGGGACCGAGGAGGCGTCCACGGCGCCCCCTTGAGACGAACCCATCGTCTCGGGTGTTTCGGCCCTCCCTGCCGGGACCGAGGAGGCGTCCACGGCGCCCCCTTGAGACGAATCCATCGTCTCGGGTGTTTCGGCCCTCCCTGCCGGGACCGAGGAGGCGTCCACGGCGCCCCCTTGAGACGAACCCATCGTCTCGGTGTCTAATTCCCCTACGGGAATGTACTGTGGTGGATCCGACACGAAAGCAGACAAGAAACCAACTCCTTTGGTGTAATACCGAGCATCTCTTGTCCAGGGGTTGAACTCAGATTTTAGCCCACTAAACGATGGCACAGGAGTGTGTTTGAAGGCCGAATGACGCGATAGAGGCAGATCAAATCCACCACCCAACTCACCGCCAGGGTATGCACCCCATCCTCCTGTCCTCCCATGCTGGTCTGGATGACCCCTCGGTGGGCCAACCTCGACAGGCAACGCAGTTCCTCCGCGTCCAGTTGCTCCCAAATCTGGCGAGGCGCCCTCACGCAAATTTGTCTCTTGTTCTGCTGCAATCTCTCTTGCAGCAGTGGGTACTGCCCCTTATGGGCTCTCCCCTACAGCAGCGCTACCCTCAGCGCTGCCGGACTCCGATCGACCAATGCCTGCTTCAACAGCAGCAGTAGTCTCTCGTACTTCGGCAGTGGGTACTGCCCCTCTTGGGCTTTCTCCTACAGCAGTGGTGCCTACCTCTGCTGGACTTTCTCCTACAGCAACGCTGCCTTCAGCGCTGCCTGGCTCCGATCGACCGTTGTTCCTCATGAACTCGGTCATCATTTCCCTCATGGCGTTCAGCATCGACGCCTCTCTTTTCTCCATCGCCAGCTTGACCTCGCATCGCAGCGTTTCAACGTCACTCCGAGAGTTGCGCTCTTCTTGAGCCGATCCCTTCGAGGGCATCGTGGGCTTCTGGTACTAGACCTCAAACGTTCAAGTACACTAGTGTGTTCGTAGAGTCCAAACCTGGATGCCCTGACCACCACGTGGTCTGATGAGTTTCTTTAAAATCGTTGTATTAGAGGACAGAGGAGGGGAGAGAGAGTGGAGCCTAGCTCGTAGCTCGGAGCAGAGAACGGAGCAGAGAACGGAGTGCTCAAACTCTCCTCGTGAACACACGGCATAATTCATAATAACGCCTGCGAAGACATACGCAACCCTCTACAACTTGTAACCGTCGCTGCTGGAACGGTCCAAACGAACATATTGACCGGCCATCGGCAATCGAGTCTAGGCGTACACACCAGCTACGAGCTGGTACACACGCCAACCGCCACACCTATCAGGTTAATTAGCCTCGGAAAGAGTAAACGCGGCAAGCTATTAGCAACGGTGGCCCAAGACCGCCACCCTGAACTGCTACTGGTTCGCTATACAGCAGAAGGAGGACTGGACTTTTTCAAGATCAAGAAACCGGTTGCTACGTACCAAAAAGGGAGCTTCTTCCACGACGAGAGGAACCAAACATCGAAGGTCTACGTACTTCGTTGAAACGTGAGTGACACGTGGTACGGACGCCGCGTGCTTCTAAGAGGGTCCTGCGTAGGGCATTCTACTACTGCTGTAGTCAAATTGCTGTAACTACGATAGAGACACCCACAGAGCACCACCGCGTAAGGAGCCGTGAAAATCTCACCTGCTCCCCTTTGTCTTTTCATAGACGACCAATAATCTCGAGCAAAACTCAAGTGTAACCGCTGTACGCTGCTCAACAGCAACTCCACATCCACGCAACCCAGCACGCCTGAAAGTTAGGAGTTCTGCTGAGCGTAGTCCATTTCATAGATCGTAAGCCTCAGTCACTCTGAGCAACTGCGGTATAGAAGTTAACTCCCGATAAGCACCCTGCTATCTGTCAAAGGAGCGCTGAACTTCGAATTTCCAAGAGGGCGTCGGCCCCAGCTAGAGTTTATTTAGTCGTGACGACAACAGTGGCACAGAAGCAAACTCCCGACAAGCGTGATAGCTGTCCATGACTTCACTATTTTCTGACAGGACCTTCCATTGCGAGGGAGCCTAGAAAATTCAAAAACCTCGATCAACGCGTCGAGTAAGATTCTGCGGTACGCTGTCCAAGACAACCTTGCCACAACCCACAGCACCGCTGGGGTTAAGGAGCGCTGTCTAGTGTAGTCCATTTCGTGGATCATAAGCCTCAGTCACTCTGAGCAACAGCGGCATAGAAGTTAACTCCCGATAAGCATTCTGCTATCTGTTGAAGGAGCGCTGAACTTCGATAAATTTTCAAGAGGACCGTCGGCCCCAGAGAGTTGCCTGAAAGTCCGTACTACAGCGGCATAGAAGTTACTTCCGATAAGCATTCTGCTATCTGGTAAAGGAGCGCTGAACTTTGATAAATTTCCGAGAGGGTCGTCGGCCCCAGAGAGATTGCTTGAAAGTCGTTACTACAGCGGCATAGAAGTTAACTCCCGACAAGTATTCTGATATCTGTCAAAGGAGCGCTGAACCTCGATAAATGTCCAAGAGGGTCGTCGGCCCCAGAGACATTACATGACAGTCGTTACTACAGCGGCATAGAAGTTAACTCCCGACAAGTATGCTGATATCTGCCAAAGGAGCGCTGAACTTCGATAAATTTCCAAGAGGATCGTCGGCCCCAGAGAGATTTTTTTTTTTGCAGTCGTCACTATTATAGCACTTCACGTAGGTCTGTGACCCCACACGACTGTTTGTTGGAACGAGAACTATTTTTCAATAGTTTCTGCGAGGAGGATACGACAAGTTATTCACACAGCAGTACTGGTACCTACAGTAGTACTACTAATACTGTGCCTGAGTGCACCACTCGTACTGCTGTAGAATCATACAAGTACGACACTAACTTCAAACGTAAAGTGAGCGGTATCAGTTACACTGCGCGCATCCAGAGGGTCCCGCATAGATAGGCGTCTGCTATCAACTGCTACCGCACTACTGCAGTCAGGACTGTTTCACCTGTGCGAGATACCCAGCGAGCATCACTGCGTTGTTGAAGGTGTGTGTACATTTCACCTCGTGCCATATTTCTCATACGAAGCTAGTGTGGGACTCCAAAATCTCGACCCAAAGTCGAGTATTGTACTGCTGTATCATACATACGTACGGCAAATTAAAAGCCTCGGGATCCCCGAGCATTGCGCGGCAGCCACTCCAAGAGATACTGCTGTACATACGGTACTGCTGGTGTAGTATCATACAAGACCGCCTGGCCAAGTACTAGTCATCATCATGGGGGACTCAGCTTTCAACAACAACAGCGGCAACCTCGCCAATGCTATCAAAGGACCGACCAAGTCCGACGGCGACAAGCCAGGGGATTTTCGCGATTGGCGTAAGAGGCTGGCGGCAGTGCTCAGCGTCACGCGCCGAGATATTGCAAGCCTGATCAGAGGGAAACCCCGACCAACCGAAGAAACGACCGGCACGGGAGCTCAGCTTCTTTTGACAGGGTGATTGCTGACTATCCCAGGGCGAACGAAGACTCGACTTGTACGTGCCGGGATGGTCAGCGGGTTCAAGAACTAGTCAACAAGTACAACAAGGAATCTTCCAAGATCAAGGCAGGATCCAACGATAAAGCTGAGCAGAACTTGTGTTCTGTACACAAGACTACATCTCACGACGACTCGGAACGTTACCCGCGGCAAAGTAACGGCGCTGTACTGAGCGCGATATCATCTCCGGTCAACGACGACGAGAAGCCGTCCACAAGCAACCTTCTGGAAGAGGACACGTCATCGACAACAACAACCGGAGCATCATCGACGGGAGCTGGAGTATCCTCACTAGGGGCCGGAACACCATCACCAAAGACTAAATATTCCTCATCAGGGACCGGAACGCCATCATCAGAGACTGGAACACTACCGCAACGAGCTGGAGTGTCGTCATCATCATCAGGAGCTACATCTTCTTTTTCACTGTGGAGCATTTCACACTGGATGCACCGTATCACGAGACCGCCAGTACGGTACACAATCCAAGCGTCGAGGAGACCTTCGACAGCATGCACGCCAAGAGGGCATCGAGGGAAGACCCCCCGGACACGTTTGTGGAATTCGCCTACACCAATAGAGACTCTTTTCGGATCTCGGAGGAGGAAAACTGGGTGATCAAAATCCCCACCAAAACACCACTACGATGCCATTCATTCCCGGAGCAGCATCACCCGGGATCATCGGATCATCAACATCTGAGGTCATCGGAGCATCAGTATGTAACTGGGATCATCGGAGCATCAACGTCTAGGATCACCGGAGCATGCACGTCTAGGATCACTGGATCGACATCATCTGGGATCACCAGATCATCAGCTGGATCATCACCTGGCATCACCGGATCATCAGCTGGATCATCATCGTCTGGCATCACCGGAGTATCAGCTGGGACATCATCGCCTGTTTCACCAGGGGTCGTGTCAGCTTCTCGAGGGCTGTGTCTGACTCGTGCCTCCACACGAGCCGAGCCCAAAACAGAGAACACAGACAGAGACAAACCGTCAGCTGAAGGAGGTCCACACGCTCACGATAGCGGAAGGCCAACCACGGGCAAACCCCGGGACAGGATCTGCGGCATCGACACAGGACGATCAAGAACCACTGGCGACTACGGCCTTCGTGTACAACCGCAAGCCAACTTCAGGAATCCTCTTCTTGCTGGACGGAGAGCCCATCAACATTGGGACCAAGAAGCAGACACTGACTGCTTAGTCAACAGTGGAGGCGGAGCTGAGATGACAATCAGTTTTGAGGGAAAGGAAAAGACTACCTCTCCAACTTCAACATAAGTTGAGCCTCAAGCCTTAAGCAAAAAACAAATAACGGACCGAGCGCATCGGACGACCACCGACGTCTACACCAACAAGGTCAAGCTACTGGAAGCGTGAACTGTATTGTCTCCCTTACCGAAGCTGTGGGCTGTCGCATGTTCAATTTGCACGGGGCGGATAAGAAATTCACTTTCCTTGGGTCAACGAACTGATCACTGGATTTTTTTATCACTGGATTTTTTGCATTAATTAGTAGCGTATCCCGTGCATCTTCCCTACAGTGCAGTACAATGACCGGTGTTGTGCAAGATTAAAGATTAATCGCAGTCAGTATCAAGTAAGGGTGCATTGTAACCAAGTCGAATCATTAGGTTCGAATGTGTAGTTGAAAAGAGTACGTCATCTCCGGAACTTCAGGATGTATGGCAGGAGAACTTTCCACCTAGATGAGTCCAAACAGGAGATTAGCATACACGAGGGGGATGTCTCTCTGGTGTCAGTATGTCTTGTTACAGCGTTAAGCTGGCAGTATCAAAACATGTTATTTTGTTTGTTTTGTGGGCGGTAGGAACGTTAATAGTTTGTTCACTCCTATTCTTGTTGCAGAATGATGAACAAATTCACTGTTTTAGACTACTACACACATTTATTACGGGGGTCCATAGTTAACGGGACCAAATTTTGTTAGTAAAAATAGGCAAATATATAGGTTTTTATGTACACCATAGGTCCTGTTAACTATGGACCCCCGTAATAGTATTCATTTGTCGTTTTATTTAACTGACTGGAATGTAGTTCACGGTTTGATGATTCTCGGACTGATAGCTAAGCTTGCATAACATATGCAGAAAAGTAGCAGAGCTGGATATTTTACATCTGCTTGTTTTGTGTAACCCCCCGGGTATTCTAGCAGAATGAGTTAGCTGTCAGTAGTTTAAGTTGAACACTTTCACCGCAACAATTATGGCTTTGTTGCGTGCATTTTTTTTAAGTATGGCATGCAACGCAGAAGTAACGAGTACATTGTTCCAGAGTTGAATTTCAAAATCCAGTTCAGTTCGATGCGTTAACGCATCGAGGGGTCGTATTAGGAATAACACCTATTACAGCAGAAGCCAGTATCATCTAGTCGCTGCTGCATAACACAGGGCTACCAGATACTCCTGTAGCAACCATAATTTAGGTACACACCCATCTCGTACAAGCAGGTGTTACGACAGTAGAAGAACAGAACGATTCAATGTTCGGTTATTTCGTTGTCCTGTACGTGTTGAATTCACTCCTTGGATCTCATGCGGTAGGTACATCATGTACAACTGATTATCCATGGAACTCATGTAGGTACATTATGTACAAGTGTTTGTTCCCAATAGCAACATCACCACTTGATGTTGCATGTGTTTCTTTTGGAGAAGTTTTAGCATGTAACGCAGAGTAAGAAAGTGTATGCTTAACGGGAGGAGGTACTAGGGATGATACTTGTCAGTAGCCATCATAGTCGTACTCGATAACACTTACGTTATCTGGTATACATTTACGCTTTTCTAAGTACCACGGACAGTTTTCCAGTCTGTGAGTACTAGCAGTATACGGCAGCAGCAGTCCTACAATATCTACTGCTGTGCATTCGTACACATTGCATGATAGGTCTCAATAGCAAGCAGCATCGTGGATCTACTGTATTACCTACGTTAAGAATCTACAGCAGCACACAGCAGTACCTGGTACGTGCGCATTGGTCAATAATGGACAGGGTATCTTCAGTATCTCGTCAGGACCAGTAGCATAGTTTTAGTTGTAGTTGAAGTAATAACATAGGCTACAAGAGGGTCATGAGTACGTACCCCAAGTTAATAGTTTTTAGCAGTAGAACTGCGGGTCTCCGTGTTGTTTTATATTGACCTGAATGCAAGGGTATATCCCTCTTTTTGTTTTTTAACGAATTGTAGGGGTCGTCCTTTGTTTCGAGCCGTGAGCGCACACGCGCACCGCTCCCCTTTGAGCTCACTCTACTTTTGCTCACCATCATCAGCTTCCAGCTGAGCAAATGAATCAACACTGTGGCTTGGGGTCACCACGCCATCTTCTTCTTCTCTTCTATTGAAGCTTCTCGTACAAGTCACCTAACAGTGACTATCAGTTTGCCTCGAACATTTATTTTGACTATGTATTGACCGGCCATCGGCAATCGAGTCTAGGCGTACACACCAGCCACGAGCTGGTACACAGGCCAACCGCCACACCTAATATTTTACGAACAATATTTGGTCCTATTTACCCCGTAATATTATTATAAAGCCGTTTGGCAATGTCGCAGGACATAAAAAGAACGTCATTATTGTGCACAACACGATCTCAGCCAAATCGATAGTGGGAAAGGAGGAGAAGAGCTTGTTTTTCGACCACCCCGAATCTAGGTTATGAGGCAAAGGCTTGAAAGGGTTGTTGTACTTCAGTGTAGTCTATTGAAATGATAGTTATTTTATTCTCAGCCTAATGCTTTTTGCAACGTGCTGCTGTACTTTTAATGTAATAACTCTCACGGCTGCTCAGAAGTATCTAGTCCTACGTACGTACCAGGTACTCGGTAGTTGATTGTTAATATTAAAAGTAATAATAGTCATCTCACTGCGGTTGCTCAGAAGTCCAATCACAAACAAACTTCAGGACAAAAACGTGCGTATGTGATCGGTTTACATGAAAAAGGTATCCCCGTTACGCCAAAAAGAATATGGTCAGCTAGTTGGAGAATTTCAGTGATGTGGTACGCCAAAAAGATTTTACCCTGGGAACAAAACAACAACGAAAACAACATTTCATCATGTGGAAGAAATCACATTCACATTCGTTCAAAATGAAGGATTGATACGCCCCTGATCCACAACTCCTGAAAAACAGATCTTTGGTAATTGGTCCCTCGGATCAAGCCCTCAAAAGAACACACCACCAGTCTATGTACCGTTCTAGTTGCTGCAGCAGAAATTACCACACAGCACATGATATACTTATTGTGGGGAGGGGGGAGAAGAGCTTCCTCTACGACCACTCCGGATCAATGTTATAAGACAGAGGCTTGAAAGGATTGAAACAGTGGTGAGGAAGAAGACCATCTACTATTAATACTTACTACTGCTGCTGCATGCACACTCTTCATGGGTATACATACATACATACCTGGTGCGTAAAATTGCTGAATTCGGGGAGACGGAATCAAGAACACAAAATACCCGAGAAACACAGAATACACTCTATTAAAATTATAGTTGTTTTATGTTCTGGTTTCATTTTCTGGTCCCTGGGATCAAGCCATCAACCCCTCAGTATACTGCAGTCAGTCCCGTTTCGAGGTAGACAAACCACTCTAATTTCATGTGGTAGTACTGCAGCCCCATTTTGCGGGAAAACCACATGAAATCAGAGTGCTTTGTCAACCAAACGGGACTGCAGTAATTAGTGGTTTAGCCCCCCCCCCAAAAACAACACACAGTCATCAAAGAACCGCATGCTTGACAACATATAGTAGTGGGGAGGGAGGAGAAGAGCTTGCTATACGACCACCCCAGATCTAGGGAGTAGGTTTAGCAATCTGGGAGAAGGGATCTTTAGGGGTGTTTTTTACTTGAAAATTGCCAAGCGCGGTCTGCACTTCGGAATCGTCGTCTGCAATTGAGAAATTTCCTGGTTCGATGCAAACGCGGCGCAGCCGCGTGTTTGGTCAGTTTTGGCCCGTTTTGGCTGCAGTTGGGGTCAGGGTTAGGGTTAGGGTTAGGGGTAGGGTTAGAGACAGGTGTTGGGTTGGGTCTTCGCCCGTACCTTGATCCCAGCAGGAACCAAAATACCTGAACAGCCTACCAACCTAAAGATCCTTTCTCCCAGATTGCTAGGGGACCTCGATCTAGGTCATAAGACGGAGGCTTGAAAGGGTCGAAACAGCAGTGAGGAAAAAGACCATCTACTACTACTGCCGCTAATTCTTCATTGGTACATGCGTACAAAAAAAAATGTGTCCCCGTTAGGGCTAGATTGATGCGTACCTGATCAAATACATACGTGGCGATGAACATGTTTTTTGTTGTTTTGGTTTCATTTTCTGGTCCCTCGGATCAAGCCACTAACCCCTCAGCACTGCAGTCCCGTTTCGAGGAAGACAAACCACACTAATTTAATGTAGTAGTACTGCAGCCCTATTTTGCGGGAAAACCACATGAAGTAGAGTGCTTTGTCAACAAAACGGGACTGCACAAGTAACTAATGGGTTAGCCCCCCCACCAAAAACAACACGCAGACATCAAAGAAAGGACCGCATGCTTGACAACATAGTAGTGGGGGGGGGGAGAAGAGCTTGATCTACGACTACCCCGGATCTAGATTCTAAGACAGAGAGGCTTGAAAGGGTTGTGAGGAAGAAGACTATCTACTATTATACTACTGCTGGATGTAGTATTCTTCACGGGTACACATACGTAATTAATTGCGGAAATGCAGTGGTATGAGATGGAATGCCTACGAGGTTGTGTCAACACTTTCGAACTGAAGATAAACATTTTGGCGTTTGCGTGTTTTCTAAAAAGCAGATGTGCGCACTAGTAGCATACATTATGGAAATCTCGAGACAGAAAGAAAGGTGAAGTAATTACGGCAGGTCTATTCTGCGGCAGCATTACGGAAACATGATAGTTCTTCTATTCTCAGCCTAGTGCTACGTACTGCTCTGATGGAAAACAACTCTCGCTGCAGCTCAGAAGTATATAATTCTACGCACTCGTGTTATGAGGCTTAGATTGGGTGGGCGATTGGTTAACCTTTTACCTTTAGCCCAACGGACTAAGACCTTAACAAATGGCGACGACGGCAGAACATGGGTCGTTGGTCGTGAGTTCGAATCTCACGTCCACCATGAAATCGCTTTTTAAAGAAAAGTGAATTTCCTCATGTCAAGAATCTGGAAAAATACTTCTGGATCCCCAGAAATTGGAACCGCGTGTTGGTGTCACGCGTCGACCCGTATATCCGGTCCGTTCCAGGGGGGGGAGAGTGTTATGAAGCTTAGATTGGGAGGGCGATTGGTTAACCTTTTACCTTTAGCCCAACGGACTAAGACCTTAACACTCGGCAGTCGTATGTTCACTCTCAGCCTATCGCTACGTACTGCTCTAATTGAAAACAACTCTCGCTGCCGCTCAGAAGCATTGAATCCTACGTAGTACTCGGTAGGTGTTTGTTCATGTTAAGAGTAGTTGGCTGAATAAATGACGGAAATATGTGTGCAGCAGATATATCTGCAGTACGTGCGCAACAGCGCAATAACTTGCGTAACGAGATAAATAATTACGTACGGAATGTCTGATCGAAATGCTGAACGTACGTCGCGTCTAAGGACGACGGAGAGGCCAGGATTCGGAAGTGGTGAAATGTAATCATCATACGAAGTATTCATATTTATACCCTCCAAAAAAACTTGACTATAAAAAAAGTTGATATTTCTTAGTCATTTCCATATCATGGGCATTTTTCGATATATCGCTATAATATGTGATATATGCAGGGTATATATGCTGATACCATGCCACATATCGTGTGATATATCACATATTATATGTATATTGTGCAATATCAACTTACTTTCTACTTTTCGCCTTTATTTTTTTGCGATCGTCATCGTATGTTTCGGTACTACTGTTGTTATTGTTGTTTTCTTCGCATTAAATCATTATTTCTACCCGTCGACATCCAGCACAACCAGTGTCCGTGCCGATTATTCAATCCTAGAGATATACAAGTTCTTCTGTGGTCACAAAGCTACGCCACAGAGATGCTACGTTGACACGTATGTATGCAAGGCAATGTCATGTCATCATTAGTGCTGGATATCGTACCGGAACTTTCGATATATCGTTCGATAATTTTTTCTTTTTATCGAACCGAAAAAATTTCGGTATTTCGATATTAGTTTCGATAATTCGATAAACGATAACGATACGATAAAACGATAAAAGGCCGAACGCCTCCACGGGGGACTGGGGACACGGCAACAAAACCTCTACCGCTCCGATCGAGCATGAGCTTCAACGCTTCACGCTTGAGAAGGGGCTTGAAGACGACGAGGACGACGACGACGAGAGCACCGGGGAGGACGACTTGAGCTGTGGTGGTGCCGGCACCAGTTTGCGTACCCAACCCTGGCTAGATTGGCCAAGAACTATTTAGCGATTCCTGCTTCGCCGGCTGCGTCTGAGCGCGTTTTCTCAGCGGCTGGGAATGTCGTAACGAAAAAGTGTAATAAGTTGGGAGATGACACTGTCGATGCCCTCGTGTTTTTGGACGGTTCGCAAGGATTGGCATGGTCAAGCGAAATCTCGCAGGAGGCGCCAAGTGATTTTTTTTTTTTTGTGTGGCGGCGACGGTTGGTTGGGTTCGTGAGTAGGTGTACGAGTTCTTCCGAATAGCATTGTGCGGCATTATATACATTTCGTGTTGAGCTGTGGTTGTCGTTGCGCCCTGGTACTTAACAGCTACATATCTTCTACTATTATTACGGAGGCGCATAGTAAATATAGGGCCAAATATTGCTAGTAAAAATAGGGAGGAAATGTATAGGTTTTTGTCTGTACCGTAGGTCCTATTTACTATGTTATGGTCCCCCGCAGTAATAATACAGCACAATAAACCTGATCAAGTGTATTTTTTCTTTTTTCATGTACGTACATGGTATACAATACACAACAATAATACCCGGTATACCTGGTAGCCAATACCTGTCTTCCATTTTGTTTTGTCTATTATTAATAGTCTCTTTTTTGCTTCCTCCCTGGTGTTCCTAGTAGCGGAGTACGTATCTATGTTTGTCTTTTTGTTCTTGTCTCTGTTCTACACCCACCCCTCCTCGTGTAGTGTGCGAGCCTGCAATCTGCGAAAACATGCGCATTCTCTCTCGTGTGTTTCCTTTCTTGATTTCTGGCTTTCCTGCCTGAATTGAACTTTTTTATCTCTCGTCTCTTTTCGATTTTTGTTTTTTTCCCCGATTTTGATTTCGATTTTTCGACGTCGAGTTGTTTTTTTCATCCTGTCCATTTCTTCTGGGTAGTATGTGGTCTTCTCGGTTTCTGTGGCGACTTGTACAGCGTGCCGCATGTATCTGATACGTACGTGCGCGGACCTCACTTTTATTTTGGTCACAGAGAGACGTACATACATACATACATGTGCTTCAGTTATCATGTGTACTGTAGCCAAAAGATACCAAGCCGTGGAGGTTTCAGTGTAATCGCATGTGTGAGTGGAGCAGTGGCCGGGGATCCTGTGTGATGTCCCCTAGCCACCTGGCTCGTGGTCCGATGAGGATCACTCCGTGATAATACAAGCTCTAAGAACAAGACTTACTGAGTGCGAGGCCAGCGAGACTGGTGGAGTCCCTCGCTGGAAGCCCTCTTGCTGATATCATCTGGCAGAGGCCATAATATCTAGATATTCGCGGAACTTCTGTTGGAGGAGTTTTCGGCTGCGGAGTATTGGGTCACAGCTGGGAAGGCAGTTGGCCCGTTGGACGGATCGAAACGGCTTGAAGCGCACAGCAGGGGAGGACGCTCCGGGAGCTGGAGGACGCACAGGTCAGGCGGCAGTTTCTCCGTTATTACAGTAGAGTCCAGGTGGACTGCTGTGGATTATGGCGCACACGGCAAGCACGCCGCTGGTGGTAGGGGAGTCTCTGACTCCACCGAAATACGGAGAGGTGTGGACCGAGCAGGCCTCTCGTGTTTTTTACGCAGCGTACCTCGATTATGAGGAACGGCTGCAGCTCGCCAACGCTCAGGGGGTGGTTCAGCACTCCAAAGTGAGCATGGGCCAGCTTATCCCCAATTACATTCATCGGTGTTTTGAGGGATTTTACAAGCATCAGACTACGATGACCGCCTCGGAGTTGTTGGACGCTGTTAGGCAGCACGCTGGTTACACAACCACCAGCAACAGATTTGACACCTCGCGGGCGGCAGCGGACTTGCGTCGCGTTCTCTCAATGAGGCGCGATGAAAAGCAGGGCGGTGAAACATCCGTCAAAGACCGCGCGATGATGGTAAACTCCGCTATGGAAAAGTATTTTGCGGAGAATCACGCGGTGCATGCCATGTACCGCGCGCAGGACCGTTCGTGGTTGCCCGGACCGGCGGAATTTGTGAGCAGGGCGTTGGTGGATGGCTTATGGCCGTCCGAGTTCAAAAAGTACGTAAAAGGTCAGCTCACGTACGCTGCAGGGTGGAAGAAGGACCCGGCATTGGTCATGGACCAAATTTTTTCTGCTGCAGAACAGTGGAAATTCATCGAGGCGTATGGTCGGAAAGATGCTGCAGGGGCAGCTGAACCGCGACGCCAACAGCAGCAGAAACCGAAACAGCAGCAGTCCGCGAAAAAGTCGTTTGTTCGCGTCTGTTTCGAGTGTGGTGATCCCAACCATTATGTTTCTGATTGCCCAAAAGCTCGCGGTGGCGGCACAGCTCCCAGCAGTGGTGGGCGCGGGTCGTCAGGGTATCGCGGGGGCCGCAATGGCGGCCGGGGCAGATTCAACCATGGACGCGGGCGCGGTGGCCGTGGTGGCAATCAATTGACAGCGGGCGGTGGAACTTCTGCTGTTGCTTCTTCAACTTCTGGTGCGCCAGCGGCAGGAGCCGCTGGGTCGGGATCTGGTTCGTCTGTTGCCGGCCGAGCTGTATACGTTGGAGGAGCTGGAACATCGGTGGGTGCTGCTGGAGCGAGAACTTCGCCATCCACCGAGCGGGCGGAGTCAGTGTCTGGTGCTGCTGCAGGGGCGGTAGCGCCGGAACCGTCTGTATATTCGACGTCTTGGTCGGGGTGGACCGCCGATTCTATTTCTTCGGCGCCGGCTGTAGGAGGGCAGCCATGGCGTCAGGTGACTCTTGGTACCGACCAGAGTTCAACGGCAGGTGAAGTGCCTGTCGATCGCAGCGCTGAGTGTTTACGCGCTGATCTCTCTTTGCCAGGGTCGGTTGGTTCGCTGATGGCGCGTGTGATCCTTGATTCGGGGTCGGCGCTCACGTCCATCGGTGTCGGCTTACTTCAGCAGCTGTCTTCGCATTTCGGCGGCGCCGATCTGCAAATTCCGTTCGAAAATGGCCCGCAGCAGGCGAAAACCGCTACGGGTGTTTCAGTGATGGTCACGCACAAAACGGTGCCGATTGCCGTGAGTGTACGGACGCCGTGGGGAGCGGTGAAATTGGAGCCCATCACTTTCGCGGTCATGCCTGGTACAGATAACGTCGTTCTGTTTGGCATGGCTACCATGAAAGCTCTTGGCATCGACGTCTACCGTGAAGCTCTGGAGAAGCTTCGCCCTCGCGCAGTGCCGGTATCGACCGGTGTGGAGACTCCGAGTTACCTTGCGGCGCGCAGAGTGACGGTTTCCGTGCGTGCTTTTCAGACCGAGGCTACGGTGGATGCTCCGGAGGACAAGGCGGTGGAACATTTGGTCGACCGGGGGCCAGACATGTTCATGGATCCGGAGGAGGAGCGGACGGCCCGAGAACGGGCGTTGGAGGACAGCGTGCAGCAGGCAGAGCAGAGTGGATTAAGCGTCGGCGGAGCAACCCGTTTGCGCGAAATTTTGGCTCGTCGCGTGGGTGCTTTTCGCCGTGCGCTGTGTGGTGATCCGCCAGCGCAAGTGGAGCCGATGCGAGTGCAGCTGAAGCAACAGGCGAAGCCTGTCAAGGCAACGCCACGTCGGTACGAACCGACGAAAAGGGACTGGCTCTCGAAGTGCATTGCTGCTTTGGTGTTTTTTTGGCTTTGTCTACCACAACATCCAGGCGGTGTGGGCGAGTCCGGCGATGGCGGTGCCCAAGAAGGACTCTTTCCGTTTGGTGAGCGACTACTCGGCGGTGAACGCACAGGTGGAGAAGTCCCCGGGCGTCATGCCCAACCATGAAGACATGGGAGATCTGCTGGGGGCGCGTTTCTTCGGCAAGCTGGACCTACTTCAAGGGTACTGGCAGATGCCTTTGGCTCCGGAGGCGCAAGACGTCTTCACCATGGCGACAAGCGACGGTTTGTTCACGCCTACCCGTGTTCCCCAAGGTGTTTTGAATGCGACTTCTTATTTCCAAGGTGTCATGACTGAAGTGTTGCGTGGTTTGGATTGCAAAGTTTGGGTCGATGACGTTTTCTTTTTCGCAGACACCGAAGAAGCTCTTCTGCAGCTGCTTGATGACATTCTTGAACGCCTGGAGAATGTTGGACTGTTTGTCGCCGCCCACAAGTGTACCTTCTTCTCTCGTGAACTGGTCTGGTGTGGTAAGGTGTATTCCAATGGTGTCGTGTCCCATGACCCCGCTCGAGTGCAAGGTTTAAGTGAAATGCGTCGTCCCGAAAACGCTGGAGAACTAATGCAATTCTTGCAGGCTGTCAACTGGTTGCGTACATCGTTACCACGTTTAGCGGAAACGGTAGCACCGTTACGTGATTTTTTGGAGGAGCTCCTTGTTGGGGCTACACGTCGGACTAAGCGAGTGGCGCGCAATCGTGTCATCAAGGATACCGCGTGGACGGAGGATCGGGTGCGGGCGTGGAATGCCGCACGGGGTTTGGTGGCGCAAGCAGTGCCGCTTCATCATCCTCGTCCCGGGTGCGTTGTTTTGATGTTTCCTGACGCTTCTGATTTCCATTGGGGTAGTTTTCTCACCCAAGTGCCTGAACACGAATTTCGCAGTGGATTGGCGTTGGAAAGCATGTCTCACGAGCCTCTCGGATTTCTGAGTGGTTCGTTCACAGGTTCGCAGTTGCGCTGGGCGACTGTCGACAAAGAAGGTTTTGCGATCGTTAATACGTTCCGGAGGCTCGAATACCTGCTTTGGGGTGGTGTTCATATCTTTACTGATCATCGAAACTTGCAGTACATTTTCAATCCGGAGAAGTGTGTCACGACGGTCACAAAGACCATGGCACAACGCCTAGAGAATTGGAAGGGTGTTTTAGGACAATACCGCTATGCAATCGAACACATCCCTGGCGATCGAAACTGTTGGGGGGATCTGTTGTCTCGTTGGGTCAAAGTTCCTACGGTGCCTGTTCGTTCGGTTGCCGTGCACAGCCCATGTAATGCTGACGATTCGCTTCCCGCATTGGATGTGATTCGTGCCTCGCAACAAAGGTCTGTCGCTCGTATCGGCGTTGGTGTTCATGAATTTTCGACAACCTTCGGTCAAGCTACCTTGGCCGATGATGGTTTGTTTCGTGTGCGTGTTGGGGTGCGTGACGTCTTGTGGATTCCGCCGGATGATCTTGCTCTTCAAACTCGTTTGATGGTGTGCGCGCACATGCGCTCGGCTGGTCACCGTGGTGTGGCGCCGACTTTGTTTCGCCTGAAGGAATATTGTGTTTGGCCTCACATGGATTCTCAGGTTCGCGAATTCGTTCGCCAGTGTTTGCACTGTGTAGACACGCGTGCAGGTGCACTCATTCCTCGTCCCTACGGAGACACGGTGCATGGTACCGCTCCGGGAGAAGTGGTGCACTTTGATTTTTTGTATGTTGGCCACAGCGGGCCCGAAGGTAGCGATGGCCTGCCTGATGAGGATGGTTTCCGATATGTTTTGGTCATCATGGATGATTTGTCCAACTACGTGGCGTTGGAACCGGCCGAGGCTTGTACAGCCGAGGTCACAGCGAAGCATTTGCTAGCCTGGTGTAAGACTTTGGGGGTGCCGCGTGTGTGGGTGAGTGATACCGCCACGCATTTCAAGAACAGGGTGCTTGCTTTGTTGAGCGACGCGTTGCACATCGAACATCGTTTTGCTGTCGCTTACACGCCGTGGTCGAACGGTACGTGTGAACGCATGGTAAAAGAGGTGGTACGTGCTCTGCGTTCCATTCTGTCAGAACAGCGTCGTCAGGTTTCGGAGTGGGTTGATGTTTTGCCGGCCGCTCAGTGGGCCTTGAACACTTCGTTTCGTGAACGTTACCGAAGCACTCCGTACAGCGTGATGTTTGGGCGTGCTCCGCGTACCGATTTCTCGGCGCTCGTTTCTGAGTCTGATGGCAGGTGGAATGTTGACGTGATGAATGCTGACTTGTTGCGTGCGAACGTCCGTGAAGTCGTTGCAGAGCAGGAGAGATTTTGCGCCGATATTCGCGCAGCTGTTGCCGTGTCTCGCGACAACAAACGTAAACAGGCTCAGGGCCAGGTGGTGTTGCCAAAATTTGCGGTTGGTGATTTCGTGTTGTATGCTCGTGTTCGTCGGCAGGGTGTCACACCGAAATTGTTGTCCACATGGACTGGTCCGTGGCGTGTGGTAGCAGCTGATCATGATCATGTGTACTCAGTTCAGAACATCGTTTCTGGGAAGGTGCATCAAGCTCACGTGGCTCGTTTACGATTTTATGCGGATGCGACGTTGAACGTCACCGCTGATCTGAAGGATGTTTTCCAACATTCCTTTGCGCAGGGTGAATGCCGCATGAATGCTTTGGTGCATGTGGCCGAAGATGATGCCAACGAGGTGATTGTCTTGGTCGATTGGGATGGTTTCGAAGCAGAGGAGCGCACGTGGGAGTCTTTGCGGTCGATTTATTCTGCTGCGCCTGAATTCGTCGTGAAGGAATTGCGCAAATTACGGATGACCCGTGCGCTCAAGATTAAAATTGCTTCAGAGTTCAGCATTGATTTGTGATTTGCCGCATGCGATTTCGTCTTGGTTTTTTGGTTTTGTCAAGCTCGTTCGTGTCGAGTGAACTCGCTTTGGGGGTGCTGTAGCCAAAAGATACCAAGCCGTGGAGGTTTCAGTGTAATCGCATGTGTGAGTGGAGCAGTGGCCGGGGATCCTGTGTGATGTCCCCTAGCCACCTGGCTCGTGGTCCGATGAGGATCACTCCGTGATAATACAAGCTCTAAGAACAAGACTTACTGAGTGCGAGGCCAGCGAGACTGGTGGAGTCCCTCGCTGGAAGCCCTCTTGCTGATATCATCTGGCAGAGGCCATAGTACTATTCTTTGGTTGTTTTATTTTTACCGAGAGGTATTTCTTCCACTCCTCCAGAGTTATGGGAGCTTTTGTCTGCATTGTATTGTGGCGATGTGAGTTAATGTGAGAACAACAACCTGGAATACGTTGATCCTGGGAACCCTCTGCTGGTGTTGTGTTCACTTGTATTACGGGTCCTCGTGGTGATGACGCGACCCCAAAAATAACGAAAAAGGACCATTTTTTGTCTGTGTACATACATACATACATACATACATACATACATACATACATACATACATACATACATACATACATACACATACATACATACATACATGTGCTTCAGTTATCATGTGTACTATTCTTTGGTTGTTTTATTTTTACCGAGGTATTTCTTCCACTCCAGAGTTATGGAGCTTGTCTGCATTGTACTGTGGCGATGGGAGTTAATGTGAGAACAACAACAGCCTGGAATACGTTGATCCTGGGAACCCTCTGCTGGTGTTGTGTTCACTTGTATTACGGGTACTCGTGGTGATGACGCGACCCCAAAAATAACGAAAAAGGACCTTTTGCGCCGGTTTTCGCCTCCATTATCGTTATCGTTATCGTTATCGAAGTTCTTTTGGCCTTATCGTACCGAAACGTCCATGGTATCGATATCCAACACTAGTCATCATACTGCGTACGACAGGCACGACATACACATTCTATGCATAGTCGAAGACCTTGGGGAGTTCCGAGGCACCGAAGGGTCAACGGAACTTGCTCCCTTGGTGTTTGGAGTTGAGACCGCGCTGTGGCCCACTGCTGCAAAAAAGGCGGGGAAGTGGTACCGGGGGATCCTCGAAGCATGCCGAACGGTTCATGGTGAGGTGGTACCAGGCTGAGGCTGAGCTGGGTAGGCAGCGCCCCGCATCCGCCGTGGGTGGTATCCAAGGGAATGGGGGGGGGAGGGGCAACAAGAGGAGTAGCAGAAACCCGACCAAGGGAATGCGGAGAGGGGGGGGGGACAGGAGGAAGGAGTAGAAGGGAAACTGCAGTGGACTAAAGTAGGAAATAGATGGCAGACAGGGTAGCGAGGTACCGGGAAGACTAAGAAGTAGAACATGCCTATACTACTCGTACCACCAACTGGTGCAGCTGGTTCGAACGTGGTCTTCCTTTGCCTTCCTTTTGTTTTTGTTTATTTTCGTTTCATTTTATTTTTTTCTTCTTTTGCGCTGACTCTATGTGATTTTCATTTTATTCTATTACTCTTCCTTTCTCCGATTGATAAGCCTCATTGAGCTGTGAAGGAGTAGTGTGGCGTGGGTGGATGACGAGCCTGCTTTGCTTGTTTCGTATTGTCTGACGCCGAGGGGCCGAGCATGGTTGACGAACGCTAGACGAAGGTGGCAGACAAGGTAGCAAGGTACCAGGCGGGCCAGCAGGGAGACCCTGGCTGTGCTACTCGTATCATAAACTGCTATCATAAACTGCTGCCGCTACCTGGAGGATGCTTTGCGCTTTGGTTTGCGTGTTATTTCCCCTTCTTGGTTCTTAGTCTTACTCTGTTGACGACGACTAGTGGTGTTTTCTCCGTTTCCTTTTTTTCCAGCTCGTTCTTTTCAATTCAAGTGTCAGCCAGATCCCCTGCGGGGGGGGCACGATGGTTTGTTGTTATATATATATATAATATACAAGGCTTATCACAGTGACTGAGAATCGTGGCGGGACGGGACGGGACAGATTTGACTCGTTTGGCGGGCAAAAAAAATGAAAGCGGGACGGGACGGGACGGTAAAATGAGGACATGAAAAGTTGGCGGGACGGGACAGCGGATGCCAAATTTCTCGACGGGACGGGACGGTAAAATGGAACGGGACTGATTTTCACGACGGGACGGGACGATAAATATTTTTCCCCTCGGCGGGACGGGACGGTAATTTTTTTTTTTCCTCGGCGGGACGGGACGGTAAATGTTTTTTTCCTCGGCGGGACGGGACGGTAAATATTTTTTTCCTCGGCGGGACGGGACGGCAAATATTTTTTCCCACGGCGGGACGGGTCGGTAATTTTCTTTTTGCGTCGGCGGGGCGGGACGGTAAATATATTTGTCTTCTTTCCCGCCGCAAGGTCGGCGCGGTTGTACGTGAAAAAATTCCCGCACACTGACTGCTGGTTCCGCGAAGGGAGCCGTTCCGACGCAGACGTTTTCTTCTCGACCCGCGCAGCCTAAGCCCCGAGAAGTGCTGCCACTACACAGGCGACGTCTTCTGATTTCTTCCACCCCTGCCCCAAGCACTGTTGTTGCGTTGCCAGCTCATGGTGGCTGTTCTGATGGTTTTGCGCTTGCGCTGTGTTACTGTGGTGGTTGTGGAGGTGGAGGTGGTGGCGGCGGCGGTGGTGATTCTAGTGCCGCTGCTGGTCGATCGACCCCGCACGTGAGATAGGCATCCATGGCGTCCGTGCCGGTCACACCAAAGATGTTGGGAGACAGCATTTTCACCCCTTGACAGACAGCAACTTTGTATTGACATGATTTGACTGACACCAAACTACTAGGTTTTAATGTTACACACTCGACCCTACATCCTTGACAGCGCACGTTTTGCGTTCCGCTTGATGACATGTCTCCTGAAATCTTTTTGGACCACACCAGTACTGGTGTGACCGTGAGTTGAGTGGTCTTTGTGCTGTTTGTGTGTGGTGGCGAGCCTGTGGCAGGTGTTGTGTTTATGATACTGCCTTCAGTTGCGAGTGGAAATATGAGGGTATGAAGATTGTAAAAAAAAAAAAAAGGTTTTTTGCCAAAATCAGGTATACCTGGCCACTTTCGTGCCAAAAACAGTTACATGCTGAAATCAAGTACAAAACACACACCAGGAGCCCTGCTATTGGCCAAGCTGACATTGTAACTGATTTTGGCACGACAAGGCCAAGGTACACCTGATTTTTTCTACTCTGTCTAGCTTTCAACTGATTTTGGCCAACTTTGAACCAATCAGAGAGGCCATACGTACACTGTGTTTTCTCTCCGTATGCGTCTGCCCTCCCTCGGTTGAAATTCTTCTATATTGACGCATAAACTCTGTACTCGTACGCCGTACGTAAAAGTACGTATATACACATGCATACATGCGTACGCTGGTTTCACTTTTTCTCCTTTGGGGTGTGCGATGTGCTTCAGTTAGTTGTTGTGTGTACTCTGTTGTCTTCTATGTTTACAGCAGTCTTTACAGCACCATGGACACTCGGCGTTTCGTCTGCACCACCCCGGGTCGAGGTGCTCTCAGGTTTGGTACGGCATGCTAATTTCGTGCCGAGCAGGCGGTTCCGCGAGGACGGTCTGGAAGTTTTATAGCTGTCAACGGCCTACACCCTGAAGAAAACAAAACAATTCAGATTTTTGAGGCCATGTGGCACGCTTAATGCTCTAGGTGCATTCTTTTTTTTCCGGATTGTCATGGACATCACACCGCTCGTGGCGCGCGTTTTTTACTTGGTTTTAGTATGTACCTTATTTTGGCTCAAACGGATCAGGTATACCTGATTTTGGCATTTGCCCAAAAAAAAAGGAAAGAAAAAACAACACCACCAGGTATGCAGTTGATATCATTTCATTATTTTTCGTAGAGGGTAATATTAAACTTTGTACTCACAAATCATCAACCAGCTGCTGATCAACACCAGCACAACCTTTCCTGCTAAAAAAAAAAGTAGTATACGTGGTGCGCAGCAATTTCATGCCAGGTATTATATAAGATGAAGACGATAAAAAAACGTCATCTGTGAGTTCGACTGGTTAATAATTGAATAGTTGATATTGTACCCAATTTTGCAAGCTGGGTAATACGCCTACACGCCTACCACTGCTGTTCTATACGTATTTCATTTCTGGGAGTTGTGCACAATTTTATTGTAACACATGTATTTATATAGGAATTACTATTGAAGTTTGGGATAACTTATTTCGTAATTCGTGGTGGAAATGGATGGGAACAGACGACCACGAATGTTTCTTGTAGGGCAAGAGGCAAGTTATGTCCGCCAGAGGCGGTGTCACGACGGGACGGAACGAAAATTTCCAACGGGAGAGATTTTATCGGCGGGACGGGACGGAAATTTTTCGGCGTCACGGCGGGACGGGACGGTAATTTGTCGGTGTCACGGCGGGACGGGACGGTAATTTTTCGGTGTCACGGCGGGACGGGACGGTAATTTTTCAGTGTCACGGCGGGACGGGACGGTAAGTGACGACGGTCAGGGATTTTGTCGGCGGGACGGGACGGCGGGACCATTTTGACGGCGGTTTTACCGTCCCATCCCGCCGTTACCGCCGTTGCCGTCCCGCCGAAATTACCGTGATAAGCCTTGTAATAAACAACCGACATGTTGTTCTTTGGCCAAGAGAGAGTCGTCAGCTTTCTGACTGACTGTTGGAGATCTCTCCCCGTTCATGTTTCGTTTTTCATTGGCCAACAGTCTTGTATTTAGCCCTGCAACCCCAATTTTTTTTTTTTTTTTTTTTTTTAATCATCACTTCTACTTTCCAGCCCACTCGTAGGAGGTTTTACCCTCGACGATCTTCTGGACAAGCCGTGGTCACAGGTGTCGTCCCTTCTCCCCCCCGGTACGTGCCTTTAGTTTTTATCGCGCAATTACACCTCAATGATATCGATCCCATTGCTGTGGTAATGGTGCGGGTGCTCGTGCCGTCTTCGTGTGCTGCTGCTGGATATATGTCCCCGCCGAGTACTATAAGTGGTACCGATAGTCAACAAGTAGACGCTCTGCCTGAGCCAAACACAGCACTCTGGGGTTCCGTCTGTGCTGGTCCCGACTGGCCTCTCCCGTCACTCTCAACAACTCCACCTGCGACTTCACAAAAAAAGAGACAAGCAAACTGAGAACAGCGCTCGAATGCATTTCATCGAGGGCAATAACAATAATATCTTATATATTGTGCAATATCATATACATACCAGGTATATAATAATGTTATATATAATGTACCTCGTATATTGTGATATATATGTCACTTCATATCTGCCCTATATACGATCGTGCTTTCGTGTGCTATTATCACCCATGTATGTACGGCACCGCCGTGTCACATCGGTACTACTTGCTCGTGGTTGGAGCCTGTGCCACACTGATGGTAAAGCACTGGCTCGGAACTTGGCGATCTGTGCCCGCTACGTACTACCCGGTACACCAAATGCATGAATGATGATACAGCAACCCCTTCTCCCGAGGGTATATTGCATGTATAGATGTGTGGCGGCGCTTGACGATGTCGAAGGCGACTGCTGTAGCTGTGACTCGCTTGTGGCCGCAGGCGATGGCGCGTTCGACTCGCTCATCGCGGATCAAACCCGCACGACAGGAAGACAGCAGCGGGCACAGACCCCTGGTACGTCCCCTTGTGTATGCGTCAAGCTTCGTACTCGTATTCGGACATACGTACCAGGTATATACTGCACATATATACGAGTATTCCGCCCAAAATGCACGCCCGAAAGATACATGCAAGATATATCGTCAAGGCAGCAAGTAGTGGTCATCATATTATGCCACATATCGAATAATGACGTATTTCACCTCATATAGCCATAGGCCGATATACCATCTTATATCACCTTATATAGGCCGATATATCCATCATAGCGGACGTATATATCATATACCAAATATCATATCACGTTATAGGCACATCGTGCTGAAAGCCCCTATGTATAGCGATCGATGTAATACGATAGGATATATATCGCACGTTCCGGTGAAAAAAACATGACTATTAGGTGCTGTGAATATATCATATCGTATGGGGGGTATATATATATAGGATGTGTGTGGGTTCTTCACATTAAACCGTTCTTCTACTCGTCGACATCCAGCAAGCCCAGTGTCCGTGCTGATTCTTCACCCTACAAAGATACGAGCTCTGTGGTCACAGACTACGACGCAGATGTAACACACCGTAATGCATTAATAGCCTACGCAATACCATGCCTTCGCACTAGGTGCGGCCGACACAACATACATACATACATACGCCAGCAACCAAAATACACCATAGAGAAAGAGAAGCAACGAAGAAGAACCAAACCGAAAAAGAAAAAGAAAAAGGAGAAGAATCCCAAATAAATAAATAAAATGGGAAGCCAAAGCTCAGACACATACTTACCCCGAGCATAAGCCAAAAGGGACGTGCAAGGGGGAAGAAACGAGAAGGAAAAAGGGAACTATGCATCCCGGTGAACACCTAACTAAGTAAAGAGAAATAATGAGTGGGCCAAAATACGCTCGTCACCCATCCACTATGTAGTACTTCTTTCACAAGGATAAGAACGGGAAAATATAGAAAAAAAAGTAGCCCCATACTGATACCAGGCTCGAGCGCCTACAATGTATTCGTCGGGTGTGCTTGACCAACCACGAACGCTCGGGGAGATGTAGACCAACCGTCAAACGTAGTCGTTGTCGTTTTCGGCTCTGAATATGTATGTTTTTCTGGCTCTATGAAATTTTGCCTTTCAATGAGTTATATTTGAGTAAATTTGGAAATTGTTATTTGCTATCCGTCGGTAACGGGGGAATACAAGTGGTCGTTAGTCGTTATAGTCAATGTTTCACAACCCTTTTGTTATTGGTCCTTGATCGCGTATATAGGCGTTGGATCTTCATGAACGTTTTTTCTTTACTTCTGGATTTTCAACAACAAAAAACAGCCAGTAGTGACCATATAGTAGAAAATAAAAGGCACGTACCGGGTGGGAGAAGGGACGACACCTGTGACCACGGCTTGTCCAGAAGATCGCTGAGGATAAAACCTCCTACGAGTTAGGCTGGAAAGTAAAAGTGATGTGATTAAAAAATAAAAATAAAAAAGTAGATAGATGTGTGATGGTATTACCTACTGAGCTATACGGCGTAGGGGTAAAAGATCGATCGATTACCCAGCCCAGGGTAATCCTAGACACTCTCCCCCCCTCTGAACGGTGGGATCTTTGGGGCGTTAGAACCGTATACGCCTGTACGCTGACCTACCCGCTTCGTTTCATTACCTGGGGAACAAGGGAGATGTGTTTTTTTTTTTTTTTTTTTTTTGTAGGCACGCGCAATCAAGCGTTTCTGTCAAAGAAACGTTCGAAGTGAGGTTCGAACCCACCCGTCCGTGTGACCTTTTTTTTTTTTTTTTTTCATCACTTTTACTTTCCAGCCCACTCGTAGGAGGTTATACCTCGACGATCTTCTGGACAAGCCGTGGTCACAGGTGTCGTCCCTTCTCCCCTCCGGTACGTGCCTTTATTTTTTGTCGCGCGTAGGGTTCAGCATTCCCACTGCTCGTCGATTTTCATCGAATATAGCCAACTCACGCTTTCGCGCTTTCCGCTTATTATCAATTTTTTGTGCAAGAAAAAGTCCCGATGAGCATGCACTCGGTGAGACTTGAACCCACGAAATTGATCTTGACAGGCACGCAGACCACCTACCAAGCCACCGAGGACGCCGGTGCAAACCTGGACGACGTCAAATGTGATGGTATTACCTACAGAGCTCAAGGGGTAAAAGATCGATCGCCCAGGGTAATCCTTATTACATCGTAGAATCGATCGTTGAAAAAACGTCGTTTTCCCCAAATCTCAAAATGAATGGATTCTGCACAAAATTGCGATCATTTTTGGCGTTTTGCTCTAAATCTGAGGAAAGATGCTGTCTCTGTGGTCTACGCGAGAGAGAGTACCTCGTAATTCTCGTACTGAGTGCAGTGCCTAAATTTAGCTGCCATCAGCCACTCGTGTTGTGAAAAGATGGAAATTTGCACCGGGGACGGAAAATAACTTTTTACTACGTGGACGACGTTGGATCAATACAACATACAGCAACGTACGGTTGAATGTGAACAAAGTGAACAACAGGCACATGACGCGTGATTATTACGTGAAATCGCCCATTTGTTACTACTACAAACCGGTATTAATAACTAACTACTCGTTCGTGCGTGTAAAATTACGTCTTGTATAGGGGATGAAATCGACCCATACTTGGGGCAAGTACCATCATCATGTTATGTACCCGCCGCGGGACATGTTCTCGCCACAGAAAGAAACAGAAAAACACACGTAGCAGGGGTTTATACATATCATTAATATTACTTAATAAATAGTAATTATTGACGACGACAAACTTATTTTTATTTATTTATTAAATAGAGTCTAAAAAAATCCCACATATAATATCATTCGGTTGAACTCACAGCCGACGTGCTTTCTTAGTTTTTTATAAAATTTGTTTTTTAACGCCGCTGCAATCAGTTAAAGCTGCAATCAGTTGCCCATAATTAATAATTACCCGTAACAGATATACCAGGTATAAAGCAAATCCTTTTTTTTTATTTGTTTTGCTCTTCACTTTTTTTTTGTTGTACGTTGAGAACGTTGGGCCCCTGGCTAATTAGACCACAGCACATACGTGTTACACGATGACATGGACCAGCGGCGCAATATCCTCCGCCAGAATACAGAGAGATAAGCAGAGAGAGAAGATGAGAATATAAATAATTAAGGGAGAGAGAGAGATGTGGCCACCCAACGACAGCACAAAGAGCGTTACTGCGTGTCTGTCCTCCTCCTCCATCCATAGCAATCGCCACCATCATCAACAGCAATCCTTACCAGCTCAAGCGTCCTACTCTTCTTCCTGTCTTCCCTCTCGCTGCTGTGTGTGCGCTGAGACAGCTGTTGGGGAGGAGTACTCCAAGAGGCGCTCTCTCAGGTGAGATGTCGCGTATGTATATCTTGGGAGACTCGTCTTGTTGTCTTCTGGGACTCGGCACGGTTGGGTCTAGGAAAGACGACGAGAATGGCAGCAGCATTGCTGTGTCGTTAGCCATGGAGAGAGATCAGAGCAGAGAGACTACCGTATGGCAACAGTTAGTTACTGTCTAGTTTTCAGGGAAATGAGCTAACGTGATAATATTACCACCACATTCTGGATATGAGCTCTGTCTATCTCGGCAAAAGCAACAACAAAAACAGCCAGCAACGAGCAGTATAGTTGTCTGCCAGGTAGGTACTAATAGTATATGCACTATATTATTATTGTGCGGGTCAGTCTGCTGATGTAGTACGTACGTGCGATTGATATTTGTGTGCTGCTGCCTGAGTCAACAAACTTCAAAGCTCTCTCATCAGCTGTTTGCTGCTTGCTGCTGCCAGGCAAAGCTCTACGCAGCTTATTTAATTCTTATGAAATCATTCAGCCCGACCACGAGATAAACCTCCGGAGTATTGGGCGGTACTGCCACCGTGGACACACCTATATAATATATATACCGACGCAGTAAAACTGAATTTCTCGACTTGGTACGTGACATTGATGTGTGTCCTACAGCCTTTCATATATATATTATATTCAGAAGTTGCATGGTACAAATCTTGAATATGTACAGCTGTGTGAAGAATGGGCCGCGGCGCAGAATGGGCCGACCAACCTACTGCTCTGAGTAATAACATGAGCAAGCCTTGAAAACCTGCCTTGTGACACAATCTCCTTCAACAAAACCTTGAGCATGCACGGGTGTAGCGTAGCGCGCCGCCGAGCATATTGTTTTTAGCGCCCCCTGCAGAATGGGCCCCATCTTTTGATCACAGCAGTAGAGGTTTTTTTATCCATGGGCCCATAATGCTTTATGTACAGCAGTATTACGGGGGTCCATAGTTAACAGGACCTAAGTTAACAGGACCTATGGTATACATAAAAACCTATATATTTACCTATTTTTACTAAGAATATTTGGTCCTATTTACTATGGTCCCCCGTAATGGTAGTAGTTTGCAAATCGACTACCCGATTTCTTATTCTTCCGGTCATATCGGCTGCAATACGTACTGGTATATATACTGGTACGAGTTGTAAAATCTATTATTGGCAAGAAATTACCGCGCGGCTTCCCACGAAAAATACGGAGTTCAAGGATACCAACCATAGAAACAGCAGCGATCGACACCCACATGAGATAGCGAACCACGAAGTTGAGCAGGAAACGCAGAACACAACAAATGCGGACTACAGAAGAACCACTGCTGCTGAGTATTGCTGTACAGCACCCCCTGGACTCCTCCAGCAGTGTGGAGTTTCCTGCTTTTCCTTCATTTTTGGTCAGTTTTCATCCTAAATCCATCAACCCGATAGCATCGAGTCTCCTGCCGCCCAAAATCGACGCTAGTCGACAAGGGAAAACTCAAGTCTTCTGGCGACGAAAACGCCAGTCACGGACCTCGCCTGATATTAGTACAGAACCCCGAATCTGAGCCACGACCTCAGATACTGTAGGAGGAGGAGGAGGAGGGAGAAACGAAGGGCGGAAACAACAATATACGTCAAGATAGATGGAGGTGACCCCCCCCCCCCCCCCCGACTTGTACTGCTGTTCAATGAAAACGCCACGAAAAAAGCGCCGAGTGCATGTGGATGCCATGGAATGGAGTTCGGCGTCTACTGTATGATACTGTTTGTTGTGAAGGGACAGTCTAAATAAAGCCCGGCACAAGAACCGCATTAGGCATTGTGTCCGTGTCTGACAGAGTTCTTCACCACAGCAGCAGTACTGTGTACCCAGAAAGACGCATGCGACGATAGGGGTATCGGGGGCACTTTCTAGCGAAAACATTCCTGACTGACGAGATGGATGACGAGACTCCTAAACTGAAGAGAACTACCCCGTACTCAATGTCCCCGGAACACCGCCTTTTCATCCATTGGGACCCCAGATAGCTACCCCGGCCCAGAACAATGATAACTTGGTATGGTCAAACCGTCTTCTACGAGCAGCGTGAATGCCCATCAAAATAGCAATAAATACGGGTAGGGATCACTATGATATGAAGCAAGCATCGCAGTGCGGGCAGGGATCTCATGTTGCGCCCGGGCCATGCGGCGCCTCGCTGCATTGTGTAACCAGGGCACCAACACGTATCGTCCCCCACAATCGTCATTTTAAACGCCAGTTTCCCTTCTCCCCGTAAAGGTTTCGACCTGATTGTGTGTTGCAATAATTCTTGTACAATTGTAGGGCTTTGAGCTATGACCCTACAAAATATAAATGGAGGGTCATGGACCATAGCCCGGCGGCCATTGAAGAGTCCGTCGGGTTGCTCTTCCCATTTTTGGGGTCAGTTTGAGGTATGATATATATAGCTCGTCAAGTGAATAGCCTCTCAAATCGTTGGGTGCTTCCCTATATTGTGGCGTGCCTCTGCATTATATATATTGTATGCAGTTTGGACGCATCCTCCATCGACCCTAGCAACCGGGGGGTTCCACTGCTACTACTACTTACTCCTGTACGTCGCGCTGATGATGCTGTAATCGTAGTGCGAGATCCGCAGGGATCTTTATCAGTGCAGCAATGTATTTCGACGTACCGAACTGGGTCTGTGGCGCGCCGACAAGAAACAGCTACATACAAGTATTAATAGTACGAGCAAACCTTATAGAACCTTTTTTTTTACACCATCCTTGAGCAACCTTGAGCATCAAGTTGTTGTATAGGGTTTCGTCTATAGCGCTAGGCGCTGAGCTCGATTTCTCAATCCAAGTTTATTGCGAAGCACCACCCAAGAAGTCAGCCTTATGTTTTCATTACTACTACAGCAGTATAAGTAGCTCACTATTCCAACCATAATACTAACTGTACAAACTGCTGTAACAACAGTTTTGTGCAAGCTCTGTGGCCACACACTATATTTGAAATCTCATGAAATCTCAATCTCCATGCACATGTGCAGTGGATACAACAGCAGTATATGAGACTAAATGCAACGACGTGCCATGGATACGAACGTTACAACGTACTCATAACGGCAGCGAACCAATTTGATAACCACATTATTATGGCAAGAGATAATATGTGATGAGAAGGACAAGAAATACAAAATGCGAGTCTACTATTATTGTACAGATCTGTGAAGGTCGAGTTTACAGAGTAGGTCGTCGACCTCAATAGATATCATTTCGTAGACCCAACACGTACATACGCAGAGGTCGACCGCACCGTTTGCAACACGTGGCATGCTGGCGCTGCTGCGGACGTGCCCGGCGTTTCTCTTGCTTAATTTCGCCCATCCCCCATCAGGCACAGCAGTCGATCTTCTCGAATCGATAGCGCCTAACACTCGCAAGAAAGATGCACATATATGCACCAGAGGTATCATCGATCTTCTCGAATCGATAGCGCCTAACACTCGTAAGGAAGATGCACATATATGCACCAGAGGTATCATGTATATTATTTAGATCATTTCTCCTACAATACACAACATGTATTTATGTGGTGGAATTTTACCAGGTACTGGTTGAGAATTTCAGGCCGAGTCTTCCGGGTAATTTCAGAAATTGCCGCTATTGCATACCGGTATACCTGGTACACTGTACCTGGTATGAGACAAAGTATAAATAGAAAGGCAGGGAAAAAAAAGCGAGTCCGCTGCTGTTGGTCGACCAGTAGGTCGTCGATCTCGATAGATAGATATCATTTTGTAGACCGAACTCGTATACGTAGTATGCAAGTCGACGTACGCCCTCCGCTCCGCTACTTGTGGCTCGCCGGCCCTGCTGTGGACGTGCTCCGAGGTTCTCTTGCTCAAATTTCGCCCATTCCCCAGAAGACAATGGATCGTCTTGAATCGGTCGCGCCTTACACTACTCACTGTACTGGTGTAAATGATGTATATATGGATATATCAGAGGTATCATCGTGTGTTTCCCACGACCGCAAAATACTTGCTTTCTCGAAGCATATGTTTTGCCTTTTCATTGTACCCTTCGAGGGAAAACATCTCGAAAATAAATGAATGAAGATTATGACAGCATCGGTGCCACGAAAGAACGCAGGCTGCTATTGGGCGGAGGGGGTGAATCCGAACTGCAACGCAAGGGACTCTTTACGACACCCGGGTAGCATGCTGATACCCCCGCGTATTGGTGTAGGCCCTTCTTGCGCTAGATGATTCACTATCTCGCAATCGTCGGTGATTTGGTCGTTATATACATGTATATGGTCGACGTGATGAATGAACCTATATCCATGATACCATCCCGTAGGTCGAACTCGCACATATGGCAAGTCGACGTACTCCTCGCCAACCATTAACACGCTGCGGCCGAACAATGATGATGGACTACAGGGAGGGGCCTTTCCCGCAACCACGTACCAAAAGTACCACGGCACTGCTGCTGTTCATAGGTGCACAGGAGCAGGTATTACGGGGGTCCATAGTTAATAGGACCTATGGTATACATAAAAACCTATATATTTACCTATTTTTACTAACAAAATTTGGTCCCGTTAACTATGGACCCCCGTAATAGTACAGTTAGTGTAAGTAGCAGTACCAGGTGTTACTATCAATATTTAGGGCGCCCCGCAATGTGTCTGTCGCACACGTTCCACTCTGACTTGAATCGGAGATCTTCTACTACTGTTCCGGGGGACCATAGTAAATAGGACCTACGAAAAATATGTTTGTATTTTTACCCACAACATTTAGTCATACTTACTATTAATAGGACCGTTTTTCGGGTTGTTTTCAGTATTTTCGGTATTTTTCGGGGGGGGGGTTTCTATAGCTAGAGCGGCGGCGGTCGATCTCCACAGTGGTGAAGGATGTACCCGAGCGGCAATGCAAGGACATCTCCGAAACCCCCACGCCGCATGCTGCTGTTATTGTCGTGGTGCTGCTTCGCACTCTCACAGCCCGGTTGAAAAAGACTGATCGTGCGGGCACCATGCATCAGATTCTGTCATTCGTAGACTTGATGTCTCCACACCTCTCGGTCCTTGGCAAAGCACTTGAACTAAATATCATAACAGGTTACGTACGAGTAAGAATATAAATGCCGTGCATCAACTCGACGCGAGTCGACAGAGAAATGAAAGACTGCAGCAACTTCGCGAGATGAATGCAAGGCACGAACACAGCAGCGGGGAGGGGGGAGGGGGGCCTGCCATATGTGACCCCGGATCTGAGACAAGACTACTGCGACAGTACTGCAGCAGTAGGGGGGAGGAAGAAAGAAAAGAAGGGCGAAGATAGTAAATAAATAGGAAGATCAACAAACAAACAAGTAGACACTGCTGTGGACGTCCACACCACTTTTGCTCTTGGGCCGATCTGAAGAGGGGTTTTCACACAGGTTTACCATGTGTACTACAGCAGTACCATGTGCTACTAATGCAGCAAGCTGGCGTCCCCGGTGGCTTGGTAGGTGGTCTGTGAGCCTGTCAAGATCAATGTCGTGGGTTCGAGTCTCACCGAGTGCATGCTCGTAGGGGTTTTTTCTTGCACAAAATTGATTAGCGCGAGAGCGTGAGTTGGCTGTACATTCGATGAAAATCGACGAGCAGTGAGAATGCTGAACACTATGCGCGACAAAAAATAAAGGCACGCACCGGGGGGAAGAAGTGACGACACCTGTGTCCGCGGCTTGTCCAGAAGATCGTTGAGGGTAATATCATACCTTCTATGAGGTAGACTGGAAAGTAAAAGTGATGATTTAAAAAAAAAAAAAAAAAAAACATAGTACTAGTTATCGGGTAGCTTTTGGTACCTGCGTTGGTCTATGACAGAAGAAAAACGTTTATCATAGATGCCGAATACCTGGTGGTTTGCCATGTGACTTCTCTTCTTCCAAGAAATCTGAGAGTGGCGCCTTTGTCGTGGGTCGGGTGCCCTGCACACTTGGTAATAATGCCGGAAGCTTTTTAAATGACATGCTGCGTGTGCTGCTGTGCCTGTCTTGGGCGACCGTAACCGTGCACCACGGCTGCTTGTTGTGTTGTTCCTTCAGTGAGTTGAAAGCTGCTCGAGTCAGTACTCACTCCCCCCGCGACTGGTTCTGACACCGCAGCTGCGGAATCACGTTTGTTTTTGGTATATATCAGGTAGTGCGGAGGACCATAGTAAATAGGACCAAAAATTGTTGCTAAAAATAGGTAAATATATAGGTTTTTGTCTGCACCGTAGGTCCTATTTCCCGTGATCCCCCGTAATAATCACTTTTGTTCTACAGCTGCAGCTGATGAAAAAAGTTTGCCCTCTCGGCGGACAAGCCTTGGTCACAAGTAGGGGTGCCGTCCACTCTCCCCCCTAGTATACAGAGTAATGTCCCCGCTATAGCGTCATTAGGCGCCAGCCAGCATTACTGGCACTGTAGAGGAACCACCACTACCACCTGGTATGTATTACGGGGGTCCATAGTTAGTAAGACCTATGGTATACATAAAAACCTATATATTTGACTATTTTTACCCCACAATATTGGGTCCTATTGATTGATCCCTCGTAATAGTATGTGTGCTCTTTCTACCCGTCGACATCCAGCACAACCAGTGTCCGCCGTGCATGTGCCTTCAATCATGCCGCGCAGAGGACTCGCCATTCCCACTGCTCGCCTACATGCATCGAACGTGTGTATCATTACTGCAGCAGCAGCAGCTTGTGTTGTTGTTGCCAGTTGTTGCCACGCATCGACAGCCAGCACAATGCGGAAGTCGTGCCGGTCGTATCCAGTACGATGAAAAGGCATTGCGTTGTTACTCTTCTTACGGGATAACAACGGGTCTGTGGCGTTGTTTTGGTGACCAAGGGGCTTTCATCCGTCTACTTGTGGGATTGAAGAATTGGCACGGACACTGGTTTTGCTGGATGTCGACGGGTAGAAAGGATGATTCAATGTGGAGAACACACATCCAGTGTGTCCGTTTAAATCCTTCATCATATAGAGGATACAAACTCTGTCTGTGGTCACAGATACCTGGTAACGAGACAGAGATATTACATTATTATTATTACGCTTGCCTTTCGACAAATATAGCGTAGATGCCGTTCCTATATAAACCGAATATCCTTCCGTAAATCAGTGGGATCCCTCATACACTCTGCCAGTCGTTTCCCAGTTTCCATTCCCCAAATCGCGAAACGTATTTTACCAGGTATCACTTACATCACTATTAGTATGATTCTAGTGAAATATGCGGGTTTTTGGTAGATGCTTCACAGGGGGTGCTTAAGGAGGGGAGTGGTCGCATTTTGGTGCATGAAATGGAGGGATGTTAGTTGTAGTAGTCTCCATGAGCGTCACATCAGCTTTGATTTGCCGTATGATACTGTCGCGCTTTTGTTCTGGAGAGTTCTTCACTTTCTGTTAGCCTTTTTTAGAACAACACTATACACATTGTCGGATGGCAAGCATAATAATAATCGTGTACGAAGCCCACCTGTATCGCCCACCTGCTGCATATGCCGGCGTCCCCGGTGGCTTGGCAGGATGTCTACGTGCCTACTAGGATCAATTTCGTGGGTTCGAGTCCCACCGAGTGCATACTCGTAAGGACTTTTCTTGCATACAAAAAATTATTAGCGGGAAGCGTGGGAGCGTGAGTTGGCAGCATTCGATAGTTGGCAGCATTCGATGAAACTCGACGAGCAGTGGGACTGCTGAACCCTACGCGACAAAAATGAAGGTACCTGCCGGGGGGAAAAAGAGACGACACATGTGACCACGGCTTGTCCAGAAGATCGCCGAGGGTAAAACCTCCCACGAGTGAAGCTGGAACATTTAAGTGGTGACCGAACATAGATAGTGTAGACCAGCAACACCGCACGACCTTCTGCGCGTCGAAACATGCGCGAAGCAGTTATAAACCAACGATTTTGATTAACCGCGGGTTTTTGGTAGATGCTTCTTAGGGGGTGCTTAAGTTACCCCTTTTAGACCCGCAGTCCCGTTTTGGGGACAAAACACTCAGATTTCAGGAAGTTTGTCTCCAAAACGGGACTGCGATTATTAAGGAGTGGCCGTGTTTTGGTGGATATGAGATGGAGGGATGTTGGTTTTAGTAGTCTTTATGAGCGTCGCATTTAGTTTTGATCTATCGTATGATACTGCCGCGCTTTTGTTCTGGAGAGCTCTTCACTTTCTGTTGGTCTTTTTTAGAACAACACTACACAAGCGTCGGATGGCAACCATAATAACGATATAGATATATTTGATACTACTGCTGTACAGCAGTAGTCTCCTTTCTACTTCAACTGCTGTACAGACGTGTACGAAAAGAATGATATTTCTTTTTTTTAGTTCCAAACAGGGGCGTATACTTATTTGTTTCTTGCCTCAGCCATTAGACCATTGACCATGCACCCATTTCGAGACGGAGAGTAGGGGGGGAGTATACTAAAATCATGTAAACAAAATCGCTAAAAAAAGTTGTTTTATTTAATTTTCTGTCAAAAAAATTATAACCCGCTAGTTCGTCTTCAATTCCGACATGGCGGCGGGTGTGGCTACCTTATTTTTTTTTTGTAAACCCCTGTGTTGTACGCATGTACATTTTTTAGGAGGTCGTTAATACCACGACAGCAGTATAATTTCCTTGGCAAGCTGTTTCAGGTCAAAAGACGGGAATTTTCTACCCCGAATCCCGGCAGCAGCCAGTACTCAAATGGAACACGTTTGGTGTCATACGCACCGCCTTCATCAGTGGGAAAGGGTGACGTGGCCAGTTTTATAGTCGGGGGCTGGCGCTATCAATAATGGCGAAATGCGTCTTCACCGACGACGGTCCTTGATCACGGTAAGCAGCAGGCAGACGGTTCCATAGGAAAAAACGTTTTTTTTTTTTTCTGAGCGGTCCGGTTCCAGGTACTCCAAGGTATGTCTGACTAAATTTCGAGCTAAACTGCGAACATCTGACCAGCGTATAATCAACATTAAGCAAAATAAATCGCCAAAAATCGATCCAGTACGACTGAAACTCACTCGCAATTTCGAGGCATGCCGTGCGGTGTTTTGGCACTTTTTCCGCACAATCATCCACATGCCTACGGTGTTTTTTTTAGAGATGAATCCTGAAACTCGACCATGTGTTACGAACTTATGGCCTTCTCGAGAACTGACTTGCGTTTTTTTGTTGTCTTCCAGAAAAAATGGTCGCAGGTGGTCCAAATTGGCCAGAAAGAACTATAAAAACGAAATTTCGGGCAACACAAAGGGAACCCCCGCCGTTTGGCGAGGTGATTTTAGTTAATCATGTTAGTAAAAGACGTGGGCTAAATTTCACGTTCTGACTCGAAAAAACAGCGTGGACGTTGGTCGGGAAATACGTTTGAGTCGTCCGACATGAACCAGCCTGTAGCTGTCTTCCTGAGACCCAGCATTGCTCATCCAGCCCACGTATTGTACGTGGCCTGGCCTTACGTATATACCTGGTACCTGGTATCATGTTTGACACCTCGAGCACACCGAACTTCTCGGCGCCCTCGGTGTGAGAGAGGGGTTCGAGTTGTTCGACCCCTTCATGAGTGTACTTTCTTTTTCGGGGACAAACTACTTGGAATGAGTATGTGTTCATTTTTGCGGTGGTACAAACGCGTGCCGAGCGATTTTTTCGGACATTTTTGCTGCGGAGGTGTACGTACGTGAACACAGAATTCACCACAACTCAAAGCTGGTGCAAGATGAACGCTCTGAATTTTCTCAGTCACAAATGCCGTGCTTGTATTGATATCACGAGGGGGCATAGTAAATAGGACCAAATAATGCTAGTAAAAATGAGTAAATATATATGTTTCTGCGTTTACCGTAGGTCCTATTTACAATGGTCCTCCGTAATAGTTTTTACTGGAGTGTCACATATTTTTGGTATCGTACTGGCCGCCATGAGCAGCGGAAGAGGGTGACATAGCCATCTTCCTTACTGGAGGTCCAAGGGCTGGCACTAGCGGCGGAAATATTTCGCGACCAACGACGGACCTTGGGAAAGGTCACCAACAGTCGGGCGTTTCCCGACAGCGCACAAGTATGTATTTCGTATATGTGACTTTTCTGCTATATTTTTTGTTCCGAACGAGCCGGTTCCAGGCACACCAAGGCACGCCTGTACTATTACGGGGGACCATATTAAATAGGACCTACGGTACACACAAAACCTATATATTTCGCTATTTTTACTAACAATATTTGGTCCCACTTACTATGGTCCCTCGTAATACTGTAAGATGTTTCGTGCAAATATTGTCAAAATATTATTCCATGCACCGTCTGACATTGTGCAGCAATCGGACTACGGCCAGCAAATATTATTGTTACGCGTATTATGGGGTCAACAAGAAAACAAATAAAACGTGTTTCTCGGTAAATACGGCAAAAAGTCAGGGACGCTTACGAGACGCACCCCCGCTAGCATCGAAACGCACGTCCGAAAATGTGTACCTGGTATATCAGACCTTCGTTTTGTTTTCTTTTTCGCGGTATCTCTGAAAATATTTTTTTTTGGCTTGTGCTGTAGTGCCGTGGCACTGCTGCTGTATACTCCGCCAGCATGACACCAGCAACGGAGGCCGCCCTGTATGTGGTCGTCAACTACATAGATGGGGAGGAGTGGTGCACGTCCACGAAGCACCTACGCACAGCAAAAGCCCTTGTAATTTTGTGGTGCAGCAATACCAGATGTGCCACGCACGAAAATGGTCGTCCGTGACGAACACCCCGCCTACTGCTGGTGATGGTGGTTGCTGGTGAAAATGAAAATAGCATGACTCACGGGAGGCGCGTGCCACGGATTCGAGTTCTGAGCGTCGAGTGGGACTTGCTGTCGACCGAGGTTTGGACTCGATACTTATGCGCGCTCTTGCCGACGTCAAAACCATGCATGGTGATTGGTGAAAGGCTCAACGACAGAGCGCGGTTGGTGACGTGGCGAGACTTGGTTGTATCCCTGAAGTTCGGTGACTGTTTCGAACGACAGGAGACCGGCGGAGTCAACTGGCTGGCGTTCCTTCAAGACATCAAGATTTGGAGGTCTAAATTCAGCCATGGGTTGGGGGATGGAATGTGACCGAGCACTCTGGAGTGGCTCATTGTGCCCGGCGTTTTCGAGCACCCTGTTGCAGGGATCACTTCCTCTACAGATTCGGGTGTAAAGGTGACACTGCCCGTCACATGCTTGAGCTTATTTCGGATTGCTGCTGCCGGGGTTTTTGTGGAGGTGTCGCAATGTCTCCCATAGTGTTGATTGAGTAGGTGTCGCGATGTCTCCCATAGTAGTGATTGGGAGACACACTGAGTGTGTAGCAATTTGCCACCGGGCCGAAGGCGCCCGGAACGGTCCGTTCCCGACATCCCACATGAAAAAGGGTCAGAATGAAAAACAAGCCGCAGGGCTGTAGATACAGTACGATTCATGACCATTTTGTTTCCCCCCCCCCAAGTTTGGATCGCTCGATGTTGGAGACCCCCCCTCGCCCTAGATAGGGAAGGGACACTCTCGTGGGGGGTCTCTCAAGCCAAGTCATACGAAATCGGAACAAATAAAGACTGCCACGCTGTGATCGCAGCGCTTCTGTTTGTTGTTCATTCTGACCTTTTCATGTGACGTGCCGAAAAAAGACTGTTCCAGACTCCCCTGGCCGGGAAATCCTTTTTTTTCAGCTGGTTATTTTGACTTGCGCTAGAGCTGTATCTTCCCGGTCTTGCCTGGTCTAGTGGTGACGCAGGGTGGTCGGGTTGGGGCTTTGTCTAGGTAAATGTTTTAGTGCCGCTCCGATCGACAAAACTACTCTCGAGTCTCGAGTTGCGGTACCGTAGTAACTGCGGTGGTGTTTTCCTTCTGGACCGTTCTTGCTGGAGCAGTTGGGTTTGGATCATGGAGACGTATTGACACTACCGGGCCTGTCATAACTCGCCACTGAGAAGTCAAAAGAGTTTTCGCTCCTTCTTTATTCGTTACCCATTGCCCGGTTACATTCAGGATGACTTTCGCGTGATCATTTTTTGGCGGAAAGGTCGGTATGAGGCCATCTCTTACGGCAAGAAGCTGATTTTGAAATGTTTTTAGCACCTCCTGCGACGTGTGCTATTTTGGGAATATCACCAGCTATTTTGCGAGAGGCACCCAACGCTGTTTACCGTTCTCCACGATAGCCGTTTGAAAAAAATGCCGATACACCCCAATATCGTCTTGATTCAGTTTCGGACGCGATTCATCCCATTTTTTTCGCATAAAATGTCGATATATATGCGGAAATCTTCTTCCTTATGATCTTGTGCGAGAGTGACGAAACTGCGTAAAAAATCCGAACGGCGCCCCAGGAGAACACAAAAACTGGTTGAGATACCTCTCAACAAAACGCGGCGAGTATTCTGGGAAGAGCAGGATGCGGTCGGACTCTGCGCCCTACATGCGTGAACTCACGTACGAAGCACAGTTTTGATTTTTTTTTTCTTGTTGCTTCCAAACTCCTTCCGTAAAATATGGCGTAAGGGTGATTCCCAAACAAAAAATGCCCGACTCGTAAGGTTTATGACATTAATCGTGATTTTTCCGGTCGAGATTAATGACGAAAACCTCACGAATGAATAAGGGGAAACACACCGAGAGTATTGGTTTTTATAAATCAAATGTCACACCCAGGGGCGCCGAAAACAGTCTTTTTTGGACAGCTCAGATAAAAAAGGCTGGAAAAGAAAAAAAACCGGAGCACTGATGTGATCACAGGACGATTGATAAAAAGCGTTCGTTCGTTTTTCCCAATTTCGGATTGCTTGGTTTGAGAGGCCCCTCCTGCTCCGTCTCGAAAGGGATGCCTGGTCGAAGGTCAATGACCGAGGCACGCAACAAATAAGTACCCCCCACTCCCCCCTCTCCTCTCCCTAGAAAAACGCGTTCGTTTGTTTTTCCCAATTTTAGATTGCTTCGTTTGAGAGGCCCCTCCTGCTCCGTCTCGAAAGGGATGCCTGGTCAAAGGTCAAATGACCGAGGCAAGCAACAAATAAGTACCCCCCCACTCCCACCCCTCCTCTCCCTAGACAGTAGGAGGGGGGGAGGTGCATTTACTATCATGCATGGCCGCAGTCGTATGACTTGAGACCCTCCCATCCCTTCAATGCCGGGACGGAGCACATCGGGTTTTCACCAACCAGGCATTTCTTGCACCGAGCGCCAAGCGCCGTCAGGTGTTGGTCGAGTTGCATGAACGGTGAGCTGCATCTTACTAAGAACCGTTTTTAAGGCGGGTGTTTTTGCATATGAATGACAGCATCAATTAAATAATCTGTCTTCGGTTGTGACCACTCCCAGAGACAGATAATGGGTTTACTATGTAACTACCTGGTGGGTGCCTTACCAGATACACACTACGTGATACGATCATCGCCCTTTCGCGGAGTTAAGGGTCCTCCCCGCACAAAAAGTATCTAACTCGACCGCCAGCCGTGTTACCCGCAAAAAATATACAAGTAAAAAGGGTATCCTGGTTGTCTAGCTCTCGCAGGGAGAGGCGTGTTTTAACAGCGTCGTCGCCAACCGACGCCAACCCAAACTATATATATGTACCAGGTGTATAATACAGCGGGGGCGATCTCTGAAGTCAAGTGACCCATAGTTGGAAATATCAAGTGTTTTTTTTTTATATTGTCTTGAATCATCTTGCCATCTCAGCGCTCCGTTTAGTTTTTCTTTCTGACCTTTTTTACGTGAGGTCGAAAAAAGCCTGGTCCAGGCGCCCTCGACACATAAAATCCTTTTTTTGAGTCCCATGGGCGATAAACTGGAACCAAATAGCACATGATTCGAAAAAAAAGGTATTTTTTCGTACACCAGCCTGTTCTTTCGTTCTATCATTTTCACTGCGAAAAAAAGTGTAAATGCCGTTTGCTCTTTTTTTCGTGTACACTACCGTAGACCATGTCGCCATTTTTTTCAGCTTTCCCCTGCAAATCAAATCCCGACTCGTGACACTTGTTTGGTTGTGGCTCGAAGTACGCCTGATCAAGGCACTACGTGACCCACGATGCATGAACAGTATCCGACAGCCGGTATTGGAGGCTCTGCTTTGTACACTGACTGTGGACAGTGATCGGCTGCCCTCAAGACACCGCTGGACAAGGGCTAACGAGGACGTTCCGGCCTCGAAACCTTGAGGACGAGGAGACACAGCACGAAGAAAAAACAAGAATGATCTGAGAATCGCACGGACCATAGGCCGGGCAGACGGACCAGTGAGACTGGAATCTCGCAGGTCGGGTCTGGCTTCGGCCCGTGACTTGAATACAACCCGGTCGGGCGCGGTCGGCCCGGCCCGGCCTGGCCGTGACCCACCCTCGGGAGTTGGCCTCACCCGCAATTGCCGTTGGATTTAAAATGTAGGATAGTTACGTTTTGCAAATATCACGAAGCGTGACGTAAAACGTGACGTAATTTTTCTTCGTTAGCAATTACACGAATCGTGATGTTCTGTCATACCAAGAACGGCCCTACGAGCTGGTTGAGGGATTCTGTTAGAAAAATAGTTCTCGACATGAGAACTTGACACCGTTTGTTTCAGTTAGGCCCTGAAACTTCGCGGACAACTTGCGTGCCCTTCAGCCGATATGTTGTGTGGAGGGAGTGCAAGTTTTTGTTTTTGTTGGCAGCTATCTGGGGTCTTCGCCTCCTCCCGGATGTTTGGGCTTCCTGGGGCCCCGAATATCGGGGAGAAAACAAAAAGAAGAAATGCACCCCGTCCAAACACCCTTCGGCATAATGTCACGAGAGGTGTGTGTGGATTTTCATAATCTAGTTCGAAACAATGGCGTGAGATGCTCTGAGCTTTCGCGGGAAAAAACGTGTATTTCACCGTTTGTTTTGGAAATTACTTTTTGTGTTTGTTAGGAATAGCCTTCGCGATAATGTTCAATCCTACGCAGTCGATTCTCCGAATATTTTCGCAAATTTTTCTCAAGTACATGCGTTGGACAACCTACTGCAGAACCGTCTCGTTCGATGAACAGAATGAAGAAAAAAAACGCCTTTCTTCCTGTGGTAAACGCCTGACTATTGCTCACTTTTTTGGAGGCCTGGGGTCGGTCGGGGCACAATTTAGCCGCTAGTACCAGCCCTAAGCCCTTAACAAAATATAATTAGCTACGCATGTATGCCATTCGCTTCCGATGTCCAGCACGACCGGTATGATGCCAAATACGAGGTACGTGACATTCGAGTGGCTATGGCAGGCAGCATTCTTGTTGGGCGCATTTTTTTTTTTGCTTGAACCAGCCGGTAGAGATTTTTAATTTTAATGTACAAGACGGAAATCGAAGGTTGTCTCCGTCCTAGGATACACAGCTACAGTAATTCCAGTTTTGTTTTCTTTGCTGCAGAGCAAAAAAATCGAAGTGGCGCGGAAATGTAAACTCGACGTCCAAAGGGCACCACAGGTTGTGCAGCCGTATTTTTGTAGCGTTGCTTGTCATGGTCATGTGGGAGGTACGCGACAAGCTGTCCGCTTCGCGATCCAAAGTGCCATCGCTGTGGTCGCCGCAGGACACAGGAGCACAGTGCGAGCTCAGTGTCCAAATGTGGCTGCGGGGAGGAAAAATTGCAGGGGTTTTGCTAGAGATTTTTAGTTTTTTGTGGTGAACTGGGGGCGTCGCGTTGTTTCGCCGGCCCGGTCCTATTACTGATTACTTGATGCCGAAATGGCTCGCCGTAAGCGCGTAATCACGTAATCGGATATCACCGATGTACAGCGCTCATTCCAACAATAACATGCACATATAAAAGGGTAGCTAGAATCTGATGACTTGAGACAATGAAAGGGGCTATCATTCAGACCCGCACGCAAATATTCGATTAATTGACTCCGTAGGACCAACTGCAAGTTGAAATTAACGCCAAAAGTTGTTTCCATACTGAAACTGAATAAAGTCGAGGCAACGGCGTGCAAACGTCCAAATGTTCACGCCGTTCTTTGAAGATATACCCTGAAGTTTGACGCATGTGGTCTGTGACCGCCTGTCAACTTGTTGATTGAAAAAGGGTGTGTGTGTGAGCGTGCGTTTCGTTTTGCCGGGAATGTGTGGCCTTCTTAAGGTCCGAATACCCCCCCAAAATAAAACCCAACAAATGTCTGTTGAAAGGAATATATATATATATATCGCCCGGCAACGAAAGGGTCGATAAAAGCGCGAAGGTGTTTCCGCCAGGGGTGTAGGTGTTTGGCAGTTGCTCATCCGCAATACTTTTAGCCCCGTTTAGTTCATGTCGCTCTCACTCCATTTCCCCTTTCAGGACTGCAGTCCCGTGCTTGGCACAGACCGCTCAAATTCTAAGTCCTTCGTCCCCAAACCAGGACTGCAGTACTCAAAGGGTCAAGCACGTTGCTAGAGTACACACGCCAGAAGATACGGGATACAGGAAGCAGTTGCACTCCATGAAAGATGGGTCATAGCACATGAGTGCAATCTTCCAGGATCGGGACCTATCGTGCAAGAACGCGGCGTAAACTTCTGACTCTTCGGCGTTTTCGCCGGATTACGCCTTGAACCAGCCCGTGTCCGTTTTCGAGACCCGGGCAGGGGGGGAATGCTGAAACCAGGTAGTTTTTTTTCTTGACAAAGTCGCTATGTATTTTTCGCGAGTTCGTCAGTTCGTCCGGAGATCCCACCCACTCTTTTCGTATGTTTTTCGCTACGCATGCCTTTTTTTCGGCGTGTGGTGTCCTTTCGTCTTTGCGCCGTGCGCCCCTTTCTCACGTGTTATCACCGAATTCCCGGGAGTATCCGAAACAAAGAGAAAGCGGAACCACACTCGCGACGATTTTGGAATTGAAAACAAACTAGCGGGTTCGGATTTCCGTCAGAAATTAAATAAAACACGCATTTTTTTTCAGTTCTGTTTTTATCTATTTAGCATACCCCTCCCTGTCTGGGACTACAAAAACAAAAGCGGGGTGTCCTGTCTTGCGTCATTTGTTTTCCGTGTATCATACCCTTGTGTTACGGGGGACCATGGTAAATAGGACCGAATATTGTCAGTAAAAATAGGTAAATATATAGGTTTTCATGTATACCATAGATCCTATTAACTATGAACCTCAGTAATAGTTCCTGCTGGAAATATGTTCCAACTCTAATTTCATGTTTTGGTCGCCCCCCAAAAATGCGGGTGCAATTCTGAAGTTGCCCGTGGAAATGTCACACTCCCAAACCCTAGCCCCCGCTGCAGTCTATACTGCTATGAAGGTACTCTTGGTGGACTCTAACCCAGCAGGGAAGGTTTTTCTTCGTGTGGAAAAGTGTTGCATTCGTCATCGTCGTTTGTTTCAATCTTTTTGGCCTCTCAAAGTGTTGCGTTGGCCGTTCGCAACCGTTTTTTTTTGTTTTTCAATATTAATAGTTGGAGCTCAAACGGAGAATGCGAGTCCGTTAGAGAGCGTTGAATTCGCCCGGTAGCAGTAGAGGTACATTCGTTTTTTTTTCGGCGCCCGTTTTGTTGACAACGGTTGAGGGTGCTAAAATCGAACACTTCTATTCTCGGAAGGCTCTCCACCTACACCAGATATTTCCTGAACCTGTTATGGTATCCCCTCTCCCCTGTGTTGCGGCTTTATGGTTTGTAGCAATCGTCCCTTAATCATAACTGGCAGGCATTATCGCCTGCCTTTTTGATGAGCGCCTCGCCTCTTCGTTCAGAAGACATCTGGTTGGTTCGGTACAGTATTAGCAACCTCCCCGTTTTGGGTAAAATCGAGCTGTATTGGCAACGTCCCCGTTTCGTCAAAATCGAGCGCCAAAACAACGGTTGCACCTCTGCGCCAACTCAACGCTCCTCACGGTATACAGCATGCATACGAAACGTGGTCGACAAGGCGACCACGGGCTACGTACGACGTGATGTATGCACATGTTGCATATCTCACATCACATATCACATGGCAGTAACTAAAACAAAAATGACGTAGAAAAAGACCGATATATGTACGTGCAGTACGGTATGCCACCATGTGCCGAAATAGAAGAGTAATTTGTACCAGGTATGTACTTATTTCACCCAACCGGTCCTCATTTCTAGAGACAGATTGGAGTGGATTCTTTACGGTCATACGTACGTAGCTGGTATACATTTAACAGGTGTCTGCGCTGATGCGCATCACCTTTACCGAAAGCGATCTCCAAGACCATTGTACAATCGAAGAGTCGGTGACTCAATGTGTTCGTTACTCGTCGTTGTAGAAAATATGCGGCTTTCAAGACCAGTTTCTGATAACCGGCGAAGGTGAAGTCGTAGTCGAGCGCAGAGTTGCTCGTAAAAGAACTAAGGACAGCTCTGTCTTGAGTGCTAAACCTCACGAGCAATCCAAGATATCGCTTGCACGCCCCCTCGTCTTCACACCCTCTGTCCTCTAGCCAAGTGTGCTCGCACTTGTTCGCTCAAGCAATGATGTTCCGGTGCATTGTGCCGATCATCCGGGGTACGCTAGATAGCACACTCCTGTATATGAAAGCACACCAGTTGATAGTATTGCCGAAGGTCAAGATGTTATCTCCGGGGTGTGCTCTCATGCGTGATGTACGCCGTCCGTGAGAGGAAAATATTCAGCCAGCAGCCCCTTTTTAGGTAGTCCTGGAGCGTCAAGGCGGAGAGGTAGTCCCTGCTACATTAACAAAAGTCCTGCTTCGCTGTGTACGTCGTATTGGTGTAATGTGTCTCATGTTTTCGAGCGAGTGAGCGCAACGGCAGCCGCTTACGTTAACTCTTTCGAGACTGCAGTCCCGTTTCGGCGACAGACAACCCAACCCCTTGAGTAGTTCGTCCCAAAACCGGACTGCAATCCTAAAAGGTCAAGGTCACGGATGGAGCAACGTTAGTTTGCACGGCAGATGGGGGGGGTGTACTCGATAGGAGAGATGTACTCGATCTCATGCATGGCCGTAGTCGTATGACCATAGACCCTCGCATCCGTACAATGCTGGGACGGAGCATGTCGGGTTTTCACCGACCAGGCAGACATTGCTTGCACCAAGCGCGAAGCGCCGTGAGGTGTCCGGCGAGTCGCATGAAGGGTGAGCTGCATCCTACTAAGAACCGCTTGTGAGGCGGACTTGCGTATGGATGCAAGCTTCAATGATTAGTTTAATTTCCGGTGTGGCCACTTCCAGAGACAGCAATGGGAGTACTATGTAACTGCCTCTTGGGTGCCGTACCTTGAACACTACGTGATACGATCACAGCACGGCAGAGGGGGGGTAGGTCTTATGATACGTGTCAGCGGTAAATAATGTGAGAGTGAGTGCGAACGGACTTCGGCCGTGGGTGATACGTGTTGACCTGGGCCAGTGGGCAGAAGCAATTACATACCAGTATGCGTGAGTTGGAATACACGCTCAAATGTGTATGTAGAAGGGCGCACAAGGGTGCTTGACAACGAAAGTGACCTACAAATCAAAATGAAAACAAACCAGTGCGGTGGGATTGAAGGACGAAGTTAGGCAAAGTTTTTTCATCAGAAATCCATTTTACTTGGTTTTATTATACTCTCTTCCCGGGCCTCGAAAATGGGTAGTGATTGGTCGGGGGGGTTTTCGTGGACCCCTGGAATGCAAAAGATTTTTTTATACACTTCAAAACTAGAAAAAATTCCTAACATCACAATCTATCCACTGGGGGGGAAAAACGCTGCTGCAAGAGCAGCCAACAACTAACCGCAAAGGTCGTCGGAGTATCAGTACCCGTCATTGAGACTCAGTCATTGACTCGCGAGTCCGAGTCTTTTTGAGGTCCTCTCGAGTCCCCAGGATACGAGAAGCCGAAATGACCGAGTCCTCGCTAGTCCTCAGCCTACCAGAAGCTGAAATGACTCAGTCCTCGCGAGTCTTCAGGGTACCCGAAGCTGAAATGACTGAGCCTCGCGACTCCCAAGTGTACTAAAACATGCTGAAATGACTGGGTCCTCGCGAGTACCGAGCCCAAGGGACACACCAAAATATGACGTTTTTTTTTGCGTCTTTTTGTCATCGCCCTTTGAAACTAAACCTTGAAGGAAAGTTGTCAGAGTTCCAGCAATAGTTATCGAGACTCAGTCATTGACTCCCTAGTCCAGCTTATTTTGATTTTGCTGAGTCCTCGGGGCGCCAGAAGCCACCCCTCTGTGGTGGGGAGATATCTAAGTCAGGTTCGTCACCGGGGTTCGTCAGATGCCACCTGGGTGCTCGTACGCCATCCAAACTGTTGAAACAACTATCATCACCCGAGGTCGGCACGCCTTCCAAACAGTGTACAAAACGACTACCCGAGGCGGGTCCTCACAAAAGCAGCGTTAGGCACCGCGCTTTGATGGCGGGCAGAACCCTTCGGCACGGGCGACCCATCACCGTGGACAGAACGCGTATGTGACCCCCTCGAAGCCTGCTACCCCAACATGACTCTGCTGACGTACCCCGAGTCAAGAGTGCCATGACCGTTTTTTATCGCATGTCTTCAGAGCGCCCCTGCCGTGACTGCGCCTCATGCTCCGGGAGCAGGGTCTTACGAGCTACGAGCCACGGCAGGGTGTGCCGCACCAACCACAGCGGCAACGAGTGCTGCGCCAGCCATGACGGTGTCTGCTGCCCCGGCACCGCCCGTCGCCCCTCAAGCTCCGGTACCACTAACAGTGCCGACCGGTACACGTTGATCTGACTTACTATATAATTGGAAACATCAAATACCTCTCAGAAGATGTGGTATGCAAAGAATAAACGGGACAATACGGGTATGCGGGTACCGGTATACTCGTACTTTTACACTTTGTGTTGTAACTTCTTTGTCAGCCCACACCCCCTTCGGGCCTTTTCCGATCGATTGGTAGGCAAACACCACGGCTATTACTCTGCGCAATGTTGTTACATCATTACCCCCCCCCCGGTACTTTTATTGCGCGATGTTATCACGTCATCACCCCCCCTCCCCGGTACCTCTGCGAGCACAAACATTTTACGAAGTATCTCGTCTGCCACTCTCACTTCCCTTGTTCTCTCCTCCCTCTGCTGACTAGGCAGGTCATTGAAGTGCACAAAACCTTACACATCGTACTGCTATGACCCCCCCCCCCCCCCCCCCCCCCCCCGCGCGCGCCCCATACGGATACGGCCATGTATGAGACCGAGTACATCTCTCCCATCAAGTACCCCCTCCCCCCCACGAGAAACCACCTCCGGGGATAAAAAAAGTAACACTCGAAATAAGCATACCCAATATCACCAAGGTTCGTTCAGATACCACCCGGACACATGAAACCACCCTGGGTGATAAAAAAAGCAAAACACTAAATAATTATCACCCGAGGCACTGACACACGAAAAAAAACTCCCAGACCAACACGATGTTTATGTCATTTTAGGCCCTTCGGAGACGGGGGGGGGGGGGGAGGGCGAATTCATTTGTTACTTGCCTTAGTCATTTTTGACCATTGACCGCGCAGCCTTTTCGTGACCGAGCACCGTTCCTTCTCCTTTTAGAGACACCTCCAATATTTGGACGCTCAAGAAGTTGTTTGCATGCATCCCATATGTACATGTTTTTGCATTTTTTTTCTCCTCCCTGTGTCGCCATCTGTGGCCACCATCTATGTCCTAGGATAGCTATCGTTTTTTCGCTGCTATCTAGTGCATCAAACTCCTCCATGTCCCACCCGTCTATTGCCCTCATCTACTCTTCTAACACATGCCGTTCGTCCTTATGCATTTCACATTCTCCTACTATGTGAGTTTTACTTTCTATTGCTTTGCCACACGGAGGGGGGGTAAGTCACACTAACATCAAGTGATACGCTGAATAGGGGATGGAAAACGTCCATCCCCTCCACCACGAAGAATCGCTCGGGGGGGAGGGCAAGAGTGTTGGTCAGTCATTTTTTTTTCGGATGCCCCTGGGGGCGCAAAAAACTAATCGTGAACGACCATTACCTTTTTTCATCTTCAGCCATTTCGGCTACGGGGGGTACCAGACAACCATCCCCTCTCCTGAAAATCCCTACTATATTCTATATAAAGATGTTTCTGCACTGATTCCTACGTAAGAAATCAGAGGGTTTTGTGAGGGAAAAAATCGGTTTGAAACCGTAAAAACGCGGCGACACTCTTCCCCCCACCCCCAGCAACGCGATGTGCGCAAGGATACACAACCGACCTATGAGCGGAGGGAATTGAGCGGTGTGCACAGGACTAGCTACGAGTACGTCCCCGCCACGCAGGTGGCCGGGACCGCCCCTTGTAGAGTGCGAGGGTAAAAACACTTGCGTGGACGTCACGCAGTGTACGTAGCATGTCAGTAGGCGTACCGAAATTAGAGGTTGTCGACACTACAGTTGTATAGGGTTTTCAGGGGCGGAAAAAAACAGGGCTTTTCGCGGGTCAGGTCAAATCTCACGGGTCGGGTCGGGTCGGGTCGGGTCAGCTGACCCGACCCGACCCGCGAGATTTTGAAAGCCTCTTGACCCGACCCGACCCGACCCGCGAGATTAAAAAAGTTGTTGACCCGACCCGACCCGACCCGTGAGATTTGAAAATATCCTGACCCGACCCGACCCGACCCGCGAGATTTCAAAAACCTCCTGACCCGACCCGACCCGACCCGCCACCTTCGGATTGACCCGTGAGACACGGGTTTCATGCGGGTCGGGTCACCTTGACCCGCGAGACAATTTATCTTGACCCGCAGGTCCGACCTGCGGATCCGGTCCGTGGGTCGACACTTCAAAAACAATTTAATATTCATTTTGTGCCCACAAGCGATATGTGGCCTGGCTGTAATGGGTATTAGTGGATGCGGGCATGCGTATATGGATTTTGACAGTGTTTTAATGTTTGAACAAGATACCAAAGGAGTATTATTGGGTATTTGTACGAGAAAAGCCTTTGGGTAAGAGAGCGGGAAGTACTTTGAGTGTCGGGTCCGCGGGCCGGATGCGCGGGTCCGACCCGCGGGTCAGCAGAAAATAACAAATAACTCGCGGGTCACGCTGGCCCGACCCGCGAGTGACCCGTTTCTCGCGGGTCATGACCTGACCCGACCCGTGAGCTTTTCACCACCTCTTGACCCGACCCGACCCGACCCGTGAGATTTGAAAAACTCTTGACCCGACCCGACCCGACCCGTGAGATTTGAGAACCTCTTGACCCGACCCGACCCGACCCGTGAGATTTTGACCACTTCCTGACCCGACCCGACCCGACCCGTGACATTTTGAACACCTCGTGACCCGACCCGCGGGTCGGGTCATGACCCGCGAAAAGCCCTGGAAAAAACGAACGTACGTGCTAGGTTCTTCAGAATTGCAAATAAATTCAATACTGTTGTATGTATTCAGGAATTGTTGTAGATATGAATGGCCTACGTATGGTACTATATGGGATAAGGGTGCAAGGTAAGCCTCCGGCGGCTCCCGCGGAGGGCTAGGGCTAGTTAGATGTCTGCGCCACTAAGCGGGCGCAGGGTGCTCAATGGGATGAGCCCACTTCGGCATCGAAACCAACTGGAAACAGGGTCCCAGGTAGTATAAAACAAACGTCAAAATCTAAAAACCTTGAACTTTACGTGCCGTTTCTCCGCTGGTGTGGGGTTGTGCTTCTGCTGTATTAATATTGTTCAACGTCTCCACAACGAATTGTCTTTAATACTCACACTACCCGTGCGCAATAAGGGGATCCCGGGCAACTGTGCAGCAGGGATGCGTGTTACGCGTTGCACGTTCGTTCGTGTGGGCATATTGTATCTTGACAAGAAAGACACGGAAAAAATGACGTTTGCTTTTTTTCGGAATAACCCCTGGAGGGAAAAAAAAAAACTCCATATAGTTTGGAAACCCCTTCATATTTTGTAGGGAAATGTAGACTAAAAATGTTACGTAACAAACGCTACATGAATTTAAGGCTTATAAACTCGATTTCCACCACATTCTCCCTCACTAAACCTGACTTATCTCTCCTTGCGAGTAAGTCAGGAACCCCGATGAGACTCTGAATATCCAAGTTTTACCTCCGACTTTTCGGCACCGGACTCAGTATGCAATGATCGCATTGCTCTCATCGTTCCGTCCTAGGTGTTTTCTAAGTGAGTGAGTTTTACAGGTTCTTGAACATGAGATATTCCCCTTTATTTCCTTTTTTCTCGGGGGACTAAGGCGAGAATCGAACCACGCACCTCGCTCTTCAAAATCTCACGCCCTGCCTGCGACGCCATTGTAGGGAAATGTAGACTAAAAATGTTACGTAACAAACGCTACATGAATTTAAGGCTTATAAACTCGATTTCCACCACAATTTGCTTTGGTTGCGCCGCTTGCTGCTGTATAGCTACCAATTGACCAATGAGAATGACTAGTCATCCCCATTGATGGCTACATACAGCGGCAGCGCGTCTGCGGTCCCAGCGTCTCAGCAGCAGCAGGGATACGTTTGCGGACTGGCACAGCTGATGGTGGTTCGTGATTTTGCAATGTACTTTTTATTGGCTACAACTTGTTGCGCATTTCACTTTTTTTTTCACGGCTGCTCTTGCTAAAGGCCAACTATTATTAATTGTACTATTGTATTATTACTACAATGCTGCAATGGCCGGCGTCCCCGGTGGCTTGGTAGGTGGTCCGCGTGCTTATCAAGATCAATTTCGTGGGTTTAAAGACCTATGCCAATGGAAACGCGAAATCCGAAAGTATTTTTTCAAAAATATTGCTTTAAAAAAACAGCCGAAAATATCCTCGTACCGCCGCTGTGGGAAAAAAGGGAAAAAAAACTGTTTGATTTTTTTTTTTTTTTTCCCCAACGGCTGCAGGCGGCGCAATTTGTTTTCTCTCGTTGCACATATAGAATACGCGCGCTCGGTTTATCACAATAATTTTATAAGAAACTACTGTAAAATTAGGTAAAAATGGAATATAGACGAGGCGTATTACGCAGCTTGCAAAGTTGAGTATCAACTATTTAATCAGTCGAACTCACCGCTGACGTATTTCAAAATTTATAAATTTTTTTTTTGTCAACACGCTGATAAAAATCAGCTCGTGCGACGATAGATGCTCGATCTCGATATAGACTCAGCCCAAGGCCAACCCGCTTGGTGTCGGGCAAGGCCAACGAGTATAGATGACGGCATCGAAGATAGAAAGTGAATACATGCTCTAGGGGGCGAGAGCTTGCCGGCGGCGTCCTGCGGTATCCTCCCAAACCTGAAAAAAAGCCTGTTCTTAGCCATTCGAGACAGATCGAGAAATTTTGTCTTCTGTGTTGTACACACCAGCGGCTATTTGTTTTTTTATCGTACGCCTGGCCAGCGCCCGCCGCACGTCACTGGCCACTGCTGTGCGAAGTATCGATTGTGTAATTTGAAGGCTGACACTGTCACGCAGACTTGTTTCAGGGCGATCGGTACGGCTACCTGCAATCGGTTTTGGGCACATCTCTCTCTTCGGCGCGGTCGTACGGTAGATAGCGTCATCGTCAAGCCTACATCGATTTTGGACAGTTACATTGCGATGATACGAAAGGCTGAGTACCCACTCCCACCCACCCCCCGCACGTGTCGCCGGTGGTGGTGGTGGTGCTGTTGCTAGTGCTGCTGATACCTCTACTGTTATGTTTGCTATCTGCCTGACCCGAGGCGTACGATCTGAAACAACGGCCAGTCAGTCCCGTTTGTCGGGCGTATGTCAAGCTTTTTTTACAGAACGGAGATATCAGGTATCATACCATTGATACAGAATCAGACCCATCAAACGTTGGACTTCCGTGCGCTAGCTATTATAAAAGAGCGGCGCACGTCTTGAGATATACTACTACCCTCCCTGCTGCTGTGGCTTCGGCCTTGGCTACTGCAGCGGCTGTTACGAGTTACAACTACCACTGCTGCTGTTTTCGCTACTTGTGGCTACGACGATGGCTGCTGCTGCTGCTTGTTGCTGCGATCAAATTATTCTGTATTATTTTCTCTCATTTATACGATAGATATCCCAGACAAAGACGGAGAAACCTCAATCCACTCCCTCACAACGAAAGCGTGAAGAGTGCCTCCAAACAATCCCGTTCACGAAGAATGTGCTTTGGAGAGTGAGGACAACAAGCTGCTTGACGCGCGACGTAGCGAACCGAGCTAAGGGCAGAGCGCACCATTGCTTTATGTCACGAGCAACAGCGTGCGATTCTTATCATGCGGTATCTTGTTCTTTAGTTCCTAAATATTCGTTTTGCTGTGCGATATCATATATTTATGTGATGTGATATCATTCAAGATCCGATCGGCTATGTTGGAGGATATCTTGTTCTTCTTGACAGGTTTTGTTCTTCGTTATCATGCATTCTATTTTTTTTTGGCGGGTATCTTTGGAATTCAAACTTTTTATTGATAAATCGGGTTGCCATTGGCATAGGTCTAAATCTCTCCGAGTGCATGCTCGTAGGGACTTTTTCTTGCATAAAAAATTGATAAAATAAGCGGAAAAAGCGCGAGAGCGTGAGTTAGCTACATTCGATGAAAATCGACGAGCAGTGGGAATGCTGAACCCTATGCGCGACAAAAAACGAAGGCACGTACCGCGGGGAAGAAGAGACGACACCTGTGACCACGGCTTGTCCAGAAGATCGTCGATGGTAAGACCTCCTACGAGTGGGCTGGAAAGTAAAAGTGATGATGAAAAAAAAAAAAAAATGTAATAATAATAATTAAATTAAAAAGATACGACGTACGTACGTAGAGGTTCAGACTGTAACGTCAACAAGGATTACAAAATCACTACGTACACAGCTGACGTATTTCAAAATTTATAAAATCACATTTAATCAGTCGAACTCACAGCTGACGTATTTCAAAATTTATAAAATCAAAACACAAAACAGGACAACAGAGACCGAAATTAGACTATACCTCCTGCCGTCGCTGCGACTGCTTGCAAGTAGCCCACATGCAAAAAAAAAGTAAATAGAACGAGCATAGTTTAACGCCTCGTCAGGTTCTGCCGTGTTGACGTTCGCGGGCGACGTTCGCACAAATTCCACATTGTTTCGATGTTCGCACTTTGTTTAGCCGAACACGCATCCCTGCTGTGCAGTATCCAGTATATATATAGATAGACTGACGCTGGAACCGTATTAGGGCACCAGCACGGCGTCGGGACGTGTGTACAAAGACGTGGATAACTCGAGACTGAGCACAGTAGCGCGTTTGCTGCGGTAGTATGGCACTGCTATAGCACTGTGTACGGAATGAATTACGAGAACGCGTCCTCCAGTATCCAGTAGTACGCTGCCGCATGTACTACTGGAACCCTATTTCGTCGCCGGCACAACGTCGTGATGGGCGTGCATACGTACACTGCGAGACTCTGAGTACAACAGGGCGAGCTGATAGGAGGGGACGACTTGAGCTCACTCACCGCCGTTGCTGTGGACCAGAATGTCATGCAGGCACAAAATCACTCGCCGCCGTTGCTGTGGACCAGAATGTCATGCAGGCACAAAATCACTCGCCGCCGTTGCTGTGGCCCAGAAAAGGCCGACTAGTATACCGGTCACCGCACAGCACGGCACTTCACCCACATACATATGCTGCAAGCAGAACACACGATACATTATTATATTTGCCTCTATTCTCAATCGTCACAATCGGCGCGGGTTCGATTGAAAATACACACGTCGCGCTACGAGTATTAATAGCAGCTTAGCTGTACTATACGAAACACAAGAGCGCGGGCAAGAGAGCTTGCCAAGAGGCGTGTCAACAAAAGGACGAAAATGCTTTCACTGTTCATGGAAAAAAAAAAAGCTGACCGGGGGGGGTGGGGGAGTGTTGGTCAGGGATTTATTTGTTTCTCCTGGACGCTTGTCGGTTCAGCAACATTTTTTTACGACATTTGCTATCTATGACAGATGAGACCCAGAGCAATCAGCGTCGGCTCGGTGAAGGGAATACGCCGGGCAGCCACACCACTGACAGGGTGTCCGCGCCCACGGCAAGCCGAGTCAAATTGTCGCCGCCGTGCTGCTGCTTTCGAAAGTACCTCTGCTGAGACGTCGGTCGTCGAAGGGTGACGTTATTTTGTTTTTCAGCCGTTTCGTTGGGTTGATGTTCCAGTATTCGCTTTTCCACCACTACTGTATGGAGTATTTACTGTGGGCACCGCCCATCCATAGTCAGTCCCAGCGACGGACTACTCTACTATTAACTGGCAGCCAAACCGCCGACCGAGGAATCTCGCGGGTCTCCACCATACATGAGATTGTCTACCATCGTGGCCGGATTTGAGAATCACGCCCTCTGGGAGACCTGTGACGCGAGGCTTCACGGCAGCAGTGCAGAGATTTTCCCTCTTGAGAAATCGTTTGTTTTTCAAGATAGGTTGACTAATAAAACAGACGATAAGTGTTCGTGACACGCAGCGCGGCAGGAGGCGATTGGAAAAGGGATGTCGAGATATTTCGTGTGGGCCCCTCGGGTTCGGTGCATATTTGCTTGGGTGGCTTGTGGAGCTCAGGCTCATACGAGTAGCGGATGATTGTGGAACATGTTGTGTCCTTTTTTTAGGTCTACGAAAGTACCCGAGGGTATAATAATAGGAGGTTTCCCAAGAGGAAGAAATATGTTTAAACAGGGGCCGTTCGCCTTATTGAAACGGTCGCTGCTGGTCGTTACATGCATGGTGGGTGGGTAGTTTCGTAGTTTCTGTCGTCTTCACGACTGCTTCACGAACCACGGACCGTTGGTCATATGTTTTGACTGTACCAGGTACGCAGCTGTTTTCGACTAAACTATATAGGCTTCTACTACTCTGGAAGAAGTTGACGAGTTTGTGCTATTAATAATAACGTGTATGTAGTACTTTTGATTTGTTGCAAGCACTACGTAGCGTCGCCGCCGCGCCGTGATGCTACTACCGCTGTATGGTTATTTGGATATTGTGATACCTATCGCTGCCGCATGACACAGGATTATTACCTGGGACAACGTACTGCTGTATAGCTCGTTCTACCGTACCTCTCGCCTGTACCCATTTAGGAGTAGTGATTATGTTCCGTAGCATGGTTTCCATGAAATACGCTATGTACCACAGTACGCAACAACAGCAGCATGTATGTATTACAATATCACAGCTCGGTTTATCACAATAACTTTATAAAATATACTTGTAAAATTAGGTAAAAATGGAATATAGACGAGGCATATTACGCAGCTTGCAAAGTTGAGTATCAACTATGTAATCAGTCGAACTCACAGCTGACGTATTTCAAAATTTATAAAATATCACAGCATGATTATTTAAAATTGTCCTGTTGACCCTGGCAGCATCCAGGGGAGTCGCTGGCCTAATTCTTTAACAAGGAATCACATATAGAATACGCGCGCTCGGTTTATCACAATACTTAACTTGTAAAATTCGGTAAAAATGGAATATAGACGAGGCGTATTACGCAGCTTGCAAAGTTGAGTATCAAATATTTAATCAGTCGAACTCACAGCTGACTTATTTCAAAATTTATAAAATATTATGTACTCATACACATAGATAGCCAGACAAATTTCAACAGCAGCACGGAGTGTATCATGGGCATACACAGCAGTATATAGCAACACTATTAATAGGGGTTCTACCTTGTTTCGAACGGATTGTAAGGGCTGTCCTTTGTGAGCGCACGCCCGCCATGTATTGAATTCATGCTAAGTGTGCGTTTGCTCACCATTATTATCATCAAAGGACCATATAGTAAATACGACCTACGGTACACACAGAAACCTATATATTTCCTTATTTTTACTACAGTAACAATATTAGGTCCTATTTACTATGGTTCCCCGTAATAGTTTTACTGCAACAATCGATATCTTTAGGGTGTATATACTCATGACCGCGTGTAACTATTAATATTACTATGCTACCGGTCTCGAAGGGATACTGTGAAGGTATGTTCTCCATGATTTAAAAGTACGTATACGTATCATACCACTATAAAATAGGTTCCCCATCTGTCTGCTGAGCAAACCAATCAATCAACATTGTGGCTTGGGGTCACCACACCATCTCTATAGTCTGTTGAAGCTTCTCGTACAAGTCACCTGACAGCGACTATACATGTTTGCCTCAAATATCGACGGGGTATTGACCGGCTGTCGGCAATCGAGTCTAGGCATACACATCAGCTAGCTACGAGTGGGTGCACGCGTCAATCGCCACAACCAATATAGTGTTGCATTTCAGCTGTGGACAGATTCAGCTATTAATAATATTTTTTATTGAGTCTTGTCGCGCATGCTGAGAGCGCTATAGCGTGGGTAGGCGCAAGTCGATGCGAGTCGACGAGGGAAAGGGCTGAAGTCTTGTCGCGATAAAAATCAAAAGCAAAAACCATAATGGGGAGGAGGAGAGAAGAGCCCGCTTTGTGACCCCGGATCTGAGTTACGCCTATTATTAGGGGAGGAGAGAGAAAAGAAGGGCGATGATGAATGAGATGGAAAAATAATATATAAAAAGCTGATGCGTGTATGCCTCTACTGCTACTATAACTGCGATACTTTGCTGTAATAGTACCATTGCTGATGCACTACTGCTGCTGTACTGCTGCAGATGTAAACACGGTACCAGGTACCAAAGAAAGGTAGAGCTTCGAACCCACGCGCCATGCTGGAAAAGTATGAGACACCGCCTTGCCAACTTTACCTCTCTACTACAGGGGTTCATTTGGCAAGGTCATTTTGTTGAGAGCTGCCGCGCTTGTTATATTGAAAGAACCAGACAACATTTGATACAAGATTCACGAGCCGTTTTTTTTAACCATGCCCTAAAAATAAATACAAAAATTCAAGCTCTCGATTTTTCCCCCCCCCCCCCCCCCCCCCCCCCCCCCGGTTTTTGGTACATTTTACAGAGTATAATATCTCGTAGATATTCTTGAACCAAGTATTTCGGTGTATGAAAAAATACTAAAAATGTCTATTTTCTAGATTAAAGATGCTGCAATTTTGTATACGATCATCATCCAAGTTTTTTTGGTGTACAATGATATATGTATGCAAGGGGGGCTTCGCCGCGGCGGGCTGACGCTCACCTGCGGCTCCGCGCATGCCCGTAATGGCTAAGCGCGTACCGGTCTGCAACTCGAGGATGTTAGCGCGACAGTACTGCCAAGGGGTGCATTGAAAAAACAATTTTGAGTGCAGAGAAATAAAACGCAGCAAACACGAGACAAACAAACATTTCTATCCGCGATCCGGCATAACAACGTATTACTCGTTCATGTACAGCAGCAAGCAGCAGCATAGCATAGCATACAGGTCATACGAAAACTACGCTGGCGCGAGATCTCCGCCGAGACGCCATATAAATGTCAATTGCGAGACGGTACTCGTACAGCTTCCGAAGCAGATGGACCCGTCTTTCAGCGTAGAGATGCGGAGATACATCACCGAGAGGAGTTGACTTGCACAATAACCATGCTCACACGGGGGTCAGCAGCAAAAAAAATATCGCAGACAAAGCAGCAGCACTAGCAGCAGGACATACATAGCACAGTAGCACCAGGGCAGCGGATGAACAGCTGCTGCAGCAGCCGCAGTAGTAGCAGCACACCATGCACACCCGAGGCTGCCCCTGTCACAACAGTTGGGGCAGGGGAGCCCGGTGGCGCACGAGGAGGAAAGGAAAAATACTACATCTCAGGCCGACCTACTCCGTGAGGGGGCCTGCGTGAGCAGCAGCGAGAGCAACAGCAAAACAACACAGCAACTGCCCCTAGCAGCAGCAGCACCAGAGCAGCACCAGAGCAGCGTTAGTAGCAGCAGCAGTGGCACATCACGCACACCCGAGGCCGCCCACCGCATAGCAGTGGAGGCAGGGGAACACGGTGGGGCACGACGAGGAAAGTTTATATGGCGTCCCCGAAGGAGTTACTTTGTATTTGGTGAATCTCGTCTCCACTAAAGTCAAGTTGTGGGATAGAATCTTACTGAGTGTGTGCTCGTGCTCGTATGAACTTTTTGTTGCGTAAAAACATGACGAGCGGCAAGCGTGAGAGCGTGACGTGCCCTGGCTGCAGGCTGACCAGGTGTGCTGTTGCTCGATTTCTACAAAAACATGTCAAATAGGTCAGCTGTGTGTGTTATTCACATTAAACCGTTCTTTCTACCCGTCGACATCCAGCACAACCAGTGTCCGTGCCGATTCAATCCTAGAAGAGATACAAGTTCTGTGGTCACAAAGCCACAGAGCTACTACGTTGCCACGTATGCAGTAAGCACAGTGGACAATGCAATGGCATGTTATCATACTGGATACGACATGCTTGACATACACATTCCATGAAATAGAGAAACCAAACGAGACAAAGAAGACAAACAAACAAATAAACAAACAAGAAGGACAAATCGAAAGAGAAAAAGAAGCAAGGAAAAAATATAAGAAACAAGCTGTCGTGCCCCCCCCGCAGGGGGTGTGGCAGACACTTGCAAAGTACGAGCTGGAAAAAAAAGGAAAAATAAGGAAAACACCACTACTCGTCGCAAACAGAGTAAGACTAAGAATCAAGGGAAAATAACAAGCAAACCAAAGCACAAAGCATCCTCCAGGTAGCGGCAGCAGTTTGTGGTACGAGTGTCATGGCCAGGTTTTCCCTGCTAGTCGGCCTGGTACCTTGCTACCCTGTCTGCCGCCTCCGTCCTGCGTTCGTCAACTATGCCCTGCCCCTCGGCGTCAGACAATACGAAACAAGCAAAGCAGGCTCGTCATCCACCCACGCCACACGACTCCTTCAATAAGACTTATCAATCAAAGAAAGGAAGAGAAATAAATGAAACGAAAATCACAGAGGATCAGCGCAAGAAATAAAGAAGGAAGACAAAGGAAGACCACGTTCGAATCAGCCGCACCAGTTCGTGGCACGAGCAGTATACGCATGTTCTACTTCCTAGTCTGCCCGGTGCCGTGCTACCCTGTCTTCCATCTCCTTCCTACTTTATTCCACTGCAGTTTCCCTTCTTCTACTCCTTCCTCCCGTTCCCCCCCCTCTCCGCATTCCCTTTGTCGGGTATTCTGCCACTCCTCTCTCCCCCCGTTCCCTTGGACACCGCCCACGGCGGATGCGCGGCACTGCCGACTCAGCTCAGCTGTGCGCAAGACCAGTTGAGTGGTGGATAATTGATTTATCAGCCTCGTGGCCAAAGAGTTTGGTTGACGGCCTAGCTTTGCCCCGTCAGGGTTACCCTTCGGCCCGTCAAACCCTCTTCTGATATGTATCTTAGGCCGACCTACTCCGCGATGCGACTGCGTGAGCAGCAACAGCAGAACAATGCAGCAGCTGTACGTAGCAGCAGCAAGCAGCAGAGCAGCGGCAGTAGCAGCAGCAGCACACCACGCAGGCCCGAGGCCTGCTCCTGCTGCTACTGCCGCTGGACGTTTTTCTTTTTTCTTGTGTACACGCTCGCACAGTACCCAGACGGGGCCCGAAAAGCATTTCAAAGGGTTTGCACGGGACGGGGCACAGATTTCACAGGAATTGCCCAAACTTCACGGCACTAGTTTGCACGGGATCCGGATTTGAAAAAAAAAACACGGACGGGATCGTGATCGCGAACATTTCCACGGGATCAGTTTGGACGGGAACGGGATTTTCAAATTTCCACGGGATCACGGGATTATTCCGCAGCCCGCGGAATCCCGCGGTATGTCTACAACGAGAAAAAATCCCGAGGAAAGCGCGGCGAATTTCAAGTCCTAATTCGCAGTGGTTCACGAGATACGGCCTTCGGATGGTTTATCGATTTTTCGGCTGGGCCAGCTTGTACATACGAAACGCTCGGCGTCCGTACTGTATATTCCGTATGCAGATGGATACAATACAATTAACAATAGTTCGGCAGCAGTCGATCGATTTAAATCGACAGTACGAACCGCCGGCGACTACGTTGGTGCATCAAGCTCACAGCAGCAGCATATAGCGAACAAGTACGTATCACAAGAATACTACGCTGGCACGAGACCTCGGCTGATACACCAAAAAAAATGTCGATTGCGAGACGGCAGTCGTACAGCTTCCGAAGCAGATGGGTCTGTATTTCAGCTTCAATACGGAGGCACATCGCCGAGAGGGGTTGACTTGCATATTTACCATGCTCACGGCAGCAAAAAAAAACATATTCCAGGCATAGCAGCAGTAGGAGGAGCAGCAAGCAGCAGCAGAACAGGACAGTAGGCGCACATACATAGCAGCCCCAGAGCAGCGGATGAGCAGCGGAAGCAGCAGCAGTAGCAGCACATCGAACAGGCCCGAGGCTGCCGCTGGCACAACACTCGTGGCAGGGGAGCCCGGTCGCTCACGAGGAGTAAGAAGCACGACGTCGTCGTCGTACCTCGTCGTAACCGGTACATGCTCTAACTTTTTGCTTGACGGTTACACGACGAAAACGAAAAACGCCTTCACAATACAATCGAAACTCCACGCCTCTTGTGATGCTGGTGCTTATGTAATGGGAATGGCTTAAGGCCACTCCTAACAACAAAAAATCACGATTCGTGAGATTTTTGTCGGGAATCGTGCTTTTTTTGTCGTGAAAAAAATCACGATTCATGACGCCATTTTTTATAGCTCTTCCCTAAAAAAAACAAAATCACGATTCGTGACATTTATTTGTCGTTGCTCAAAATACGCCTGGCCAAGGCACTATGCAACCCATGCGTACCAACGGTATCCGAAGGCATGGAAGCTCGGTATAGGGGCATGGCAGACTCTGCTTCGTACGCCGCTTGTGGACAACGGGCGGCTACCCAAAGACACCGCTGGGCGCGGGATAATGAGGAGGTTGTGGCCTCGAAATTTCGAGGAGGAGGACCCACAGCTGGAAGACGAACGCTAAAATAACCTGAGGATGTCACAGGCCAGGCCGGCAGACCTGGAAGATGGAATCTCGCGAACCGGGCTTGGCCGACGGTCGGTGAAACTGGAATCTCGCAGGCTGTGTCAGGCTTCGGCCCGTGATTCGAATCTATCACGGGGTGGGCCAGGCGCGGACGGCCCAACCCGGCCTGGCCGTGCCTCACTCACGAGAGTTGGCTCCACACCCCAAAAAATCGTTGGGCTTAAAAAATCGGGATTTTTACTATTTAAAATATCACGAAACGTGACGTTTTCCGGCTTTTTTCGTTAGAACTGAAATGTCACGAATCGTGTTTTTTTCGGTTCGTTAGGAACGGCCCTTACAGTCATTCCCACTGATGGCAATCATTGCTTTTACTGCTGCCCGCTGCGTGTAAACAAAAAACAAAATCGTAGACATCGTTTGTACCTCGACCACTGTACCGCTCCACCCGCGGCGTAGACCCGTCCGATTCGGTCGAAACCAAAGATCCCGTCTTCTCTGCCTCACGGAGCCTGGTCGCCCGGCGTGCAAAGCAGCCGAAGAGGCTCGTGACGCTCGTTTCCCGACCATGTGCCTACGAACCTCAACATTTTTGCGCAAACTCGTGCTTTCACACGTAAAATCAGCGAAATCGAGAGCGGGCACGCGTGAGACCTCCGAAAATCCCCGGCACCGGACGGGAAAGCAGCCCGAACGAAAAGAACAACAAGCAATCGAAACTTCTAAGGCAAAGCCCCGGCCTTTTCCCTGCAGCTCGGCAACTCTGAAACGAAGACGATAAGGGCGGGGGCCGACCCGGAACGGTGGTCCCGCAAGCTTTGAGAGCGCGCGCAGGGGGCAATGGAGGCCTGTGAGGCATCGGAACAAATCCGACTAATGTTATACTAAGTATATATCTATGTATAAGATGCACCTTTTTAGGCATGCTCTCTGGCGGCCGAGGGTTCTTTCTCGCATTTTGGGCTGCGGAGAAAACAAGGGGACCATGGGTGCAAAACGACGCATATCTAGATCCCGGCCGAGCACCGTGGTGCTGGGGGCATTGAACGTCGCTGAGCTGGGTCTAAAAAACAAGGGATTGCTTTCCGCCTCGTCGAGCCGACTACGTGACGTGGAAAACCCCACTTTTTATTTTAAACAGCCCGCCACCGTTGAACACGTTTTTTCAGGAACCCCCTCTCCTGTACATTTGTTTTCAACCTCAGCACAAGAAGTAGTAGTAGCAGCAGCAGCAGACGTACAGCAGCAACAGCAGTGTACATCCGTCGGCCGTCGTATCTGTTGCACTAAGCCCTTTGACGGGTGGTGTACACCTAACACCGAGCACGTTCGTGACCACTAAACTGCCTCCCACCGTCCGCCTATACCTAGGAGACATTGGCACCAGGTATCTAGGTGTTGGTATATGCCTAGCTATTAATAGCTGTCCAGCCGCACGATCTCAGCAGCAGGTAATCAAAACGGGCAAGAGCCACAGAGCCAGGCCCGTACTGCCTCCCGTCTCGCTACACTGCCCCCTGTCTCCATGCGGCGCCGCGTACATCCCACAATGCCCGACTGCTGACACGACAAGCTGTGTGCACTTCCAAAAACGAAGAATTTTCTCTGCGTTGAAAATCTCAAATCTAAAAAATTGAAATCCCCCGCCTTTTTCCTGTCTTGGCTTATATCAACCTCGCAGCAGCAGCAGCAGCAGCAGGTACAGCAGCACCAGGAGAACACGTCTGTCGAGTGTCGAGAGTCGTCTATATATACAAGGCGCTTCGCTCAGGAAGGAATATTACACCAAATTTTGCGAAGCGGACAGAGGTCCATGATTGAATATAGTTTTTTCATGATAGATTGTGGTTGCAAACTGGCGACTTGACAATGCCAATAGTCCCGCCGCCATGCTTCAGGAGAAAACAGCTCGGACACCACATACGCTTCGCGTCGCGGGCGGTTTTCCGCTTAGCTCGCTCACATGTCGTACGTACGTACATACCCCAGGTAGGGTACTTATTTTCTTCTTTCGATATTTTCTATATCTGTGCTCGTATGTACCAAAGAGACTACACAGCACGGCACAGCAGCAGCACCGCCAAAACAATGAAAATCAAACCGAAAAATTCGGGAAGAAAAAAAGTCCCCGTCCCCTCTCGTGTAATAATTTCCTGCCTGGTTTGAACACCTTACACCGGTCAAACAGACAAGAAGAAAAAAAAACGAACAGGAGAGCTTCTCTCTCAGCCTCGTACGCCGGCCGCCCCTCTCGCGACCATCTCGCAATCGATTCAGTCATGGTAAAGCTTTCTTCCCTCTCTTCCACAATGAGCCCCGTCGCCCGCCTCGCGTGAAGCCCGGTGCTCACCGTGGACCTCGTCCGCCAGCTCGACAATGTTGGTGCTCAGACTGCGTAGATCTCCCGGTAAATTTCAGATTGGTCGTGAAAAAAAGCACCGACTGAGTTTATTTTGCTTGTGAAACGACCCTTTTATACTCGTACATAGTATAACCGGAACCACACCAGGAGACCAGACAGAGCCATTCGTGCTTCCCTCGTGTCTCGAGGCACAGGCGACGTCTTGCTACGAAAACAGCGACCGCGCTCCTTGCAACCCCCCCTCTACCCACCAGCACCCGCTGACACCCGCGACGGTGCCGCGCTCGCCCGCGGAACCGTGCTCGGAGTACACGCACGCACACGAAACCAAAGAAGAAAGAAGGAAAGAAGGACTGAAAGTGCCAAGACAAACGGAGAAAACAAAGACTCGCTGCAAAGGCCCGGCAAGTAATAAAATGAGACGATTTCCTAGTGGGAGCTCTGAGAGGCTAGGGATGTACCAACCGAGCACGCTCAGAGAGTGATATATATATCTATAAGTAGTTCTATATTTTCGCCTAGCCCTTTGACGTACACCTCACACGTTACACCGAGCACGTACGTGATCACACACCTCACACCTAGCACGTACATGACCACAAAACTGCCTCCCTCAGTCCGTCGAACTGGGGGAAATTGGCACCACCAGATATCTACTCTAAATGTAGGTATCATACCGAGCGAGTTGTCCAGTCGCGCGCTCTCAGCAGCAGGTTATCGCACATGCGGACAAGAGCCACAGAGCCAGGCTCATTCTCCCGCCCGTCTCCCTCTACCCCGCATCTGGCATAGTAGTAGTCGTCGTAGTTGTTGTAGTAGGAGTAATATACCACTCTGTACCAAAATAGAAGCACATTTTTGTTGGGTAATTATTGTAAAACAGGTGCTTATATAATGGGACAGAGTGGAAGTAGTGGTAGTAGTACAGTAGTAGTATATAAGTAGTACAGGCGCTTCGCTCCGCGGGCGGCCTACGCCGCCCCCTACGCTTCCTCAGTAAGGAAAACTAAATCAAGTTGTGCGAAGCAGACAGAGGTCAATGATTGATTACTTGTTTTGTTTTATTTATGATTGTAGTTGCAAACTGGCGACTCGATAATGCCAAGAGTCCCGCCGCCATGCTTCAGGAAAAAATAGCTCGGACGTCACATACGCTTCGCGTCGCGGGCAGTTCCGCCCGCTACGCTCGCTCCCATGCCGTACGTACGTACATACCCCAGGTAGGCTAATCATTTTCTTCTTTTGATAGGCTTGCTGTATGGAAGAAAGAGAAAGCACAGCAAGGCACAGCAGCATTGCCCCAACAACGAAAATTAAAGAGAAAATTCCGGCGGAAAAAAAAAAGCTAAATCCCCGTCCCCTCATGCAATAATTTTCTGCCTGATTGGAACACCTTGCACCGATCAAAAAAGAAAAAAAATCAAGCAGCAGAGCTTCTCTTTCAGCTTCGTGCACCGCCCGCCCCTCTCGCGACCACCTCGCCACCGATTTGGTCCGGGAAATACTTTCCTCACTCTCTGTCACAGTGAGCCCCACCGCTCGCCTGGCGTGAAGCCCGGTACTCACCGTGGCCGTCATTCGCCAGCTCGACAATGTTGGTGCTCAGACTGCGTACCTCTCTTTTTGAGTTTCAGCCCGGTCGCAAAAATAGGTACCGTTTGAATAATATCTTGCAATCTCGAACGAACCTTAGAAATTACGTACATACTCTATCAAAAACCACAAATGGAGGCCAGACAGAGCCCATTCATGCTTCCCTCGTGTCTCGAGGCACACGCAACGCCTGGCGACAACGACGGCGACCGCGCTCCTTGCAACCCCCCCTTCTACCCACCAGCACCCGCTGATACCCGCGACGTCGCCGTGCTCCGAGTACACGCACGCACACGAATCGAAAGAAGAAAAATAAAAAAGGACTGAACGTGTCAAGAGAAATGGAGACAACAAAGAACCGCTGAAAAGGTCCGGCAAGTAATAAAAAGAGGCGATTCCCAAGTGGGAGCTCTGAGAGGCCAGGGAGGTACCAAGCGAGCACGCTCAGAGAGTGATATATCTGTAAGTAGTTTTATTGATAGTAGTAGTACCTATTAGTTTTAACAGTAGTCGTAGTAGCAGTAGTAGTATTAATATTATTACAGTAGTAGTAGTAGCGGTAGTAGTTGCAGTGTATTTTAATAGCAACAGTAGGAGTAGCAGTAGTAGTATTAATGGTATATTGATAATAGTAGGTACAAGGAAGGAGCTACGCCGGCGCGCCGGTCGCAGACTTGCTTGATGGGCGTACAATGTAGTGGAGTAGGTGGAGGAGGCCGAGACATTCCAAGAGATTACGAGCGTGCGCTCCACACTCCATCAAGGTTTGAAAAGGCGGCAGAATGCTGACGATTACTCGGCGATTAACCGAAAAGCAGCGGAATCCTAGAAGGCGGTGTAGTTTCTAACTCAGGGAGTACGCGATGGCCGGCAGCACAGCTCCGTAGAAAAGTGCCGTCACAGCAGCAGCAGCTGAGCAGTCCTGCTGCAGCTGTACATCTCCGCAGCCACGTAGTATACCGCTGCACTGCAGCTCCGGCTGTACGATAGGGTACACACCGTCAGTGCTGCTGGCCGTCATAAGTGCTGCTGGCTGTGGGTGACATGCGATATCTCTCTCATATATCCCGGCATAATTTGTTTCGGATAGCCGTTCTCAACTAAGCGTGGGTGGCGTATGCTATCGGGGCGTTCCATCGATGTCCCAGATACAGCCACCCGCGCAGGTCCCCCCAATGGTGACGCCGGCCGGGTAGCTGACCCTTCCCATGGGTCGGAGGTCGGAGAGGACGTGCCGGAAAGAACCACGCGAATGCATACACTCTGTCGAGACACCATGGGCCTAAACACTGACAGGGCAGGGATTTCGGAGATTCCTTCGTAGATGTCAATGTCCAGGCTTCGCGCGGGCGCCACGGCGCTGAGCGGGTTGATCCTCCGACGCCGGGTGGTTCAGGTGTAGAGAGGGAACGCCCCGGCGAAGAAATCGCGCGGAAAGACGACGAGAGGCGGGAGAGATCCACCGACCAAAAACGGACCGGGTAAGGCTGACGATCATCATAGGTATAATAATATATTTATAGTAGTACTGTCGTTGCCGCGAGTCTGCTGCTGTAACCATGTTGAGCATATTATACTGCTTTTGACAGTCATTAAAACGTAGAGAGAAACATTTCATGACAAGTGCACATATTTTTTTCATGATGCCCTCAATCGTATGTACACCGGTTGCTGCCTACGGATGTTAATAGTGATGTTGGAGTTTTACTGCTGTTGCCACGAATCAGTGGGCGCTCATTTGACAGACATGAGAATGTGTGACAATGTTTTCATGTTGCCCCAATCGTACGTGTTCCTGTATATGAATACAGAGAAGCTGCTTCCAAGTAATATTAAAAATGATGTTTTTGGCGATTTGGCCTTTCCGTATTATTGGCGCCGTTTTTGACACGCAGGCATAGAATTCTGAAGTTTTGTAGTTTTTAATAGTATAATATGTCATAGTTGTAGTTGTAGTAGATAGTAGCCCATATGGTACCGAGTACATGCCGCTATTAAAGCGTGTACATTAAGCAGTAGTAGTACCTGAACTGTTAAGTAGTAGCAATAGTCGTAGTCGTTGTCGTATCCGCTATTGCTGTTGTTGCCGTCTGCATGCTGTTTCTACTTGACCAATAGGAGTAGTAGATGCCCTCAACCGTATATCATACGTAGCCTGTACACTTACAAAAGCGTAGTATCTCTGAGTTCACGTGAGATGCGTGTTTTGTTCACAACCGACGGAATTAATTATTTATAGTCATGGGCTCTACCGACGGAAACTCAATGGCTTAATTTGTTCAGAGGCAGGGAGAAGAGAAGAACAACCATACTCGCCCCGTGCCCCCTCCTAGCTTCTCGTGATAGGGCACGAGTAGAGCACGGCACTGCTTGCTGCCGATTGATAGGCCTAGAGGCTAGGCCTAGAGGCTAGGCCTGCTCTTGTGGTTGGCGCTCCAGAGATCGATGAACGACATTATCAAAGCCTCCCGCCGTCCCGCCCTCGGGGGGGGGGCGGCGCCAGCAGGTATGCTCGGACCGCCGGCCGGACAGCCGTTCGGGAACCCCGTCGCTGGGGTCCTCCCGCCGACTCCCAACATCGCTGGCCAACCCGTCGATGGGGCCACGGGCGCCCGCGCGGGTCTGTGTGGGCTCCCCAACCCCGAGCCCCGCTCCGGGCGGGGGTGTTGTGCCACGGCGTTACTCCGGGCGGCGCCCCTCTCGGACAGGCAAGTCCACTCGCCTTGGTTTCGGGAGGGCTACGGTAGTGTTTTGGGGGCGGTACCGGGGCCACCGTGGGCCCACCGGAAGGAGTCGGCTACGGTGGCGGTTTGGCCGGTACCGAAACCGCCCGCGCCCAACTCGGCCAGGCGGGTGGGCTCGCAGTGGGTCAGGGGGGGGGGGTGTACTCGATAGGAGAGATGTACTCGATCTCATGCATGGCCGTAGTCGTATGACCATAGACCCTCGCATCCCTACAATGCCGGGACGGAGCATGTCGGGTTTTCACCGCCCAGGCAGACATTGCTTGCACCAAGCGCGAAGCGCCGTGAGGTGTCCGGCGAGTCGCATGAAGGGTGAGCTGCATCCTACTAAGAACCGCTCGTGAGGCGGACTTGCATATGGATGACAGATTCAATGAGTTAGTTTAATTTCCGGTGTGGCCACTTCCAGAGACAGCAATGGGAGTACTATGTAACTGCCTCTTGGGTGCCGTACCTTGAACACTACGTGATACGATCAATCCCCTTGTGCAGAGTAAAGGTTCTTTACTTCGCACAAACGATCTAACTAGACGACCAGCTGTGGGCGACCGCCAACAACAAAAATAAAAATAAAAAAGTACCCTGGATGTCTAGCTCACGTAGTGAGCGGCATGTTTTACAGTGTCGTTGCCAACCGACGCCAACCCAACCCATATATAATATATGGGGGTGGGTCAGGAAGGGGGGGGGCTCGGCTACGGGGGCTATATGGGCGGCGCCGGTGGTGCCGGCGCCTTCTCCGGACAGGCGGGCGGGCACGCCGCCGGCTCGGCTACGTCCCGGGCGGGGCAGGAGCCAACAGCGCGCCATCGACTGCACTCGGCTACGCGGCCCGCGACGGGCCGGGCGGGCGTGAGGTCGGCTCGGACGTTTTACGGGGACGGCAGCGCCAGCAACCCGCTTACGCCTTGGGCCGACAGGTCAACCAGATTATGACCACCCGCGCAATGGCATCGTGGGCCAGCTCCACGACTCGGCTATGGCAGATCATCTGCGGTGGCCGCCTGGCGTCAATGCAGAGGGCGGCCGTGCAGGGGTACATGGGAACCACGGTCAACATTTCGGCCGGTGTCCATGGCATGTTCGAGCGTTGGACGACCTAGACTTTCTGGCCTTCACACCGCGCGGGGAGCAGGCATCAACCGTCCATTCGCACGGCACCTGAGCATTTTGGGGTACGCGATCGTGGCGCGCGCTCGCTTGGAGGCGCTCGGACGAGCCTTCAGCCCGGGGGATACGATCCTCAAGGACCACGCTATGGAGCACTCCGCGGTCTTCGATCGCCCGGCAAACTAGGCCAGGCTGGCGGCTCTGGTCACCAAAGACCTGGCGACCTTCACGCTCGACCTGCGCGGTGTCCCCGACTGCTGCGGCCACGCTTGGGCCTACCCCCCGCCGGCGGAGTCCCCTTTCCTGCCATTCCGGGGCCGCACTGGCCCCACCTTTCCGGCTGCGTCGCCCTCGGCGGTTTGTCAACGCCGAAGTCCAGCAACCTCGCCTTTTCTCCACCCCGGCGGCCGGGGCCGGGGGTAGTGAATTCCGGCAGGGGGGGAAGACCGGCAGGTGCCGCTTCGGTGACACCTGCGTGTTCTCCTACCTCGGTCCCACTCGCAAGACGAGCAGCGGCAATAAGCGCAAGGCGGCTACCGGCGGGGGGGGTCGGCCGATAGCGGCGTCGCAGCCAGCGGCGCTGTATCCGGGGAACCCTGGCCAAGAGGGCCACGGGCAAGGGCAGGTGGGGGCTGGGGGTGGCGGCGCAAGTAACGGGAGCAGCAGCGGCGGCAGTGGCAGCGGCAGTGGCAGCGGCAGCGGCAGCGGCAGCGGGGCGTCGAGTGGGGGTGTACTCGATAGGAGATTTGTACTCGATCTCATGCATGGCCGTAGTCGTATGACCATAGACCCTCGCATCCCTACAATGCCGGGAAGGGGTATGTCGGGTTTTCACCGCCCAGGCAGACATTGCTTGCACCAAGCGCGAAGCGCCGTGAGGTGTCCGGCGAGACGCATGAAGGGTGAGCTGCATCCTACTAAGAACCGCTTGTGAGGCGGACTTTCATATGGATGACAGCTTCAATGAGTTAGTTTAATTTCCGGTGTGGCCACTTCCAGAGACAGCAATGGGAGCACTATGTAACTGCCTCTTGGGTGCCTTACCTTGAACACGGCGTGATACGATCAATTCCCTTGTGCAGAGTAAATGTTTTTTCCCTCGCACAAATGATCTAACTCGACGACCAGCTGTGGGCGACCGCTAAAAAAAAAAAAAAAAAAAAAAAAAAAAAACGGTACCCTGGATGTCTACCTCACGTAGTGAGCGGCATGTTTTACAGTGTCGTTGCCAACCGACGCCAACCCAGCCCATATATAATGTGGGGGGGGGGGGAGGCCTTCACTCGGTCGGCGGCTGCCTAGGCTGACGAATAGGGAGACGGGCCTCGCCCCTCAGTGGGGGCGAGGCCGATCGTAGGGCGCATGGAAGCAGCAGCGCGAGTTGCACAGCTTGTACGTCCGGGGTCGGCGTCCGCTGGGAGCCCAGGTCTTGGGGTCAGCGAATGTCGCGCTATGCTCAGTAGCCTCGCCCCTCAGTGGAGGCGAGGCCGATCGTAGGGCGCATGGAGGCAGCAGCGCGAGTTGCACAGCTTGTACGTCCGGGGTCGGCGTTCGCTGGGAGCCCAGGTCTTGGGGTCAGCGAATGTCGCGCTATGCTCAGTAGCCTCGCCCCTCAGTGGGGGCGAGGCCGATCGTAGGGCGCATGGAAGCAGCAGCGCGAGTTGCACAGCTTGTACGTCCGGGGTCGGCGTCCGCTGGGAGCCCAGGTCTTGGGGCCAGCGGATGTCGCGTTATGCTCAGTAGCGCTGGTAGCCAGCTCATCCGCCAGTCGGTTGAGCCGTCATCTCACCGAGCTCACACGTCAGGTTTCCGGTCTCGAATGGTTTATTTTTTTTCGGGGGTTAATAAGGGTGGCTGCGTATGTCGACACGCCAGCCTCTACTATGGATAAGATTCAGGCGTTGCTTAAGTTCGTAGCATGGTGTGCGTTGGAGAGCAACCAAGCCGGTACTGTTACCAGTAATCTATCAGCCGTGTTCCACCGAGTAAACTTGCAAGTGGAGTTTCCCATGTCGCCGCTTGTTAAACGTGCATTGCGTGGGGGTGTACGGTCGCACATTGTCGCCGGTACCTCATACAAGAATCCGTCGTCCTATTTCGTGGGACACGTTGTTGGGAGGACAGGGGCGGTCCGTGTCGTGGGGCCCGGGTGGTCGAGTTCTTTGGCTGTCGTTGGCATTGGGCTATTTATTTAATTTTTTCATGGCGAAGTTTGACGAAATACTCCGTTATTCGACCGAAGTTGTATACCTCGTGCATTGGTTGACGAAGGGTGACGTAGCGTTATTCGCGGGGGCAGCGGCGGTTGACCTCGTTGCGGTGGCATCAGGCCACCTGCATCAAGGTCCTGTTTCGGGGCCATAAAGGGTCCAGGCTCAGCAAATATCGGGTATCTTGCGCACACGCGACGACGCCTTCGGGGCGCATTCCGGGGTAGGAGCAGGCGGCGGTGCCGTCGCTCTCATGGTGGGGTTGTTGTCGGGATATCCGACGCTGCCAGAAAGCGCCCCCCTGTCGTCGTATCGGTACGGTAAAGAGGTCAAAGTTGGGAAGTGCACGCAGGCCCTCGGGGCACTTCGCGTAGTGGTAGCGGAAGCAAGAGACGATGCCAGCGAAGTTGGCCTCCACGCATTGCGTATTGCGCAATCAGTACGCTGGCGGCCAGGGGGGAGTGCCGTAGAGGGCGATCTGAGAGAAGGTAGATGGAAGTCTTCAAAGTTTCCTAGACGTACATTCGCAATAACCTAGGGGACGCGGGTATTGTATCTCGTAAACTAGCAGAGACGGGAAGATAGGGCAGAGGCAGCCACGCCAGGGCACTGTTTGGAGCCTAGCACCGTAGTATCGACGCGACCTCGATATTGGGGTATGTCAATGGTTTACTACCATTGGGGGTCTCGGTCGTCCGAGACTGCGTTGTTAGAGCCCCGGCCAGTCGGCTGGGGGGGGGGGGAACTCCCGGGTACTGGCAGTACGATAGGCAACGAGAGTCAGCGATGGTGTCGCGGCTCTCGTACCACGCCAGTGGATTCCCCCCCCGACGTCGCAGATAATAATAATATGACAATTCGAAGGATATACAACAAAGCGTAGTATCGCTGAGTTCACGTGAGATGCGTGTTTTGTTCACAACCGACGGAATTAATTATTTATAGTCATGGGCTCTACCGACGGCAACTAAATGGCTTAATTTGTTCGGAGGCAGGGAGAAGAGAAGCACAACCATACTCGCCCCGTGCCCCCTTCTAGTTTCTCGTGATAGGGCACGAGGAGAGCACGGCACTGCTCGCTGCCGATTGATAGGCCTAGAGGCTAGGCCTACTGTTGTGGTTTCTCCCGCCCACCCGCCCCTTTCTTCTTTCGAAGGTGGGTGGAACGGAGCGGCCACATGGTGCTGGCCACACCGTATCATAGTTTTATCATTGTTTGCGATTAACTGGTTGCGATTCGGGGCTCTCACTAGGAGAGTGGGGTATGTCAATGGTTTAGTACCGTTGGGGGTCTCGGTCGTCCGAGACTGCATTTGTTAGAGCCCCGGCCAGTCGGCTGGGGGGGGCAACTCCCGGGTACTGGCAGTACGATAGACAACGAGAGTCAGCGGCCGGTGTCGCAGCTCTCGTATCACGCCAGTAGATTCCCCCCCCGACGTCGCAGAGAATAATAATATGACAATTCGAAGGATATACAACAAATCTTGATGTTACGGGGGACCATAGTAAATAGGACCAAATGTTGATAGTAAAAATAGGTCAATATAAAAAGTTTTTGTGTGTATCGTAGGTCCTATTTACTATGGTCCCCCGTATTATTAATAGTAGTCGTAGTGGTATAGTATTTTGTAGCGTGCATGCTGGTTCTGCCTTTTATCCGGTGCATCTATCTGCGTGGTAGTGGTAGTGGTGAATGTTGAGGATATCAGTATAGTAGTCATGTCCCCAACCCATGGTACCGCTTGCATGCTACGTTGCCGTTGTATGAAAGTTATTACGATAGTAGAAGTAGTAGTACTCGTAGTAGGTCGTAATGTAGTATTTGTTCATGCTGCTTCTACCTGTACTTCATCTACATATTCCTGGCAGTGGTGTATAGTGTAACAGTACAGCAGTCATGCCCCAACCCATGGTACCGCGTGGTTATTTGACCTCTCTGTTTACCATGAGGTTGTCTGTAGTTTATGAGCGATTGTTCATGCTCTAGTAGTAATACTTGGTATTAAATAGTGGTATAGTATAGTTAGTAGTCGTAGCAGTATAGTGTACCGGGTAGTATTTTGCAGAGGGTTTGCTTCTTCTACCTATACTACATCTGCGTAGTAGTAGTAGTAGTAGTGTATTGTAACAGTAAGGTAGTCAACCAATGGTACCGCGTGCATGTAGTGTAGTATTTATCGCAGAAAGAGTAGTACTCAGTTCCTGCTGACTACTATTAGTACTCTTTCCTTCGAGCAATACGCTAACCCATGGGTCACGTTTCCGCCGAGAACAGCGAATATACGTGTGTTAACTGTGACTCCCTTTTCGCCTTGCGACGCCCCCGGGATTCCACGTTACCTACTACATCCCGAAGGGGAACCTCGTAGCCTGGGACCAGGCATTAGTGTTCGAGGGCTACATACAGTCAGTGAAGCAGAAATATCAGAAATTCCGCCAATAATCGCCTCGACCTGAGACCGGGATCCGTTCCGGGCTTAGCTCCCGCTTTCTCGCCGGCTCTTTTCGAGGATTGCGTTCCTTGGCCTCCACATCGCCTATTCCCACGCCCGCAGTCTGGGTTGTCGCGCCGCCGCCGGATGCAGCGACCCTGAACAGAGTGGATCTTGCGGAGATGGAGAAAGTTCGAGGTTGTTTCTTGGAGACGGCAAGTTTTTACTTTTTCTTATCGGGAGAAATCTACGAGCTGTTTCTTCGTGTTGCGATCTGCTTTTTTTTGTTGTTCCGTCGCGACCTTTCGATATTTCTTCTCTTCGATATCTCGGCCTCGCGGTGGCGACAGTTTTCTACCGTTTACCTGCCTGGGCAGGTCGCCTTTGAGCTTCTTCCACCCCCTCCGTCTTGCCCCGTCGGGGCACGAGTTCAGTACAGCATAGCAAGAACAAACAACAGACTTTGCAGAACGGTACCCCCTTTTTTTTTGGCGGGTTGGTTCCTACCAGGTAACTATTATTAGCTTTTCGGGGTGTAGTTTACTGTTGCTATTACCCTCGATGATGTGCATTCGAGCGCTGTTTTCAGTTTGGTTGTCTTTTTGTGAAATCGCAGTTGGAGTTGGTGAGAGAGACGAGAGAGACCAGTCGGCACCAGCACAGGCACTGCGTGCTGGCTGTCGGTGCTACTCGAGGTCGTACTCTCTGTTTGCTGATACTACGGCTGTGTCGGTTGTGCGATGAAAAATATGTGAAACACGCACGACGGTTACAAAGTAATCGACAGACGAAGGCGGGAGATCTCTGTACCACAGCCAAATGTAAGAAGAGCCTACCAGGGGGTTGTGGTTAAGAGTCGTGATCCACAATCGGTTGCACAGCAATACAGCGGTGTTTCTTGATACTACGGCTGCGGCGTGTAGGTTGGGGTCGTGATCTCCAACAACCAGCGCAACAATAGTATTTCCCAATTATTTTCTATTTGTTAGGCACATTTAAGACTGTCCGCTCATCATGCGCTATGCCTTTACAAAAGGAGGAATACCGTGCAACACGGAAGAAAACACCCCCCCCACACATAAGCACACCCGGTGATACATTTTTTACGTCGTTTTTTTTATCGTCACTTTATCACCGGGAGTACATTAGATAACACACCCCCTACGTATGTACGCCTGAAAAACAGTGTCGAACTTCACAATCAGGACACCATCTGGTGGATGGAAACCATTCACAATTAATTCCCTCACACGGGCGCGGTCGCGGAGGACCAGGAGGAACGCGATGTTGAAGAAGTGGGATGGGGCGGGGGATCGGGAGGCGAGGATGGATCCAACGAGGATGCTGGCGGGGGGGCTGACGAGCCAACTGCTGTTGACTTGACCTGACATTCATGTGGGCGCGTTTTTCTTTTCTCGGTGGTAGTGCTTGTAACGCGTGGTTATGTCAACTGTTGCGATCCGGAACGATTCGGTGCACGCACCGGTAACCCAGTAGGTGTTACAGGTATGGTATGTATGGTTTGCGTGCGTATGGGAGAGTTTTGTTTTGTCCGGTGATGTGCATGTAGCTATGGTTGGGTCAAGTGTTGCCATCCGTAACGACATGGTGCACGTATCTCAGTACGCGGTACAGGACCCAGGTGCGGTATGTGTGATATGCATGCGTGTGGGCGTGTTTTATTATCCGGTGGTAGTGCTTGCATGGTTGGGTCAGCTGTTGCCGTCCGTAGCGACATGGTGGACGTAAGCCAGTACCTGGTACGCGTTTCCGACGGTACAATATGTATGGTATGAGTGCGTGTGGGCGTGCTTAATATCCGATGGTACTGCTTGTAAGTCATTGCGATATCAATTGTTGTGGTCCATAACGGCATGGTGCACGTAACCCAGTTCCCGTTACCGGCGGCACGGTATGATATCTGGTTCGGTCGAGTGTCAATAAGAAAATTTGTTTGTGCAGTCAGCTCATGAAATCAGCCGATTACCGTAGATAGCATGAGATATTCGGCAAATCTCTGCAGATAGTATTCTGATTGAGTACAGGTAGGCTTGAAAAGTCGAACCGTCCACGGGCAATGCCGGTACCGGTACCTTTACGAGATGTATTGTGCTTTATCGGTATGCAGTGTACCGCACCGGTGGCAAAACCTGTAATCTTCTTGTTTGCGTTCCGTTCTTTTCCTCGTTGGTTGTCGCTGTATTTGTCCGTCGTTTTCACTTCTCTTCTGTATTGTATGGATTTTTCAGCGATAATACCCGTTAGACTTCGTATACTGTATGTCTACAACAAACCAGCGCGCACTGCTGTTATGATGTTAACGGTACATTATTTCCGGTGTTGTTGTGCTGGGTATACGCTAGAAATAAAGGCTTAATATGCAGATGGCAGCAGTCTTTTCGGCGGGACAAGGCCTGTGAGGTGCGACCCTCGGGGGTTCATCGTTGAGTACCTGAATGGTACGGGCGTTTTCCGTATCATAGCAAGGCGGGTATTTTTGGTTTTATCCCCGGGTTTCAAGCGCGTGCCTTACCATCACCATCACCGGCAATACGTACAAGTGGAAAAACAAACTGGTTTTAGACCAGAGCTTCTCATGTGCTAGCACACCCCTTGCTAACAAACACCCCTGTTATCACACACCACGCATTCTGGCCGGGGTCTGTTCACACCCACTCCATAGCAATCATTGATATACCGTTATCACACCCTCTCATTACCACACCCCCTGCATCTGGCCGGGGTCTGTTACCTCTCCGTATCAACCAATGACGCCGTTAGCACACCCCCTCGTTACCATACCGGGGCTCTCGTGCATGGTGTTTATCATCACCGCGGATGCGTTAGATAGCACACCCCCCCCAGAACAGCACACCCGGTGATGATATTTTTATAGGTCAAAATGTTATCACCGGGGTGTGTTTTCTTCCGGAGGCCATTGCATATTTGACATAATAGAACCGCATGTATCGCAATGTCTAAACTCGGCTTGAGCGATAAGTTCGGGACAGAAAAAAAATCGATAAATGATATACTACTAATAAACTTGGATTTGTTTTCTTCCTCATTGTTTCAACCCTTCGAAGCTTCGGTCTTTCCAGTTCAACCAACTGCACCCTTCATCAACTCTAGGACCCTCTTGCCATATCCCCTCTATTCAAGCATGCCAATGATTCAACACTTCTCCACAAACCCCAGATTTCCTCCGTTCAATCTTCCACACTAGATTCAGTGTTTTAATATCAACAGAATACAAGAGGGGTAATTCACACCGCGGGCAGAAAATTAAGCTAGAAAATCGAAGGAGATGCGGCTTTCAAACGGCTGAAAATACGAGTTCGTCGCTCGCGTCTTCGGTATGTGCCTCACTGTTGGAGTACGTAAAAAAACTGAACAGACGCAGCAGCACAGCAAGGCTTGCCCTCGAGCCAGATTAGTCTTCAACGCTTGGCTAGATGTAGGCGCTCGTGCGGGAGGCATTATGAAGTTGTGCACCGCAGTACGTAGCTCGGTCCATGTGCCATGACGGAGGAAACAATGACAACCATTCCGGGAAAAACATGATACCAGGTAATCGAATTCTTCAGGCTGTAGGCTGAACAAAAAGAGTCACGCGACAAGCGTGTCAGGTCTGCGCGCCTCATTAAAAATACTCGTGGTCCTACAGAGGCGGGGATATGGGATACGGTATTCGGCGTCGTGGTTTGGAAGGAGCATTCGTTGTGGGTGGTATCCCCATACTCTTTTACAATCAGTTTATTTTTATTCTCCCACGGTTTAGGGCTTGCACGTTTTGGGCCGAACGTTTGCAAACTTTACTATTTAATACACAGTTTGAACAGTAGGATTCGTGTTCTGGAAAAAAAAAAAACACGTGCAGCAGCGGCCGCACTTCACTTGCAGTACGAGCAGTAGTCGTGCATGCAGCAGTATCTATCTATACCTGCAGCGGCCAGCAGCAGCAGCAGCAGCAGCAAGCAGCAGAAGCAGTATAAGCAGCAGCAAGCAACACCCACAGGCGGAAGTGCGGTCTATCCTGCTTTCCCCGACACTCGCTGTGCAAGCAACGCCGCCACAACGAGAAAGTTGTCCTCTTTCTTCGTTATCCCCTTCTCCCGAGAAGGGGTCGTGGAGGCGAAGGTCAGAATTGTGGCGGCAAGAGTGCACGCGCTTGCAGCAGCAGCAGCAGCAGCAGCAGCAGCGCTTGCTTGCAGCAGCACGTGTTACCAGCAACGCTTGCTTACTGCAATGCTTGCTTGCCGCAGCCCCTCGGTTAATGTTGGTACATATATGGGGATGGTATGGCATGGTGTGTGGTGGGCGCGGTATGTGGTATCGTATGTTGGTTTGGTATGATGGTACGATTTGGTAGATATACGATACAGAAAAATCACGGTATATGACATGGCATGTTGGTGGTATGGTATGACGATACGGTGTGGTGGCTATTTGTATGGCTAAATACTGCCTGGTGGTATGGTATGTTTCAGTATATAAGGTATGTAAGAGTCGAATACGTTGCATGAAAATCATCTGTAACGTCCTAATATATCGATCGTTAGAACGAACTTATATAAGTTGATAAAAGCAGGGATGCGGACAGACTGACAAACTGACAGACAGATCGGAAATTTCCAAAATAGAGACTCAGCTACACCGGCAGTACTCGGTCAAGTACTGCTGAGCAATAATACTGCTGCTGCAGTAAATCTTGACACACCAGTCTGTCCTCAGAAAAGAGCCTGAGAGAAGAATTATAACTAGATGCATACAAAGACTGCTGCTGTGACTTTACCCAACATAGCTGAATCTCTCTGGTGGGGCGAGAAATAGGCCTTACAACTAAGTAATTTCAGAAATGATGATAACGAGGAGAACGGAGAGAACAGAAATTTGCTGGTGGTGTGATCAAGAAATCAGAAATACTCCACACCTGGGACGGGTAAAGGAATATACTACTGCAGCTACGTACAGTATTGCTCCTTAGAGTTGTAGTAGTAGTACTGCTGAATCATACATACATACCAGGTACAAGTCCAGACATAAAGGAGCCAGAGAGAAATGAGATGAAGATACATACGTAAAGTGCTGCTGTATCCAAAAACTGAGTGTCTCTCGTGGAAAAATAAATCACAGACTTTTAGACCGCACGTTATGGTTCCACTTTGTGGCTGTCTCACCTTGATCTCAGAAACACATGGTGCCGAACAAAGTAGGTGTACACCTCGTATGGAGACTAATGTTGGTCCACCAGGTTGCCACGATGTGACAATCCAACAAATACAGCCAAAAGACCTCTTGCCACTGTCTCACCCCTGAGATAGTGGCGAGTACAATGCGCGACTAAAATTTTTGCCGCGTTGTTTAGTTGCGTAAATATTTGCGATAATACATGCACTGTGATATACGAGAACGATACGTAAAAACTGTACGTATGACGTGTACTGTAGAAGCTAGGGTCGGAGATTCCTATCATAGATCTCGTAACACGCACGCGCGGAAGGACACGTGGTCGGTCAAGCAATAACCGATCTCGGGTCACGAACGGTCTCACGTCGGCATTGACGGTGTTGACCCGTGCCCCCGGGAGATAGCAATTTGGAGATTATTTCGCCGCAAGACTCCACGGGGACGAAAAGTCCTTCCCCATCGAGTCAGAGTAGAACTCACATAGTAGGAGAATGCGAAATATACAAGGAGGAACGGGATGTGTTAGAAGAGGAGATGAGGAAATAGACGAATGTGACATGGAGGAGTTTGATACAATGAACAGCAGCGAGAAAACGATCGCTATCCTAGGAGATAGATGGTGGCCACAGGCGGCCAAACAGGAAGGGGATAAGATCAGCAAAAAGCTTCTATGTAGTATATGGAAACAACGTAATGAGCGCCCAATTGTTGGAGGTGTCTCTATTAGGAGCAGGAACGGTGCTCCGTCTCGGAAGGGATGCGTGATCAATGGTCAAATGACTAAGGCAAGCAACAAATGAGTACGCCCCCCCCCCCCCCCCCCCCCCCGCCCCGCCCATCGAGTCAGATTAGGTCGAGCATCTCCTTGCTAAATATCAACGAAGAACTCTGATCTACAGCAGTAGTGGTTCTACATACGAGAACGATAAGTATAATATTTGAAATATGTACGGGTACTGCAGATTTTTGCCATACGCACTGATGTTGCACAGCCTATACACTCTGGGTAGCGAAATATATAGCAGGAAAAGCTTTATCTCGCAAACATGGTGCCGAAGAAATGAGTGTACACTTCGCATGGAGACCAATGTTGGTCCAATAAGTTCCCAAGATGTGAAAATCCAAAAAAATGTGGTCTCTGGCCACTATCTCACCACTGATACTACTGTATCTCACCCGAGATAATGGCGAGCACAATATACGCTACTATTATATCTTGTTACCGCGTTTTTTTGTTCCACAAATATATACATTACATGCCCTGGTGTTTACATACTATACCAGGTACCTGGTACGAGAACGATGCTATTAATATTAATACCGTACGCAAAATGTGAAAGTATGACGTATATCTGGTGGTTATTCGAGAACGATACGTGTATGTATGTATATATCTGGTATAAAATAATGTTCTACCACAACGAGAAGACAGGGATTGGCAAACAAAACAAAAAAATCGTGCCGGCCTCAGTATATCGGAAACTCGAACCTCGAATTCGCGAGGGATTTTTCAATTCTTCGGGCGACCTCGATGAAGATCGTCTTCAACGCCCCCTGCCTTTCGTTTCCGGTTGCATAACTTACCGGAAATGCGTACGTGGACCAAAGGATCGAGACAAACGTGAGAAAGAATTAGGCACGATCTCTGAATTTTGGACGGCAGCCTGGAGCTTTTCTTTGAATCTTGACACAATATATGCGGAGGTCGTGCAAAAATGTACGTGGAATGACTTTTAAACAACTGTCATCCTTTTTTTTTCTTGTTTTGTTTTTTGTTTAAAATATATGAAGAGGTCGTGCAAAAATGTACGTGGAACGACTATTAAACAACTGGCATCCGTTTTTTCTTGATTTTTTGTTGTCAAAACATTCTGAGCACAAAACGGGATGGTATATCACAGCTCGATAGTACCGTTTCCCTTGCAAACTGGTATATATTATTACCGTGTGCGCACTATTTCGTACTTGTTTCTTTTCTCCCATCGAGAGGCATGTTTGCTACAGCCTGCGTGTGTTGTGCGTGTCTCAAAATCCAAGGGGGGATGGATATAAATAATCCCCTGGATAAGGTCTGAAACAAAATACACCGTAGGCCATGATACCTCCACTGGCATGCCACGAAAGTTGGAAAAAATTGGGATACTTGATGCTCGAGTTTTTGCGAGTTTACCCGGATTCAGCGATAAAGCTGCCAACATGCACTAACCCAGGGATGGTTCCGAAGTATCCCCGTCTTTGAAAACAGTCGCCAACCAAGCCGAAAATTTCCAGGGCTTTTCGCGAGTAAGATCCCGACATAAATCTCAAAGGTCGGGATGAGTCGGGTCAAGAGGTTTTCAAATCTCGCGGGTCGGGTCAAGTCGGGTCAAGAGTTTTTCAAATCTCACGGGTCGGGTCGGGTCCGGTCGGGTCAAGAATTTTCCGGCTACTACGGATCGGATCAGGTCGTGTCAAAAGGTGATGACAAACTCACTGGTCGGGTCATATCATGACCTGTGAAAAACGTGTCACTCGCGGATCGGACCAGCATGACCGGCGAGTTGTTTTCTGCTTATCCGCGGGTCGAACCAGCGCATCCGGCTCGCGGATCCGACACTTGAAACACTTCCTGCTTTGTTACCCGAAGGCTTCTGTCAGGTCATCACCCGCGAGAAACATGTCACTCACAGGTCGGGCCAGCATAACCCGTGAGTTGTTTTCTGCTTACCCGCGGGTCGAACCCGCGCATCTGGCTCGCCGATCCGACACATAAAGCACTTCCTGTTTTCTTACCAAAAGGCTTTTCTCGTAGCGATACTCAATAGTACTCCTTTGGTATCTTATTCAAACTTCAATTCAAACAGCCCCGAATTCATGTACGCATGCCCGCATCCATCCGTACCCACTACAGACAGGCCACATATCGCTGCGGGGCAAAAAAGGAAATATGAAGTGTTTTTGAATGATCGACCCACGGGCCGAATCCGTGGGTCGAACCAGTGGGCCAAGATAAATGGTACTGGTCTCGGGTCAAGGTGACCCGACCCGCATGAAACCCGCCTCTCACGGGTCAATCGGAAGGTGGCGAATCGGGTCGGGTCGGGTGAGGAGGTATTGAAATCTCCCGGGTCGGGTCGGGTCGGGTCGGGTCGGGTCAGAAGGTTTTCAAGTATCACGGATCGGGTTGGGCCGGGTCAACATTTTCTGTTTATATTTTTTGTATCTCGCGGGTCGGGTCGGTCGGGTCGGATGAAGTCAACACACCTCACTTTTTTCTTGAGTCGGGTCTGGTCAGCTGGCTATTTGTGCGGTTTTGGCGCCTTGCATGGACGAAGGTCGTGGTTAACTGCACCCCGTGGGCGTAGACTCTCCAGTTGTGCTTGACGGCGTCCTTCTTCTTCCCAGTACGGTGTTACTCATTGCTTGGTAAATGAGTGGAATCTTTCAAAATTTCCATTTGGAAGTAAAAAACTTCCATGACCTCCATATGGAAGTTTTTCACACTAAATGGAAGTTGTGAAGGTCAAAACGGATTTTCTTTTCTTCCTAAAAATCGAAGTTGTAGAAGTCAAAATGGAAGTTTTGGAAGGTTTTGACTTCCAAATAAGAGTTTTGGAAGTCGAGTGGAAACTTCCGTTTAGTCCATGGAAGTTTATATTTGGAAGCTAGTGCAAGCCGGTGTAAGTTTCCGAAGTGGAAGCCAGTGGAAGCAAAGCGGAAGCCTCCACTGCCATGCCCGGTAGAAGGTTTGTCCATCTTCCACCAAGCTTCCATACACCTTGATATACTTTACCTACTGTCACCCACTTCCACTTCACGTCTGGAAGTTTCTTTTGACTTCTATCATCAAGAAAACTTGCATCGGCGTCCGCAGAATCTTCTGTCCACTTCCATCCTCCACCGTACCTTCCGCTTACTTCCACCGACTCGCATCCGCTTCCATTTAACTTCCACAATTTTCGTTTGGCTTTCAAAACTTCCATTTTACATTTAATTTCAATGAAACTCACATCTGCGTACGCAGAATCTTCTGACTACTCCCCCCATATTCAAGCGCGACTTCCACCTATTTGTACGTACTTCCCACGCACTTCCATTAAACTTCCAATGGCTACAGCTTACTTATTTATCTTCCATTTAGCTTCCATTTCAATGGAAACTTCCACGTACGTCCGCAGACGCTTCCGTTCACTCCTATATTCAAACTTACCTTACATCTAATCCCACTCACATACATCCACTTCCAATTGTCCAATTTCCAAAGTGACATGTATCCCGTACTAACACGGAAATTCATATCAGCGTTTGCCGAAGCTTCCCTACACTCTCATATGGAAGCGTAAATTCAACATACTTTCACGTACTTGCACGTGCTTTCATCCACTTCCGTTATACTCCCAAGAAATATGTTTGCCTTGTACTACCATGGAAAACTCCCATCTACGTCTGCAGACGCTGCTATCCACTCCCCGGGACCCATATGCATGTGGGATTTTGGCCTAATTACTTGCGTTCGGAAGTGAAAATGGACGTTCGGAAGTGAACATGGAAGTATTTGAAGTCGGGTATGAGCCTACCACGCGAATTCCATTCTACATTCAACTTCCAAACCTCCATTTTGACTTCCAAACGGATTTTTTTTCTTCCTCAAAGGGATTTTTTTGACTTCCAAATGGAAGTTTTCGACTTCCAAATGGAAGTGTTCGACTTCCAAATGGAAGTTTTCGACTTCCAAATGGAAGTTTCTAACTTCCAAATAGAAGTTGTGGAAGTACAAATGGAAGTTTTGGAAGTCAAAATGGAAGCTTCGCCAGCAATTCGAAACCTTCCTTTTTGACTTCTAAAACTTCCATTTGGAGTTCCACAACTTCCATTTGGAAGTTATAAATTTCTACGGAAATCAAAAAGTTTTGGAAGTTTTGGACTTCCAAATGGAAGTTTTGGAAGTCGAGTGGAAGCTTCCACCCATTTACCAAATAATGAGGTGGACCCTCTGCATACCTCGCCAATCGACTCGGCGTGGTCGATTTAGGGGTAGTAGAGCATCTGAAAATCAGTGATCGGAGCAAAACTCGGCTTGGGGGAGGCTCGAACATGAGCTCTTCTTCAGGTGGGCTGCCGGCGGCGGTGACAAAGCTTGGAACGTGCAACGGCGAAGTTCACACTGACAGGGTCGTGAGCCTCCCCCGAACCGAAGTTCGCTGCGACCACTGATTTGCGGATGCTCTACTACCCCCAGATCGACCACGCCGAGTCGATTGGCGAGATATGCAGAAGAAGCAACTTCAGCAAAGCGGTGATATGTTTTTTCGCGAGGCCTTGCGGAACGATTTGTTTTTTGCACACTTTTTTTAATGCCGTTTTTTCGACGCTTTCATCAGATCGATCCACAGAGATTTTTAATGCATTTTTCTTTCTTCAGTGCCGGAGGACCAAGGCACAATCTACCGCGGATGGCGCCATTAGAACTGCTGTAAAGTACATGTGATACTGCAGTACGCTAAAAGCTACAATGGTATCACTGCTGATACAGAGCGTACGGAATCGGATCATACTAGAATGCCATGAACGAAAAAGAATATAACGTTTGAGTTTACAGTATGAGGAAGTTATTAGATAGGACTCCTGCGTATAAACATCTAGTAAAAACGTACGTATGAGTTTCAGTGTAGGCAAGAAATAGGCGAAAAAAAAAGGAAGCAAAAAACTTGACCCCAGGCAGATTCGAACACCAGCTCTACAGGTCCAAAAGCGACAACTCCAGCGGTCGACCCAGGTTTTGATGATTTGCCGCCTACCGGGGGGCGACTTTCGAAAATCCTCGCTTACCGAGTTCGAGAGCGAGACCGCTTCTTTCGCCGGAGATCTCGAGGGTTGCTGTGTGGATGGGGCGCGGCCCGGCCGCGCTGTGTTCGGGGGTCCGCTAGCGCTCGGGAGCGGCCCTGACTAACTATATTTACAATCCAGTCAAACTAAAAAGCCATACGAGTAACGACAGCGACTACTGTACTACTCCTGCACAAAACTAAATAGTAAGGACACCATGTACGTTTGAACTACTAGGGGCAACCAGGGGCTAGCGCACGCGCGGAGCCGTGGCCATATCGCTAGTATTATATAAACAAGCTTACTACGTCGTACTGTACTCGTCGTCATTTTGACCCTTCAAAATAATTAGGTTCTAATAAACCCAGCGGAGCACCGGCTGCTCCCAATCGCAGGGCCATCGACTGCCGACTTCCCGCCTCCCCCCCCCCCCCGCGGTCGCATGCCTGCATCGCGCCTGTGTTCGTAGAGTCCAAGCCTGGATGCCCTGACCACCACGTGGTCTGATGAGTTTCTTTATAATCGTTGTATTAAGAGGACAGAGGAGGGGAGAGAGAGCAGACAGAACCTGGCTCGTAGCTCGGAGCAGAGAACGGAGTGCTCAAACTCTCCTCGTGAACACACGACATAATTCGTAATAACGCCTGCGAAGATATTCGCAACCCTCTACAACTTGTAACCGTCGCTGCTGGATCGATCCAAACGAACACCCTCCATGGCTCTTCACAGGAGTGACGAGACCGAAAAGACATTCAAGACTTGCTAGGACCTAAGAACAGCCAACGACAGTCCCGCACGAGGAAACCCGGCCACCGGGTCAAAACCCCCGGTATAACACATATACTCGAAACCATTGCAATTGAAACAACGGCCGCATTCGAAACGATGACCACGGCCAGAAAATAAAATGCCAAGAGGTGCCCTACTCCCCCATGCCCCTCAAAGTAGCGCAGGGTTGGCGACCTGACAAATTTTTCCTCGCATCACTCAAACATTGTACTCATCGAATAATGCTCGTACCCCTCACTCACCCTCCAAAGGCAGATTCAACAAGAACCTACGACGAGACTTAAAAGGGGTCGCAGCAAGGGATTTCGTTAAAATATCCGCGTGCTGCTCTTCCGAAGCTACGAACTGAATGTCGATCTTCTCAGCACGAAGTAGCTCTCTGACAAAATGAAAACGCACGTCGATATGCTTACTCCGAGCAGAACTAAGAGGGTTTTCAGCCAACGCTATGGCCCCCCCTGGTTATCCTCGAAAACCCGGACACATGGTCCGCTTAGCTCTGGACAGATAAACGACAACACCGCGCCCGTAAACAAAGCTTCCTTCACCCCTTCACCGAGGGCGACATACTCTGCTTCTGCTGTCGACAACGTAACACACCTCTGCGTGCTACTTGCCCAACTGACGGCCGCACCCCCTAGGGTAATTACCGTCCCCGATACCGAGCGCCTATCGTTCGACTTATCCGCATAATCAGCATCACTATACGCAGTCAAACCCACACCCGAGCCCCGTACAAAAATCAATCTCATAAACCTGGTCCCGTGGAAGTAAGTCATAATCTTCAAAACTGCCTTCCAGTGCCTCCGTTGGGTTGTGGGAGTGGCGCGCCACAGCACGCACAGCGTTCGAGATGTCCGGCCTCGTCATGGTCGACAGCCACATCAAGCTGCCCACAGCCTCCCTGTGCGGCCAGTCTCCTCCAAGTTCGCCCTCCTCTCTTGGACCTAGTTCCACACCGGGGGTCGCGGGGATATCAGAGGATGAGTTAACACCAAAACGATTCAGCATGCTCTCAATGAACGCCTTCTGCGTAATCTCCAATATCCCCAGTCCCCAGTCGCGTTTGAAAGCACAACCAGTGGACCAAGTCAGTTCGCCGAGGTTATTCGTGGGAAATTTCATAGCTAGCGCGGCATGGAAATCTCTACATGTCTCGTCCGATCCTGCGATCACGATGTCATCTACATGAACGGCCATGATCAGTTCTACCTTGCCGTCCACAACCATGCGAAACACACACGGGTCAGACCTACACTGCTCCGCTCCATTCTGTACTCTACCACGGTCTCTACCAATAATCCGGCCCACTGCCGTCCGCTCTGCTTTAGACCATACAGTGATCTGTTTAGGCGGACGATCTTTCCTGACATGTCACCACACCCACCGGGCAGTTTCATGTATATCTCGGCGTCGAGTTTCGCGAGAACAAAAGCTTGTGTGACGTCTAGATGAAAAATCTTTAAACCATGTTCATTTGCAACAGCCGCCAGAATTTTAACTGACGCTGACGAGGGAGTTGGTGCAGACGTTTGAAAATAGTCTACATCCTGCACCTGGCTAAAACCCTTAGCCACAAGTCTGGCCTTTGTCTTTACTATCAAGCCATCCTTATCCGTCTTGTAGGTAAAGACCCACTTCGCACCTACAGTTTTCCGCCCTTTTGGCGGTGTCGCGGCTTCGTACGTACCGGTCGTTTTGTGACCGTCCAACTCAATTTTCATGGCCTCGTGCCACGCCGCTTTGTATTGAGAACGCTCTACACCTGCTACGGACTGTGGAGGCGGTTCTACGTCTTCCGGGAAACCACTCGGCATGCACACGCTCAACTCCGCTTTGTTCTCCACAGCAGGTCCTCCGGCCATCAAAGCCACTGCGTCCTCCGTCGTCCGAGACGTACGATCCAGCATACTCCCAGGCTTCGTCCACGACTCGTACGCTGCCGCAAGCAGCGCGTCTGCGGCCCTTTCATCCATCTTTACCTGGTGCACAGCAGGTTCACCCTCCAGGCGTTGGCTTTGACCCCGGGTCCGGCCCCGTATAGTCGGGGGGAGCCGGCCCCAGCTGCTGAGCTCGTGTGCTGGCCTCCCCGACAGGACCGCGGGGGGATCCTCACCGTCCCCTTGCCCGGTGTCGAAGGCTGATGCTGCGCCCGAGTCGCTTCCGGCCCTCCCTGCCGGGACCGAGGAGGCGTCCGCGGCGCCCCCTTGAGACGAACCCATCGTCTGGGGTTTATCGCCGCCGGCCTCGTTGGCGGCAGGTGCCTGCTGTTCGCGCTCCTGCATTAACGCCTCCAGGTCAAAACCCCACGTCACGTCGAGGTCGTTCAAGTGAGCCAGACCGTCGTCCAGCTCATCCACCACCCCCCCACCACCTCGATCCGACGTGCTCACGTCGTCTGCCTCTGACCCCCCCTTTTCCGTAGACAGGGAGTCATTCGCCTCGGCAGGTACAGGTGGTGCAGGCGACACGTGTTGCCAGGTGACATTGCGCGTTATTAGCACAGTGCGGTTCTTTGTCAGCACTCGTACTGAGTCTCCGGGGTAGTTTGTTGCAGGGCCAAGGTAAAAGCACTCTTGTGCTTTCGCCTGTGACTTGTTTTCCCTCTTCACCTTGCAATAGCCAGGCTTGAGGAAGGGCAGTAGTACTACCGGGGGGGGGGGGCTACCATGCCACATCTCATGCGGCGACTTGCTCTGCGGGTTAGCTGTTGTTGCTGTGCGGTTCAAGGCGTCACACGCCCAGTGCGACGCTTCCGCCCACAACGACGTCGTGGCAGGGAGTTTCGCGCCAGGAAAAAGCTCTTGAGCCTGGATTCGGCCCGCCATTGCGGCCGTCTCTATCAAACCTAGCGCGCGCTCTGCTACTCCATTGAATTGGAGACTGTCGGCCGTCGTGAGTTCCTGCTTGATCCCTCGTGATCTACACAGGTCGCCAAACTTTCCCCCGCGGAATTCACCACCCCCGTCAGATCGGACGATTACCGCCGTAGAAGGGATACCGTCTGCACGAGAATCCGCAAGGAACTGCTCGAACATTTCCGCGGCGTCCGACTTGTGGCGCATAAAGTACACCCACGTATATCGTGAAAAATCGTCGCGCACGATGAGAGTATGCCGCTTCCGCCCGAGAGACTCTACCACCTCTGGTCCACTCAAATCCACAAAAACCCTCCCGAGCTTCTTATCTGCCCGTGTGTGTGTGGATTGCTTGATACCTTTGCGGAGACCCTTTGCCATGGAGCACCCTTTGCACTCCATCAGCTTTCCCTCGAGGACAATCCCTTGCTGCTCCGCGGTATTGCGAAGTAGTACGTCGTGGGAGTGTCCAGCAGCGCAGTGGAAATCGTTGATGTTTATTGCAGACTTGTTGGGCAGTTGTCCCGGGGCGAGTACAGCACATGCATTTCCCCCACAACTGCGGTCGACAAGGTAGCCGTATAGGCTGTAGAGGGTCCCACTCAACGGGAACACGATCGAACGCTCCGACTTGAGCCTGACTACAACCCCCGTGGGGCGCCCTTCGAAAGTATGGCCGTTTTTGACCAGAGTGGGCAGGGAAAATAAGTCGTACCGGAGATCCGGCACGTGCGCAACGTTGTAAGCAGCACTTGCACGGGACCGTTTCCGGACCGAAAGACAACACTCACGTCACCGTAATCTTCGATCGCTCGGGTGGATCCGTCAGCGATTCGGAGAGTCAAGTTGCATTCTCTATAATTGATCATGCAGTCAGCGGAGGGCGTCATGTGAGTAGACGCACCACTATCACATATCCAAGCCTCGTCTCCTACCTGCCAAGCAGACTTGCCTCCCCGAACCATCGCTGCACTTGCCTGTCTCTTCGGCCTTGAAAGCTGAGGCTTGGACCGTACCTTTTTCCGGGTCGTCGTCCCTTGCCCCATCCTTACTCGTCACCGCCATGACAGTTTCTTCTTTCGATGACGGGCAGACATCAGCAGCGTGCCCCAGCCCGTTGCATCGACTGCATCGATCCGTGGACATGGGACAGGCATCGGCAGAGTGCCCGCGTCCCTGGTATCGACTGCATAGCTTCGCCGTACACTCGCTCCTCCAGTGGCCCTTCTTGCCACGCCTATGACACTTGCCCACTGGAGTACTTCCGCTGGCAGCTTTGGCGTTGCTGCCATTGCCACCAGCAGCCGCGGCCGAGCCACCACCGTCCTCGTTGGAGCCTCTGCCGCCTCGTCCGTGACCCCGTCGTCCACCGTTTTCTTTGCCATTTCCTCCACCTTTCCGGCGACCACCGCCACCGCCGCCGCCGCCGCCGTACATAGCATGGCCTGCGTGGCCAGCGTTGGACCCCTTCTTCCTGTTTCCAGAAAGTCGGTGATGCCGTTCTCGAACAGCCTTGATGATGTCATCACGGCCGATGCTGTCACGTGATGCCAGGTTCCGAGCCTCCACTTCGTATTCGGCAGGCAGAGCGTCACTAAAGATGGTGTACAGCATGTGGTCGTCTACTGACATTCCTGCTGTTCGCATTTCCGCCGCAAGATCCTCGATCCTGCCCATCTCCTCGAGCGGGTTACTCCCCGGCGCCATCTTAAAACTGTTAAGGCGTCGGGAGAGGTCTGATTTGGCCCTCGTCGTCTGAGGGCCGTACCACGCAAGGAGAGCGTCCCACGCTTGCCTCGGCTAATTGAGTTCCTTAAGTGAGGAACTACCAGTTATGATGAAAAAAAAAACTCGTATATTCGTTTTAGGACTAGCGCATACAAGTGCCGGTCGGATGGCCCGAACGAATTTCTTCCAAGTATTGTATCGGGTGAGATATTGAGTTCCTAATGTGAGGGACTCAGGAACGTCAGGTGCATCCCTACTGCTGTGGGATGGCTCCGAGGTACACCGGTGCAAAATGCTTTTATCGCTCTTGCTCTTGAGGGCCGTCGACAGGAAATTCCATGCCAGTGTATGCCTGTGCACACTTTCGCGGCTAAACCCCCTAGCGACAAGCATCGAGTTTTCGGTGTCTAATTCCCCTACGGGAATGTACTGTGGTGGATCCGACACGAAAGCAGACAAGAAACCCACTCCTTTGGCGTAATACCGAGCGTCTCTTGTCCAGGGGTTGAACTCAGATTTTAGTCCACTAGACGATGGCACAGGAGTGTGTTTGAAGGCCAAATGGCGCGATAGAGGCAGGTCAAATCCACCACCCAACTCACCGCCAGGGTATGCACCCCATCCTCGTGTCCTCCCATGCTGGTCTGGATGACCCCTCGGTGGGCCAACCTCGACAGGCAACGCAGTTCCTCCGCGTCCAGTTGCTCCCAAATCTGGCGAGGCGCCCTCACGCAAATTTGTCTCTTGTTCTGCTGCAATCTCTCTTACAGCAGTGGGTACTGCCCCTTGTGGGCTCTCCCCTACAGCAGCGCTACTCACAGCGCTGCCGGACTCTGATCGACCGTTGTTCCTCATGAACTCGGCCATCATGTCCCTCATGGCGTTCAGCATCGACGCCTCTCTGTTCTCCATTGCCAGTTCGACCTCGCGTCGCAGCATTTTAACGTCACTTGGAGAGTCGCGCTCTTCTTGAGCCGATCCCTTCGAGGGCATCGTGGGCTTCTGGTACCAGACCTCAAACGTTCAAGACACTAGTGTGTTCGTAGAGCCCAAGCCTGGATGCCCTGACCACCACGTGGTCTGATGAGTTCCTTTATAATCGTTGTATTAGAGGTCAGAGGAGGGGGGGAGAGAGAGCGGAGCCTAGCTCGTAGCTCGGAGCAGAGAACGGAGTGCCCAAACTCTCGTCGTGAACACACGGCATAATTCATAATAACGCCTGCGAAGATATACGCAACCCTCTACAACTTGTAACCGTCGCTGCTGGAACGATCCAAACGAACACCCTGACCCGGCGAATGGGGGGCATGGCGAAGCGCCCTCCCGGGGACGGTTTTTGCGTGGGCCCCGGCATGGCGGAGGATACTACGATGGTAGAAGTCGCAGTACCTTAAGGAACATATCCGGTATGAACCGCCGCATCTACCGCTGTACCAGTACGTACTACTATCAAAACTGCAGTACATGGTAGGTGGTTTGGTGTGTGGATAGGTTGGTGTGTGGCTGGTTGTGTGTAGGTTGTTATGTGGCTGAAGTGGGTTGCTGGCTGTGGGTGGTGCCCATGACATTTGCCCATGACATTTGTTAAGTCGTTTGGTTTGGTCCGCTGGTACTGTTGCCACCACCCACTGGTACTCCCACTCATCACTACAACAGTACTACTGCTGTAGTCCTTGATACCTACGAAGTATGTAGCGACTCGGTAGTGATGGTGGTGATGGAAAAATGGCAAACTGACCCTTTACGACTATTTGTTTCGGTTTGCCCTGCGGAACACCGCCTCCATCGAGTGACACCAGACCTCGGTAGCACCGCTCCCATGCCATGCCCACCCCACATGTCCACCCTTTATGCCCCCGCCGAAAGAACGGGCGCCGTTTGGCGTCTTGCGCGTTATTTTTCTTCTCGTTTTTGTTATTCACTACGCTTTTCCATGCATATTCCTCGCATTACCCCCCCGTTGCGAGCGGCATGGCGATGGCTTTCATTGAGGATTTTTTCCTACCCCTTATGGCTAGGTCTTGCTTTCATTTTTTTTTATATACTTCGCCGGCTTCGTTGCCTTGCCATCCAGAGGTGTGGGAGTGGGGTTTGAGGGGCCGCATCGTCGACTGATGATATAGTTCGTGGAACCGGGGTTTCCATGAATTTCCCATAACCCTGCATATACAGCTCATCGGAGTGGGCTAGTATTGTGATACTGCCTTGAATGAGGTTGAAAGCCGGGTAGTAATTACCTGGGTTCAGGCACTGGGATCGTATGCGTAATACGTGGAAGGCGTGTCTTGGGTGCAAAGCCAGTGGTTTCCCAGAGGGGCACGAACTTGGTTTCAGAATCCGAGTGCACGAAAGGAATAAACTGCTCTTCTTCTATCTCTAAGCGAGCATCACAAGTGAGTACCAACGAGTACCGACTCTATAGGCAAACCTGTCCAGGGATAGAAATTGTCCCGCCCGCTGATCTTAACGTTGTTGATTGTAGCGAAAATACGGTGAACCCGGTAAATTTCAGTTGGAAGTGGGGAGAAGATAAATTGCCGATCGTAGACTATTATTACGGGGGTCCATAGTTAATAGGACCTATGGTATACATAAAAACCTATATATTTGACTATTTTTACTAACAATATTTGGTCCTATTTACTATGGTCCCCCGTAATAATAGTGTACGTACCTTGGCGTAGGGATGTCAAAAAACTGCTCTTGGGATACACATATAGCAAAAGTAATAAGAGGGTAAAACACGTAGGCAAGATGGATTCGATCCCAACAGACTTGCACCTTGACACCAGGATTAAGACATGTATCCTGATGAATGTGATAGTACCAAAGCTACAATATGCAGAAGTACGGGACGGGAACGCGAAGCTCGTAAAACAGTTGGAAACAGTACAGATGACAGCGGCTAAAAAATGCCAAGATGCTCAAGTACGACTATAATAGTATTAAAATATTAAGAGCAGAACTACCAATGTACCTATACTCACGACAAATAGAGGCATGAGAAAGTTGAAATGCAAATATAAATTAAGGAACATGCCAAAAAAGAGGTTGCCAGCCATAGTTGATAGAGCTGTATGCGAGAAATTAACCAAAGACGAGCTGGAATAAGGTGGGATGGCGTAGTTGAGAAGTATGGAAGGATAAAGGGGGAAACCAGGACGAAGTGATGTCCGCCGGGACGTTAGTGAGGTACAAGGCAGAAGTAGAAAAAAATATAGAAGAAAGAAAAGGCTAGCGCTAAGAAACAAGGTGGAATCGGAAACACACTGGGAGATTACGGGGGATCGAGGGAAGGAATAAGAGTGAAAACGTATTCGCAAGGTCCAACGGACTTCGCGAAAACGCTGAAAGTTCGATTTCGTGTAGGTAACCTGGACTTGCTAGAAGCTATGGGCTAAATTGACACACGACACTAACTTGGAACGTGGAAGTGTGGTGTGAGCTCAAGCTTTATTTTTACCAAACCGCCGGAGAATTGAAAGAAAAAAAAGCCAGAAAGAAAAGGAGTATACCAGTAGCCAGGAGGTAGTAGATGCACAGATGTGCCCGTGTGGCAAAGCAATAGAGCTCACATAGTTGGACGATGTGAAATATATTACAAGATTATACTTGTCAGCAGCCATCATTGTCGTTACTCGATAAGACTTGAGCCATCTGGTATACATTTACGCATTTCTGAGTACGACGGACAGTTTTCCAGTCTGTGAGTTATAGCAGTATACAGTAACAGCAGTCTTGCACCATCTACTGCTGTGCACTCGCACACATTGCAGAATAGGTCTCAATAACAACTATTATCGTAGATCTGTATTACGTCCGTACATAATCTACAGGAGCACATGTACAGTATAAATAATACGTGCAGCTGGTAAATAATGGAAAGGATATCTTCAGTATCCCTCCGCGACCAGTAGCAAAGGTTTAGTTCTGGTTGAAGTAACAACATAGGCTACACGAGGGTCATGAGTACGTACCCCAAGAGATATTGAGTTTTGCAGTAGACTCCGTGTACAAGGAGGAACGGAATGTGTTGGAAGAGATGAGGGAAATAGACAAATGTGACATGGCGGATTTTGATACACCAGACAACAGCGAGAAAACGATCACTATCCCAGGAGATAGATGGTGGCCACAGGCGGCCAAACAGGAAGGGGATAAGATTAGCAAAAGGTTTTCATGTGATATATAGAAATAACGTAATGAGCGCCCAGTTGCTGGAGGTGTCTATTAGGAGTAGGAACGGTGTTTCGTCTCAAAAGGGATGCGTAATCCATGGTCGAAGGACTAAGGCAAGCAACAAATGAGTACCCCTCCCCCCTGTGCAAGCAATGTCTTTTTGGTCGGTGAAAACCCGATGTGCTACGTCCCGGCATTGTACGGATGCGAGGGTCTATGGTCATTTGACTTCGGCCATGCATGATATTGAGTACTGTGAAGCGGGTGCCCGCTGGTATGGTAGGGGTAAGGGACGCAGGTGGTTCTGGAAGCTGGAAAGCAGTGCTTCGCTTCTTCTGTTTTAAACCTTATTGATGGCGAGAGCTGAGGAGATGCTCTGGTAGAGAAGTGAGAGGTAGGGGGGAGGGACTCGACGCCCAGATATACTCGTCCCAACCCACACGACAAGCTCTCCTAAACCCTTCTTATCTAATGTACTCCTACAAAACTTTCCTATGACTACCGATTGTTCTTCTGCCGATATAAGAACTTCTCACTCGTGGTCCTCTCTGCGTTAAGGAACACTACTCTCGTCTAACGGGTTATCCGCCCTAGGGAACATTCCTAAAAGAACGTGACTCTCGACTAACGGAATATCCGCCGGGTTAATCCATTCTTTGGATTATTATCGTATTCGTGAGACTACAAGACTGCAACATATTATCTATATCTACAGCCCATGAGTGCTCCACTCATATCACATTAGCCCACCCTGAATAGTCGTATATGCAGACCACAAGATGATCGGAGGATGATGACAAAGTTCATCCCTAACGGCCAGGAAAAAAGTGGTCGAACATGCGGCTGTTCGAAACAAACGAAATGAGGCTATAGATCCCCCCACACCTCGTAATAAGACCCAAAGACTACGAAGAGGGGGTGTTCGTTGAGAACAACCACTATAAAGGAGATTAAAGCAGAGATAGACAGAACTCGAAGAGAAGGCGACCGACGACGCCAGATGTGAAGCGGGTGCCCGCTGGTATGGTAAGGGTAAGGGACGCAGGTGGTTCTGGCAGCCGGAAAGCAGTGCTTCGCTTCTTCTGTTTTAAACCTTATTGATGGCGAGAGCTGAGATGCTCTGGTAGAGAAGTGAGAGGTAGGGGGGAGCGACTCGACGCCCAGATATACTCGTCCCAACCCACGCCACAAGCTCTCCTAAATCCCTCTTATCTAATGCACTCCTACAGAACTTTCCCAGGGCTACCGATCGTTCTTCCGCTGATATAAGAACTTCTTACTCGTGGTCCTATCTGCGTTAAGGAACATTACTCTCGTTTAACGGTTTATCCGCCCCAGGGAACATTCCTAAAAGAACGTTACTCTCGACTAACGGAATATCCGCCGGGTTAATCCATTTTTTGGATTATTATCGTATTCGTGAGACTACAAGACTACAACATATTATCTATATCTACAGCCCATGAGTGCTCCACTCATATCACATTAGCCCACTCTGAATAGTCGTATATGCAGACCACAAGATGATCGGAGGATGATGACAAAGTTCATCTCTAACGGCCAGGAAAAAAGTGGTCGAACATGCGGCTGTTCGAAACAAACGAAATGAGGCTATATATTCCCCCACACCTCGTAATAAGATCAAAACACTACGAGAGGGGGTGTTCGTTGAGAACAACCACTATAAAGGAGATTAAAGCAGAGATAGACAGAACTCGAAGCGAAGGCGACCGACGACGTCAGATGTGAAGCGGGTGCCCGCTGGTATGGTAAGGGTAAAGGACGCAGGTGGTTCTGGCAGCCGGAAAGCAGTGCTTCGCTTCTTCTGATTTAGATCTTATTGATGGCGAGAGCTGAGATGCTCTGGTAGAGAAGTGAGAGGTAGGGGGGAGCGACTCGACGCCCAGATATACTCGTCCCACCCCACGCCACAAGCTCTCCTAAATCCCTCTTATCTAATGCTCTCCTACAGAACTTCCCCAGGGCTACCGATCGTTCTTCCGCTGATATAAGAACTTCTTACTCGTGGTCCTATCTGCGTTAAGGAACATTACTCTCGTTTAGCGGTTTATCCGCCCTAGGGAACATTCCTAAAAGTACGTTACTCTCGACTAACGGAATATCTGCCGGGTTAATCCATTCTTTGGATTATTATCGTATTCGTGAGACTACAAGACTACAACATATTATCTATATCTACAGCCCATGAGTGCTCCACCTCATATCGCATTAGCCCACTCTGAATAGCCGTATATGCAGACCACAAGATGGTCCGAGGATGATGACAAAGTTCATCTCTAACGGCCAGGGAAAAAGTGGTCGAACATGCGGCTGTTCGAAACAAAAGAAATGAGGCTATAGATCCCCCACACCTCGTAATAAGATCAAAACGCTACGAGAGGGGGTGTTCGCTGAGAACAACCACTAAAAAGGAAACTAAAGCAGAGATAGACAGAACTCGAAGCGAAGGCGACCGACGACGTCAGATGTGAAGCGGGTGCCCGCTGGTATGGTAAGGGTAAGGGACGCAGGTGGTTCTGGCAGCCGGAAAGCAGTGCGTCGCTCTTCTGATTTAGATCTTCTTATTGATGGCGAGAGCTGAGATGCTCTGGTAGAGAAGTGAGAGGTAGGGGAGAGGGACTCGACGCCCAGATATACTCGTCCGAACCCACGCCACAAGCTCTCCTAAATCCTTCTTATCTAATGCACTCCTACAGAACTTTCCCAGGGCTACCGATCGTTCTTCCGCTGATATAAGAACTTCTTACTCGCGGTCCTATCTGCGTTAAGGAACATTACTCTCGTTTAACGGGTTACCGCCCTAGGCAACATTCCTAAAAGAACGTTACTCTCGACTAACGGAATATCCGCCGGGTTAATCCATTTTTTGGATTATTATCGTATTCGTGAGATACAAGACTGCAACATATTATCTATATCTACAGTCCATGAGTGCTCCACTCATATCACATTAGCCCACCCTGAATTGACGTATATGCAGACCACAAGATGATCGGAGGATGATGACAAAGGTTATCCCTAACGGCCAGGAAAAAAAGTGGTCGAACATGCGGCTGTTCGAAACAAAAGAAATGAGGCTATATATTCCCCCACACCTCGTAATAAGATCAAAACACTACGAGAGGATGTGTTCGCTGAGAACAACCACTATAAAGGAAACTAAAGCAGAGATAGACAGAACTCGAAGCGAAGGCGACCGACGACGCCAGATGTGAAGCGGGTACCCGCTGGTATGGTAAGGGTATGGGACGCGGGTGTTTTTGGCAGCCGGAAAGCAGTGCTTCGCTCTTCTGATTTATATCTTATTGATGGCGAGAGCTGAGGAGATGCTCTGGTAGAGAAGTGAGAGGTAGGGGGGAGGGACTCGACGCCCAGATATACTCGTCCCACCCCACGCCACAAGCTCTCCTAAATCCCTCTTATCTGATGTACTCCTACAGAACTTTCCCAGGGCTACCGATCGTTCTTCCGCTGATACAAGAACTTATTACTCGTGGTCCTATCTGCGTTAAGGAACATTACTCTCGTTTAACGGGTTACCGCCCTAGGCAACATTCCTAAAAGAACGTTACTCTCGACTAACGGAATATCCGCCGGGTTAATCCATTTTTTGGATTATTATCGTATTCGTGAGACTACAAGACTGCAACATATTATCTATATCTACAGCCCATGAGTGCTCCACTCATATCACATTAGCCCACCCTGAATTGACGTATATGCAGACCACAAGATGATCGGAGGATGATGACAAAGGTTATCCCTAACGGCCAGGAAAAAAAGTGGTCGAACATGCGGCTGTTCGAAACAAAAGAAATGAGGCTATATATTCCCCCACACCTCGTAATAAGATCAAAACACTACGAGAGGATGTGTTCGCTGAGAACAACCACTATAAAGGAAACTAAAGCAGAGATAGACAGAACTCGAAGCGAAGGCGACCGACGACGCCAGATGTGAAGCGGGTACCCGCTGGTATGGTAAGGGTATGGGACGCGGGTGTTTTTGGCAGCCGGAAAGCAGTGCTTCGCTCTTCTGATTTATATCTTATTGATGGCGAGAGCTGAGGAGATGCTCTGGTAGAGAAGTGAGAGGTAGGGGGGAGGGACTCGACGCCCAGATATACTCGTCCCACCCCACGCCACAAGCTCTCCTAAATCCCTCTTATCTGATGTACTCCTACAGAACTTTCCCAGGGCTACCGATCGTTCTTCCGCTGATACAAGAACTTATTACTCGTGGTCCTATCTGCGTTAAGGAACATTACTCTCGTTTAGCGGTTTATCCGCCCTAGGCAACATTCCTAAAAGAACGTTACTCTCGACTAACGGAAATCCCGCGGGATTTAATCCATTTTTTGGATTATTATCGTATTCATAGGCTGCAACATACTATCTGTATCTATAGCCCATGAGTGCTCCACTCATATCACATTAGCCCACTCTGAATAGTCGTATATGCAGACCACAAGATGGTCGGAGGATGATGACAAAGTTCATCTCTAACGGCCAGGAAAAAAGTGGTCGAACATGCGGCTGTGCGAAACAAAAGAAATGAGGTTATAGATCCCCCCACACCTCGTAATAAGACCCAAACACTACGAAGAGGGGGTGTTCGTTGAGAACAACCACTATAAAGGAGACTAAAGCAGAGATAGACAGAATTCGAAGCGAAGGCGACCGACGACGCCAGAGTTTGGTAAGGGTAAGGGACGCAGGTATTTCTGGCAGCCGGAAAGCAGTGCTTCGCTTCTTCTAATTTAAATCTTATTGATGGCGAGAGCTGAGGAGATGCTCTGGTAGAGAAGTGAGAGGTAGGGGGGAGGGACTCGACGCCCAGATATACTCGTCCCACCCCACGCCACAAGCTCTCCTAAATCCCTCTTATCTAATGTACTCCTACAGAAATTTCATATGGCTACCAATCGTTCTTCTGCTGATATAAGAACTTCTCACTCGTGGTCCTATTTGCGTAAAAGAACATTACTCTCGTTTAACGGTTTATCCGCCCTAGGGAACATTCCTAAAAGAAACGTTACTCTCGACTAACGGAATATCCGCCGGGTTAATCCATTCTTTGGATTACTATCGTATTCGCGAGACTACAAGTCTGCAACATATTATCTATATATACAGCCCATGAGTGCTCCACTCATATCACATTAGCCCACCCTGAATAGTCGTATATCCAAACCACAAGGTGGTCGGAAGGTGATGAAAAAGTTCATTCCTAACGGCCAGGAAAAAAGCGGTCGAACATGCGGCTATTCGAAACAAAAGAAATGAGGCTATAGATCCCCCCACACCTCGTAATAAGACTCAAATACTACGAGTGGGGGTGTTCGCTGAGAACAACCACTATAAAGGAGACTAAAGCAGGGAGAGACAGAACTCGAATCGGAGGCGACCGACGACGCCAGATGTGAAGCGGGTGCCCGCTGGCATGGTAAGCGTAAGGGACGCAGGTGGTTCTGGCAGCCGGAAAGCAGTGCTGCGCTTCTTCTGATTTAAATCCTATTGATGACGAGAGCTGAGGAGATGCTCTGGTAGAGAAGTGAGAGGTAGGGGGGAGGGACTCGACGCCCAGATATACTCGTCTCACCCACGCCACAAGCTCTCCTAAACCCCTCTTATCTAATGCACTCCTACAGAACTTTCCTATGGCTAACGATCGTTCTTCTTATGACACAAGAACTTCTCACTCGTGGTCCTATCTGCGTTAAGGAACATTACTTTCGTTTAACGGGTTATCCGCCCTAGGGAACATTCCTAAAAGAACGTGACTCTCGACTGACGGAATATCTGCCGGGTTAATCCATTTTTTGGATTATTATCGTATTCGCGAGACTACAAGACTGCAACATATTATCTATATCTACTGCCCATGAGTGCTCCACTCATATCACAGTACCCCCCGCCCGCCCTCTCCGTTATTGTCCAAGGGCTCCAGCACGTGTTTGTGAACAGGGACTCCTTGATCAGAGAGTTAAAGTGAGAACAACAACATGTGCTACAGTATGTCCCCAACAAGCGAGTGACTGAACTGCAATTAAAGCCAATGTTTACGCCAATGTTCGGATTATCTATCTGCCTTGTCAAACTTCTCACTCGGACGTGATATCATTCGTCTCCTCCAATTAGCGTATTGTCCTTTACCCAAAAATCTTGCCCAAATTGAAATAATGACCCCTTTCAATTCGTCTCATCTAGGTTCATCTTGACTTGGCCTAAAAGAAAACCTGTTCCTCCATTTTAGCCCTTCCATTCAAAACTCAACGACAAAATGCATTCATGGACGCCCTCCCCCACGATTATCATTGCATTCCCAATCACATGTAAAGACGCGATAATTCTCGTGTTTGTAAACCTCGCAACGACACTTGAATCAAATAAACCAGACCCCAATCCAGCACCTCCGTTCAATGCGTATACAATATGATATAGTCATCGACCCCCCCCATATATATATATTATATATGGGTTGGGTTGGCGTCGGTTGGCAACGACACTATAAATCATGCCGCTCACTACGTGAGCTAGACATCCAGGGTACTGTTTTTTATTTTTTTTTGGCGGTCGCCCCCAGCTGGTTGTCAAGTTAGATCATTTGTGCGAGGTAAAGAACCTTTACTCTGCACAAGGGAATTGATATTATCACGTAGTGTTCAAGGCAAGGCACCCAAGAGGCAGTTACATAGTATTCCCATTGCTGTCTCTGGAAGTGGCTATACCGGAAATTAAACTAACTCATTGAAGCTGTCGTCCATATGCAAATCCGCCTCACAAGCGGTTCTCAGTAGGATGCAGCTCACCATGCGACTCGCCGGACACCTCACGGCGCTTCGCGCTTGGTGCAAGCAATATCTGCTTGGTCGGTGAAAACCCGACATGCCCCGTCCCAGCATTGTAGGGATGCGAGGGTCTATGGTCATACGACTACGGCCATGCATGAGATCGAGTACATCTCTCCTATGGAATACACCCCCCCCCGCCTTCACCTCCGGAGTCGTTCCTCAGAGTGTGTACCAATAGGCTCTCCAGCTGGGGTAACAAACTCGAGTAGGGAAAATTTGAAACGCGCCAAGCCTTCTTTTATTTGAGCCGCCGCCTACGTTTTCAACTCGGAGCCACCGAAAAAACTTGGCTTAGCTTTTTCAACACAAGCCCTTCACGCTTGACTCTCGAGTTTTTTAAATAATCGACGGGGCGTCAGCATCGACCCTGCCGTCACGAGCAGGGAGGGGTAACGGGTTGTTTGCGCGAAGGCCCACTTCCGACGGTTTGGTATGGGCTAAATGTGAAGATTTATCTAAATAGGATGATTGGACGGTTTGTGTCGTGCCTCGTACGATCACTCGGTATCTCCTCGCGTAATAGTTCACGCTTTGCATTTTTCGAGCTCTGCGCACCTTCGTTCATAAGTTTGAATATGCCAGGCGTGGATTAGGCCTTGATTCCTGATTACTGGACATACCTACCTGTGTCGTGCTTAAGGTGAAGAGAGAAATAGCTCTCATCAGTGAACTCTTTCAGTCTTCATAAGTGCACCTGTCGACAGAGTACCTGTCGTAGGAGAACATCCTGACATTTTTCCCGCTCCTACGAGTGCTACTCGTGCACGTGATAAACTGCTGATGTGGTGAACGTCGACTTCGAGATGAGTTACTTCCGCTGCTGCTGCTATATACCAGAGAGAGTAATGCTTGTACGCCATGCTATATCAAGGACCATCGGAGAAAGAATACGGCGTGCCTCTACTACTGCTGCAGCTACGAGATAGAATAGTGCTTGTGTACCGTGCTATACCAAGGGCTATCGGAGAGACAAAAACGACATGCATCCTTGCTCCTTACGGCAGCGTCAAATGCCAGCAGTCCTGTGTCTGAGACTAGACATGGCGACGATAATGCTGTAGTGGTCCTGTATCTGAGATTAGCATGCACATGCCAACGAAAAGCACGATGAACCTTGATGAACCCAAGCTGCCCATTCTAACACGCAGGTGCAGCTGACTGAGTAGCTCAGTGGTTTAACCTTTATATTTCGAACAAGTATTTTGGTTCGTGGTGATTTTGGCCATGATGAAGCACAAGCCTTTGTTTTGGGGACGAAACAAAAAAAAGGTACATCTGTTCCATTTGAGCCAAGAACAGGTATGTACTTAAACGAAGTGACAAAAACCCTCCACGAGCGGTATTTTTGGCCATGAGAAATCACAAAATTTACTGATGTTTTAGCGCATTGACAACTGCAGCAGTGAGCGTGTGGCCTCAAAACAATCTGAACTGTGTTGTTTTCTTGAGGGTAAAGGTATGACGGGCTCCACTCGGACCTGCGGAGGATCACTACGCTTGTTTTTTTTATAACTGATCGACAGGCCTCCAGCTGCCCCTGCGCAGAGCCAAGCGCCTTCGTCAAGACGCGGCCGTCAACGTTAGCGATATGCTTCCTGCTCCCCGTTACCGCAGCGTCATGTGCCGCCAGCAAATATATAACGCCGGCCTGACACCAACGATGTCTCCTGCCCCCCACATTACAACAACATCAAAGCGCCGTCTGCAGGGCATGACAGCAGCAGTAGCAGCAATAGATCATACTTGTAAAATGTGCTGTCATCAGTGTTCAACGAGGTTTCAAATTGCTGGGGGTATACGATTATTTTTCTGAGTACACGGCTTGATACGACATGAACCTATCCTGTATACAGCAGTAGTTACAGCAGTAGTGCCCTTTCTGCTGCTGTTTGTTGTTGTATACTTTCCTGTTCGCGGCCGCCTGATGCCCTTTCCGGTCTCTCGCTTTAAAAAAACACAGCTTTTGGGAACCATGCGGGGCCGAGCCCGCGCACCGTCTAGTGTATATGTGCTCATCAACAATTCAGGACGAGAAGAAAATATTGTGTCAACCTGGTGTCTAGACCTGAATAAACTAAACCAAATAATAAAAAAACACCATTTACGGTTCACAACAGCCCCATGCCCGCCCTCCCTGGTAAAATTTTGTTGGAAGAAAATATTCGTATTACTTTACCGTAACCAGTGGCAGGTATACTTGCTGCAGTTGAACAACTGTGCGCTATCTCGGGAAAAAAAATATCAGAACAACCAACTTGAAACGCCCCAAACTTGCAACCAAGAACATCACCAAAGTCCAATTACGTCCCAACTATAATACAGCGAGATATCCAAGTATTACCGCATCTACGCCACTGTTCGGAGTATCTAGTTATCATGTCAAACACTTCGCACTCGGGCGCGGTATTAATCGTCTTCTAAAAATAGCATGTTTTCTGTTACCCAAAAACATTCCTCAATCAAATAACGACCCCCTTTATTTCATTTCATCTATGGTCACCTATTTTTATCACCGCGAGCCTTGTTTCTCCATTCCAGCCCCTCAAAATTAAAGTCCGAACGACATATCGTACTCATCGACCCCCCACTCTCATTGTAGTCCCTTCACATTCTTTAAAACCTCGTGTGTAAACATCGCAACACACTTGAATCCAATAAACCTTGAACCAAAACACCAAATAGCATCTACGACCCGCCAAACGTTCAAGCATTCCCGAGACCCAGAATCGGGAGAACTGGCATATGGCAAATATCGTTACAGTTCTTGACCAAAAACAACGAACCTAAGTACAAATATATGCTACTGCTGTAGCCATATCCTATATCCTTATCGATGTCCCCGAATACGAATTTATTCGAGTAGTACCACAGTTACGTCAAAGTTTGGATTAACCATCTGTCATGTCAAACGCGTCTACTCGCGGACGCGATAGCAATCGTCTCCGATTACCATTTTATCTATTACACCACAAACAGTACTGAGCCATGTCCGGAGATGCTTAGCTGCATGCGAAATAGATCTCCAGTCGTTGTATTATTGGCCTCCCAACGGGGTAGAGGCAAGAGACATCTGATCAGGGCGAGTGCTCTCAGGGGCTATATCACCCTAGCGCACGAACCCAGCTGGCAAACTGCGTGACCAATACAAAGTCAAGAGCTCCAACCGATACGAGACTGCATGGACTGCCACACTGGAAAGTCCAAATCAACACCCTACCGGATTCTTCACTAGACCGTGACGGCAAGAGTTACGAACCAAAATAAATAGTAGGCTACAGTAAATAGTAGACAAATTCCTCTGCAAAAAACCATCGAAGATGGCAAGAGAAAGTTCATCCTCATGAGCGAAAACCTCTTGCATACCCCCAACTACAACCATTATTGCAATCGCGAGAACCTGACTACAACAACAGCCGCGTGTTCTTGAACAAAAAACTGTGGCGAAAAATTGTATTGCCAGAGGTCGCGAGGTCCCCTGGACAGAAGAAATCTTACTGGCCCCCCTACTACCTCCATCGATCCACACACATGACGGTAAAGCGCTCTCCGCAGCATAGAATTTGCCAGACGCTTAAAATAGCCTAAGCTCTCCCAGCTACAGAAAACACCAGGTATTTGACTAGCCATGAGCCATCACATTTCATTGAACACACAACACAATCATGTCGTGAACCTAATCGAATCCTCGATCTATCTTATCGATCGAATTCTTAGATAAAATTACAGCCATCCATCAAGCTCGAAAAAGACCGCTAAAAATGGGTCAAAATCGGTAGTTGAATGGCTAACCATGAGTTGCATCCTCTGTCTCATGCTCAGGCCTGCAGTATGTCGTGTACGGCCACAGGGAAAAGGGGTGCCCCTTCCGGTCTCGTCAACACATGCATGCGGCCACACACCAGAAATACCAGCGAAACCAATGAACCAGTATAACCCATCATGCTCCGCAACAAAAAAAAATACACCCGTCAAGGCATGCTTACCCTCGTCCCCTCTTGAACCGTCAAAATTAATTCGACAGTCTGTTCACACACCAACCGTTACGCGCTGCAGGGCGCCACATGAGCTTGCCTTTGCTTGCCGAGCCTTTAGAGCGTTCGTAGATGTTTAGCTCCATGCGAGATAGATTACCAGTCATTGTATTTCGTATTGGTATCCCGGTAGGGTAGAGGCAAGAGACATGAGACAAAGGGGAGTGATCTCAGGGGCCGTATCGCCCCCGCACACAAGCCCAGCAGACAAAAAGCGGACTGACCTATCAATATAAAATATCAAAAGGCTCAATCGATACGAAACTGCATGTATGTAACTGTCGCACTGAAAATTCCGAATCAACAAATCAAGTATTGACCCCTCCCGCTTCATCTACGATCATTCATTTAGACTCGATGCAAACCTACTACTCAGTTATGGCCGAAAACGGAAAACACACTGTCCTGTTCCAAGGCAAAGTGGCAGTGTCAGCTATACTCATGGACGATTGCAAGCGAAGTCAACATCCTTTATTCGTCGTCAAGGGGCCGGCAGTTGCCTGCGCCGATGACACCAGATGACAATTACGAAAATGCAACACGCACCCCATGGACGATCACATCCCAACATTTCGATTTCTCGTTCATTCGTCAGGCAGCGCCTTGTCTTACGTGGAACCAAGTAACAAGCACAGCACATGCTGGGGCTCCGGAATTGGTCCGACAATGGTGGCCGGTAAGGTTCGCCGTTGGTGTGTAACTACATCACATACATATAACAGAGAAGACAACAAAGTGAATAAACACACCTGTGATCGTATGACGTGACGCAACAACGCGATCCTGGCACGAATTGGATCAAGACACAACCGCCTTGCCTTAACTCGTGGACGGTCGTGAGCGAAAAAAAAAATCGTCTTGTTGTGCTGTTCGATGGGCAGCTAGCCACTGGTGAGATAACGACAGCACACAGGACACCCCTAGCCTATGTACTGAATACACGCGACCAACCTACGCGCATATTCTCTCTACCTGTCCAGACCCGCGGTTCCACCACCATCCTATACTTAAAGTCAACAATATCGTCGACTTGGGGCCCTGCAGTTGCGACTCCCAGCCCGATGTATAATTCGTCACAGCTATCGATAACACCAAGATGAAAATCCAACCCAGGAAACTCTTAGTTGTTGAGAGAACTTTAATCCTTGTCGGTCCGATTCATCACGAGACTGTTCATGGGTTAGCCCACCGCCCACATGCCAGGAGAAATAATTCTACTGCTTCATGGTCTACCCCACAGGTCCATGGGGGTAGTCCATGTGGTCGTCCTCGGGGCAGCGCATGGGATAGCCCATCGGATAGTCCATGGCGTGGTCCTTGGGGTGTGTCATCGAGGTTGACCTGAAACCATGGGCACCCCGTGGCAATCGTATTATCTGATATGCGATACCCCATGGGATATGCCGTATGGCGGGTTAGCCCATGGGGCACCCTCATGGCTACACCAAGTAGGTAGGACAATGCGACTCCAGACTCCAGAACTATTCTGGAGAACAAGCATATCATTATATCATACCAGTACGCAAAATAGCATGCTGCATTACTACTTCCTGTAATTCTTTGTGGCACACTTTATATTCCTCGTAGACGGGACAACAGTATAACATATTTGAGCCTGATCCCTGATCCGGGTATCTTCTGTCTTGCGTGTGGTGCTACGGAAAAACAGCAGTAGTAGTGTACTTGAGGCCTGATCCGGATGTCTTCTGTCGTTTGACCGAACAACATCAAAACAGATTGCTATGTTGACGAGACAACAGCAATTACTTCCACCGTCCACCATCTACCAACGAATACAAATTGACGACAATTACAAATATCCTGCGCGAGTTCCTATAATAGCGACAGCTGTACAGCCATGCTATCTTTCCGCCTTTTCCTTTTGTTCTTTCTTTTCCAGACCCCCCTATTTGCCTAGCTGTGCAGTGAGCAAGAGCTGAACAGTAGTCATGAACCTATTTACCGTTATCATCGATCAATTAGATCACGTTGTTCGGAATATTTGCTCGCTCTGAAAACCCAATACAAAAATCAGACACGCGCGCGAAGCATGGGTGGAACTTTCGAGGCTCGGATTTGGGGAGGAAACCCGATGCGTTCTCCCCCCGGGGGTGGAGCCCCCGGAGTGGAAGGAGTCTCAGCCGTGACTCAAGCTATCGAGGCGATATCGGTGGAGGCCGGAACAACCCCCTGGAAAACATTCTTTACGAATTACAATTGATTTCAGATCGACCTTCGATCTCGACACAGAGCTATCTCACAGAGGGTTCTTCGATAGCGTCGGTGTGTGCGTTACTGAAGGCTGGTGCGCCAAAAACAGAGCAGCACCGCAGCAGGGCTCACCCTCAAGCCAGAGTCGTCTTGAACGCTCGAAATACATGTATGTAAGCACTACAGTAGTGCAGGAGTTTCCATGGCCTATATGGAAGCTTCCACTACTTCCATGCAAGATCCCGCTACTTCCACGGAAGTTTCCATGTACTTCCAAAAAAATAAAAGGAATTCAGTAGAGGCCAGAGATAACGTGCACGGATGTAATGGAGTAAGGGTAAACATGAAAGTTAATATTGGGTTACCCTTAAGTATTAGCAGACGTAACTGAGAGTCGATGGAAGTTGGTAGAAGCCGGTGGAAGAACATACGACATGTGGGAAGCTTCCATGTAAGTGCAAATAGGACCTTCCACGTTGTGGAATCCCTAGAACCTGGAAGCTTCCACTGCGTCCGAGAGCTTCGACTTTAATCATGGAAATCTCCATCACTTCCTTCATGGATCTTTCCACCACTTATTCAATGGAACATTCCACTTCAACTTCCATGGAAGTAATGGAAGCTTCTACGAACAAACAGTAGTGTAGACAAGACTCAAGTATCCAACGAATCATTCAGCTGATGCAAACGACGGACACCATCTTTGTCTTGGGTATCGTCCAGCTTTATGTCTGTATGGTTCGTACGAGAGCGGAAGACCGGCTTCGCATCCATGCGTTATAGAGTCGTATTATTAGTGGTATGATGCCATAGAGGTATGAGGTACTATCCAAGCGCATTATACCCACTCGGATTGTACAACAAACAAGGGCAGAGATGTACGTATGATACGAGTACCAGAGCGCGGATCTGTTGATTCAAACCCTAATTGGTCTTTATAACTACATGTCTGATCAAAGGTCACACCGCCACAGTGCTGTGGTCGGGTGCAGCCACAGGGAGCACTGTTCAGAGTTGCACCCGTAGCACGCTGCAGTAGCCTAGCGCAGCAGCAGCACCTATTTGCACACCCTGGACAGTAGATTCAACAACCGTCTATTGCTCGACAAGGAACAAGCGGGGAATCTATCGATGTCGGTTTTTGGCCACAATTTTTTTTTACTTTCCGGCCTCACTCGTAGGAGGTTTTACCCTCAGCGATCTTCTGGACAAGCCGTGGTCACAGGTGTCGTCCCTTCTCCCCCCCGGTACGTGCATTTAGATTTTGTCGCGCGTAGGCTTGAGCATTCCCACTGCTCGTCGATTTCCATCGAATGTACAGCTAACTCACGCTCTCGCGTTTTCCGCTGATCAATTTTGTGCAAGAAAAAGTCCCCACGAGCATGCACTCGGTGAGACTCGAACCCACGAAATTGATCTTGATTGGCTCGCGGATCACCTACCAAGCCACCGGGGACGCCGGCTGCAGTATTGGCTGTTGTAAACCTGGCGTAATTATAGTATCAATAGACTGGAGATACTGCCAATCGATAGACATTGTCCACCACAACAGATTGGGAATCATGTCCATCGATGGCGATTTCGGGCTGCAACAGACTATCCATCGATACGTACTGTTCACCACAATAGGCTGTGCATGGTACCCATCAATGTGGCCACTGGTGGCCGCAACAGGTTGTGGAGGACCTCATCTGAGATCGAAAGAGAGGATGGGCTGAACAAATAGTGCACCTGCCACTTGATGGATTATGATGCCTCTCTTGCTTTCGTACAAAAGTCGGCGGTCGGCGACATTGTCCTTTGATATCAACCATTGCACGGCATGAAGACGGCATGTGGAAATAGTCTATTGCGGAAACAAGTCCCAATAGCCCACTCTTGTGGGTGCGGTGGTGGCTATTGGTGTGCATCTATTGTTGGTGGCAATAGCTATGATATCGCGAGAAATTAATATTAGTCCATTGTTGAAAATATTAGCTATTGCTGGATAGCTTGCACAAGATATTACGGTCGACAATGGCTATCGATAGATACCCCACACAATCTACGTTGCCGCCAGTGGCTATCGATGGACACTGCTGTACCCAATCTATTGCCATGGACACTACAAATACGTAGACGGTGTTGCCAGTCTTTGTGGTTAACGATGGCATGATACGCACGATCTGGGAGCTACAGGAGTAGCAGTATTCTATGTGCTTTCTGTTGACCAGGGTGTGAGCACTTTCAGACATGATTTGTCACATGGTTATATTTGTCCATTGCCCAAAAGATCAAAATATATTGCTGCCGATAATGTAAATCGATATACAGCATTGCCGGTCTGTTGTGGTCGACAATGGCCGTCGTTTTAGTTTATTTACAAATGGTACCGGATGGCATGTGCTATGCTGCTGCGGCTGTTTGCAGTTGTCAAGCATGTTTTTTATCGCGTTGTATCATATCGTATGTTCGATGCTGTCGGTATACGTAGAAGGTCTCCTTTAGTATTCGTGCTGCTGTTGTGCGAAACAAGTGGCAGTAAAGAGGAAACGACTGTACCGTGAGGCAGACCCAAAAGAGTGAAGGGCCGAGGAACCAGATGAGAGCGAAAGCACATGAAGGTGTTATTGAGAACGTTTGAGTCGTCTTCCGGGCTTTATTTCGTGGTCATACCTATTTTAATTTTTGATGGATGGCAACACTTTTCATTGCTTGTTCATTGATTCCGATCCCAGTGTTTCCTTTCTTTGCACTCAAACGCGATGTATTTTAGATGTACTCCTTTGCAACACCGTCGCACTTATGGCCTCGCTTTGCCTACATCCTTGGTACTACGGGAATGCACATAGCCTGCCGCGGCAATGCCCTTATGTGTACTACAGTATGTACAGTGGTGATCCCGTTGTAAGGTATACTTCAAAAGGCGAGTACGGCGATAAGGCGACCTAAAATGGTTTGACACGGCTAGGAGTTCATACGAGGCGAGTGTCCTCATATAGGTTTTACCTATATCGGGCGGCTCGCCCTATATAGGAACTCATAATGGTACATTATAAGGCAGGCAATCGCCTTATACAGACGAAACCGACACAGAAAAAAGCATCAAGCCACCCTAAGGCACTGTCCCTACCCTCGCCACACAAGCAGTCCATTATTTTCGCAACTGCTACTACAACTCTCCGTGCAATATATGGTTTTTCAGACATGTCGGCAACCTTCGGCCAGTTGGAAGAGTGTGCCAAAGCCAGCAGCAACGGTTAGACGCCATGCGCTCCCGCCCCCCCCCCTCCCCCTCCCCCCTCTTCCCCCCGTTCATATCCATCTCTCTTCCTGGGCCGCCTTTACCGCACCCATGAGTTCTTTCTCTAGGATAAAGTATGGAAACCAGATAATTTGGTGTGACCCGTGTGTGGTTCGAGTGTTGTGGGGTGAAGTATATCATAGCATTGCAGCATTCTTTCCTATCACTACGTATCGCGTTAAGGGCACTCGGGCGAGTGTCGCTATACCTCGCTCAACACGTGTGTTTTGCTATTCCCCGACATCACCGTATTCAATGGCAATATGAATTGTCATTCCGGCGGTCACAGCGAGCACAACGCATTTATGATGATTTTTTTTCAGCGCACTCAGGCCCCTAATAATAGATCCCTACAGTATGCATTTTCTCTGCTCTGCCTCCATTCGCGCCGCTGAAGCAAGAATAATAAACGTCGACACATTGCTGAGTACCCGGGAAAAATGCATGCACTCAGGTGCCTGGTCGTCAACATAGCAATACCCGGCCGGTAGGAAAGGTTATGGCCCGGACTCCAGACTTGGCGGATGCCCCAAGGGATCCATCTCTAAGTACGAGTGCAATAGCAGTATGAATCGAACCGCGCCCCTCTCGCCCCCAAACATGTCAGGAGATGGCAGTTTTCAGCTTCATTAGTACCACGTTTCAAAGCTCCAACGCTAAAACTAGTTTATGTTATCAAGTATATATCGGCGGCTGTCCGCCACACTTGAACTACGGTAGTGTGTGTATTTATGCTTGTCTAGACCATCGTCCGTCACAAGCCTAAACTGCCGTCTCCTGCGGTCCTCTTCCCCTGGTGCCAGAACTGTAGTATATTCCGTTTAGACCGCCGTCTGTCACGTTGTCCGCTACAGACGTAAACTTCTCGCTGCTGACACATTTGTTCACAAGTGCCGGACGGTGCTCTACGAAATGGCCGGCTTTTTCTGGGCTGATTGCGTTGTAGTGGTGACTACATATGATCTTGAATTTTCGTATGTTTTTCGTTCTTCTGTCGCTTTTTCACTCTTCTCCGTTCGTCCTCCTTCCCGCCGCGTCTTTTGTCGGTGCGCTATGTATTCTCCCAGCGGATCTGCCACTGGCACAACATCAGTGCGTGCAAGTGACGTCGCCGGTCATGCGCTAACGAACCTACGGAAAAAATCGTGCGAGCTGTGCTTGGACTGCCTTGGATGAGGTAAAATTCTTTGCGATACGGTCTTCAAAGCTTCCAGCTCACCTCGCCTCCATCTTCCAACCAAGCCTTCCATGGATAAAGCGAGGAACGCGCCTCACGAGATAAAGTTTCCGTGACAATAAAAACAAACGGAGGTCGTGAAGTCCGCCGCACGTGGTAATTATCGGCACGGTCTTCACGTGTAGCAGGGGCACCAGCAGCCCCACCAGCACCAGAGGTTGTACTACTCGTCGTACTACTCGTCGTACGACATAAACAGTTCACGTCCCGCCCTTTCTCTCGTGGCACTGTGATACGCCCCGCAAAATCCACCGGTGGAAACGCCAGCCGTTTTGGGTTTTTTAGTTTCTGACGTTGAGAAGGCAAGGGGTTAACGCCTGCGCTCGCCACCACCACCACTGCTGCCGCCATCGTCGCCTCCACCCCCGCCGCTTCCATCGCCACCGCCCCCGCCGTCACATCCACCACCACCGCGGCCATCGTTGGCATCGTAGTCTGCATCGTTGTCGTCGCTGTCGTCAACCTCATCGTGTTGTACAGGGGGCGCGCCAAAAATCGTCGTTCTGGTCAGCTAGTGGTCCGTCACGCGCGACCAAGACCACCACCAGCAACATCGGCTCCACCAGCATCAACACTTGCATCAACACCAACATCGATACCAGCATCAGCACCAGCATCAGCACCAGCATCAGCACCAGCCACAAACGGCAAACCAGCGACGAATCCAGGTCGACCAATCGACGGACGACCTTCCGTTGCAACCCCGTCACCACCGCCGCTATCCTTACCACCACCATCACAACCACTACCACCGCAACCACCATCACAACTACCGCAACCACCACCAAAACCACCATGCCAAGCGGCCGCACATCAAAGACAGCAACCGACATGGCTCCCCTTCCACCCATCAACTCTAACGATGCCGCTCGGGCGCGCGCTGAGCGGAAGGGCAAACTCGCGGCATCCCGTGCGCGTATCGCTGCCGTCGCCGCTGCAGCGGGTGGTGGCGGCAGCGGTGGCGCTTCTTCGGGTGGCAGTAGCAAAAAGGACGCTCTCCAGCAAATGCGCAAGCTGAGGAACAGGGAGTCCGCTGCTCTCTCTCGCGGGCGTGAGAGCGGACGCGTGGGGGAGCTCGAGAACCAGGTAGAGGCGTTGGAAGCGGAAAACCGACAGCTTCGGCAGCGTGTCTGTCACTACGAGAGCCCGGTGCTGGAAAAAGAAAGAAGCGACAGCGCCGATGGCGGCGACGCCCTCGACGCCGCTGGCGCCGATATTGAGGAGGAGGAGAAAGAGAGCAAAGAGGAAGCTGATGACGATGGTGACAATAGTGACTTGCTTCATTCAGAGGCACCGGGGAACCCACGTATGTGGACTCCCGCTGCCTCTTCCGCGGCCTGCTTCGCGACGGCGTCTGGCAATAGCGCCCCTACCACCGCCGGCGCTGCCGCCGCCGCCCCCAATAGTGGGTTCTACGGGTGCTCGATACCGCACGCGGGTGCTTCCAGTGCCGCTTGTGGGGCTGCTTACGGCGCTGCTCACAGTGCAGCTGCTAGCTTTAACATGATTTCGCGACCAGCAGTGTTTGCGTGAACACCCCTAATTCGGCCGGATGAAACCTCCCAAACCGCCCCCCCCTCTAAAACCCACTATAACCGCTTCATCTCTTATCCCTGCACCCTCAGCACCTGCCCCGCACTCCTCGTTCCGTTCCCCCCTCGCTGCCTCTCATCCCTCGACCACTATCTTCACTTGTGTCTCGTCCTATATACCACCGCCCATCTCTGGGTGTGTGGAGTATCGGGAACGAGGCGAGGGTGGAGGAGGAGAGTAGGGGGGGGGGGGGGGGGGGGGGGAGAGGGGTTAAGTGTGGGTAATCAGCAATGGAATATATTTCAAAGCGCTTTTAATGAGTGGACGCACCTTGGGGCTGGCCGAAACTTAAGTCTTCCGGCAGCGGAGACAATCACAGCTATGCAGCAACAGCACCAACAGCAGAACCAGCAACAGCAGAACCAGCAACAGCACCAGCAGCGGCACCAGCACCAACAACACCACCAACAGCTGCAGCACCAACAGCAGCAGCTCCAGCTGTATCAGCAACACCAACAGCACCAGCTGTATCAGCAACACCAACAGCAACAGCAACAACAGCGATATCTGGCTCAGCCGAGAACTTCGGCCGCGGCGGCAGCAGTGGCAGCGACGGCGGTGGACCACGCGACTTACGCGGCGAACCCAGGGGGACAAACGCAGCACCAACACCACCCAGCTTCAGGAAGTTCACAATATCCCGCACAGTCAGCCTACACTAACCAAGGGTACGGCATGCTGGGAGGGGTAGAGGCGGGGGCGAGGGCGGGAGTGAGGGTGGGGGCGGCAGAGCCGGAACCACGCACTTGGGTACCCGCCGCGACATCGGGCTTGGCTCTCGCGGGTGGTGGTGGTAGTGGTGGCTACGATGACAATGAGGAGGAAGACATCGACTACATGTTTGCCGAGCTCATGGCAGAGGACGGCACAGAACATTTGTAGGGGGGGGGGGGGGGGGGCGGGGAAAGGGGGACAAAAATGTGGGGGGGGGGGGGGGCGAGGAGAGGAAAGGGGAGGAAAAGGGGAGGGGGGGGGGGGGGGGGGAAGTGAAGCGAGTACATGCATCGTTACAGAGCGGTGACGGTAGCCCTGGGGGATGGAGCAGGGTAGGGGGGATATATTATCACTAAGCGAGTCGTTGTTCATGTTCTTTGATCAGCGTCGGCGGCAGTAGCGGTATTGACGGCGGTGGTTGTATCGCATCGATACACAGCGAGACGCTGTTATTGTCGCTTCGGCGGCTGCGGTTGCGGCGGTGGCGACGGTGGCGGAGTCGGAGGGGGGCGGAGCGTGGGAAATAACGGTATCATTAACGAGAGAGGCGCTGTTGATACCTCTAGTCAGCGTTGGCGGCGTTGATGGTGGCTTCTGCGTTGGTGGTTCCGGCAACGGTGGCGACGAATGCGGCGGCTGCGGCTATGGCAGCGGCGGCGGTTGATATGATGGGAGGAGAGAGTACAGCGGGGCAGATTGATGTATTGTTTCAGAGCGAGACCTTGTTCATGCCTCTTCGGCGTCAATGATGACGACGACGGTGGCAGCGGTAATGGCGGCGGCGGTGGCGCCAGGGGCTGAGCGGTGGGAGTTAGAGTGCCACTACAGAACGGAACGCCGTTGATATTCCTTGGGCTACGATGGGGGCGGGGGCGGGAGGGGGGGATCGTGGTGGAGAAACGTGTCATGACAGACTGAAGTATTACTGGTATCCCTGAGCGGTTGCGGCAGTAGCGGTAACGGCGGCTGTGGGGGCGGGGGCGAGGGCGGTGGTGGGGGCGTCGGAGCGTATGGGGGAGAAACTGACCGTTGTAGACCCAACGCTGTTGATGTACCTTGGTCAGCAGCGGCGGCAGAGATTGCGGCTGCGACAGCGGCTGTGGCGGTGACTGTAGTTGCTGCGGTGGCACTTGCGGCAGAGGGACCAGCGGAGCGGGGAGGAAGAAATACGTCGTTTCAAAGCGAGACTTTGTAGATGTCCCTTGGGCGGCGATGGTGACGGCGGGGGCGATGGCGGAGTGGGCGCAGGAGGACTAAATGTGTCGTTAGAGAGAGAGGTGCTGTTGATGTCCCTTGGGCGGCGTTGACGGCCATGTTAGTGGTGATGGCTGGGCGGGCTGGGGACGGTACGCGAGGGGAGAAATACAGCGTTACAGAACGAGGTGCTAATGATGTCCCTTGAACGGCGGCAGCGGCGGTGGTGGCGGCGGCGACGGGGGGGGGGTAGAGGGGGGGGGAGTGTTAGAGCAACGCACCGTAACAGAACAAGGCGCTTGTGGTGTCCCTTGGGCGGCGGTGGGGGCGGCGACGGGTTCAGTTGAGGCTGCAGCTGAACCGCCGAGGGCGGTGGTGGGGTAGGGAAGGGAGACGCTGTCGTTACCCCTTAGGCAGCGACGGCGGTCATGGCGGTGGTTGCGCTGGCGCCAACGCTGGGGAAGAGGGATGCGTGTCTCCTTACAGAGCGAGATGAGGCGATACGAGTGATGGTGCTCGCGCGAGTTGGAATTCTGGTGTTCCGCCTGGATCAACGTGGTAGCACCTTCTGTGATTCTTTACCCGGCCGGTAACGTCGGCAGTAGCAACAGCAGGGGGGCATGGGGGACGGTGAGCAGAGCCGGCCGGAAGGGGGTAGGGGGTCGACAAGGTGGTGTATTTTACCTACCGTACAACGGGTGCGAAAGAGACGAGCATAACTATCGTACCGAATGCCTCAGTCTTGAATTCGTGGTCTGCTGCGTAGATGCTTGAAGTTCTTTTTTATTCTATGTGAGGGGAGGGGGGGCAGGGTTATGGGGCGAACATTGTCCGCAATGCGCGCACGCGCGCCACGTAACGAGGGGGTCTGGTGTTTGGGATGGAGATGAGAGTTACGGGTTGCTCGACGGCTTTCATGTCGTATATAATTTTTCTTTGGGAGTATTTCTACACGGAGGTTATGATTGGCTCGTTATTTCGAGGATATTGTGCCCTGTACGTTTGTTGTAGACATGCATGTATGTGGGTAATAACGGGCAATATCGCGCCATCGGGAGCTTAGTCTGTTATTCCCTGAGCAGGTTCAGTTTCCTGCCGGTACGTGATACGAGGTGCGTTTGGACCTTTGTGTACATCTGAATGTCCCACATTCATTCGATTAGACTGTTAATGTTTCGTCCGTTGACCGCCGGCGAGGTTCCCCTCATCATGTGTCTGATGTTTGTTTTGTTTTACCTTATCTGGCACCAGGTATCTTTGGTGTGTGTGCGCTGAATACCGATTTCGGAGAGTCTATGCGCTATAGTATACCAGTACGCGGCAGCACCAGCAAGCAGCAGGAGCGGCAGTACACTACACGTGGACTCTTGATTGGGGGGGGGATCATGAGGAGCGCAATCGCAGCGTGCGCGGGCCGGGTGTCGGATTCTTGACAAGCAGGGGTGGATAAGATGGGGATGCGGGTGTGTATGGTTGGATGATCGGGATGACGTTTTATGTATACCCCGCGAGCTTCCTTGACTTTAATTATGCGTGCCGTGGTGTTGCTTCTTTTTTCATAGAAGTCTTGTGACATAGCCATGCATACGAGTCCAACATTTTTTATTGCCGCGGATACAAACCAATGATAGTTTCTGAAGCTGCACAGCCTTCTCACAATGAAACGGGGCCGGGGCGTGTTGGGTTTTCGCATATTTGACAGCTGAACCTACGTACGTACTTTCAGCTTAGCCTTGAAGAAATGCGCTCGTAGCTAAGATGACTGCGTGCGCTCAATTTCATAGATTGTTGACCTTGTGGTCCACTTTGGTTCGTGCCAGTATACGTTGTGGTCGGTGAAGTGGAGGGTGATGAGTGGAGGGTCGTCGTTCTTCATTGTTCTATCAGAGGTGCACTGTTGTGGGGGATGACGCGATAATCGTTTGTCTCATGAAAACATGATGACGAATTATCATCTGCCCTGATTTTGTTCTTGTTTTTTACATGAGGAAACATGATATTGTTTATGTGTGCGGGCTAAAAAAGGCCCTCAGTTGGTTGCAGCTGATGTCCACTTTTTTAACGAATATTATTTTGGATACCATCAATCCGTCGACGTAACGTCAACATCTGTAAGTGCCTGTCAACTTGAGTTACCGACTCTGGGCAAAGGCGAAACCTTGCTGTTATCATGTTTTGGCGTCCCACAATGTGTAGCGTAAGCTTCGATGTCGAACACTCATTGATCACCCTCATATATAAATGCTGATATTTTGTCTGTCTGTAATTGAGTAGCGCGATCCAGAGCGCTTCAGCCCCGCCTTCCCCCATAGGTAGGGAGGCTGGGTGCCACAACCAACAGAATATATCGGGTCTCGCGCCGGGCCAAGTCCTGGCCGTCGCGTGCTGAGCTTTCATCCAATTCCAAGGACAGACGCTACAGATGGTAATGTAAGGACCGTGTAGGCTCTACATTTATTTCCCAGTGGTCCTTATGTATCCGTTCAGATTGGTACAAAAAAGCACACTACAAGTAAGTACTGTCATGGTCTCGCGAGTCTCGCCATCCGGAGTGTTTCAGTCCCGCCTCGCGGCATCGATAGAGCACGTACCATGAGCTGGAATACGTTGTAAATGCCGGAAGTTAAGCATCTCGCTAGCCGGCGCAGTTTTGCCCCCGCCAAGGTGTGCCTGCAAAGAGCGGGCGACCCCTAGAGAAATGTTCGTAGAGTCCAAGCCTGGATGCCCTGACCACCACGTGGTCTGATGAGTTTCTTTATAATCGTTGTATTAGAGGACAGAGGAGGGGAGAGAGAGCGGAGCCTAGCTCGTAGCTCGGAGCAGAGAACGGAGCAGAGAACGGAGTGCTCAAACTCTCCTCGTGAACACACGGCATAATTCATAATAACGCCTGCGAAGATATACGCAACCCTCTACAACTTGTAACCGTCGCTGCTGGAACGATCCAAACGAACACCCTCCCTGGCTCTTCACAACAGTGACGAGACCGAAAAGACATTCAAGACTTGCTAGGACCTAAGAACAGCCAACGACAGTCCCGCAGGAGGAAACCCGGCCACCGGGTCAAAACCCCCTGTATAACACATATACTCCAAACCATTGCAATTGAAACAACGGCCGCGTTCCAAACGATGACCATGGCCAGAAAATAAAATGCCAAGCGGTGCCCTACTCCCCCATGCCCCTCAAAGTAGCGCAGGGTTGGCGACCTGACAAATTTTTTCCTCGCATCACTCAAACATGGTACTCATCGAATAATGCTCATACCCCTCACTCAACCTCCAAAGGCAGATTCAACAAGAACCTACGATGAGACTTAAAAGGGGTCGCAGCAAGGGATTTCGTCAAAATATCCGCGTGCTGTTCTTCCGAAGCTACGAACTGAATGTCGATCTTCTTAGCACGAAGTAGCTCTCTGGCAAAATGAAAACGCACGTCGATATGCTTACTCCGAGCAGAACTAAGAGGGTTTTCAGCCAACGCTATGGCTCCCTGGTTATCCTCGAAAACCCGAACACATGATCCGCGTAGCTCTGGACAGATAAACGACAACACCGCGCCCGTAAACAAAGCTTCCTTCACCCGTTCACCCAGGGCGACATACTCTGCTTCTGCTGTCGACAACGTAACACACCTCTGCGTACTACTTGCCCAACTGACGGCCGCACCCCCTAGGGTAATTACCGTCCCCGATACCGAGCGCCTATCGTTCGACTTATCCGCATAATCAGCATTACTATACGCAGTCAAATCCAAACCCGAGCCCCGTACAAAAGTCAATCCCATAAACCTGGTCCCGTGGAGGTAAGCCATAATCTTCAAAACTGCCTTCCAGTGCGGTTGTGGGAGTGGCGCGCCACAGCACGCACAGCGTTCGAGATGTCCGGCCTCGTCATGGTCGACAGCCACATCAAGCTTCCCACAGCCTCCCTGTACGGCCAGTCTCCTCCAAGTTCGCCCTCCTCTCTTGGACCTAGTTCCACACCGGGGGTCGCGGGGATATCAGAGGATGAGTTAACACCAAAACGATTCAGCATGCTCTCAATGAACGCCTTCTGCGTAATCTCCAATGTCCCCAGTTCCCAGTCGCGTTTGAAAGCACAACCAGTGTACCAAGTCAGTTCGCCAAGGTTATTCGTGGGAAATTTCATAGCTAGCGCGGCATGGAAATCTCTACATGTCTCATCCGATCCTGCGATCACGATGTCATCTTCATGAACGGCCATGATCAGTTCTACCTTGCCGTCCACAACCATGCGAAACACACACGGGTCAGACCTACACTGCTCCATTCCGTACTCTACCACGGTCTCTATCAATAATCCGGCCCACTGCCGTCCGCTCTGCTTTAGACCATGCAGTGATCTGTTTAGGCGGACGATCTTTCCTGACATGTCACCACACCCACCGGGCAGTTTCATGTATATCTCGGCGTCGAGTTTCGCGCGAACAAAAGCTTGTGCGACGTCTATAGGAAAAATCTTTAACCATGTTCATTTGCAACAGCCGCCAGAATTTTAACTGACGCTGACGAGGGAGTCGGTGCAAACGTTTGAAAATAATCTACATCCTGCACCTGGCTAAAACCCTTAGCCACAAGTCTGGCCTTTGTCTTTACTATCAAGCCATCCTTATCCGTCTTGTAGGTAAACACCCACTTCGCACCTACAGGTTTCCGCCCTTTTGGCGGTGTCGCGGCTTCGTACGTACCGGTCGTTTTGTGACCGTCCAACTCAATTTTCATGGCCTCGTGCCACGCCGCTTTGTATTGAGAACGCTCTACATCTGCTACGGACTGTGGGGGCGGTTCTACGTCTTCCGGGAAACCACTCGGCATGCACACGCTCAACTCCCTTTCGTTCTCCACAGCAGGTCCTCCGGCCATCAAAGCCACTGCGTCCTCCGTCGTCCAGGGCGTACGATCCAGCATACTCCCAGGCTTCGTCCACGACTCGTACGCTGCCGCAAGCAGCGCGTCTGCGGCTCCTTCATCCATCCTTACCTGGTGCACAGCAGGTTCACCCTCCAGGCGTTGGCTTTGACCCCGGGTCCGGCCCCGTACAAGCCGGCCCTAGCTGCTGAGCTCGTGTGCGGTCCTCCCCGACAGGACCGCGGGGGGATCCTCACCGTTCCCTTGGACGGTGTCGGAGGCTGATGCTGCGCCCGGGTCGTTTCCGGCCCTCCCTGCCGGGACCGAGGAGGCGTCCACGGCGCCCCCTTGAGACGAACCCATCGTCTCGGCTGTTTCGGCCCTCCCTGCCGGGACCGAGGAGGCGTCCACGGCGCCCCCTTGAGACGAACCCATCGTCTCGGCTGTTTCGGCCCTCCCTGCCGCGACCGAGGAGGCGTCCCACGGCGCCCCCTTGAGACGAACGCATCGTCTCGGCTGTTTCGGCCCTCCCTGCCGGGACCGAGGAGGCGTCCACGGCGCCCCCTTGAGACGAACCCATCGTGTCGGCTGTTTCGACCCTCCCTGCCAGGACCGAGGAGGCGTCCACGGCGCCCCCTTGAGACGAACGCATCGTCTCGGGTGTTTCGCCGCCGGCCTCGCCGGCGGCAGGTGCCTGCTGTGCGCGCTCCAGCATAAACGCGTCCAGGTCAAAACCCCACGTGCCGGGACCGAGGAGGCGTCCACGGCGCCCCCTTGAGACGAACCCATCGTCTCGGTGTCTGATTCCCCTACGGGAATGTACTGTAGTGGATCATCCGACACGAAAGCAGGCCAGAAACCCACTCCTTTGGCGTAATACCGAGCATCTCTTGTCCAGGGGTTGAACGCAGATTTTAGCCCACTAAACGATGGCACAGGAGTGTGTTTGAAGGCCAAATGGCGCGATAGAGGCAGATCAAATCCACCACCCAACTCACCGCCAGGGTATGCACCCCATCCTCCTGTCCTCCCATGCTGGTCTGGATGACCCCTCGGTGGGCCAACCTCGACAGGCAACGCAGTTCCTCCGCGTCCAGTTGCTCCCAAATCTGGCGAGGCGCCCTCACGCAAATTTGTCTCTTGTTCTGCTGCAATCTCTCTTACAGCAGTGGGTACTGCCCCTTGTGGGCTCTCCCCTACAGCAGCGCTACCCTCAGCGCTGCCGGACTCCGATCGACCAATGCCTGCTTCAACAGCAGCAGTAGTCTCTCGTACTTCAGCTCTTGGGCTTTCCCGTACAGCAGTGGTTCCTACCTCTGCTGGACTTTCTCCTACAGCAACGCTGCCTTCAGCGCTGCCTGGCTTCGATCGACCGTTGTTCCTCATGAACTCGGTCATCATTTCCCTCATGGCGTTCAGCATCGACGCCTCGCTGTTCTCCATCGCCAGTTCGATCTCGCGTCGCAGCGTTTCAACGTCACTTGGAGAGTCGCGCTCTTCTTGAGCCGATCCCTTCGAGGGCATCGTGGGCTTCTGGTACTAGACCTCAAACGTTCAAGTAGCACTAGTGTGTTCGTAGAGTCCAAGCCTGGATGCCCTGACCACCACGTGGTCTGATGAGTTTCTTTATAATCGTTGTATTAGAGGACAGAGGAGGGGAGGGAGAGCGGAGCCTAGCTCGTAGCTCGGAGCAGAGAACGGAGTAGAGAACGGAGTGCTCAAACTCTCCTCGTGAACACACGGCATAATTCATAATAACGCCTGCGAAGATATACGCAACCATCTACAACTTGTAACCGTCGCTGCTGGAACGATCCAAACGAACACCCGGAAGAATGCTGTGTGTGCTACTCCTCCGAGGTATTGGCAGCCCCGGTGGTCCATCTCGGCGAGTGGCCTCACCTACTATTCCGGCTGCCATGCTACGCAGCTCTCAGTGTCCGACCGGGGCCAGCCTACGTTTTCCGGTGTGCCGGGCAACCGTAACAATCAGTCGAAGAGGTAGGAAATCCCACTGGCAACACAGGTTACTGTGGAGGCGACAGCGGTCGCACGGCGAGCGATGTAGGCTAAGGAGGGGGGGTCATCCACCAGGGCCACACTCGATGGGAAGAGAGAGCTATTAATAGTGATAAACAACAGATTGTCACGTTGGTAGCCCCTCCCTCAACGAGGCATCCCCGGACCGTGGCTATGTCTGGTCGCTGACTACGGTAACGCCGTCCGGTGCAATGACCGCTTCCGGCGGCTTCAAGAATGGCACACCTGTCTAGGGGTGGGCAGCCGTCGGCAGCGTGGCCGCGACAACACGCAGTGTCGGCGTTGACGACAGGGTGGCGGTCGCGGAATCTTCGATGGAGGCGGTGCGAGCATCGGTCTGGCCGACAGAGGTTGCTGCGATGGTTGGGACTACTCCGTTGGCGGAGGCTTCCTTGGACGCGACACGGACGTCGCCGGTTTGGTCGTTGGCATAATTAAAGGCGCCACCCGCGGAGTTTGCGAACGGTGGCCGCGGCGGCGCGGGAAACTCCTTCTCAGGGAGTGTGAAAGAGGCCATTTGGCATCAGAAGGGCCGTGGTAGTGCGATTCTGTCTTAGCTGGCTGCGACTGATGCGAAGAGCCTAGCTGCTAGGCCGGCAACGGTATGGACAAGTGGTGGGGGTGACTCTGTTATTGGTATCGAGGACTCCGATGTCCAGCGTTTACATATGGACTCGGTGTCGGTTTTGCCATTGTCGACTGGCTGCTTGATCAAATGAGTTGATGTTACTAATGTATTTGTTTCATATTTCGCGTTCCGTGGGCTGCCACCTCTGCCTTTTCCAGTGCTCATTGTGCACGACATTCAAACACGCGCCAATGCGTACGAGTACGTACTGTGGACCCAGAGTTTTTGAATTAAGCGGTCAGACAAACAGACACACTCTATTCGAAGTTTTTGTCATGGAGATCCCAAGATCCCAAGGTAAATAAAACTGGGAGATCAGCTCGTCGTATCGAACGTCCACTCGTACGTAGTTTAAGAGCATCGAATTACACATCATTTGACAGCGATGAAAGCACCGCCTCTCGAGCCCCCCCCCCCCCCTCCTCCCCCGGAAACATCCTTGAAGATGCCGACCTTACCGCGTGGTTGCGACCTAGCCAAGACTATTGCAGTACTACAATCACGACCGACCGCCATCTCCCAAACACCACTGCTACTACCACTATCACTACCACCCACCTACCCCCGTACCCTACAATCGTTTCTGCTCCGAAGCCTGGCTGAAACGCTATAAATATACGATCATCATCATCACAATCACAATCATAATCACCACCACCATCGCTTTTACCACCACACCACCACCACCACCACCCTGTTTGTTGTCGCTAGTATCTGGTTGAAACGCGCTGATTGGCTGCCGGCTTCCCGCGCAGAACAGTCCCCAAATCATAACGCCAGACCAATAATAACAGTAGCGACGACGACGATAACGACACAATTCATGTAAAAACATCCCAACATCAAAAACACGTACCGCATCAAACGACCTCTAGTACGCACGAAGGGACTGCTTTTAGGTTACCACGAATAACAACAGGTCCAAAAATCATCCCCCCTTCCATTCGAAGGCCTCCCTCTTTCAAAGAACGAAAAAAGTCTCCCCTAGCAACCTTGGCGAGTCGCGCAAGCACAGTAGTTTTTTCAGCTCAGTGACAAATATTATTAGCGAGATTGTCGACGACTCGCCCCCGCTGCCTATCTGATGTCTTGCTACTGCCACTGCTACCACAACCATTTGAACAACCACGAAAACAGTTTTGCTCAGTCACCAGCCAAGTACAAAACATCCCGGGCAACATAAATTACTCCCCTACGCGCACCCCTTTCCTCTCTCGATATCGCCTTTGCTTAGTTACACCGACTGACTGACTGCTGACATACCAAGTACGGTACAAAATAACTCCCCCCCCACCCCCACCCCACCGCGCTGAGACATTCCAACTAAACTTAACACCCTTTTGACCTTTCGAGACAATGCAGAGATAACCGAACAAAGATACGAACGAAAACAAATAACAACGACGACTCAAGCATCCATTGGGCACGTGTGGCAACCCGAAGCTCCTTAGCTGGGTGCTGGGGCACTCGATACACCTAGTATCGGAACTGTCTTGTGTCTCAGGGGGGGAGTTTAGTTTCACAGCACGCTCAGTAGCATGATGGGTGCTACTCGTACTTTTGCTAGTTTTACTGGAGATATATAAATTGCTCAGCCTATACGTTGAATGGCGGTTCGCGAGTAGGAACCCGCGCTCAAACTCGCGGCAGTTTTTTCTGTCGTTGTAGCCGAGGTCCCGAAAAGAGAAAACACAAAACAACGAAACTTTCCTCTACAGCGGGAAACGCTATAGGGGTGATTAGACCGCAACAAACAAGAATGGCATCGCATTTATTCACTGCCAACCTTTGCCCTTGCCCTCAACGCCAAAAAATTACCGGGAAACCCATTGGGAAACCCTGTCGTTCAGCACACCGGAGCTCGTTCCCACTAGCCACCAGTAGGTGATGCACGCATATTCCTCCCCACCGCCCCCCACCCTCAGCCAACGAACGCGTGTATGAACCCCTACCTTGTTGTACAAATCAGGTAAGCGGGGCGGCGCACGGGATAGGATAATGTGGGATGGGGGCAAGGGGGGGCACACTGAGGGGGGGTGGGGGGACAAAAGCAAGCATCGATTGTCAACAACAATGACTAGATCAACAGACAAGAAAAGACATATATAGAGATATAGATAGATAGACAGATGGACTGACCGACAGACTGATATATCGAAAGACACATCGGTACGCAAAAAAATAGGTAGATAGAAATGTAGATAACAGACAGACAGACAGACTGATAGACTGACAGACGGACAGGCAGACAGGTAGACTTATAGATAGATATATGGTCTAGACCTATACAGGTAGACCTAGGGGTATACCTAGATATACTGTAGGCAGACCAGTCCTCATCGTGGTAATGAGGACGTCTGCTATGTCGGGGAGTTCCATGTCTATCCCTATACCTGGCTCTGTATGCCGTGTGGTCAGCAACTGAAAAATATTGAAAGCGTTGTCAGGATCGACGTTCTAAATTATCCGCCTACCTTACACGTAGCTTTAGCGGATCTCGCCAAAACGACCACAATAGAAGTAGGATGGACACGCCGAGACCCAAAGAATACATGATCAGCAAAGCTGGGGAAGGTGGGGGGAGGAGGCGACGCCGTGCTATCTGAAAAGAAAGAATGCTTCGTACAGACCATCTGCCCGTCTTGTCCGTCCGCCACGGACGAAAGCAAACATCGCAAAAACTTACATATCGCTACTGCTGTGCTGTGCTGTACTGTGCATGCCCAATTGTACTGTATTTACCCAATATAGCCTTGTTGATTGAACCCCCTTCCGTCGAACCCAAAACACACCGTCCGTGAAAATGAAAATCCTTTCATGCGGAAACCCATCGGGAAATCTATCGGGAAATTCATCAAGCAAGCCTGATCTAGGGCAAGATGAGGCCGTAAACAGCAAGCAAGACTTGTCTCGAATTGCTCACTACCGACCATAACCTTCAACCCTCTTTTTTCCAACCCACACTATCTGCCCAGAAAACCCACCGCCAAACCCATTAGGCAGGATAAGATCCCAAGCACAATTATCTTGCATTTGGCCATCACCAACCGTAGTCCTTACCCCCCTCTCCCCGAACACAAACAATATGGCGGGCAAACCATTGGGATATCTTTCGTGAAGCCCATCGAGGCTCCCTTCTACCCATGACCCTTACCCCCCCCCAACTCAAACAATCTGCCGGGGAATTCATTGGGAAACCCAATCGAGAAGCCAATCGAGGCTCATCACTAAAAACGGTCCTTACCCCCCCCCTCCTTCCCAACGCAACAATATATCGAGAAACCCATGAGGGTCCCTGCTCGATATCGGCACATCCAGTGGGGAGCGTTACTGGGAAACCTTATCGGGGATGATGAGACCATAAGCAAAACTTGTCCGAGGGTTTTCCCCAGATCAGGCGCAGCGGTAAGCTACTGTTGCTGCTCTGGACATCAAGGCAACACCTCTAAACAGTAAAGGCACAAAACGGTCGTTTTTTGTCTGGCCAATACCCAATATCACTATCAATAGAAGAACGAACGCCAACCTTTGGCGTTACCCTCCCATCCCACCAAAAACATAAAAGTGTGAATCATGCCGCCCCCTAAAAACATTTGATCGCTCTATAGTGGGCGTCCCGTATGCATCCAGCAAATCACAGCAGAACAGAGCCGGGAAAAATGCTGGGCAGAGTAGAGCACAGCCGAGCCGAGCCGAGCGCAGCACTGGAGAGCAGAGCAGAACACAGCCGAGCACAGCAAATAAATCGTGTCGGGTCGGGTCGATCGATGCGTTGCTGTATCTAATGAAGATATGAGCCACCCGAAACGATCGAGCCGACTTCGTCTTCATCCGTGTCGTCCGCCGAGTCTTCTGCGGCAAAAGTGGCCGCGGCTTGCTCAACACGCCTCCTGGAGGCAGGCTGGAAAACCGTACGCGAAAAGAGGGAGGGAGGGCGGGGGGGTCAACTCAATGTTTCGAACCAACCAACCATGTGAAGCGGAAGGCCAAGAGAACACGAAAGGGGTGTGATGGATACATCAACCCTCGCTCGAACAGACGCAAATGCTTAAAACGCAAGCAAGTAAGGCTAGTATACAAACAGCACATACAGCGCTACAGGTACGTAGACTATGCCAGCAGCACGGCAACATTAACATTGCTTCACAAGACACATTTATCCACTGCCGTCTCCTAAACCAACAATTCGGAAACTATACAGTTGTGCGGGTCAATTCATATACCTTGCCCTTCGGCACCCGCGGGTGTCTCGCGTGTCCCGGGCTCTCGAACTTCTTGATGCCTCGCTCGGCCACGCCCTGCACAAAAACAGAAAGGCGGAAGCCATAAAGCAAAGTAAAAACGGAAACCGAAGGGGGGGGGAACAAGTCAAGTCACCAGTAGATAAAAGAGCGAGCAAGACTAAAGAAAACCCGAAGGAAACACACGAACAAGACAACAAAAAACACACCATTATGCACAACATTACGTACACCACCGTTAGCTGTTTTTTCTACGTTCCGGTCCAGAACAATGCATCGACTATCACTTCGATAGGGGGCATATACATGGGGGGGTATGTATGCTCCTGCTAGGTAGTACTCGGGCTATATCAGGTTGACACCAGGCGAACGTACTTGGGGACATCCCCAGGCGACCCCTCGTCCGTGTACTTCCTGATGAAGTTGTCGGCGTACCACTCGGGTGAATCCTCGGCTCAACAATCGGGGTAATACTAACTATGATCCCCGGGCGCCCAAACTGCCCCCCCCTCCCTCCTAGCAACACTCGAAGCAATAGAAAACACATCGCCCACCGCCACCACCACCACCCAGCAGCCCACCACCTACCCCCCCCAACTACCACCCACCACAACCATCACCAACACCCACAACCACCCACCATCACTAACAATCTACCCCTCCCTACTATCCTACACACCTGCTTCGCTAGGACATCCTTCACGTAGGGCAGGGGCCTCTCCATTTCGGGGGGCGTAGACTGGCCTCCATTGGACGCCACCCACCCCAACGACGAAGGCCTGTCAGACCCCATGGAGCTTACAGGTCCTCCTCCGCCTATGGACACACTGCGGTCGCCGCCGCCGCTGCCGCCGCCACCGCCGCCGCCGGGACCTGACGCAACAGCCAGCTGCTGCGACGTAGCCATGGCCTTGATCAGGTTCTGTCGCTTCCTCGCGCGCTTCTTCCAGACTTCCACCGACACCGAGGCAACGGGCTTCGGAGACTCGTCCTCCCTGGGGTGCATGACGTGCTGCACGTTCGCGGGCCTGCTGCGGTGTCCGGACGGCCTCTCGCCGGAGGAGCGGCCGGCCTTTGAGGAGGAGTGCCGGGTGGGGGAGGAGACGGGAGGGGGCGCGACGCCGTGGGCGGACGACGTGACCAGGGAAGCGTTGGAGATCCCGCCGGAGATGCTGCCGGAGGTGCTGTGCCGGAGGTTCGAGGCGTAGGACTTCCTGCTGTCCGAGGCGTTTCTCTGAGAGTGCCTGCTGTCGTTTTAGGGTGGGTGAGCGGGTGGGGTGGAGTTGGGGGTGGGGCGGGGGATGGGGTGGAAGATGGGGGTCCGGGAGGCCCACAGGTGGGAGGAGGGTGGTATAGGGGGATGGGGGGGTTGGGGGGGTTGGCTGGATGGGGGGGGAGGGAGATGGTTGAGGGGGGGGGGGGGGGGGGGGGGGGGCGGTGGCTCGGGGGATGGGAAGGGAGAGAGTCGAGGAGGTGGGGCGGCAACGGTGTGCTATTGCTGCCTGCTAACGGCTGCCGCGGCCGGGTGGCGAAAGAGACGAGCTAACTCGTGAGAAGCGAAACGAGAGGAAACCGCGTGCGAGGCGGCGAACAGAGAGACAGGGCGCAGAAAGGAGCAACTAAAAGCATGTTGTGTAAAAAACAGTAGACTAATCGCCTAGGTGAAACTAAGTCACCCGGCGCAGGCAAGCAGGTGAGGTCATAAGAGCAAAAGGCTCTCGTGCGCGTGAGGGTACGGATACCATCGGAGCGCAGCCCTGCGATACACAACCCGCAACAACCCAAATGGCCGCGCTAGCCCAAACAATGGCAGCAATGCATCATCATTTGGAGCGATATATTCCATCCATGAATAGACAACCTCCTCCCCGCCTTTCTCCCTCAACCCCACCTCTCAGAGGAGACATCACTAACATAGGAGACATCACTAACATATCAAGTTATTGGGCAACACTCTCAGTGCCCGAATAGAAGCCCCCCCCCCCCCCCCCCCCCCCTCCCCCTGCCCCCCCCCCCGCACCGCTCCACCCGCCCCCCCCTGGTAAACAACAAAGCATCCCCCCCGTCGTCGGAAGCCGAACCAACACTACCCGAACATTATGCTGTATGACACGTTAAGAACGGGCATACCTCCGGCTAACGGCAGAAGGAGATTTAGAGGGCTCGCTGGACCCCCCTTCGACACTTCGACAGCGACGAAAGCGATTCGCCGCCGCCACCGCCGCCGCCACCGCCAGTGCTACTCAGGCCCACCCCTGGCCCCGCGGTCGACGCTGAGTCCACCGACCCCATCCTCTGGATAAAAGCGTACCGCAAGCGCTTCTCATGGTCCCTGAAAGCGTCTTCGTCGAATGAGGGGTCGTCCTGGCGCTTCCTCCACAAGCTAGCGCTGCTCCCGCCGCCGTCGGCATGGAAGTCGCCCGGGTCGGCACTGTTGTACACGCGGTAATTTCCTCCCGGCCCGGCCACATCCTCCCTCCCCCCACCTTTTCCGGGGTATCCACTGCCGCCACCGACGCTAGCGCCGGCGGATTCCCACGGTGGGACACCATCTTCTTTCTGGACTGCGTTTATCGGGGACGGTACCCAACGGCGCCCCTCCGACAGCTCGACGGAGGCCTCGTTGTCGTTGTCGTGGTCGAGGTTGCTATCGGGCAACGATCTAGGGTGGTGTCGGCCTCGCGACCCTCCACCACTACCACCACCACCCCCGCGGCTACTGTTGCTGCCGCCACTGCGCCTGCGGCGCTCCCCGGCAAAGCTAGAGGTGGGGCTTGCAGCGGGGGAATCAACCACCCTGTCGCCGTCCGTAACCTCGCGCCCGGCGGCCGAGAAGTAAGCCTGAAGATCAACTGGCGCGGTTCGGCTTGTCGGCGTTCTACCCGTGCCCCCCCGCCTCCCCACCCCTTCTTCTCCTCTCGCTGCTCCTGGGGTCCCCGATGCCCGGGCTGCCGCCTCGTGCTTACCGAAGCCCTCGGCGTCGACGTTGCTGGAAAACGTCTGGCTGCCCCTGCCGCTGGCGCCGCTGGCCGAGACATTCGGCACAGAGACTCCCTCGGAGACTCCCTCGAGGGGGCCCCCGCTAAGAATAGAAGTTAGCGACTTCGCAGGGGACTCCACATTTGCAAGATTAATGCGAACTCCGACCAGGGAACTCCCGTCGCTGGCCCCGCTGAAGGAGCCGCTGGTGTTGGGGTTTCCATCGGAGGCTCTGGTGGCGGTAGCGGCGGACGACGGGGTAGCCGAGGTGGAAGCGGAGGCCGCCGGGGATGGGGCCTGCAGGTGCTGCTGGAAAGGTCCTGGGGAGTTGTCGGTGTCCCGAAGGATCTTGGCCAGGGCGGGGCTGCTCAGGTCGCCGACGTCCTGAAGATGCACTCCGACACGCTCCATGAGACGACGGTCTAGTTCTTCGAAGAGCTCGAGCTTTTCCAACTGAGGCCGGGGGGGGGGGGGGGGGGGGGGGGGGGGGGGGGGGGGGGGGGGGGGGGGGGGGGGGGGGGGGGGGGGGGGGGGGCGAATAATTAGAGCCGGGCGGAAAGTAGGAGGAGAAAGAGGCAGAGAAAGACAAGGAAGGGCACTTGGTGATTGCTCGAGAGTCGAATCGACCGTTGTATGCACTGCTTCGAAAACGGAGGGGGGTGGGGTGATACTGACAAGGAACCATGCAGCACCAAAGGGCCAGAATAAATACATGTACGATATTGTTGGTGCGTCGTTGGGAGAGTTCTTCGGTTTCTGTACACGTAGTACTGAGCCGTTATCGCGATAGCTCGCGATGAGGGGTACCAGCGGTGCGCTACTTTCTCATCGTGCTCGCCGATCGCTGTTCTGCCTACGCTGCCACGGGCGGCCTCGGCCGCGCTCAAGCCGTATCTCACTGGCGTGTGTTTTCTTGAGAACTTCATGCCTTTATCACGGGCTCACCGCATATATTTTTTTACAGTCCCGTGCGAGAGAGTCACCTCTTCAGACCTTGCGAGCCACGAATGCATCCACCGCATGCGTTTCTCAGGAGCATGTTGGGACTTGTTATCGCAAGGCTGTGAACGGTTTCGGTCAATTCGTTCGCCATCGTGCCCGCCGGCCTGCTTTGCGCCCGGCAGGGCCTTGTGCCGCCGCCGGGAAAATTGCTTTTACTGTTAAGACGAACGAACGTACTTTACTGCTGCAGAACATCCCTTCGTAGTACAGTCGCTTTTGTGCGGCCTCGGCTTACCTACTACTATTCTACCTCTCTTCGCCGTTGTGGGCGTGCGCAAAGCCACCGGCGGGTGTCAGTCCGCTGCGGCGAAGCCCTTCTTGTGTATAACACAGGTATCAGATCGACTCAAAGGTTTCAATGTTCACTGTCGCCCCATCGCGGGTGTTCCTGACTTGACTTTGTGACGAAATAACGTTCATTTGATTGCCCGTGCACTTATTTATTTGTTGACAAATAGCAGAAATTAATTGACTAAATAATACCAGGTACATTGTACTCGTACTCGTACAATTTTTAATACTGCACCTTCACTAAATATAACTATATCGGTACATTTCTCCAAGAAACTCGGTGTGCTACTGGTTTTTGTGCTGCATGATCACTACCTGAAATACATGTTGAGATGCAGAATTTTCGTGATTTTCTACCAGTCCTACGTTCAAATTAGCTGTGTGAAAAAATAACAAAATTTAAATAACAAAATAAATACTTATTTATAGACTTCATTTACCTTAATCCAATCAACAAGTCCTCCCTAATAAACATGTCTATCTCACCTTGCGCAGAAGCTGAGGATCGGTCTCACTTCCCTGTTCACCACCGCCACCACCGCCGTCACCAACACCAGCACGACCGTCACCACCACCACCGCCATCACCGTCACCGTTAACGCGTGACACGGCCGAGTCCATCGCCGAGCCCGGCGACGACGCACGACCGGCGGGAACCTCGGTGGCGGCGGCGAAGGAACTAGCGGCGCAAGACATCGTCCCATCGTCATCTTCCTCATCCCACGGATGAGAATCACCGCTCTCCATTCGAGCCACCGAGCCGCGCGCCGAGCTGTTCACGGCATACACCACGGCACGGCATGTAGACAGGAGGGCGGGGTGCGGGGTGAGGGTAGGGTTTGGGGTCGGGGCAGTCGTATGACCATACACCCTAGCATCCCTACGATGCCAGGCCGGAGCACGTCGGGTTTGCACAGACCAGGTAGACACTGTGTACAACCAGCGCGAAGCGCCGTGCGGTGTTCGGCGGGTCGCATGAAGGGTGTGCTGCATCTTAAGAACTGCATATGAGGCGGACTTGCATATGGGTAACAGCTCCGACACGTTGATTTATTTTCCGGTGTGGCCACTTCCAGAGACAGCAATGCATAGTATGTAACTGCCTCGTGGGTGCCTCGCCTTTTACACACTATGTGATGATATAATTCCCCTTGTGCGGAGTAAAGGTTTTCCACTCTGCACGAATGATGTAACTCGATCGCCAGCTATGACCAACCGCCAAAAACAAAAAACAGTGCCCTGATTGTCTAGCTCACGTAGTGAGCGGCAGTAACCCAATATAATATAGGGGTGTGAGGGAGGGAGGGAGGCGGCGTGAGAGGGAGGGGTGACGGGCTTGTGGTCTTTCTAGGAATCGCTCGGTGTGGCAGGCCTCACGAACTGACGTTGGTCCGTATCAAAAGGCGGCTAGGCTGTCTTCACTAGAGTGCCAGTAGTTCGGGTCTAAAAAGGGTAAAGCAAGAGGTCATCAAGACAAGGGAACTGTTCCGACACATTCACGTTCTGTTGATGATATAATTCCCCTTGTGCGGAGTAAAGGTTTTCCACTCTGCACGAATGATGTAACTCGATCGCCAGCTATGACCAACCGCCAAAAACAAAAAACAGTGCCCTGATTGTCTAGCTCACGTAGTGAGCGGCAGTAACCCAATATAATATAGGGGTGTGAGGGAGGGAGGGAGGCGGCGTGAGAGGGAGGGGTGACGGGCTTGTGGTCTTTCTAGGAATCGCTCGGTGTGGCAGGCCTCACGAACTGACGTTGGTCCGTATCAAAAGGCGGCTAGGCTGTCTTCACTAGAGTGCCAGTAGTTCGGGTCTAAAAAGGGTAAAGCAAGAGGTCATCAAGACAAGGGAACTGTTCCGACACATTCACGTTCTGTCCCCCTCCCACCCATGCTCCCACTTCTACCCTCCTCACCTTTTGTTCGGAAACGATTGCGACCAACATGGAACATAAAAGCAGAATACAGCTTCTACCCTGCGTCTCCCCCACGCCCCTTTCTATCCCAACTATCTGAAGGGCACAGCAGCAAAAAAAATATCCCGTAAAGCCCCCCCCCTCCTCCACCCCAGTCAAACCCCCCCCCGCCACCGTTTTTTTTTTCTCCCTGCCGCTGAGGCAACTGATAGCCCGTGACCACAACCATGAGCATGCTAACCTGCGCGAAACGCCGGGGGAACTGCCCGCCGCCATCCTCTCCCCGAGGCTCAGCCCTCTAGCAGCCCCCCCCCCTCCCTCCTCCTCCTCCTTCTTCTTCTCCTCCTTCTCCTCCTCCACTACCACCACGACCGACGATGACAACGCTACCGGTGTCGCTCCCGCTCTCGTCGCGACGGTGACCGGAACCATCCGACGCCGGCCCGCCTCCCCGCGAGGACGTCACGACGACGCGCCTACTCCCAAGAGCGGCATCGTCGGGGATGTCATCGAGGCCACGGCCCCTGAAGCGGCCACTGCCGGAGTTGTCGTAGTCGGTCGTGTGGGTGCTGCCGGAGTCCGTTCGGCCGTGTAGCCCTCGCGGGACCCGCGGGGACGTCTGCGAGTTGAAGCGGGACCCGGAGTCGGCGGACTGCTGCTCCAAGTCGCCTTCTTCTATGCGCTGGAGCACGCCGACGCTCATGCCCGAGGTCATGGACGCGTGGTCGGCGAAGCTCGACCCTCCGTCTCCTTCCCAGGCGCTGCTGCCGCCGCCGCTGCTTGGGTAGTCGTTCCACTCCGACTGAGGAGGGAGGGGGGGGGGACGGGAGGGGACGGGAGGGGACGGGAGGGGAGGGGAAGGGAGGGAGGCGTATATTGGGCAAAGAAAGGTACATGTCTACCGTTTATCATTCACGGGTTGCAAAAATAAGCACACCCGACTCTAATTCAAAGTAGATTATCCCCTCCCCCAGGAGCTGTTTTATTCCAATGCCAAGTGTTTTCCAAAACTTGTAAAAGTCGTTTTGAACGAAAACACGAGTTGCCGCTTTAAACAATCGCGTCTCAAACGCAACCTCAGGATAATTGCACCGGGATCATTTTAGTAGTCCAAATCGTTAGAAAACTGCTTTTTTGTTGTAGCTTTAAATGATTTGCACAAAAAGAAAAAAAAAAAAAACACTCAAATAAAACAGACAAACGAACAAACAAGCAAACGAAAAAAAAAGCAACAATAGACATCAAAAACTGTTTTAAGAGGACGCAACTCCCAAATAACCGACAAGTGAATGCCTGATGACTTCTCAAGTGCTGTACTCGTAGTCCTGTATCGCACGAGTCGTGACACATCAAATGTCCATGCCGAAGGGGGGGGGAAGCCTGTCACCAACCCATGCCATCCTCAGAGTGCGGCTAAAACAACCCCAACTCTGAACTCAAAAGTTCCGAAGAAAGTTTCAGTTTCAGTCGGTTCAGTTTCAGCAACTATATTCACGGGGGGATGTAGTAGTCGGAACCAAAGGTGTTTCGAAAATATATTGGGGGATACCTGGCGTTTGAGGTCCACTTTACGTTTTGATTACGAACATTAGCCCCCCGCACAGTAGTATACCTAGTAAAGGATTACCCGACCAAAAAACAAGAACGAGAAAAAAAAAAACAATTGTTGACAGCAATCGGCAAGGCATCTGATACGCAAAAAAAAAAAAAACGGAAAAGGTTTTCATTTTGGTAAAACTAATTAAACTAGTAAAACAAAAAACCACCTTCCCCCCGTGGAGCCACTGCAGCAGCGGCAGGTCGGAGGTCACCGTCTGGAAGGATCCCATCTGCGCCAGCTGACCTCCATCCACGGGGATGGCGATCGGTGACCGGCTCTTTTGCTCGGTCCGAATCCTGCCGAGAGAAACCCAAGGGGCGGGGAGTGGGGAGAGTAAGGCCAGATCTTATGCAATATTTTTTGAGTGATTGAAAAGGCAGGAAGTCGGATTTTCCTGCGGCAAAAAGCCACACCAGATCGGTGCGCCATGTGCCGTCTTATGGTGTTTTTGGTTTTATTTCATGGGAGAATAAAAAAAAAAAAACAGAACCGAGATCTTGAAGTTTCCTTGAACTCTACGTACGTGGACCACGACACGAGCGAGTCGTTCACGCCGGGTTGGGCGATCAACCTTCACCACCAGCTCCTCCAAGGAAGGAACGGAACGTGGAACCTCCTGGGGAGCTGCGTAAGGGGTCGCTGGACCAGCAAGGAGCTCTCGCTCTCGCGGAGCATGAGCTGCTTGCGGCCGTCGTAGTCAGAAAAGAAGAACGTTAGATTGTTTTGATACTGCTGTAGTCTCGTCCTATTCGTCTCCAAAGTTGTTTTGCCTAGAGCAGCTGCAGTTGGGCGGCCGCATGGGACGCAATGGTGGCCAAGGTATTGATGCCCTCTCTCTCCGTAGTGGCCGATGCACAAGTGCTGGAGCCCAGCTGTGTACAAGAGTAACCAAGCATGTAGCGTCGTGACCCATCATGAGCCCTGTCTGTAACCTATACAAAATTGTACAATGCCTCCGAGGTCTTGTGCAAAAGCAAATTTTATCACTTTCAGAGTTGATCAGAAAAGGCTGTCAAAAAAAATCACTTCCTGGAAATTCATGAGTGATAAAATCTCGGAGGAACAATTTTTCCACCAAACAGGCCCCATAAGACGTGATTTTGATAAAATCGGATCAGAAACGGGACCAGATACCCCGAAGCCTCCGTAAACAGCCATATAATCACCTCAAAAAAAATGCATAAGATCTGGCCTAAGGGAGGGATCGAGATCGATATCGGTTTCAGAATCGAAAATCGTCTCGGAATCGGGACTTCAGTCCGTATCGTTATTGGTGTTGGGTATTGGTATCGCTATCGCAGTTGATGTTTTGTTGTATATTGGTATCGGTATCGGAGCTGGTATCGGAATCGGAATCGGCACTGGAATTGATTACAGTGTCTGGTATCGGAGTCAGCACCGGAACTGATGTTGGTGTTGGTATCGGTATGGTCACCGTACCCGAACTGGTATCGGTACCTGGAATCGGTATCGATAACAAAAATCGATCGTGGAAGCAGAATCGGATTCGGTCTTTTGGGTATCGGAATTTCAATCGGTATCGGTGTCGGCATCGGCACCGGTATTGATGATGTTGGTACTGGTCGCCTACCACGACAGCCTGTTTGCCCCTCTTACATAGAGACACCTCGCAATTTTTTCAACCAAATCAGACTCAGTGAACCGACCAAAATTTAACACATTGTTTTATTTCGCCCCCATTAGCCGGACGATCAACCAAAACAAAATATAAAAGAAATACCACTCAAGATAACTGGGTAATATATACACCCTTACGTATTCTCCTGCTGACCACTGGATAACGGTAGGTCCCGGGAAGTTGTATACTTTGCGTACCACGATCTGGTGCATGTTTTTATTGCAGATGGCCCGGAAATAAGCAGGGCTCCTCACGGGTCATGACTCGACCCGCGGGTCGGGCTAAGGAGGTCTTTCGAAATCTCACGGGTCAGATCGGGTCGGGTGGGATCGGATCATGAGGTTTTTTCAAAATCTCACGGGTCGTTCCAGATCACCCTGACCCGACCCGACCCGACCCGCGAGGTTTGACGTGACCCATGAACAACCCTGGAAAAAACACTCAGTTCGTTGACTTCATGTTCACACGGCCGATGTGCTTTTACTTGTTTCGAAATACAAGAAAAATAATAACCCCCTACTCTCCCCCTGTCGTCCCGAAAGGGATGCATGGTCGATGGTCAAATGACTGAGGCCAGCAACAAATGAGTACGCCCCCCCGCCCCCCCCCGTACCCTCCAGGCCCCGCCCTCCCTCACCTCGCCCGAACCTCTCCGAAATTGGAGATGAAGCTGAGGTTCGTGTGCTCCTTTTTGTCGGAGACGTCCAGAAGCCGACGAAGGCGGAGGTACGCCACGACCAGCCGCTTATGCCCCGGGTCGGGGCCCCAGTCCATGCTGAGTCTCGCGCAGTTCGTCATGGCCTGGCGGTCGGCAAACCAGAGGGCTCGCACGTGTTCATCGCGGTACCTGTACGTAGGAGACGGAGGCGAGAGGTGGCGGGGGGGGAGGGGGGGGTACTCATGTCACTCATGTCCGTAGTCGCACAGGGGGGAGGGGGGAAGGGGTACCCGAGATCGTGCATAGGCATAGTCGTATCGCCATAGACCCTCGCATCCCCTACAATACCGGGACGGGGAACGTCGGGTTTTCACCGTCCCAGGCAGGTATTGCTCAGTTTGCATTTATTGCTTGACACAGTAATTTGACCGCTGACTATGCATCCCTTTCGAGACGAGGCGTAGGGGAGGAAGGGAGGCGGGGGAGGGGCGTACTCAGTTTTTGCATGCCGTACTCATGTTACCATTAACTGCGCATCCCTTCGAGACAGGGGGGGGGAGGGGGAGGGGGACAGACGTAGAATAGAATGAAAATAATATATCAGGGTGCATCAGGTAGATCATGATGTACAGCATCTAGACCCTAGCCTGCCGGTATGAAACGTTGCCCAGGATCTGTACAGTGCAGACCCATCCCTGCAAAAACCCTGTCCGACATCATACCGATAATACGGCCCCCACGCGGCAATATGATGTAGACCATAACAGATCAGGGGTCTATCTCCCCTGAAATACGTGCCAGGTGTAGATCATGAGGTGGGAATCGATGGTCCGTCCGAGGTGAAATGGTGAACGTACGATAGAGCAAAGGGTTTCTATGTTGCCAGTATCGGCAGAGCATGGTAGGGGTGGAAAGGGGGGGTTGGGTGCAATGAAACGTTAAATGATAAAGTAGAACAAGGGTTTCGATTCTGCGGGTGGCGTTAGCAGGGGATGGGGATGGTTGAGTGGGGGGGGCGGTCGGGGGGGGGGGGGGGGGAGGGGAGGGGTGGCAACAGCGCAAGGGATTTCGACGTTTTGGACGGAAGGGGGGGGAGACGAACAGTAGCACCACGACCACCAACAGCATCAACACCATGATCACCAATAAAAAAACAACAGCAATGACAACACCATCTCCACCAAACCGCATTGCCAAACTCTCCAACCCTAGAGCTGTGAATCGGCTCGGCTTGAGTCGCCGACTAGTTTCTGGTCAAATTGGTGGTTAGGGCATTTTCCGGAGGTGCCGAATATCCGATGTATCGGGTTTCCATATTTGTAGGAAGGACTATTGAATTCGGGATACATTTTTGATCGTTTATGCGGGGGGGGGGGGGGGGGGGGGGAGGGGGTCGGTCGGGAGGGGCCGCTTTGGTCCTCTTCGCTAACCTGACGTTTAAACCGGCTAGTCAGCTGGCCATCAGGTGTGGCTTCGGCAGCCGACTTGCGGGCTGAAGAAAAAAAGTGAGTTTGTCGGCTAAAACCACCCCTACCGACAATACTGCTGCAGTCTTTCAGAAATCCTGCGGACTTGCAGCAGCTCTCCATCAAACCCACCGGTCAAGTGTAAACGCCTTACTCGTCCACTCCAGGTAACGCGTTCCCCAGTTGTGCCTGGCGTTGATGACGTCCTTGTTGAAGATAGCCTTCTCTAGCATCTGGTTAACATCGCAGTCGAGAGGAGGACGTGAGGAAAAAAGAGAGGGAGAAGGGGAGGGGGGCGGGGGAAGCAAGACGCAAGGAAGACATGAAGAAATGTAGGGGAGTAGGGATAAAGAGGGAAGGAGGGAGGGGGGGGAGAGAGGAAGGGAAGGAAGAAAGAAAGAGGGCGGGGGGAGGGGGGGAGGAGGAGTGAACAGGGGGGGGAGGGGGGGGGGGGGTTGAGGAACTGAGACAGACCGGGACATTACTTCTTCTCTGGTGTGTATATGTAGCAGCATCGTCTACGATACTCTTCCTCGCGTTCAACAACGATCAACGGGAAACAAAAAGCGACAGCTCCTTCCGATGTATCTATCCGTGCGTTCTTGGGCATTAACCTCAAAATTAAAGCACACAAGCAAACAACTGCTGATACCGAACCGTTCGAGGAAAATCAGCAAGGACTACGCGCTTGTTTTCCCCCCCCTTTCCCCCCCCCCCCCCCCCCCCCCCCCCCCCCCCCCCCCCCCCCCCCCCCCCCCCCCCCCCCCCCCCCCCACACACACCCATCATTCAAACACTCTCCTTTACCCCTTTAGTACTGAAATGTACAAAAACCTAAATATGACTATATTTCCTAGGGTGGCATCTGCACAACGGAACTGCAGTGCCAAAGGGATCGACAACAAGAAGAATCCAAACCGCGCGCGGTCGCGGTTGCTCTTACCTCCATAGGGTTGGGGGTCAAGTCGATCTCCCCCCAGTCTAGATTGGGAGCGCCGCCGATCTTGCACCACTTCTTGCAGGCCGCGAGGGTTTCCAGTTGCGTCTTGGCTAGCTCGAGGGGGCTGTTGGGTCTGCACACGCCGCCAAACTCGCCCACGACGTCCCTCGTCCCTGGAGTTGCAGAGCGGCAAAAGGAAAAACGTAAAAAAAAAACGTACCAGGTATATAGTTTTGAAAATATGATAATATTATGTGTCAAGGTTCAGAGACATGCCAATAGTAGCAGCCGATACGACTGTATCTCGATTGGTACTAGTTTAGGTAAAAGCATATCGGAATATGTATATAAATTTGGACACAAGCCATGGTTGATAATACCGTGGAAGGAACTATTGAAGAACGTAATGGTTGTTGGTGCGGCTGATATCATTGATGACAAGTCGGCTGACAAAACATTGTCCGAAACAATGGTTGACTTGTAGAAACAATGGTTTACCGTAGCCTAAACCAGACCCGGTCAATAGCTCTCACCTTTATGCTTATACCGCTGCAACAGATAGAGCCTAGGTTGCTGCTGTAAAATGCCAGGCAGTCGATAGCACGGTTTGCAAACATGGTCAACAGCGCACGACTGACTAGCAAAAGGCTGGCTGTATTTCAGACCTGAACGGGTGTTGATTTCGCCGCGGAACCAAACCGCAACACTGACGAACGCAACTACTTAGACCGCTTGTTGTACTAAATACTCAGGCATTTCGCCTCTTTAGACTCAACCACAAGGCGAAGTTTTTGTGCGTGTATGTGTCTTTTTTTTTCACGTGTTCACCTCCAACGTCCGTCGCGATGACGACCAGACCGGCGCGGCTGGCTTCGATGATGGCCAGAGGAAGCCCTTCGCTCACCGACGAGTTCAGGAAGGCGTCCCCCTGAGCCAGAACCTGCAATGATTTGTTGTGGAATCCGGTCGTCCGACGGGACAAGCAAGAACAGTCGGACGGCACGCGAGGTTTAATGAAAATGAGCCCCCTCTTTTCCTTCTTTTTTGCCGCCGCCGTCGGAAATTAGCAAACTCGTAAAATAGCCGCAAACCTCTACGTATGTACGCTAACCCTAACCCTAATCTACTTCGGGGTGGGGGGGGGAGGGGGGGGGGGGGGGTGTCCTCATTTGTTGCTTGCCTTGGTCATTTGACCAATGACCATGCATCCCTTTCTAGACGGGGCACCTGGCAATCAAAACCCACGGTGGACTCGAAGCCCAGGTAATCCGCTATATCTGTACACACCGTGTTAGGTTCTAAATACAATGTTCCCCCACAAGACGATAACGTGTGACTGCTGTGAGCTGGCTGACGCACAAGCCGCGGCCGACTACTCATCAGGTTGGCTATGTACATCGCTGTAAACAAAAAGCGTTGGGAAAATTGACGGGAGACCTCCGTCTCTGTATCCTACTGGCGTGTATTGTAGTGAGAACGGCGTTTGCGAGCTACCAAAATCTGTTGGGTGGGAAAACATGCTACTGCAGGAAATAAATAGTATTGAAACCGATGAATGCCACAGTTCCTCACGGTCGCAACTCACACTCACGTTTTTTCTTTTGTTTTTGTTATTCGGGCCAAAATTGGCCCATCTATTTCGATGCGGTGGCTTGTGCACCTGGGTTATGGCGTACGTCCGGTTCAAGACAAACCAACTGCAACCTGGTATATGGGTTCCTACCTAAGCGGTTTTTGGTATCCCGCAAACACCCCTTGTAGTGATTCGCGCAATCGCCTTTCGCTTCGCTACCCGACTACTACGGGGGTCCATAGTTAATAGGACCTATGGTAAACATAAAAACCTATTTATTTACCTACTTTTTCTAACAATATTTGGTCATATTTACTATGGTCCCCCGTAATAGCAGCTACGTCTCAAAATGTAAAGGACCATTCGCCTCTCAACATTCTATGGTCCTTGTATGTACATGCGGTGCGGTGAACATAGAGCGTTGAGTTCATACAGGGACCCGGCCATTTTTTTCCCTCTCGCTTTTTTTCCAGTTGTTGCCTGTACCGAACAGCAAAAGTTGCTTTCGGGGGGGACCTGTCGGGTCGAGAGCCTCTTCCGAAAACGGGATGTTCGTTCTCTAGCAAAACCCCGTACTACAAAGAGAAAACGAGCCCTGAAAAACGACCGCACCCTTACAACGCTCTCTACGGGTCTATTGACTTTTGCTTTTGCCATCCAACTATCAACCGCCAGGTACGTTCCTAAATATCCAAGACCCGTTTGGATAGCATGTTAATGTCCAAACGGCCGCTAAATTTCGGCACGTGGTATGTCCCGAACAATCAGCAGCGTTTGGATATGGTCTTGATATACAAACTTCCTTCATATATCTGGATGAATCCAACTCACAACCGTGCTGTCCAAAACATCAAAAGCAGCAACACCAGCACCACCAACACTACTAACCCTCCTCCTCCCCCTCCTGTCTCGAAAGGGATGCGTCGTCAATGGACAAACGACTAAGGCGAGCAATAAAGGAGTTCACCCCCCCCCCCCCCCCCCCCAGACCCTCCCCCATACCCCCCATACCCCCCAGACCCCCCCTATACCCTCGCTTACCGCTGCCGGCCTCCCCTTGCCCTTGAGCCAGACGTTCTCCGTCAGCTTGAGGCGCTCGATCGCGTCCTGGCAACGCCTGCAGTAGACAACATCGTGCGTCGTCGACCCGTAGATCAACAGCCGGAACTTTTTCATCCCGTATCGGTGGACGATGAGATCTGCCGCCTGGATGGCCGTCAGCACACCCTGGTATTGCACACGAGGAGGACGCGTGATTGACGGGGGGTGGGGGGGGGGGGGGGGGGGTGGGGGTGGGGGGGGGGGGGGGGGGGGGGGGGGGGGGGGGGGGGGGGGGGGGGGGGGGGGGGGGGGGGGGGGGGGGGGGGGCGGGGGGGAAGAGGGGCTGTAACTTAGGAAAGTGGCTGTCGCTATTTTGAACAAACTTGCGCTGTAGGATTTCGTTTTGCAACCGTCGTCGACTTGTGGTGTGTACTGGTGGATCCCGGCCGGGCGATCGGCCGGTCGGGCGGGCGGTAAAAGTCATAAAAAATAGTACCAGGTATTGGATATCATATCGAAAATGTGAGATTGTCCAACGCATATCCAACGTATGCATACCATAGTCAGGGATGCAACGTTCTATCTATGGTCATACCACTACGGCCACGCATGAAAAGAAGTATCCCCCCCCCGCGCCTCCCAGAACGCCTCGATCAAACGCACCTTGAGGGCGTAGACGTGCGAGAGCATGACCACCGTCACCCAGTCGTTCTTGTTGTCCGCGTTGAGTCCTTCAAGGAACTCGTTCGGCGTGATAGAGGCCGGGGCACCGTTCAGCACGGGGTTTTACCTGGGGGGGGGGGGGGGGGGGGAATAAGCGGAAAAAAAAAAAAACGACGGCGAGGAGGAGGCGGTTGGGGAGGGGGGGGGGGGGGTACTTATTTGTTGCTTGCTGTATGTATGGTCATTTGTTCCTTTGACCACTTACCACGCATTCGGCCCCCGTTCTTACTCCTGATGTAGACACACGCCTCCAACAGATGGACGCTCAATACGTTGTTTCCATATACAGAATTACATAGAAACGTTTTGCTAGTCTTATCCCCTGGCGGGGGGGGGGGGGACGACAAGAAAAAAAGGCGCACACCGACCAGATCACCAGCCCGACCGTCGTACAATATACACGCACGGGCTGCTATAGTGCGCGGTTGGAGATGAGAGCAGCACAAAACGTGTTTGCAATTTTCAAGTTTGATGTGCTTCCGGTGCTTCTGCTGCTGCTGCTGATACTATGTGATCTTCACCTCTATCCTACACGTGGTGGTCTTCAAGTAGGAGTCCCAGCAAAAACACTGAACAAAAGGGAACGGGAAAAAGCAAACGAAAACAAAATGACGACCCTGTCTCCGGTCCGCGCACCTTCCTCGAAACCAAGTCTCGGACCTCCGAGTCCCTTTCAGACACGCAGCGCATCTCCCACGGCTTGTTCATCTGCGTACACGGTGTCAGGGTGTCCGCCTCGTACAGGGTGATCTTCGCCACCAGGCGGTGGAGGCCTGGACATTTGGTTTCGCACAATTAAACGATGTCGAGAAGGCGGAGGGGGGAGTGTTGCTATGGGATGTATTGCGCTGAACGGGCGCAAGGTATGAGGAAACACGCTTTGATTAGCATTTAGATTTCTTTAGTACAAAATAGTTTTGCAGTTTCTGCTTTCCCTTCCATTCTCTAACCCCACCAGCCCCCCTCTCCCGCCCCTCTCCCCCCCACACCCCCTACTAATACCACTGCCGCTTCTGTTGCTTCGGCTAAACCGCCACTGGTGGGTTGCTACTAATACGTACTGCTACTATTACCACTACTACTGTACTACTACTAACACTACTACTACACTACTATGAGTTGCTAAGAAGCCCAAGACTTACTGATCAGAGACTTGCGGACGAAGAGACTGGAGCTGTGTAGCTCGGCGATCGCCTTGCAGCGCTCGCGCCAAAGCATGCCGTGGTCCCAGACCACCAGCGCCCAGCCAGACAGACGCTTGGCGGCGATGCCCACGAGGGCCTGCAACACATGAAAAAATAGCACGTGGTGTTTAGTTCGTTATTTGAATGATTGGTTTGGTTGACCGGTTAGCGGTTTGCTTGACTTGGTTCGTTCATTGGGTTGGCTGGCTGGTTCAGTATGATAGAGCTCACCACATATTCGAGATTGGGTCTGATCGGCTTAGCGTCAGGGTTGGGGTTGCTCTGAAGGACTTGGGCCTAGGGCAAGGGTTAGTTGTATTAGTGTCGTACACAGTGTGTGCTAATCATTTTCTCCAACGAGTGGGAATGCAACCCCTGGCTGGTTGGTTGGTCGGATTGGTTCGCTTGGTTATTCTGGTTGGTTGGTTTGGTTTGTTGTTTGGTTGGTGTTGTTGATTCGGCCTGGTTGGTTTGATTGGTCGGTTGGTGATTGGTTTGGTGTATGGTTGGGTGGGTTTTGTTGGTTCGGTTTGGTTGGTTGGTTCGCGTTTGATTGGCTGATTGGTTTGATTAGTTTTTTGGTTGTTGTGTTTCGACCGGCGGGTATCACACACAAATGATGTAGGCTCACCATATAAGTGCGCCAAGTCGAACTCGTGGTTGGTTTGCTGGTTGCTTTAGTTGGTTTGTTGGTGGGCTGTCACTGTTGCTGTTGGGTATGGGATTTAGTATGCGGGAAACGGCCACCAGCCTTTTGGGCATCCTTGTAAATAAATACAAAACTCGCGGCACAAAACACGCGAAAGGTATACCTGCGTGCCGTGGTGGGAGACGTGTATGACGCCTCGGTTCTCTGCGTTCATCTCCGGAAGCTGGACCTGCTCTCGAAAAGACAGGTCGCGTGTCGGGGACAACAACGTCGCAGGCGAGCAAAACACACGTGGAGCAACAATGAATAAAAATATCAACCGAACATACTAACAGTACAAATTATCAACAGCTGCAACGCAAAAAATAATTAGAAGAAGACTCTCAGTTGCATAATGCTTCCATGAGGAGTACAGTGATGCGGGCGGGGGTATTTAGTGTTGCACGTGCGTTCGTGCGACGTGTGACTACAGCGGGAGTGCGGAGAAAATCCTCGCCAAGATAGCATAGGATTGCGCACCAGAGCATGCATCAAAAGCAAAGGGCAACCAAGCCGCTAAGCCAACAGTTGTGGGGCGGGGGTGTTCACCAGAGCGATAGTTATTTTTCCCCCGTCTGTACTCTATAAAGCAAGCGAGAGCGGAGTTGACGACACCATCGATAGCAGCAGGCTACCAAAAAGAAGCACGCAATAGCAGCAGCAGTAGTTACACGCGCTATCGAGCATCAGTTCTTTCAACATACGGAGTAGTCACCTAGTATACGAACCGCACGTAACCAACTACGCACAACACGAAGTAAAAATATGCACCAAGCAGCCGCACCACTCTCTAGGGCCATTCGTTTACCTGCAGACAGGTGAGCAGAGTCTGCCAGTAGTTGAGGATTTCGTGAAGCTCGGCCAGGTTTGGTTTCTCGGAGTTCAGCAGCGGTCCAGCCTGCATTCGGCAACGAAACACAACGTGAGGCAGAAAGGACACCATCAAAATCACATGCCTCGTACCAAGGCGCTCTACGATAGAGGTATCACATTTGGGAATAAAACTTATGAGCCACCACGGCATCCTTGCCGGGCGCCAGTTGAAGAAGGTACAACTACCTTAGTTCGTGGGGATATCTGTATCTAAGTTTTGAAGGTGCGCGTCCCACACATCCCAAGCATCAGTCGTGTTCATGTGTTTGTCCCCGTTGAATCCCGCATATACCTTAGGGGGACATAAGAGATTTAGAAAAATTAGGGTGAACCTCCATCGTAGAACGCCTCTCTACCCTGGTACGTGCTTTGTTAGGGTGTTCCCACCAAGACTACTAAACACACGGTAACAGGCCATGTTGCGCTCATTTCAACAACAAAAAAACAAAAGTATATACCAGGCATGTGCACGGTGTCACGTGTAAATAACACGAAGCACAGATGAGGCAAAATACGAACAAACCAAGCCCGAGGAAGTTCGGATAAGACTCCTCGACTCGAGATAGAGAGAGATGCTGTTTCATCCCCCCCCCGGCGCCTCTCCGCGACATCTCATCAAATCAAACGACCAACCAAACGACCAACCAACCCACCTGTTTGTCGCGCGCTGCGCACGCAAGCCAGGAGGCGGCCCAGTGGTCGTGCGTCGTACCCGCCTTCCAAGTCGTTTCCCAGTCGAACACCTGACAATGGAATTGTCGGGGCGCATCGAGCGTCAGGGTTTCAACACAAAACGGCCTACCCAGCACTAAAGATTGATATGCATATACCAGGCACGACAGTAGGTATACGATACACGCACCAGAGCAACTACCGCAAGGAAAAAGAAAGGAGCCACTACGTATCAGGAGAGAAAGTCAACCATTGATGTTGTGTACCCACGTGATGTGTGTACCGCTCTTTAGTATCCAGTGAGGACAATCAGTAATCCCAGTCAAATGCCCGTCCTGATTCTTCACCCCAAGAGAACATGTGTACCCCCCCCCCCCCCCCCCCCCCCCCCCCCCCCACCCCCCCCTCCCCTCCCCCTCACACATACCTGGAAGTACGCGTAAATTTCGGCCACAGCCGCGGCCCCTATCTCCAGCCCTCCCACGGAAATGGACTCTCCGGGGGTGTTGGCCAGGTCGATCAAGGTCTTGAGCTGTGGCACGAAGAAGGTGTTGATGGCAGCGTTTGTGGTCCGCGACTCGCGCAGAGACCGCGTGATGAAGGACGTGTGGGCCAGGAAGGTTTCGTAGGCGCCTCCGGCGTTTTGGCTCCACAGGGGGATCGGGAGGACCTGGCGGGGGTGGGGGTGGGGGTGGTCGTCGTCGTGTGTGGTTTGTTGTTGAGTCGCGTATTTGCATCACGCGTTTACTTTAACTTAGTTCAGTTTTTCGTTTTTTTTCTGTTTTTTTCTTGCCGTTTTCGTTTCTGGTGTTTCAACACAACAACAAAAAATATTGAGATGAAACAGAAAAGAGCAGGACAGAACATATCGAAACGAAAAAAAAACGAACATAAAACACCAAACGACACGACACAACAAAACACAAATGAAACACACCCCTGCACACGAACGAAACTCCAGGAGCCTTCCGCATAGTGCCCTCTCAACGCCGCATTTTTTACTGCACCGATGAAAGGGCCGACCAATCACAACCAATAAAACAGTGTAGTACCACGATATGACGGGGGACCATAGTAAATATGAACACATATTATTTGTAAAAATAGGGGAATGTATAGTTTTTTGTGCGTACCGTAGGTCCTATTTACTATGGTCCCCCGGGATAGTTCCCAAGTGGGTTTCCCCCAAAAGATGTGTGTAGTCCCTAAAGAGGTTTAAGAAGCCCTCCCCCGCCTTCCCTCAATGAATTCCCGCACCTCCAACCCGCCCCGCCCACCACCTCCAGATACCCCCAGCACACCACTTATAAAACCACACTACCCCTCACCTGTCTGATGTTCTCTGGCGTGTCAACGTTCCTAGGGAGCGGAGCAGGCAGCGCCACCTCGAAGAGCGTGTTCCACCGGACACGCCCAACGGTGTCATCCAGAAGCTGGAACCACGCAGAAAAAAAAGTAGGAAAGAAGGGTTACTCAATTTAAAAAATATAAGAAAATACACAACGAAACGAACACGAGAGAAAAAAAAATCGAAAACAGACGAAAACAAAACGGAAACAAGCGAAGACAAACAAATAAAGTCACAACGCAAATAAGAAACATCAATAACAACTACACGAGACAAAACGAAAAACAAAAGACACAATCAACGAAACGAAACAAACGCGAAAAACAAAAACGATGAAACCACCAAAAATCAACGAAACGAAACAAAACTGAGCGACACGCTACGACGGGCAAAAAGATAAAAAAATTAAACGCCACGAAACGCAACGCAACGCAATGAAATTACACGAAATGAAACGAGAAGAAAGAAGAACAAAGCAACAAACCATACCACCGTACACACCATATGTCGTGCAATAGCGAGTTAGGCTTGGCATGGGCAACACAATAAGAGCTACCTGGCAAGTACAGCAGTAGTGCGTGTCATTGTGTGCGTCATTCCCTGCCGTGTGTTTTTGCGTTCAGTGGTGTATATGTAAAAGGGACCCGCACTGCGAGCGACCCATGATCATCCGCAGCACTATGACCCCATCCACCTGCCCCCTCTGCTCCAAACGCCCCTCTACCAAACCCGTTGGTTGACAATCCCACCTGTTTGCGGCAAAACGGCTACTCATACAAAACCTATCGGTTGTTAATCTCATCTGTTTGCGGCATCCTCACTTTCCCCCCCCATCCGCCCTCCAAAACGTCTACAAAACCTATTGGTTGCGAATCTCATATGTTTGCTGCAAACCCCATCTGCCCCCCCCCCCCCCCCCCCCACCTCCCCCTTGCAAACATGCTACAAAAATGTATTGGTTTTACGTGTTCTCTTTACCTGTTTGCGGCAAACGGCGACTCCGCCACCGTAAAGCGGCCACGTTCCCGAGTCCATGGCGACAACGCAAACGCCGCCGTCGCTCTTGATGTTTCCGGGGTAGGTTCCTCCTCCCGGCCTCGAGTCGTTCCGACCGCCCTCGCCGTCTCTGGCCGCTCGCATCATGCCGACCGTGCTGCCGCACCTGCAGTGTCGTCATGGTCGACGCGTTGGGGGTGGTGGTGGTGGTGGTGGAGGTGGTGGTTGTGGTGGAAGACAGCAGCGACACGGTTGGTGGTTGGTTTCATAGTAATTCTCGTGGCAATCGTGGTGGTGGTGGCAGCAGACAGCAGTATCGCGGTTCGGGGTTGGTTGGTTCGTTGGTTCGTCGGTTCGTTGTCACCTCGTGAAGTAGACTTATTTTGCGCGATATTTTGAGTTTTTGGCCTTATTTTTAGTTTGTTTCATGCACCGCTCGCTTGCTATACACGGCGAAGGTCGCATGACCGCCACCGACTCCAAACGTTGTCACCACAGCCTACCGCCGCCGTCACGACCATCAACAACAACGACAGGAACAAACACCACCACCACTACAGCTGCAGTACTTTAGCTTCCACAGCGCCAGCAGCGCACTGTTACGGTTCCTCCAAGCTTGGTTGTTGTTGATGTTTCCACGCTATCGCACTTTGTTACATTTTGACCCTCTTGGGGGTTTCAGAGGGGAATATTGTTAAAAAAAACATAATGAAACGGTCACAGGAAACGCCTCAACGGGATTGGAGAGAGACGATACAATGGTTGGTGTCCGAGTTGCATTGATTGATGCAAGGAGTCGCACGGCACGGGCGGAGACATGATCCCACCCGTGCTGCTGCTGGGCGCTCACATCCCTCGTAGATTTGATAGCGCCAAGGCTATCGTTGATTTGGTCGCTATCTCGGGTTCCCGAAGGGTTTCAGCTCCTCCGCCTCAACACCCTCACTACTTTACCGTACCATACCATACCATACCGTACCGTACCGTACCACACGACACCACATCACACCGCACTACCCCACCCTAAGCCACGCCTCATCTTACGATACGATACCTTACGATGCCATGCCATGCCGTGCCATGCCATACCATACCATACCGTACCATACCCTACCCTACCCTACCCTACCCTACCCCCTACCCTACCATACCATACCATACCGTTCCATACCATACCATACCATACCATGCCATACCATACCATAACAGTACCATCCCATCCCATCCCATGCCATGCCATGCCATGCCATACCATACCATACCATACCGTATACCACACCATACTTTACCATACCATACCATACCATACCATACCATATCTTGCCATGCCATGCCTTACCGTATCACAGCATACCTTGTCATACTATATCATAGCTTACCATCTCCGCCCCCCAAAATCAATCTTTCTCTGATGCCCAGTCGAGAAAACCAAACTAGCGATTCACAGCAAAATCTTACTTGGCAAAGGTCGCGAGGTCGGCGTGTGTGCTTAGACCCGCAGGTATGCCGGTCTTCAGGCCCTCCGTGAGCTCGACCTCCACGAGCTTGAGAGATACCAACGCTTCCGAGAAGTTCCCACTGTCCCGGGCCTCCCAGTAGTCGGCAAGGAGAGGCTCCTGTTTTGGCGGGGTGGCGGTGGCGGTGGTGGTGGTGGTGTCGGGGTGGTGTCAAGGGGGGGTTAGGGAGAGAGAGGGTGGTAGGGCCAGCACTTTGTCGTTTCAAAACAAAATCAAGCGTTTTGATCCCGTGTTTGTACGCCCTAAATGGCGATATCGAAACGATTGCACAGAAATAAATTGCGCACATACAGTAGCAGTTTGCGTGATGTAGTAGGCAAGTGATGAAAACAGGGGCCTACTGCTCGCCTCTCTCGATTGACTGCGGGAGGTCGCACCGCTGCTGCCGCTGTTTGATGGTGGTGGTGGTGGTGGTGATTGTGGGGGGGGAGGGGGGGGGGGGGCGGTGGGGTTGCGCGAGATAACATACAAGTATCAATACTCCACCATTAATAGCCAACACACACCGAGACAAATTGCTTGTACATGCCGGTCATATGTATTTACGATGTCACTGCACCAGTCTTACCACAAAACAAACACTACGGCAAGCAGCTACAGCAGGCAGAACGATATACCTGGTACATTTCAAGTAGCCCCTTGATCACTATTACGGGGGTCTATAGTTAATAGGACCTATGGTATACACAAAAACCCATATATTCAACTAATTTTACTAAACATATTTGGTCCTATTTACTATGGTCCCCCGTTATAGTGGTGATGACATACGTCGTGATTAAAAAAAAAACACGCAAACCATGCCGATAGCCCACTATTACGTTTAAAAAAATATATTTCTACTCGCTCCCATTGAATACCATTGCGTCGGGCAATATGAGGGTCGTGTGCACAATAAACTCTAGTCCGAACTGTCCTAATATTTTTGGGACAGAGCGGTGGGTAGGGCCCCTCACCCTGCGGAGTAACCTCTGGTCGAGCCACTGGCTGAAGGCGATGGGCAGGTCTTGGTCCCGAATCATGGCCTCAAGCGATTTCCTGCCGTGGTGGAGGTGGTGGTAGTGGTGGTAGTGACATTGGTTACAGAGACAAACGCTACTAATAGCGTTGAATACTGTATCGACTGTTTCGGTGCACGTGTGATACACGTATCCTTTACACCCGGTACCCTTTGTTCAGTCGCGTTGAATATCGTATCGAACCTTTCGATATACCGAGACCGAGAGGGTGGCACATGCCAAGGTAGAGAGGCACACCACTGTTTTAGTCTGAAGCTCCTCGCCTTGAGGGAGCTCTGTAATACCACTTGAAAGCAATTTTTGAAAACATTGAAAGTGCAATGATCGACAAACGATCCCCATGGCCTAGGTGCGCAAATGCTGATTTATATCGCAACTAAAAAAAAACAATTTCCGACGATTTGGGGTTAAGGAGTAGCCCCCTATGACTCCTGTCACTCAGATATTATCTCAGTTGAAAATTGCTACCTTCTTATCGTAGCACACGTCATTATTTTCAAGGCCTAGGTGTTTCAGGGCAGATTATACTGTGGATCGAGAGGGATCTAGATGATCCTGGAAACGTAGATCGATCGATCAGTCAATCGGTCCTACGTGTGTGAATTAGGCTATTTATTTTCTCTCGACGCACTAGTTGTATCGCCACCGTCCCGTCTGTCGCCGGGGTGGGGGCGGCTCTTGCACCCACCACCTCAAACAAATTCGGCAACCATGTTCCAGGATCAGAGCTGTATATATGGTAGATGATCTCGGCGGTAGATCACGACCTATCTGTACTCATTACCTTACGTAGGTAATTATTATCTCACCTCTGCTCGACGAGCAGGTTTAACCCCTTCCTCCGGGCCTGCGCCTTCAAACACGTATTCCGTTGTCTATATGTTTCAGGGGGCAGATATACTGCACGTAGGATCTATAAATGATCTACTGCAGATCGCAAGTTGTCTCATGCATCGTGTGACTAACTCTCTCACCTCTGCTCGACGAGCCAGTTAATCCAACCCCCCCCCCCCCCCCCCCCCCCTTGGATCTCCACTAGTAGACTATTGAGCCTTCAAACACCTATTATTTAATTATCCCAATACTTCAGGGCGGACATACGGCATGCAGCATCCATAGATGATCCACTACTGTACGACCGTCATCTCTCTATCCCGTGCGTGAACTATTATCTACCTCTGCTCCACGAGCCAGTTCACGCCGTACTCCGGGTCTGCGCCTTCGTCGGCGGTGGCGTCGTCCCCCACTCTGCTGCCGTGGCCGCTGCCGTTCACGTCCCCGTTAGCCCCGAAGCCCCCGATCGTGTCAGCGTCCGCCGCATCGATGGTCTTCATCAGGTCGCTGTTTCGGATGTAGGCGGGGCGGGGGCGGGGCGGGGGATGGGGGTTGCGCCCAAAAACGGAAGGTAAAATATACAAATAGAATAGAGAGCGACACAGCGGACACAGCCTCTTGAGAGATATACAGATCATTCTGACCGAAAATATAAGCATCATTTGAGCAAAACTATAGACACGGTCGTTACGTTTAGGGACAGAGCGGTACCACTCCGGCCGGACATATAGGGAACATTTAAACTAAATATCGATATGTATGCAAATATTTCTTATATTGAGGGACTTGGTTGTGGGATAAGGTTGTGCGCCACACAAAATTCAGTACAGTGACTTCTGCAATATTTCCCCCCCCCCCCCCCAAGTAAAAACAATCTCAGACTATACGCAGCTTTCATAGCGCTAGCGTTCTTCGTAGGGGTTATGTTTACTATACTAACGCCGCAACAGGCGGGGGGAGGGGCGGGGGGCGGGGGGGGGGTGCTCACGTCATGCATGGCCATAGTCGTATGCATGACCATGGACCCTCGCATCCCTACCATGCCGGGACGCAGCACCAGGCAGACATTGCTTGCACCAAGCGCGAAGCGCCGTGATATGTTCGGCAAGTCGCATGAAAGGTGAGCTGCATCCTGCGAACGATCGCTTATGAGGCGGACTTTGTATATGGAGGACAGCGTCAATGAGCTGCATCTGTTTTCTGGTGTGGACACTTCCAGAGGAGGCAGCAATGGGTATACTATGTATCTGCTTCGTGGGTGCCTTACCATACACACACTGCGGGATACGATAATTCCCCTGGTGTGGAGTTAAGGTGCTTCACCCTGCACAAACGATCTAACTCGATCGTCAGGTGTCATCGACCGCCCTGATTATCAAGCCCACGTAGTGAGCGGCATTTTTCACACTGCCGTTAACGACGCCGACGCAACCTATATAAAACTAGGAGGGGGGGGGGGGGGGGGGGTTACCAAAACAGCAACCCTATTAATAGGCCATATAACATGTCTCGCCTGATGAGGGGATCCGTCTTAAGCACCATCTGGTTGAGCAGCTTCTTGTAGAGCCAGTGGGAAGCGCGGTGCATCTTGATGAACATCGAAGCGACCACGGGTTCTGCTCAACAAGAAAAAAAACAAAAAGAGAGAGAGAGTGCGGAAAAGAAGCTAAGCCCGAAAGGCAAAACCTAAAGACGAAAAAAACGAAACGCCATCGAAATGACACGTCCACATATACATCCAAGAAGCAAACTACAAAAATTTCGCCGGCATGTATACAGATCATGCATCCGCTGTCCATCCGTTAGCGGACCTGTGCTTGTTTTTTTCGCTTTTGTTTTTCGTCAGATACTTCGAAGCAATTTTTTGTTTTTATTGCTTTTGGGTTTTGGGCCCCAATAAACCCCAAATTGCCGACGAAAAAAACAAAAACAAAACTGACACCGTTCGTCGAGGCATCGACGGGCTCACAGAACTCGTGTGCAACCTGTCAAGATCTGTCTCTCAAAGCATTCGGTGCAAACTCCAGCACTAGCGTGTACCTGGTCAAACATGACACAATACGGTATCCAACATTAATGGCTTCTATTGTTGTATGTACCCTGTCGAGCATGGGAGCAAAAGCCTCTCTGTCGAAACCCATGCACCCGGAGGCCATGCAGCAAACGCGAACGATGCGGTATGCAGAACGTCGAATACTTCGAAAAATATTTACGATACCCAATGCTACCGTGTACCTACTGGAGTCGAACACGATACGACATCCGACATCAGTGGCGTGCACTATCATACATACCTGGTCAAGCATGAGAGCAAACGCCTCTCTGTCGAAACCCATGCATCCGGAGGCCGCGCCAAAGAGCATGTAGTCCAGATGGAACGACCCCCTCGAGGGGAAAACCGTTTCAACTTCCCCGAGCAGGGCCTCCACGTTGCTCTGCCGACCGTACCTGAAAATTGCAAAACAAAATAGCCAAAAAAAAAAAAAAAAAACAAACGAACATATATAAATATCAAACACAAACGAATAAAAAACATAGGCCATGACATCGTCATCATCGCAAAACAGCGGTAACAATAAAAAGGTGAAAATAGGTAGATATAATGGAGTTTGAGTTTCACAGTATAACAGTGTACCAGGCAGGTGCATAACTCCGTGAATTACTCCACGCACACATTTAGCCGTACACCTGGTACTTCGTATGATATCGTCCGGTAGCCAACTTTAACAATTAGTCGGACCGGGCTCATTGCCTCACCAATTAGTCCGTATCGAATTCACCCAGGGGTAGCGATCGCCTTTAAGCGCTCTGTCTTCTCGAAAACGGTGAGCGGTGCTGCACAAATAAAGCCCAACATTATATTGTCGGAAAGTTTCTCTCTCTCGACCAGATCTTTTCCGAAATACGCCTCCCTTGATAGGTATCGGCAATCTTCCCGTTTCGGGAAAGGAAAAAAGTTGATCGCTGAAAGAAAAGAAACGATGGCAACCACTGTGAGAGACATGACGCACTTCTTTGAGTTCCCGGCGTCCCTGAGCATGTGAGCGTTGGCCATCGCCCCCCAGACGCGCTGGCGTCCCTGAAGGTGCCCGACGGAAACGCTCCGCCCTTTCTTACCCTTCGCGGCGCTGAAGAAAAACAACACAGGGCACGAGGATGGGGTTTGTAAAATTAACGCATGTACGGTCCTGAAGTTTAAGGAGAGACCTTACGAGAAACAATCAAGCAACAGGAAAACATGTTATCCCAGTGTCAATCAAGACATTAAAAAAAGAAGCACCATGTACCACGTATGTACGTATGACACAACATCCAACTTATCAAGGCATCGAAAGCCCAACATATACCAGGTATATACATATATAGAAGCTATTTTTTTTTTAAGACGCCGCCAGGTTAAACAGGTGAGTCACAAAGCATACGAACAACACAATACACACTTGGGGGCGGGCGGGGCGGGGGGGGGGGACATGCATAGCCGTAGTTGAATGACCATAGACCCTCGCATCCCCTGCAATGCCGGCACGGAACACGTCGGGCTTTAACCGATCAGGCAGACACTTACTCACACATTTGGTGGAAGGGGAGGAGATGCGTACAAAACAAATCCGTGGTGGTCAGGGGAGGCCCGGATACCATCCCCGATGTTCATGGATAATTCTTACCAGTGGTACCAGCTATACACCAGGTACGGTAAGTAGATGATACATATCACGCAAAATTCCGTCATCACCCCCCACCTTTCTGTCGGGTTGGCCAAGATGTGCGCGAGAGCATACCGCATGACGCACTGCGACAGGCCGGACAGGAGAGAGGCCCTCGCGACTACCACCTGCGGCTCCAGCCCGAGAGACGCCTCCTCCATAGCGGCCACCAGTACATTGCCGGTTCTGAACGAAAAACAAATTTAGAGAGCGAGCGGGATGACAAGAAGTGAACTTTTTTTTTTTCCCAACCAGGTATTGACGAGTATGATAAGACGATGAAACGAGGAGTGGTGGCACAGCAAACAAAAAGACACAAAAACAGCCACCCAATCAATCAGCAAATCGAACAAGCGAACTAACCAACCATCCAAAACAATCAACCAGTCAAGCAACCGACCGACCAAAGTTCAACCAACCGACCAAAGTTCAACCAACCAACCAAACCGACCAACCACGCAACCAAACCACCGACCAAACCAATCAACAAAACCACCCCCACCCAGACGACCAAACAACCAACTTGCAAAGCCAAATGCAAGCCAAAACTGAAAACAAATCACCCCCCACCCCGCCCCCGCCCCCCGATTGCTGTCTCCGGAAGTGGCCACACCACAGCACAAATCAATTAATGGACGCTGTACTGCATCTACTAGAAAATCCGCCTCGAAAGCGGTTCTTAGTATATATCAGTCGGATGCCGTTTCACCCTCCCTACGACTCGCCCAACACCTCACGGCGCTTCGCGCTTGGTGCAATCGAATGTCTACCTGGTCGCTGAAAAGTCGGCGTGCTCCGGTCCGGCATTGTAGGGACGCGAGGGTCTACGGTCATCCGACTACGGCCATGCATGAGAATGAGTACCCCCCGCCCCAAAACACGGCAACAAAGGAAAAAAAAAAAAATCAAAACCGATCGAAACAACCAAAATTAACTTAACAAACCTGCATCCTAGACGCATGGCGAGCGCGAGGTCGCTGTGAGGGTCCAAGGGCTCGCCCCGCGGCGATGCTGCCCCCGACCCCCTGTGCGAGACGGCCACCTCCTCGTCAATAACGAAGCTCATCTGCCAGCCGCCCTGGTTGTTGTCCTCGATGTGCCGAAAGTTCGCGGGGGGCTGCGTGAGGACCATTCTCAGAACCAGTTCCCGGGCGTGTGGCGAGAGGTCCCTCCAGTACATCTCGTTCTGTTTTTTTGGTTGTGATGCGCAAATGCATGTTTTGAAAAAAAAAATCATTGTGTGGTTCGTTCCGTTTCGTTTTTGTGTTTTGTTCGTTTCGGTGTTGCGTTGTCGTTACGTGTTTTCGTTGATTTGGTTTGGTGTTTTTGTAGGCATTTGGAGGCGGTAGTAGTGGTTGTTGTGACAAAAGGTTGTGTATTTCGGTGTGGAAAAGGAGGGGGGGGGGGGGGGGGGGGGGGGGGGGGGGGAGGGGGGGGGGGGGGGGGGGGGGGGGGGGGGGGGGGGGGGGGGGGGGGGGGGGGGGGGGGGGGAGGGGGGGGGGGGGGGGGGGGGGGGCAGATTGGGGGGGGGGGGGGGGGGGGGTGGGGGGGGGGGGGGGGGGGGGGGGGGGGGGGGGGTGGGGGGGGGGGGGGGGGGGGGGGGGGGGGGGGGGGGGGGGGGGGGGGGGGGGGGGGGGGGGGGGGGGGGGGGGGGGGGGGGGGGGGGGGGGGGAGGGAGTGGGAGGGGGGGATGGGGGAGGGAGTGGGTGGGTTAGTGGGTTTCTACGAGGAGGGTGGAACCGCTAATTCATGTCATAGGATAGGACTGCCACAATAATCAAATAAGATTTTTCGTATCGAATGCTGGCTTTCTGCACTATTTTCGGTATGCTTCTTAATATCCTGTACATTTCAGCCTGACTTTCTTGATGGTCGTTTTGCTAATATTTTAGTTGTCTTGCACAGTACCTGGTGTTGGTCAACAAGCCCAGAAAAAATAAAAAATGAATCCTGGTTCGTACACGTATCAGAGAGGAACAAGGCCGGCCGAGCAAACCCACGACCTCCCGAAAGAGTAGAAAAATCGTGCAGAAAATCGGGCGTTTGTAGGATCCAACGGTCTTCAACAGTCACCAACGGAAAAACACACACACACAACCGTAGCGGGTCGGCCTCAGATGCATCGAAAGACTGTCCTGCCCCTCCATTCGCCAAAACGAAACGAAACGGGCAAACCTAAAAACGAACCAAAGGAAATGCCATGGTGGTTCGTGACCGATCCGCGAAAACAGTTTTGCGCTCGGTGCGGCAATACATTGACCGCTTTTCTAATTGCGTTTTTATTAAAAATATAAAACGTTCTGTGAATAACGGGACAGAGTGGCGTTCGCCGAGGTCTCAAAACGCGGCTGAGTTTTGGAGGACAACCATTGCATATGTACGTATACACCACCAGATAGTGGATACAAACTCGTGAGACACACAGAGCGAACCTATACCCGGCGCGTAGTATGAAGAAACTACCGTAGACTTAACGACATAAGACACGATGTCTCAACATATCCCCGGCCCTCGGGACGAAGGTGCGAAGCGGTCTCCTATACATGAAATAGTGTATTTGATTTCTTGAGGCAGGCCGCCGGAACCGATCCTGTCAGCGCGTGTATTACGGGGGACCATAGTAAATAGGACCAAGTATTGTGAGTAATAAAAGGGAAATATATAGGCTTTAGTATGTACCGTAGGTCCTATTCACCGTGGTCCCCCGTAATAGCAGGGATTGATACTAAAACACCCCTTCCATTATTCCGCACAAGAGCGGTATAGGTGCACGTCACACCGTCACCTTCAGGCACCCGATGCTGATGATGTCCACAGAGCAGGGCAGAGTCCTGTCCACCAACGTTGGCAGTCGGCACCCCTCCCCAACGATCTGCCTCCTCATGCGCGACGGGAGGGGGTCCCTCAAGAGCTCCGCCAGTACTCCCACCTGCGTACATATGCACACACAATATCCCCGCGTTGCATCAGCCAAAACGCCGCCGAATCAACCAACGAACAACAAAGGCAAAGAACGCGAAAGCCACAGCGGGTCGAAAAAACGTAAATATGGCGATTTTTCGTTTGGCTCTTAGTCTTTAGCTCCATCTTTGAAGGCTTCTTAGCATTTTTGTGGGCGTTTCGTAACGTGTAGCGTGAGCGTTTCGGGGTTCCGCGTTAAGCTAGAGGAGTTACGACTGACAAGAGCTGGTGCTACGAAACACGCACGAGGAAGAAGGCAGAGAGAAACAAAAAACACGGGTCGGGTCAAACCTCACGGGTCGGGTAGGGTAGGGTCGGGTCGGGTAAGGGCAACGTGACCCGACCCGTGAGAGTTTGAAAACCTCCCGATCCGAATCGATCCCACCCGACCCGACCCGACCCGACCCGTGACATTTCGCTAAGCCCCCGACTCGATCAACTGCTCTGGTCATGACCTGTGAAAATCCCTGAAAACATGTCTGACCCGCACAAACTAACCTGGTGTGAACCGTAGGCCCACTCGTACGTCTCATGCATGAGGCACTCCATGAACGCCTGCCTGTCGGCGTAGATGGTCTCGGCCACGTACAAGAGGTCGTCCTGCTCCGGGTCGACGAGGGCGTTGAGCCCGTGTCCCAAGAGGCAGCGGTCGGGCACCGGCGATATCGTCCAGCGGAAGAAGTCGTCGTTCCGCGGTACCTGGGGGTGTATACGCAATATCATCGAACGGCGCGCCAGAGAGAGAGAAATAAAGAGGCGTTTTTTGAGTGACGGGAAAACACAACACAAGGTAAAAGCGTACATAACGTAAAAGCGTGAGGCGATGCGATAAAGCAGCTCGTAGTGAGATTGAAATGGGGAAAAGACGCGCGTTTTTTTTTTTGTAGCGACGGGCAAATGCATAAAATGAGGGTACACACTCAAAGGTAAACAAGCAACGAGGCGATGCGAGAAGGCGTTAACAACAAGGCGGGATTCTATGAAAGTAATCATGATCAAAAGTGTTTTTTTGGGGCTACATCGTGGTTTTTTTCTGAATACTGTGCCCCCTCCGTGAGATGGAGTGGGGGTGGGGGGTGATGGCGGGGAGTCGTCGTTTGATGGCAGCCCTGGTAGGGTGGGGAGGGAGGGAGGGAGGGAGGGAGGCCGGGGTATCGAACGGCGCAGAGAGAAGACGTGTTCCTTTTGCGACGGGGAAAAAAATACACACACCCTGGTATATATAGTGACCATTTTTATTTAATTTTATTCTTCCGGCGAAAAGAAGGGTATGAAAAAGGGGCGACGCGAGAAGGAGTTGGTACTGAGACGGAGGGGGCGGGGCGGGGTACTAATGTCGTGCAACACCGTCGTCGTGTGACCATAGATCCTCGTTGGGATGGAGGGGAGGGGGGGAAGGGTGGTAGAAGGGAGTGGGGGTGGGTAGAGTCGAAAAGTAGTGGAAGGTTGCGCAGAAATAGAAAGGAACTCAAGCAAGAAGCAGGAGCAGCAGCAAGAAGGCAGGCACATGCATCACCAACTCCACCACCGCCTCAACAACCAGTACCCTTGCTACCACGACCACGACCGCCACCGCCGCCCCAGCAGTTACAACAACCAACAACACCAACACCAACACACAACTTCAAAAATCGTCAAGCAGCGACAGCAGCAGCGCCAACACTATTATAGCAAGGAACTGCAAGGAATTGCGAGGAAAAGCGTGCACATATTCATGTACTCGCTGGCATCAAGCATCATTACTATTACGGGGGACCATAGAAAAGAGGACCTACGGACCACACAAAAATCTATATATTTAACTATTTTTACGAACAATACTTGGTACTATTTACTATGGCCCCCCGAAATACTACAGTCTACAGTAGTGCCATGCCACCCCCTATATACCTGGTATACACCGATCGGCAAGGAAGTATGCCTGGAAAAACGTTTTTGAAAGACGTCGAACAGGCGAGATACAGGCATAAGAACAATGCAAGAAGCATTCGGGGACCGGGGGCGGTGGGGGTGGAGGGAAGGGTTGTAACTAAAAAAAAAACGGGATGGTTAGGGGATGCCTGGATACCATCCCCGTATTTCGTCTGCATGCTTCATACGTGCCCCAGTACGCGATACTGCCGCATGATCAAGGCCGACCCCGCTCGAAGTCCACCCTTCCTTACCTTATTGCCGAAGGCCGCTCGAAGCGTACGTGGGGCTCGCGTCCAAAGGCTGCTGGGGTCGGCGTTGTTGCTGAAGAGAGTTCTCCGGATCAGTTCCCGGTTCTCGATCTGGGTCAGGATTCTGCTCCCGCCGCGATGAAAAAAAAAAAAACAACCACAACACCAACAACAACAACAACAACGACGGCGACAACAGCAACAGGGACGAAAACGAAAACGAAAGCCGAACAGCAAAAACGTTATTTTTTTATTCTTCTGGTTTTCTGGTTTTTCTGGTTTTTCTCTTTGCTTGTTTCAGCGCAAACAGAAAAAGGAAACGAAAAATTAACCCCGGAAAACACCACCCAAAGAGGGCTGAAAGCAGCAAACGCTTGCGAGTGTTTCGGGAGCACAGCAAAAATAGCATTTCCTCTTCCAGAAAAAACGGTAAAAACCCGACATGCTCCGTCCCGGCATTGTAGGGATGCGAGGGCCTATGGTCATACGACTACGGTCATGCATGATACCGAGTACATCTCTCCTATCGAGTACACCCCCCCCTCCTCCCTGGCGATACTCCGTAAGTCTTTAGGACGTCTTCCAATAAACCTTCATCCGCAGAAAAATTCTAGAGAAATTTCCTACGTAGATGGTCGTTTTTTAATTGGGTGGGCCAGTGTTGTAAGTCAATTAATACCGTAGAAAGAGCGTTTTTTTAGCTCGCACAAAGGGTGCGATGATCGTTTGGTCAGCGGTCGATTATTTCTCCCGAACGGGAAAGGTTTGCCGTTACTGCTGTAATACAGTGCACTGCGCCGAACAAACATGTTTTCGGAAAGTATCTGGTCGAGAGGTAAGAGCCTCTTCCGAAAACATGTACCAGGTAAGTTCGATATTAGCACCCTTAACGCTCTTTTACGGTGTTGCGCCCTTCCCCCACCCCCCGCCCTATGATATATTCATGCGACTACGGCCATGCATGATAACGAGTAACCTCTCTCCCCCCCCCCCTGTGATACGTTCATACGACTACGGTTACGCATGATAATAAGTACCTCTCCCCCCTCCTGTGACGTTGTCTCTCACCGTCCCCCGCTGGTAGCGCGGCAGCTCTCCGTAGCCCTAGCTTCCATCCCGTCGAGGTGGAGGGTAGCCACGCCAAGGCAGCGCTGACCCGCGGTACCCAGCGAAGGCGTGGACAGCAGCTGTCCGGATGCGAATCCTTGCGACGTCAGTTGCACCCTGTTTGCATGCGGTCGCAGGTTCGGGTTGGGGCGGGGAGGAGGACGGGGGGGGTGTACTCATTATTATGCATGGGGGGTAAGGAGGCGAGTGGAGGGGGGAGGGGCCTGCTCGTTTGTTGCTCGCGTTAGTCATTTGGCCGTTGACTACGCGTCCCTTTCGAGGCGGGGCACCGCTTCTACTCCTAATAGAGACACCTCCAACATTTCGGCACTCAATACGTGACTGGGGGGGGGGGGGGGTCAGCGAGGAGTCGGGGGGGCTGAGTGAATCAGGGATGGGTTGCGGTTGGTGTGATGTGGACACCACGCCGAGATCGGCCGACAAACCACACCCAGTTAATAAAAACATGTCCCAACAACAGCAAACTAAACGCACAAATCACCTGAATTCTCCGTAGATGTACATGGAGAAGAAGGCGTAGAAGAAGCCGGTGAATCCGAGGGTGGCGAACGCCAACGGGTCGCTGGAGAAGTCCAGGTAGCGGTTCGCTGCCTCGAGGCCTAGCCCGCAGCCGTAGCCGGCGGCGAGCGCGGCCGCGGAGACCTGTTCAAAAAGCGAGAGCGAGAAATCAAGCGACCAACCAAGAGCGAAGCAGGCGAGTACAAGTGAGTAAGTGAGTACAGGTGAGAGTACGAGTGAGCGATCTGAGCAAAAGTGGGCAAGGAAGATGAGCGCATGTTTCAGGGAGGCAAGCGGGTGGAAGCGAAGTGCGAAAAGCAAGCAAAGTGAGAAAAATGAAAACGCATGGGGAGGCAAAAGTAAGAGAGTGTGTACGTTAAGCAAATAGGAGTAAGCAGCCTAAAAAACGAGTAAAAACAAGCACAACGAGAACAGGGAACGATCGGCTAATCTAGCAAGCCAAGCAGAGGCCAGCACGCGAGGGAGGAAGTACCGAGCAAAGCGGGTAAGAGTGGAGCAGATGGGCACTTCCAGGGAGACACGTCAGTACACGGAGCAAGCAGGCAGCCAAGCGAGCGAGCAGAGCAGGCAAGCAGCAGAACGAGCAAGCGCCCAAGCGCCCAAGCAAGCAGGCAACCGACCACCGGAGCGAGCGAGTGAGCAGACGAGCGAGTGCTAAAGTCAAGCGAGAAGATGGTAACAAAAACCCTTGCTGACCTTGACGGAAGCCTTCTGCCTGGAGACTGAGCCGCCGAACAAGATCTTGTGGAACAGTCCCACTAAGATTCCCAGGTAACCCACCACAAGACTCACCGCCCTGTTGGATAATCAGATAAAAAGAAGGAAACAACAAAAAAAAAACAATGGGGAAGGTGAGCGAAGAGAGGAGGCAAGAAATAGGCGGTAACCTCGACAACGATGGTTGATGGCCCACACACTAACTATTTATCACATCAGCCTTCTTCGTTCCAAGAAAAGTTCCGGGCGGTCGGGGGGTTAGGCTTATACATATGGTTATTTCTAATAGCGCTTCAAAGGCATGCATCAACTTGAACCGCCCCCCCCCCCCCCCCCCCCCGCCCCCCAGTTTGTTGCCTCCTACTGTACGTAAAATACTTAAGTAATTGCTTCACAAATATATCTCGAGTAATTAATTGCACAGCGGTAGCAATTAATTTGACCCGCCCACATGCGCTCGTACATGCCATATGCCGGCACTCGAATACTTTGATTAACCCTTTTATAGAACCGCTCGAAAAAAAAATCACACAAAAACAAACCCGCGCAGCTTGTTGGGTCCCGCAACACTACTGTCGTGTGCAGTTCTAAAGAGTGAGTCGGAAATGTTTATTTTACGCCAACCATTGTACTCCTCGGACAGATCATCTAGAGATCATCCACTAGATCATCTACATATCATCAACACGTCATCCACAGATCATCTAAAGATCATATACAGACCACTTGATAATCTAGATTTTTCAGGGCAGGTAGATCTATTCCCGACCTTGCATGATTTACAGCAGCTCACGTCGCCGGGTGGGACCTGGAAAATCCGCACGACCTAGCACATGTTACCTGGGTTTGATCTGCCCTATAAGGCAGATCCTGCACAAGCCCTCACAACGGCAGGTGGCGAGGAACTAGATGATCTAGATCATGATCTATCAGTAGATAGATAGATCATGATCTGTCTATCCCAGGTGTAAAGCACGGCCACGCCTACCTCTGCCGTAACAGCACGCCTCTTTTCTTGACATTGATCTTGACGTCTCGACGTTGACGTCTTGACGTTGACGTCTTGACGTTGACGCTGACATACAAAAGGACGTGACGAAATTGACGTCGTGCTTCTTTTTTTGTAACGTATTTCCGAGGCTGTGTAAATAAATGGTGCCGCAGGTACCTATTCTTATCCCATGCACCACCGACCGGACAACGTTGCCGCGCTTCACTCCAGTCATACCATCCACACACACAAAAAAAAGAGTGACTGTAGAATCTAATGCCTCAGAAAAATATGGAAGGTTGCCATTGATATCAATCAGACCAAAATACTTGGCGACGGATGTCTCTGTGCCCCCCCCCCCCCCCCCCCCCCCCCCCCC